>CM039596.1:19851433-20451433 GCA_022457205.1 Saccharum spontaneum
CTTTTCTTGCTTCTTCTTTTGCTTCTTCCTCTCCTTCTTGATAGCATCTTCATCATCACTATCATAAGGACATTTGGCGATGAGATGGTCCTTGCTATGACATGTAAAGCATCTCATAGTTTGCTCATTCTTCTTGGATGAGTTCTTCCTCCTCCTTGTACGATAACCTTTCTTCTTCATGAATTTGCCAAATTACTTGACAAAGAGAGCCATCTTCTCATCAATGTCATCACTATCACAAGAGCTTGAGTCTTCATCACTTGATGATTCAATCTTGGACTTGCCCTTGGATGTGGTGGCTTTGAACGCCACACTCTTCTTCTTCTCATCATCCTTCTTCTCACTTTCCTTTTTCTTCGTCTTGACCAACTCCTCCTTCTCATCATCTTCTCTATATGAGTCATCGGTCATCACTTCTTGGAATACTGGTTGAGGTGTTGAATCTTTCAAGGTTGTCCTCACTAGCACGGTGATCAATGTGTCAAATCTCTTAGGTAGGCTTCTCAAGAACTTCATAGAGAATTGATTGTCTTTCACTTCTTCTCCAAGTGCCTTGAGCTCATTTACAATGACTTGTAACCTATGAAACATCTTCGGCAGACTCTCATCTTCTTGCATCTTGAAGCTAGAGAACTTTTCTTGGAGAATGTAAGCTTTGGCGGTCTTGGTGCCTTCGGTGCCTTCAAATGTTTCTTCAAGCTTTGCCCAAGCATCATGTGCAACTTCTATGTTCTTCACTTGCTCAAATGTTTTGTCATCAAGTGCTTCATGAAGAGCACTAATAGCAATGTCATTGCATTGAAGCTTCTTCTCTTCAACCGATGTTGGTGCTTCCGGGTTGGCAACCTCAAATTTTGTTTCGTTGACCTTCCACACTTCTCTATTGATTGACTTGAGATGTGCGGTCATCTTGACCTTCCAATATGCATAATTTGTGCATTCAAAGTGAGGTGCCTTCTTGGTGTTGTTGATGTGCAAACTTAATTGAGTCATTTCTTCTTCACCGTAGGTTGTTAAGCCTCAAATAAACAGTGCCTCGGCTCTGATACCACTTGTAAGGTCCAAATAGGCTAGAGGGGGGTGAATAACCTAATTAAAACTTCTACAAGAATTACTTAACCGCACGTGTTAGTACAAAAGGTGGCGAAGCAAAATGCACTAGCTCTAACTAACTAAGCAAGCCACCTACACAAGTCTAGTACAAGGCTATCCACTAAACACAACAACAACTACAAGCTAGATACAAGAAGTAATGCGAGAGAAGAGCTTCGAGTGATTATACCACCGTGTAGAGATGAGAAGTACCAATCAATCAATCACACAAGAGAAATCCTCGGGAAGAGAACGACATAAGAATTTATCCTGAGGTTCACTTGCTTCCCGGCAAGCTACTCCCCGTTGTGGTAATACACCCACTTGTCGGTTCGCGAGCTAATCGACTATCAAGAGTCGAGCCCTCGGCGGGCGCCACACAACCGCACACAAGATGGGGATCCTCCAAGCCACGAGCTCCACTAGAGTATCCAATTCGCGAACTCCCACGGGGAAGGATCAAGAACCCCTTACAACACTTGGTGAGGGCTCCAACAATCTCCAATTGCGAGCTTAATCACATCCACTGCTCCAAGCCGTCTACCGCATCGGGAAACACGGAAGAGTAACAAGAAATCCACAGCAACTTGAAGAACAAGTGCCTCTAGAATGCAACTCTCAAGTAATGCACTTGAATCTCACTCAATCTTGCTCAAGATGTGCAACCAAGCAAAGAGATGAGTGGAGTGGTTGTTCTCTAGCTCAAAGGATGTCTCAAGGTCTCAAATGTGCAAGAGAAGACTCCCCAACCCCAAACCCAGCCACCATCTATTTATAGCGAAGGGGTAAGTAACTAGCCGTTACTAGACGTCACAATGAAAAACGTGATGACTGGACGCACCGGTCAGGGTGACCGGACACGTCCGGTCACTATAGGACAAATAGTAACAGTGCGAGTCAGTGAGAGCCGTTGCCGTGACCGGACTCGCTTCACCGTTTGACCGGACGCGCTGCACCCAGCGTCCGATCAGAGTCCAGAGAGCTCCTCGCGCGATCGAACGTGTCCGATCACATGTGACCGGACGCACCGCGCGTCCGATCAGCTCCTCGCCACGCTCTGCTCCTCTGGGTGCTCGACCAGACACTCTGATTCCCTGAGGGACCGGACGCGCCGGTTGCAAACCCTAGTGCCCACGCCGCGTTGAACTAACCGGACGCGTCCGGTCAAACCGGGACCGCGTCCGGTTCAGCGTTCGGTTGGAGTTTTCAGAGAGAAACACTCCGGACTTCCGCCACCTTTTCTTGCCTCCGACGCAATGGAAAATAGGCATTTCATTTCCTCGAAAACGCCTGAATCCCGCGCTCGCAAGCTCGGCGGGAGGGAAAGAGGACCCTAAACCCCTCTCCACCGCTCAAACTCCATCGCCTTCGCAAAAGTGCTAACACCACCATATGTATATCATCATGTGCATGTGTGTTAGTATTTTCACAATCATTTTTCAAGGTGTTACATCAGCTCTCTACTAGATCCTAATGCATATGCTCAGGACATTGATCTAGTGGCACTTGATTCCCGAGCTAACTGTGATTACCCCTCTTGATAGTCGGCTATGTATCCTAAACCCGGTCAATCACTTCTCTACTCATCTTAGACCGGCAAAAGAAAAACCCTATGGTTATACCTTTGTCTTGTGCTCTTAGATCCTTCTCCTCCACTTGATCATCAAGTCCATCATTTTATGTCCATTACTTCATGATCTTGCTCATCATTTCATGCACCAAATCTTGTGGTCTTTTGGCCATCTCTTTGTGATCTTGTGGCCACCACTCCTTACCACATACACCTTCATCACATGTGTTGCTTATGCCTAACTAAAAACACTTAACACATGGCATTAGCAACTTGGTGTCATTAATTACCAAAACCAAACTTGGGCTTTTACCACGGTGACGCGGCGAAGATGGTGATGAAGCTCTTGCAGAAGCTGTCGTAACCAGTAGACCTCGGCAACACCATTCGCCACAGCTCGATATTTCGCCTTGGCACTGGACCTGGACATTGTAGGCTGACGCTTGGAAGACCAGGAGATGTTATTGTCATCCAGAAACACCGCATATCTAGAGGTGGACTTGCGCGTGTCAGGACATCCCGCCCAATCAGCATCTATTTAGATAGTAAGATTAGCCGGTGTGGTCCAGTGGAGGTGAAGACCGAGGTTTAGAGTACTCTGAAGATAGCGGATAATGCGCTTCATTGCACCAAGATGAGGCTCCCGTGGATCATGCATATATAGGCAGACCTGTTAAACAGCATACATAATATCTGGGCGGGTGAAGGTGAAGTACTGAAGAGCGCCAGCAATGCTGCGATAGTGTGTAGGGTCGTCGACAGTGACACCATCAGCAGAGAGCTTGGCATGAGTATCCACCGGGGTGCTGCAGGGCTTGCAGTTGAGCATACCAGCACGTTCCAGAATATCCAGCATATACTGATGTTGTGAGAGAAATAAACTGTCACCATGGCGCTGAACGCTGACTCCGAGGAAATGATGAAGAGGTCCCATGTCGGTCATAGAGAATTCCTAGTGGAGAGCTGTGATGATCCGCTGAAGAAAACTCAAAGAGGAGGCCGTCAGAACAATGTCATCAACATATAGGAGCAAGAAAGCCATGTCAGAACCGTGGCGATAAATGAATAGTGAAGTATCATATTTGGCCTCTGTAAAACCAAGAGAGGTGATGTGAGAGGCAAACCGACTGTGCCAGGCACGAGGTGCTTGCTTCAAGCCATAGAGAGACTTGTTCAGGTGATAGACATGATCAGTTCTGGAGGGGTCAACAAAACTAGTCGGCTAAGCACAATAGACTATCTCGTTCAAGGTGCCATGGAGGAACACATTATTCACATCAAGCTGATGAATTGGCCATGAGTGAGAGAGTGCTAGAGTAAGAACTGCCCGAATGGTTGCAGGTTTGACCACAGGAATGAAGGTTTCGTCATAATCAATACCCTGACGCTGTGTGAAACCACGCAGAACCCACCGAGCCTTGTAGCGGTCAAGAGAGCCACCGATTTAAAATTGTGATGAAATACCCATTTTCTTGTGACAAGGTTGACACCGCGTGGTCGAGGCACCAGGGTCCAGGTGTCATTTGCTTGTAGGGCGTCGA
The DNA here is from genome assembly GCA_022457205.1 of Saccharum spontaneum. Classification (NCBI taxonomy): domain Eukaryota; kingdom Viridiplantae; phylum Streptophyta; class Magnoliopsida; order Poales; family Poaceae; genus Saccharum; species Saccharum spontaneum. Next base: position 19,855,637 of record CM039596.1, read on the forward strand.
ACTCAGCCTGCATAGCAAGGCGCCACACAGGGTCCGACAGGGCGGTGCGAACCGAGGTGGGCACTGGAGAGAGCACCGCCGTGTGCAGGTTCAGGCGATCGACGGGGTGACGGACACCATCCTTGCCACGTGTGTGCATGCTATGCGCATTGGTGACCGAGATGATTGCCTGAGGCGCTGTGGCAGTGGTGTGGCCGGTGGGGCGACCGGCGCCGCTAGCAACAACCTAGGATGAGGTGTCCGCAGGGGCAGTAGCACTGGCCGACCCGGTGGAAGGGGCGCCGCTGGGAGCGCCTGGGCCGGTGGAGTGGGCGCCGCTGGGAGCGCCTGAGGCAGAGGCCAGAGGGGGCGCCGAGGCACTAGCTGGTGGGGAGCTAGGTACGGGCGCGTGACCGCTCTTGCCTGGGCTTCTCGAGGCGGCGTCCATGCCGCTAGGAAGGTGGGTACCCGCATGCACAACTCTTGACCCACTGGGTGAAGAGAAATCATCAACATCATCTAAAAAACCGAGAGTGGTGGGATCCTGGGGTGAGGTGGACATATCAGCAAATGGAAACACCATCTCATCGAAGACAACATGACAAGAGACGATAATCCAGTTGGAGTGAAGATCAAGACACCGATAGCCCTTATGATCGGAAGAATACCCCAGGAAAACACATAGGATGGAACGAGGAGATAATTTATGTGGAGCTATAGATGACAGGTTAGGATAGCAGGCGCAGCCGAAGACACGAAGGTGGGTGTAGGAGGGTTGCGTGCCAAATAAGGCAAAGTGGGGTGTTTGGCCGTCTAAGGTTTTTGTGGGGTGGCGGTTGAGAAGATAGGTGGCGGTGTGTAAAGAGTCTGCCCAATAGACTAGAGGAAGACTGGCCTAGAATATGAGAGAGTGCACAATATTATTAATGGTGCAAAGAGTGCGCTATGCCCGCCCATTTTGCTGAGAAGTGTATGGGCACGACATGCGAAGCATGACACCATGGGTGGGGAAGAACGTGCGGGTCGAGGAATGATCAAATTCGCGGCCATTGTCGCACTGAACTGCCTTGATGGAGTCGAACTACGTGCGCACATACGAGAAAAAAGGGTGAGTACACTAAAAGTGTCGGATTTGAGGCGTAAAGGGAATGTCCAGCTGTAGTGAGTGCAATCATCTAAAATGACAAGATAATATTTATAGCCAGACACACTAACAACTGGGGATGTCCAAAGATCACAATGTATTAAATCAAATAGATGAAGCACACGAGAGGTTGACAAGCTAAAAGGGAGGCGCACATGGCGGCCTAGCTAACAAGCATGGCAAACATGAGTGTCATGGCGCTTATTACATGAAATAGCATTGGAACTAATAAGCTTGGACAGAGCCTCATGACCAACGTGACCAAGGCGGCGATGCCATAGTGGTGGAGGATGCGGCAGCAGTGAGGGAGGTGGTGCTGGGTGGTGCCGGCGGAAAGAACGGGTAAAGATCACCCGTGCTATTGCACCTGGCGATCACGCTCCATGTCTGGAGGTCCTTCATAGACAGGCTAAAAGGATCAAACTCGATAGAACAGTTATTATCAGTGGTGAAGCGACGAACGGAAATTAAATTCTTAAAAATGTTAGGTGAGACTAGAACATTAGAAAGAATTAAAGGACGTCGCGAAGTGGAAAAAGAGTGAGATCCGACGGAGGTCACGGGAAGTGAAGCCCCATTACCAACAATGCTAGATGAAGGACTCGATGACAAGGGAGGATGAGAGGATGAAATTATACCAGCGTTGTTGACCATGTGAGCACCGGCGCCGGAGTCAACGTACTAGTCGCTTGAGCCTGGTGGAGTTAGTGACATGGTACTGAAGTTGCTGGCGAGGGACAACGTGTTGAAGGACCCTCCGTGCATGGGAGTCCATGCCTGCTGCTGCGGTGGTGGCGTGGCGTAGGTCGGCTGCCCATAGCCGAACCCTGGGGGCACCGAACCCTGGAGGGGCGCCGTAGCCGTACGGCGCCAAGTAGGGCTACTGCTGTGGCTGGGGCATAGCCGTGAGCGCCGCCTGCGGTGGGCGATATGGCCCCCCTGGAGCACTGCCGGAGGGTGGTGGGTGCGGCCAGAATTGCACCGTGCCCGCCCATGTGTTGTAGACGAGCGGGGGCGGACGAGGACCACCACCAGTAGGTGTGCCGGGCTGCTGTGGCTGTTGTTGCTTCCCGCCGCGGCCGCGGCGTCGCTGGCGATTGCCCTGGCCGCCACCAAAGTTGCCCTGGCAGTCACCAGAGCTGCTGCCTTGGCCAGGGGCGCCACGGCCAGAGGGGGCACGGGCAGCGGAGCCGGACGAGTCAGCGACGAGGGCCGGCGGTGCTAGAGCGGGTGGGAGGTCGGTGTCGGCGGCGACGTCGTTGAGGTTGATCTCCTCGAGAAGGAGCAGCGTGTGTGCCTCCGTGAAGGTCGGGAACAGCTGCCGCAGCTTGATGTTGGTCACCATAGGGCGGAACTTGCAGCTGAGGCCGCGGAGCAGCGTGAGGACGAGGATGCGATCGCCGACTGTTTCGCCGAAGTCACGGAGGGTTGCGGCCATCGTCTCGAGGCGGCGGCAGAAGTCCGTGATGGAGGATGACCCTTGCTTCGCCGTGCGAAACTCGGCGGACAGCAGCAACACGCGTGATTTGCGCTGGCCGAGGAATTCGTCCTCGAGGTGAAGCCAGGCGACGTGGGCGTTGGGGTTCTTCAGCATGGTGGACTGCTGCAGGTCGGCGTTGATCGTGCCGTAGATCCACGTGAGGATGGTGTAGTCCATCTGCACCCATGCTGACCTATCGGCGTTGACCACGTCGGTGAGAACGTGATCGGTGAGGGCATACTTGCCCAAGACGACGAGGAAGAGGGCACGCCAATGGTTGTAGTTGTTGGTTGTGCGATCCAGGACCACCGGTACGAGCACCTTGATGTTGAGGACGGCGATGGCGGCGGCATGGACGTCGGCGTGCTTGGCCTCATAGTCATCGAGGGCGGCGGTGCGGGCAGTCTCGGCTTGGCGGCGGCGGGCCTCAGCGGCCTCGCGATCGCACTGCTCCTGCGCCTCGCGGGCCTGGCGTTCGGCGTCGGTCTCTGCCATCGGCGTAGATGGATCGGGCACCGTGGACTTGCCGGGCGACGGAGACGAGACCGCGATCACGCGACGAACATGCGCACGGGGCGATGACGACGGACGCGTACACGCACACGGGGCGATGACGCGCGATCAGCGATCGGCCTAGGCGAGTCCATGCGTCTCACGGGCCTGGGCGAAGTCGTAGACGTCGGGCAATGACGGCATACTAGATTACAGCAGTATGCAGCGATCCGGATTGGCAGCTAGCAGCAGCATATGCCTGGCGATGGATCAGCAGCAGGCAATGGCAGGAAGGTAGGCCGGCGAGGATCTCAGCAGCGGCGTACGAGTTGTGGGAGCCGGCGACGTAGTCAGCGGCGGCTAGGGTTTGCGGAAGTGGCGGCCGCGGGAGCGAACCGTCTTTGATACCATGAAAGAGTGTAATTAGGGAATACTCAATGTATTACTCAGGCATAGTCAGTGTACATATATTGGCTAGGTGGGGAGTCATGATAGACAGGCCAACGAGCCCAATTACATTCCAACACACATAACTAGGCCTCGTTTAGAATGAAATTTTTTGCAAACTAGGTTACTGTAGCACTTTCATTTGTATTTGGCAATTAGTGTCCAATCATGGACTAATTAGATTCAAAAGATTCGTCTCGCAAATTACAGACAAACTATGTAATTAGTTATTTTTTTACCTACATTTAGTGCTTCATGCATGCGTCTAAAGATTGATGTGATGGAGAGAGAGTGTAAAAATTTAGAATTTGGAAGGTAACTAAACAAGACCCTAGTCAAGTGGAAGTCTTCTAGCAGCCAGCTGCTTTGCTTGGTTAGAAAGGGACAAGACACAAGAGAGATGGCATGTGCAGCCGTGCAGGTAGCTAGGGCTGTGTTTAGTTGCATTGAAAAATACACTATGTAAAAAAAGATTCCCCGTCACATCAAACTTGCGATATATGCATGGAGTACTAAATGTGGATAAAATCAAAAATTAATTGCACAGTTTGATTGTACTTTGCGAGACGAACGTTTTGAGCCTAATTAGTTAACGGTTGGACAATTATTACCAAATACAAACGAAATACTACAATGTCGCTATAGTGAATTTTGGCACTCCCAATTTAAGAACTAAACCCAGCCTAGCCCGCGGAAGTACCACCGATGTCCAATGTTCCAGTGTTTTATACAGCTCCACCAACCACAAGGCAGGGCTAAACAACTCCTTGTAACGACCTTTGCTTTTGACACATTGACTTTTTTAACACATTCTAATGTTGAATTGTGAAATATCGAAAGACCTTGGCACTGGTCTCCGGCGGGTACATCAATTCAAATGGAACCTTGTACTATTTGGGGGTTCCAAATGGGGATCCTCAAATTTAAAGGATACGTATACCATCTAAAGAAAGAGGTTGGTTGGTTGGGAGAGGGATTTAAGTAGAGGCTGGGCTCCACGTAAGCAATCCCGTCTGATCTGTGATTAGTGCTCCTAGTACACAGAGTAGTAAGAGGCATTAGCGTACGTGCAGCTTTAACTATGAAATAAACATTTATATCCTTGGTACTGGAAGACGTGGCACACCGCATCTTTGGAATATCATAACCTCTTTTTTTGGCTGTTCCATGTGGGCATAACTCATCCACACCGATCCGGAGATAATGCATGCAGTACCAATGTTTTTCTAAACGGTAAACGGTAAACAGTTGGTCACCCTTTGTTTAGCATTTAGACTGTTTAAACGGTGTTTAAACGGAGTTAAACGGCCTAAACGGTTTTGTACAATAACAATAAAATATACATATTTATGTAGGTAAAAATAAAATTTGCTAGAACCCATACATATTTACACATATAAAAATCAAATATTCTACCAAATAATCTTGTTGGAAGAAATCTAAATCGCACAACACTTCATATAATTACAATGTTAATTAGTTTCATGTTGATTATGATAGACGTAGTCCTTTAATTCACTTAATTATGGATTAAATGGTTGTTTAACTCATTTAATCACGTTTAATCTGATTTTGTGTAGACCGTTTAGACGGGATTGAACGGTTTAAACGGGTTTAAATGGTCCAACCGTTTAATTCACCGTTTATGGCCTAAACAACACGGCTGACTTCTGTTTACCGTTTAAACGGTGTTTAAACAGACTAAAAGGCCATTTAGGCAAACAGTGGCAGGTACACAGACTGGTTAGAGATAAGGAATCATTAAAGGAATAATTTAATTAAAGAGTAAAGTCTGATTGCCCCCTGAACTTCTGGCTGAATTAAAATAACACACCCGAACACAAACACCGGACAACTTACCCCCTTATAACTTTTAAAATCAGATAAATTATAGCCCTAAAATAGTTTAAAGTGGTTTTGATGGTGGTTCCGGTCGATGTGGCATCCAGGCCTCACGTAACTTTGTTTTTCTAGTCTTTTTTTTTGCGACTTAACTTTGTTTTTCTAGTCATGTCATCTTTTATTGATTATTTGTGTCCCTAAATGATATCAAATGGAAAATAAATCAATTAGAAAGTCTTAGACCTCTTCAAGCACTACAAATTTGGTGTAGAGCGTGTCTTCATAAGAGATTGTTTGAAAAATTAAAAAAATTGAATTTCATAATCAGAGAACTTTAAAATGAATACTCGGGCCTCTAAACAATCTTAAATAGAAAAAATTTCAACCAAAATGTTATAGAACTTTAAATTGAATACTCGGGCCTCTAAACAATCTATAACAGGGGATAGACCATGTAAATATCCGAGGTTGCTTGGAACAATCAAAAAATGATTCTTAAAATACGAGAAATGAAAATGAACATTAGGGCATCTACCCAGATAAAAATATTGTCAACTATAAAGTTGTAGATCACATGTAGAGCCGCAATTTTGGTTTTGACCATGTCAACACTCTAGGTTGTTTGAAAAGTTAAAAATTCTGAATTTCAGAATCGGATAACTTAAAACGAATATTTGAGCCCCCTAAATAAAAAAGATTGTCAACTAAAAGGTTCTAAATCACATGGAGGTCTACAATTTTGATATAACTAGGAGAATACCCCGCGCTTTGCTGCGGGGATTCCAGATAATTTTAAAAAGAAATTAGACTATTTATATATATTTATAGTTATATGAATGAAATTATTTTAAATTAATTTTGGTGAATGGTTTGACATATTGATGTAGACAGCTAAATGCATGTTAGTGGATAAAGAGATAACTATCATAATTACATGTGCTAGTTGGTTATAATTGCAAGTTCTAGTGGATTGTTGATGTGGATAGCATGCATATTGAGAAAAATCTCTAGTAAGATTTAGCTTTATAAGAGTATAAAATAAGTTCGTATTCATCTAACTTCATATGAAAAAGTTATGATTTTATATCATAGACCTAATATGTGGGCAACATCATCACGTTAGAAAAAACACTCAAGAACACCACTTTTGAATGGTCATCATCGAGGGCATTTTATCTAGTTTTTGAAAGTTAAAGTGCGTACGGCGTCTGGTATTGAAGTTTGTGGATATTTTTTCAAAAAAAATAAAGCAGCTACTAGTTAGAGAGTTATATCGAACTTTACTTTATAACAGAAACTGTGGTGGGTCCCTTTGCAATTTGACTGTAGAAATTCCCATAATAATACCACATGAAAACTTCCATTTTATTTTGTTTATAGGTGTTCATTTGATCTCTAATCGACTTTTCTAGCCTTCAGGCACAGCCTTACCAGGGACGCCAACCGTGTGTGTGATAAGAAGATCAAGAGTCCACCACAGATGGGAAATAATGAACGGTAATGTTGCTTATAGGTTGTCCGTCCGTCCGGACGGATCCCGTATAAGTCGCCTGATCGCTTTGTGCCCCGCCCGTGCTAGCCCTGCCCACATCGTCTGCTCGCTCAGCGTGCTGCGCGTCTCTGCTCTAGGACGGACCCGCCCTTGGCAACGCCGCCCCCACTCGCGTCGCGTGCCTGCGCCCAGACTCGTGCCTCCCGCTGCGGCCGCGCTAGCTCCATCCGCCTGCTCCTGCCACTACCGAGGTTCGTGCTACCAATTAGCTCCACGCTGGCGACCTCCGCACCACCCCGTGGCATTGAGCTCCACGCCAGCGTCGAGCTCCGCGTCGACGAGTCTCCATTCATCCAAGCAGCAAACAGATGCTACGTTGAAAGCGCGTGTTGCAATAGTATATTTCAAGTGTTTTAGATTTTTCAGATGTATGTTGCAAGTGTTATATATCGATGTTGCAAAGTAGATCGGGATGTTGCACATGCTGTGTACACGTATGTTTCAAGTGTATGTTCCAAATGTTTTATTTGTTCTAGACAAATGTTGCAAATATTTATCTGGATATTGCAAAAGTAGATCTGAATATTACATATACATGCATGTTGGAAGTATATGTTTCAATGTTTTCAGGTGTGTTTATACGTATGTTTGCAAGTGTTTCATCTGGATGTTGCATATGTTTCCATGGGTTTTAAATGTTTTTGAGGCGTTTTTCCAAGTGCTTAAGACGCTTGTTTTAAGTGTTTCATTTGTCATCTTTGTATGTTACAACTGTTGCATCTGGATGTTTCAAAAATAGATCAGGTGTTGCACACGAGATGTGCGCGGGAAGCTGCTAGCAGTGTGGACGACGTCCGGGGTGGCGTGGACCCACTGCAGATATGCTCCCTCGCGAGCCCGACGCGCTATGCGTCGTTTGCTCCCTCCGCGCGAGAGCGTCCGGACGCTATCGCCCCGGACAGACGTCCTGACACTGGCAAGTCCGAATAATGAAGCAAGCAAGCAAGGGCTCACTCATATTTTGAATTTCCGTGACATTCCCGTCAGATTAAAGGAGCGGCCAAATCAAACCCGGAGAAGAAGTATACTTGTGTCCACGAAAGAATACAATTCTCACTTTTTGAGAAGTTAAATAGTTTAAACTTTGATTAAATTTATATAAAAAAAGTACTAACGGTTATGATACAATATAAGTACCATTAGATAAGTTATAAAATATAGTTTCATAATAAATTTGTTTGGAGGCATAAATGCTAACTAATGTTTTATTTACTATAAATTTTTTTTAGAAAAGGGAATATATTAAAAATACTCCAGCCTCTGCATCGACCAATGCATATGGTTGTTCCTTATTACAGACACCAAAACTGAGGTCCCCAGAAACACTAACACAGAGAGCACGACCAAAGAGACGAAAGGAAAAGTTCCCAAGTTCGACAATTAAAAAGCAATTCTATTACTAAATCTCCAACCGTGTCTAGCAAACACCTCCAACGCGGTTGTCTCAAAAGTACTGCATCCCATCTTCATGAATTGACGATCCTCCTCCTTCTGTAGTAGGGACCACGACCTGATCCAGTAAGTCCCCCTGAAGATAACCTGCAAGTAAGATGGTGCTGCGGTCTTGTCAAAAACTATATCATTCCGAGTTAACCAAATTGCCCAACAAATTGCACTTGCCCCTACTAGGATTTTAGACTTCAGTTTCAAATTTATCCCCTCTAACCAGCCTGTAAACATATTGTGGACGCTAGCTGGAGGTAATAAATTAAAGGAAACATGAACAGTACGTCACACAAATTTAGCAAAATGGCAGTCAAAGAATAGATGTTGTATGGACTCGTTTAAAGAACAAAAACAACACTTTCTATCTCCTTGCCACTGTCGCCTTACTAAATTGTCTTTTGTTAAGATTACTCCCTTATACAAGTACCACAGAAAAATTTTTATTTTGAGGGGCAAGTTCAATTTCCAAATAAGGGTATTATAGGGTATAGCTTGTGCTATCAGTAAGGCTCTGTACATGGATTTAACTGAAAATAATCCATTCTGATGTAACCCCCACACAAAGCGATCCCTGTGGTTTGTTAATTGCACATTGACAACCATTGTAACCACCTGATGCCATGCTTGTAAATTAGCCCCAACCAGGGATCTCCTGAAGGCTACATTTAATGGTGTCGTAGATAACACCATTTTTACCGACGCACTTTTTTTCCTAACAATATTATATAGTGCAGGAAAGATAGATTTTAGCGGACACGATGCTATCCACGAGTCCTCCCAAAATCGTACTTGAGACCCGTCACCTAGATCAAACTTGCCAAGCGAGAGAAACTCCTCCTTGACCTTCATGAGGCCAGTCCAAAACTGAGAATCTCCAGGCAAGTGTTGAACCTGTGTCAATGTTTTGTCCCTTAGATATTTATTTCTAAGAATCTGTTGCCAAACCCCATCTCCATTAATCAACTTGAAAAGCCATTTACTCAGAAGACATTTGTTGTGGACATCTAGATTTAGGACACCCAACCCTCCTTGGTCTTTCGGAGTACAAACTACCTCTCATCTAGTTAATCTATATTTTTTCTTATGGTCATCGCTTTGCCAAAAAAAACCTCGATCTAAAGTAATCAAGTTTTTTCAGAACCCCTCTAGGTACTTCAAAAAAGGAGAACATGAACATGGGGAGACTGCTCAAAACAGAATTAATCAGGACCAGTCTTCCTCCCACCGACAACAACTTACTTCTCCAACAATTTAACCTTTTTTGAAATCTTTCTTCGACATGCTTCCAATCTTTATTCAAAAGTGTTTTATGATGCATAGGAATTCCTAGGTAACGAAAGGGGTATGACCCTAAATCACACCTAAAAATTTATGCATACTCAAATTGTCTATCCCTGGCTGCTCCGTAAAAAAACATCTCACTTTTATGGAAATTGATCTTGAGTCCTGATAACTGTTCAAAAGCACAAAGTAAAAGCTTCATGTTTTTGGCTCTCTCAAGATCATTATCCATAAAAATTATAGTATCATCTGCATATTGAAGGATCGAGAGTCCCTCATCTACCAAATGTGGAACAACCCCATAGATTTGTCCCAACTCTCTGGCCCGTGAAATAAGGATAGACAACATATCAACCACTATATTAAATAGGATCGGGGATAACGGATCCCCCTGTCGTACTCCTTTTCTGGTCTGAAAGAAATGTCCTATATTATCATTGACCTTAACTGCAACACTCCCTCTAGTCATGACTTTTGATATCCAACTTAAGTTAGTTTGAATGAAACGGATCCTATATTTGCATTCTTCCGTGGGCAAAGAGAGTAGAAAACAGCCCAGGAACTTGTACAGAGAATTTCGTTTAACAGTCCGGATTGACACCCGTCGATCCGACTGGACTACCGGAGCCTCTTGTTTCTGTTGTGAGTCGTGAGTGTGACTCCTGAAGCCTGTTTAGTTGACAAAAATTTTGGCGAAATGTAACTGTAGCAGTTTCGTTGTTATTTGGTAATTAGTGTCCAATTATAGTCTAATTAGGCTTAAAAGATTTATCTCGTCCATTTCGTCTAAACTGTGTAATTAGTTTTATTTTTTATCTATATTTAATGTTTTATGCATGCGTCCAAAGATTCGATGTGACAGGGAATCTAAAAAATTTGGTAATTTTTTTTTTCATCTAAACGGTACCCTGGCAGTGGCAGCGGCCACACATGCCTTGCCCTGGGGCCTGGGCCGGGAGTCCGGGACCCAGCGCCCCAGTCCATCAGCACGAGCACGACACGGTCACAGGGAGAAGGTAGCCCCCGTCGTTCCGGCCGGCGACGTGAGCTCGTGATTCGTGAAATACTCCTAGTCCTACCTGTGTGCGGCTGTGGCGACCGTGCTTGCGCGCCTGTCGCCTCCCATATGAGGATCAGTGGATCAGGCCATTCCCGGCCCCGGGTGTCGCCACGCTGCGTGGCACCCGATCGCACCGGCCCCGGCACGGCGCCACGTGATATGATTTGGAAATGAAATGAAATGACCCGCGGCACATCATGTCATCATCCTGTGTTCATTTGCATGCATGCATCAGCTAGCTGGTCCGATCCGATCTGAGGCCTTGTTTAGATGGCAAATTTGGGAGACAAAATTTGCATAGTAGGTGTCCCGTCACACTGTAGCAATTTTGTTTTTATTTGGTAATAATTGTCTAAATATTGATTAATTAGACTTAAAATGTTCGTCTCGTAAAGTACAACAAAACTGTGTAATTAGTTTTTGATTTCATCTATATTTAGTACTCCATATATGTGCCGACATTTTAATGTGACGGGGAATAGGAATTCTACATAGTAAATTTGGGAGGCAAACTTTGGAATCTAAACATGGCCTGATCCTCTGCCCTCTGCCTGGTGACTATTATACCCGTGCTCCGTGTAACATAGGCCGTGTTTAGATGCGGAATTTGGATGGCCAAATTAGTACAGTGCATATTAAATACGCACTGTATCAATTCGTTTGTATTTGATAAAAATTGTCTAAACTTTGACTAATTAGGCTCAAAATGTTCGTCTCACAAAGTACAACAAAACTGTGCAATTAGTTTTTAATTTCATCTACATTTAGTACTCCATGCGTATGTCGATATTTTGATGTGATGGAAATCTTCTTTTTCATAGTAGAATTTGAGGTTGAAATTTGGGATCTAAACAGGGCATAACGTACTAGTACTCCGTATGCGCATGTTGCACTGTGCCGGTTCGGCTACATTCGTCGAATCGTCGTGTCCGTGCAACCTGGATTGCCTGCCCTCTCACGGTCACGGCCAGTGCTGCATGCTCTGTTCTGTGGAAACAATTCGCATTGTTGTGTGACGTAACAGGGTCGTGCTGCATGGATCTTGTGACTGTAACCAACTTTGTGTGCCATGGAACTGTGTGTACTGCTGCGTGCGATTGTGAAAACAAACAAAATCTCATCACGCTGCCATCCCTGTCCGTCATCTGGAGTACGGAGTACTTACTGTTAGTAGTAGTAGTACAGTAGCAAGCTAGCAACAGGGGGAGCCGAGGAGGACATGGATGGCGTACACGTGGGGCCTCGCCTCGTCTCGCCTGGCTCCCCATAGCCCTCCAACCTAGGAGTACTCCTGCTACTACGGCGCCAGCGACAGCGAGCGTACCATGCAACTGAGGTGAATTCGCGATGTGATTGGGCAGTATTCTTATACAGCCAATGGCTACGGACTTTTTAGTTCCCAATTTCAACCCTTAAATTCCACTATCCAAAAAGAAATTCACATCACATCAAAATATCGGCACATATATGAAGTACTAAATATATATAAAATTAAAAACTAATTACACAGTTTTATTGTACTTTACGAGACGAACATTTTGAGCCTAATTAGTCAAAGTTTGGATAATTTTTACCAAATACAAACGATTTAATGCGTACTGTAGCAATTGGGGAGCCCCAATTCCGGATCTAAGCAAGGGCTAAGTTATTAACCATTCTAAGCTGCCTATATACTGAGCTGGAAGAGAGAAAAAAAAGAAAGAAGAGAAACGGACTATACAGCCAGCTTAGACATAGGAACCAAAAACTCCGCGAGATAGACAACCGGGCCATGCTTTAAATATCGGTGGGCTAAGAAAAAAATTATAAGTAACCTTACAACCTACCAACCAGCTGTATTAGAGCATTGTCAATAAAAGAGCCAAGTACTTAGCTATAAGTTCAGTCATAAGAGTTAAGCTATACAATAGTTGTCTCATATTTGACTATAAAAATATTTTTTATTATTATATGGTAATATTTCTTATTTTCTCTTTTCTATTCCTCCTCAAATGCAATATTGTTTGGATCCATAGATATATGTGCTTCTGTGTCCAACTTATTGTTTGCATGAGAGTCGAGCTCTCTTCTTTTTTCTCTCCTCTCTTTTTCACATCAGTAAAAATGCTGACCAGCTTCGTTATAAACTCATTATAGCCTTGCTCTCATCGTATTGCCGCCTCGCCGTGCGTGTCAGGTCAAATTGCAATGCACCAGGATTTCATGAAACACAGACCTGCACCGTAGCTTGTGCTTGTGCTCAGTCGTGAGGAGGTGGCCCAGCGGCAGCCCAGCGACTGGGCACGAGCCGAGCACACCTGAACCGCCTCACGCGTCGCGTCAGCTTGTGCTCACTCCGCCTGCGCACGCTCATGTGCTACTGTTTTGTACTGCCTTCCGTTTACTACCTCTTGAGATGAGAAAAGTCGTGCCGTGGGGCTGAGTTGCGTTGCGTGTGGGGTGCGCGGGCTGGGGGGTCACGCGCTTTCCATTTGCGCGACGTGTCGCGCCCTAACCACGTCCAAACTAGTACCCCTTAATTTTCAAACTCGTTCAAATTATTTCTCTGTATATCCTCGTTTAGAGTGGTCTTCAAAGCGGTTTTGTCACTCTTCTATATATATATATATATATATATATATATATATATATATATATATATATATATATATATATATATATATATATATATATATATATATATATATAATAAAGAGGCAAAATTTCCGTCAAGATTTTTTTTTCATCAAAGTTTTTTTTCCACCTACATGTAAGATATAAAACTCCTCCTAAACCAAGATTACATGTAAGATGTAAGACTCCTCCTAAACCAAAATTCAATCTCAAATACGTCTATTTTAGGAACATGAGTAAAGAAAACAGATGAGCACCGAAGAGAAACAATGGAACCAAAAAAAGGAAATGAGTGACAGGTCCGAAACAAAAAAAAAAGCATGGGCAAAATAAAAAATGAAATTAAAAAAGCTCTCCATGGTAAGATATAAGCATGCACGACGCTTGTTACTGGTATCAAGGCGATAGAAGAAATAGCATCTATTTGCTGGCCTTTTGTTTACATGTACGTGATGGTGTGTTCTGCTTGTGAAGGCTAGGGATAGCAACATCCGCAGACTGGACAAGCAGCAGCGACGTAGTCGACCAAGCTGCTCGCCAACGTCAAGAACGACGGTGGCCAGCACAAGCTAGCATAGGGAAGCCAAGCAGAAGATGGTGATTAGGTTCAACTGCAAGGCGAAGGAACACATCCACGGTGACAACTTACTCCCGCAGGATTCTGAGCAGAGCAGAACACGCACGGCATGGAGTCGATATCCGGCTAAGACACAGCAGGATGGCCGGAGCGGCTCTACAGCACCAGAAGTCGACCGTGAGCTCTGATGACCAGTTGTCATCTATGATGAGGTCACGACGGTGTCTGCTCGCGCGGGCTCCCTGGCAACTGGAAAGAAGCAAAACAGGAACACCATGGATCAGAGAATTTGCAAGAGGTCGAGACAGACAAAGTGAGATGCGTTGTCCGGGAGGCTCTTTGATCCGATGGCTACAAGCCTGCAATGGAGAAACAACGGAGAGGTGAAAGTCCTATGTTTGGTGTTGGTAATTAGTGACAATGCCTAAGTACTAATCATATGCCTAAGTTGTATGTAGCATATGAGGATTAGTACATTCCAAGGTTGGTGGCAAGATGTACATGGTGATCATGAGTGGCCACACTTGGATTTGGACGCAATCCTACGTGATCAAGGCAAATGTATATGCTTAAGGGTTGTGTTTTAGTAACCAAGACACCTAGTGGGTGTGGTTACATTATAGGATAGATAGCCGTACTATAAAGAGGGGAATGACGCGGCTATTGAACTCCTAAGTGCCTCTAGGTGTGCATTTCATGTCATATGCATTTGGATAGAACTAATAGCGCCTCGAAAAATGATTGTGAAAATGCTAACACACTCGCACATGACATGGTCACTTGGTGATGTTAGCACGTTTGCGAAAGCGGTGGAGTTTGAGCGGTAGAGAGGGTTTGGGGTCCTCTCTCCCTCCCGCCGAGCTTGCGAGGCGGGATTCAGGCGTTTTCGAGGAGTTGAAACGACTATTTTCTACTACGCCGGAAGTCGGAAATCAAACGGAAATCAAACGGAAGCGAACGGAGGTCACAGTGGTGACCGGACGCTGGACCGGACGCGGTCACTGTTTGACCGGACGTGTCCGGTCAGTGTCCAGTGTCTTCGCGTGTTTTAGTTGTTTGATCGGACGCGAGGCGCGTCCGGTCATAGTCCATCGGACGCGTCCGGTCGTCCAGGGAGCTTACTGGACTCCAACCGGACGCGGGCACTGTGGCGTCCGGTCAGTTCACCAGCGCGTCCGGTCGATGTTTCGTTGTGCGCGGCTCAGAGTTGACCAGCGCGTCCGGTCAGTCACGGGACCGGCGCGTCCGGTCATGACCAGCGCGTCTGGTCGTTGCGACCAGCGCGTCCGGTCGGTGTTTCGAAAAAGAGCCGTTGTGCGACCGGCGCGTCCGGTCAGTTCGACCAGCGCGTCCGGTCAGCGCGACTTCGGCTGTTTCAAGTTTGTAACGGCTATATTCGAAGGGGTACGTCTATAAATACTCGTTGGCCGGCTCAAGGCTCTCACTCTTGGACATTTTGACATACTTGTGAGCACTTTGAGCTAAGCAACTCCCCTCCCACTCATCTCTCTTGCTTCTTTGCATATTCGAAGTGAGATTGAGTGATCCAAGTGCATTTGCATTGTGAGATAGCATCTAGTTGGCACTTGGTGGTTGATTTGCTGCAGGATTCTTGTTTCTCTTGGTGGTTGCCGCCACCTAGACGGCTTGGAGCAGCTTGGAGGCATTGGCAAGAGTTGGTGTTTGTTCTTGGCCACCTCCGGTGATTGTGAGGGGTTTGTGCCTACCTCGGCGAAGCGCCAAAGGCAACATTAGTAAATTGCTCGTGTCATTGCAACCTTTTGCCATTTGGTAGGTTCTTGTGGCACCTTTTGAGAGGCTCGGTGTGAGACCGATTAGCCACCGAACCACGTGGTGAAGAGGGACACAACGGGGACTAGCGTGCCGGCAAGCACGTGAACCTCGGGATAAATCTTCGTGTCATCACTTTCATATTGTGATTGATTGATCCCGGTGTTCGGTTGTTTTGGTATTCATTGTTGATCATATTGGTTGGCTCAATACTTCGCCCCTCGGTGAAACCCTCCTAACTCAACTCCGCTTTACTTTCTTAGTTATCTTTGCTAGCTAGTTTGCTTTGCTAGAGTAGCTCTTTTGTGTAGCTTGCTAGTTGTAGTTGTAGTTACCTTCTCGGTTTAACTTGTGCGGTTGAGTGCTAATACTAGAATTGTGAATTGAATAGGTGGCTTGCAAACACCCCGTAGGCTAAGCAAAACTCGCATCTCGCTATTTGTTGTATTGATAAACTTGTTTAGCTTGTCTTTGTAGAATTTTTTAAAGGGCTATTCACCCCCCCTCTAGCCATCAAGACCTTTCAAGTGGTATCGGAGCCGTGGTCACCGTTTGTAAGGCTTAACAACCTCGGTGTAAGATGGCTCAAGTTGTGTTCAACCATGTCGGGGGCAAGCCTCCATTTTTTGATGGTGTCTCATCTTTTGATCATTGGAAAAGAAAGATGAAGCAATATCTTGGCTCTATTAATGAGAAGGTTTGGGAGGTGACACATCATGATTATGCTATCATTGATCCCAACAACCTCACCAACAATGACCGCATCAACAACCAATGCAACACTATGGCTCTCAACACTCTCTACAATGGGATTGATGCAAAGGTCTTTGAGCAAATCAAGGATCTTGAGATGGCAAGTGAAGTGTGGACAAGATTAGAGGAAACATATGAGGGCACTTCAACGGTAAAGAGTGCCAAGCTCTATATGCTCAAGGATAAGTTTGCAAGCTTCAAGATGAAGGATGATGAGTCCATACCGGAGATGTTCTATAGGCTACAAGTTATTGTCAATGATCTCAAGAGCCTAGGAGAAGATGTCAAGGACAAGGACTTCTCACATAAGTTCTTGATGAACTTACCTAAAAAATTTGCTATCTTGAGGAAGATGATCCAAAGAGAGGGTTTGGACAAGGTGACTCCAAACCAAGTGCTTGGAGATGTCATGACCGATGCTCAATATGATGATGATGAAGATGAAGATGAGAAGAAGGAGATCAAGGTCAAGCAAGAGAAGCCCATTGCATTCAAGGCTTCATCTTCTAAGGGCAAGAGCAAGGTGGAGAGCGATGATGATGATCCATTCGATGATGAGACCATGGCCCTCCTAGTGCACAAGATGGGGAGGTTCATGAAGAAGAAAGGATATGGTGCAAGAAAGAGAAGGGACTTCATGAAGGCAAAAGAGATGCTTTGCTACAATTGCAATAGCCCCGATCATGTAGTGGCAAAGTGCCCCTATGAAGACAAAAGATATCATGATGGGGAGTTGAAGTTGAAGAAGAACAAGAAGGACAAGAAGGAGAAGAAAGAGAAGAAGAGCTTCACTATCAACAAGAAGAAGAAGGGTGGTGGCTATGTGGTCACTTGGGATAGTGATAACTCCGATAGTGATGATGATAGCTCTAGTGATGATGAGAGGACCACTCGGCGAGCCATTGCAAGCATCGCCCTCTCCAACAAGCCATCCATCTTCGACACTACATCGACATGCCTTATGGCCAAGCCTACCAAGGTAAAATATGATGATAGTGATGATGATTCCTGTGCTAGTGATGGTTGTAGGAGTGATGATGAGGAGGATGAGGACTACTCCAAGGATGATCTATTGGGCATAATAGATCAAATGAGCAAGGGCTACAAGAGGACAACCAAGAAGAGCTCATTGCCAAGAGCAATGAAAATGATGCCTTGATGGAAGAGCTTGTTGCTCTCAAAAAGAGTAAGGAGTGCAAAGGAATTGAACAAGAGCTTAAAGCTCTTAGGAAATCCTTTGATGAGCTAGAGGCCTCTCGTGAGTGTCTAAAGGAAGACCATGAGGACCTTGAAGTTGCTCACACTAGGCTTAAGGAAGCCCACTCCTCTCTACTTGAGCTCATCAAGGAGAAGGACCTCAAGTTGGAGAAGCTCATGAAGGAAGCTAAGGAGGAGCAAGTGATTGTCACTTGTGATATTGGACTAACATGTGATATTATTGATGATTCTTTATTTGTTGGTCCTACTAATGCTTCATGTAGCTCATCATCATCCACCACAACCAACTCTACCTCTACTACTAGTGATTCATCACTTGTGGTTGAGAATGAAACTCTCAAGAGAGAGGTGGATGATCTCACCCGCGCATTAGGCAATGCCTATGGTGGGGATGCCCGCTTGCTAAAATACTTGGGTAGCCAAAGGTTCTCTCTTAACAAAGAGGATTTGGGCTATACTCCCAAGAAGGGCAAGGCGGCCTTTGCTACTCCAAAGTCTCACTTTGTGAAGAGCAATGGTCGTTATTGCAATAGATGCAAGCAAGTTGGGCATCTAGAAATTAATTGTAATAAAATGAACAAGAACAACAACAAGTTTCATGCTAAAATGGATTACATTCCTTTTGATTCTTGTTATGTGCTTACCAAGGGTGAGAAAGGTGTGCATGCTAGGTTTGTTGGTACACCAATTGTGGGTCCAAAGAAGAAGGCCATTTGGGTACCAAAGAGCTTAGTTACTAACCTCCAAGGACCCAAACAAGTATGGGTACCTAAGAAACATTAATTTATTTTGTAGGTAAATTACAAGGCCGGAGGAAGGCATTGGGTGCTTGATAGTGGGTGCTCTCAACATATGACCGGTGATTCAAGAATGTTCAACTCTCTCAAATCAAATGATAGTGGCATTGATAGTATCACATTTGGTGACAATAGCAAGGGTGATGTGAAGGCTCTTGGAAGGATTGCAATCTCAAATGATCATAGCATTTCCAATGTGCTCCTAGTTGAAAAGTTGAACTTCAATCTTCTCTCGGTTGCTCAATTGTGTGATCTTGGTTTCAAGTGCATATTTGGTGTTGATGATGTGGAGATAGTTAGTGTTGATGGCTCCAACTTGATCTTCAAGGGCTTTAGATATGAGAATCTATACTTGGTTGATTTCAATGCCAGTGACACTCAACTCTCAACATGCTTGCTCACCAAATCAAGTATGGGTTGGTTATGGCATAGAAGACTTGGTCATGTTGGCATGAAGCAATTGAACAAGTTAGTGAAGCATGACTTAGTTAGAGGCTTGAAGGATGTCACATTTGAGAAGGATAAGCTATGTAGTGCATGTCAAGCCGGAAAGCAAGTAGGCAACACTCATCCATTGAAGAGCATTATGAGTACTTCCAAGGCATTTGAGTTGTTGCACATGGATCTATTTGGGCCAACTACATACACAAGCATTGGTGGCAACAAGTATGGTTTTGTGATTGTGGATGATTTCACTAGATACACATGGGTATTCTTTCTTGTGGACAAGAGTGATGTATTTGACATATTCAAGAAGTTCATCAAGAGAGTGCAAAATGAGTTTAAGACCACAATCAAGAAAGTAAGAAGTGACAATGGAAGTGAGTTTAGAAACACAAGAGTTGATGAGCTATGTGAGGAGCTTGGAATCAAGCATCAATTTTCGGCCAAGTATACACCTCAATCCAATGGCCTAGTTGAAAGGAAGAATAGAACTTTGATTGATATGGCAAGATCAATGTTAAATGAGTATAATGTGAGTCATTCATTTTGGGCCGAAGCAATCAACACGGCTTGCTTCTATAGCAACCGCCTCTATTGCCACAAGTTCCTAGAGAAGACACCATATGAGATATTGAATGGAAGAAAGCCCAACATTGCATACTTTCGGGTATTTGGTTGCAAATGCTACATCTTGAAGAAGGGCACTAGATTTAGCAAGTTTGAGAAGAAATGTGATGAAGGATTCCTACTTGGTTACTCAACTACTAGCAAAGCTTATAGAGTTTGGAATTTGGCTAGTGGTTTACTTGAGGAAGTTCATGATGTTGAGTTTGATGAAACAAATGGCTCTCAAGATGAGGAAAATAACTTAGATGATGTGAGAGGAACTCAATTGACCAATGCTATGAAAGAAATGGATATTGGTGATATTAGGCCAAAACAAGTGATTGATATGGATGACAACAAAGATCAAGTGCTCCAAAGTCCAATTACACAAGCTAGTGGTTCTCTAATGCAAAATCAAGCTAGTACATCATCTCAAGTGCAACAAGATCAACAAGTGGCTAGTTCATCATCTCCAACTCATGATCAACATCAACATCCAAGCAATCAAGTCCAAGTGCTTCAACCAACTAACATTGCAAGAGACCATCCATTGGATTCCATCATTGGTGACATACAAAGGGGAGTTCAAACTAGATCTAGATTGGCATCGTTTTGTGCTCACTCTTCTTTTGTGTCAATAGAAGAACCCAAGGACATTGATAAAGCATTGAGAGATCCGGATTGGGTAAATGCAATGCATGAAGAGCTCAACAACTTCAAGAGAAATGAAGTATGGGAATTAGTTGAGAGGCCTAAGGATCATAATGTCATTGGAACAAGATGGGTCTTTCGCAACAAGCAAGATCAAGATGGAATAGTAGTAAGGAACAAAGCAAGACTAGTGGCTCAAGGTTACACACAAATAGAGGGTCTTGACTTTGGTGAAACTTATGCCCCGGTTGCAAGATTGGAAGCAATTAGGATCTTACTTGCTTATGCTTGTGCTCACAATATCAAGCTATATCAAATGGATGTGAAGAGTGCATTTCTCAATGGGTACATTCAAGAAGAGGTGTATGTGGAGCAACCTCCCGGTTTTGAAGATGACAAGAAACCCAACCATGTGTACAAGTTAAGAAAAGCTTTGTATGGATTGAAGCAAGCACCAAGAGCATGGTATGAAAGATTGAGGGACTTCTTGCTATCCAAAGGATTTGTCATGGGCAAAGTGGATACTACTCTCTTCACCAAGAAGATTGGGAAAGACTTGTTTGTATTGCAAATATATGTTGATGATATCATCTTCGGTTCAACCAATCAAGATTATTGTGATGAGTTTAGGAAAATGATGGCAAAAGAATTTGAAATGTCAATGATCGGTGAACTTAGTTTCTTTCTTGGACTTCAAATCAAACAAATGAAGGAAGGAACATTTGTGAGCCAAACCAAGTACATCAAAGATATGCTCAAGAAGTTTGGCATGGAAGATGCAAAGGGCATTACAACCCCAATGGGCACTAGTGGAAGTTTGGATAGTGACAAGAGTGGCAACATGGTGGATTAAAAGCTATATAGATCAATGATTGGTAGCCTACTCTATGTGACGGCATCAAGGCCCGATGTGATGTTTAGTGTATGCATGTGTGCAAGATTTCAAGCCTCACCAAGAGAAAGTCATTTGAAGGCAACAAAGAGAATTTTGAGGTACTTAAAGCATACATAAGATGTTGGATTATGGTATCCCAAAGGTGCAAGCTTTGAGCTAGTAGGATATTCGGATTCCGACTATGCCGGTGACAAAGTGGAGAGATCACTTGTCTCATGGTCATCCAAGAAGCAATATAGTATTGCACTATCTACCGCCGAAGCCGAATACATCGCCGCGGGTAGTTGTTGTGCACAAATCTTGTGGATGAAGGCAACATTGAAGGATTTTGGAATCAACTTTAAGAATGTGCCATTGCTATGTGACAATGAAAGTGCCGTGAAGCTAACCAACAATCCGGTTCAACATCAAAGAACAAAGCATATTGATGTTCGTCATCATTTTATTAGAGATCATCAACAAAAGGGTGATATTGCTATTGAAAGTGTGGGCACCGAAGATCAATTAGCCGATCTATTCACCAAGCCACTTGATGAGAAGAGATTTCACAAGCTAAAGAATGAGTTGAACATACTTGACTTCTCCAACATGAGTTGATGCACCTCCATGATATGACATGCCTCTCCTTCGAGCCCCAAGGTACAATTGGTTGACATATCATACATTCTATGCTAAGGACTTGTTTAGTGCATCTAGTCATAATTTACATGTTCTAGGCTCATTCATGAAAATCAAATGAATATGAAGTTTATATGGTGCCACTATTGTTTCCATGTCTTGTATGATCTAGTGGTAGCATATAACTTGTTTAAGTAGCTTGTGAGCCTAAGTGTTTAATCTAGATCACTTGTCTAAATATTTGTTTCAACATGGTGCATGATAACCCTTCTAGTGAAGTGTGAAGAAGCTTGCCCTTGGATCAAACCGAAGCATTTTATTTACGCAAGCAATCTAGGTTGAATCACAAACTTGATCCTCACCCCATAATTCAACATGATAATCTATCTAAAATTGGTCCCTTGTGGTCATTGGTGCCAAAGGGGGAGAGAATTGATAACACAAAGATAGAACTCAAAGGGGAAGAAGCACAAAGGGGAAGAAAAATGTTGTTCACAAAGTGAGAAAACCTAATGGGGAGAATTGATAAAAGAAGGGGATCAACTAAAATTTTGAGCACACAAGTAGGGGGAGCAAGCTCTTAAACATGAATGTTGCATTTCTTTGTGCACTTCATATGTATGATGCATAGTTATGCATTTCTTTTTCTCCGATACTTTGCTTGTGTGGTGTTTTGCTAGTATACAATTGAATGGTGTATTGAAGTACTAGCATGAATAGGAAGTAGTTAGATTTTTCTTGCTTCATGTCTTTCAAAGTGGTACTAGAGCCTTGCTTATAATGTTGATCTCACGAGGTTTCTAGTTATGTTTGTGCTTTTCCAAGTGGTATCTAACTACACAAGACGCTAAGATGGTGTTTATCGCTACTCCGATGGTATCACGCTTCAAAGGTCTATAATCTAAAACACTTAGCACCTATTGATAGTCAATGCTCCTATTTTATCCTATCTAAGCATGTATGCTTCCTAAATCCAAACATATAGCATACATGTAGGGGGGAGCCATTGCTATCAATTTGAATTCATAATCACTTGTCCATACTTCTTACACATGGTAATATACTTGGACAATGTGACATGGGTTCAATCAAAATTTTATCATAATATCTTTGTAAAAGGGTTATCACCAATTACCAACAAGGGGGAGATTGAAAGTCCTATGTTTGGTGTTGGTAATTAGTGACAATGCCTAAGTACTAATCCTATGCCTAAGTTGTATGTAGCATATGAGGATTAGTACATTCCAAGGTTGGTGGCAAGATGGACATGGTGATCATGAGTGGCCACACTTGGATTTGGACGCAACCCTACGTGATCAAGGCAAAGGTATATGCTTAAGGGTTGTGTTTTAGTAACCAAGACACCTAGTGGGTGTGGTTACATTATAGGATAGATAGCCGTACTATAAAGAGGGGAATGACGCGGCTATTGAACTCCTAAGTGCCTCTAGGTGTGCATTTCATGTCATATGCATTTGGATAGAACTAATAGCGCCTCGAAAAATGATTGTGAAAATGCTAACACACTCGCACATGACATGGTCACTTGGTGATGTTAGCACGTTTGCGAAAGCGGTGGAGTTTGAGCGGTAGAGAGGGTTTGGGGTCCTCTCTCCCTCCCGCCGAGCTTGCGAGGCGGGATTCAGGCGTTTTCGAGGAGTTGAAACGACTATTTTCTACTACGCCGGAAGTCGGAAATCAAACGGAAGCGAACGGAGGTCACAGTGGTGACCGGACGCTGGACCGGACGCGGTCACTGTTTGACCGGACGCGTCCGGTCAGTGTCCAGTGTCTTCGCGTGTTTCAGTTGTTTGATCGGACGCGAGGCGCGTCCGGTCATAGTCGATCGGACGCGTCCGGTCGTCCAGGGAGCTTACTGGACTCCAACCGGACGCGGGCACTGTGGCGTCCGGTCAGTTCACCAGCACGTCCGGTCGATGTTTCGTTGTGCGCGGCTCAGAGTTGACCAGCGCGTCCGGTCAGTCACGGGACCGGCGCGTCCGGTCGTGACCAGCGCGTCCGGTCGTTGCGACCAGCGCGTCCGGTCGGCGTTTCGAAAAAGAGCCGTTGTGCGACCGGCGCGTCCGGTCAGTTCGACCAGCGCGTCCGGTCAGCGCGACTTCGGTTGTTTCAAGTTTGTAACGGCTATATTCGAAGGGGTACGTCTATAAATACTCGTTGGCCGGCTCAAGGCTCTCACTCTTGGACATTTTGACATACTTGTGAGCACTTTGAGCTAAGCAACTCCCCTCCCACTCATCTCTCTTGCTTCTTTGCATATTCGAAGTGAGATTGAGTGATCCAAGTGCATTTGCATTGTGAGATAGCATCTAGTTGGCACTTGGTGGTTGATTTGCTGCGGGATTCTTGTTTCTCTTGGTGGTTGCCGCCACCTAGACGGCTTGGAGCAGCTTGGAGGCATTGGCAAGAGTTGGTGTTTGTTCTTGGCCACCTCCGGTGATTGTGAGGGGTTTGTGCCTACCTCGGCGAAGCGCCAAAGGCAACATTAGTAAATTGCTCGTGTCATTGCAACCTTTTGCCATTTGGTAGGTTCTTGTGGCGCCTTTTGAGAGGCTCGGTGTGAGACCGATTAGCCACTGAACCACGTGGTGAAGAGGGACACAACGGGGACTAGCGTGCCGGCAAGCACGTGAACCTCGGGATAAATCTTCGTGTCATCACTTTCATATTGTGATTGATTGATCCCGGTGTTCGGTTGTTTTGGTATTCATTGTTGATCATATTGGTTGGCTCAATACTTCGCCCCTCGGTGAAACCCTCCTAACTCAACTCCGCTTTACTTTCTTAGTTATCTTTGCTAGCTAGTTTGCTTTGCTAGAGTAGCTCTTTTGTGTAGCTTGCTAGTTGTAGTTGTAGTTACCTTCTCGGTTTAATTTGTGCGGTTGAGTGCCAATACTAGAATTGTGAATTGAATAGGTGGCTTGCAAACACCCCGTAGGCTAAGCAAAACTCGCATCTCGCTATTTGTTGTATTGATAAACTTGTTTAGCTTGTCTTTGTAGAATTTTTTAAAGGGCTATTCACCCCCCCTCTATCCATCAAGACCTTTCAAGAGGGAGATCGCACTGCAGTGACGGTGCTCCTCCGTCGCACGGAGGGACAGGCGCAGACGTGTGAGTTAGAGCTACCGCGCATTGCTCAGACGGCTAGGATCTGAGGAGGAGCGCCTGCCGTGCTGACACCCCTATTCATCGGCGCATGTCGGCCATCACCTTTCTTCACCAGGATGGCCAGTGTTCTCTGTCACACCACCACGTTGTCGTCCGAGGTGCCAGAACGGTCCGCACGCCATACACATGTAGCGAGAGTTTGAGGCGCCATAGGGCCATCTGGCCTGAATGGCTGAACTCCTAGGCCTGTGCATGTCTTTGCCACTGGCGTTAGAGGTACGACCATGCCGTCCAATCCCGAGTAACTGGATGTCCCACGGCCATAGCCCCAGCCGTATTGTGCGCTTTCTGATGTCTTGGAAGAGCGCAACCAGACTCACCTGGGTTAGAGCAAGATGGGTAGCAACAACTGCAAGAATTGCCGAGGAGATGGCACAACGATGGAAGAAGCCAGTAGAAAAACAAGAAAAGCGTGGTGCCCGAATTCTGATTGACACGACAACATGGAGAAAAAGAGAGATACAGAGACAAGTTTATTAAATTTTATAGAAAAAGTAAAACATAATTTCTCCCCGTTGCATTGCACGAGCACTTTTGCTCGTTAGTTAAAAAATTCGATAAATACTTGATAAGATTTTTTTTATGATTACACAGTGCAACACTCAAACACTCACAATGCATGCACACTCACCCCTATGAATGCATGCATGCAAACCATATCTCTATGGGCATCTTTGAAGATTGGGCCTGCGAATCCTCGAGATTGACAAAGTTACTACAGGCTCTTCGTTGTCGATGGGAATAGAGAGTCGGACCCAGGACCTAAGGTGCTATTGAGGCTGTTGTAACCACTAGGCTAACCATAAAAAATGTCTTAAAGCTTTTACAAAAGTGGTCGGCCAAATAACTCCGGTGGGTATGTTTAAGTTTGCACCGAATAAAAGCGCTAGGACATTAAATCCTAAATTGTCTGAGCCGTCGGATCTCACGCCACTTTCTCTAGTAGGTCTTTCCTAATGGTCACCGAAGTTTTTCAGTGACCCAGAATATAGCCCACTAGAAAGGCCATAAAACTTCTAGTTTTTAGGGGTTTTTTCTATAAATAGTGGTTGGCGACCCTGAGGTCCGGCTATGTGAGCTCTAAAGAACACCTCCTATAAGAAAATAGACCCTATGGGTCATTAAGTTTGATTTTGGTATTTGATGGACAACATAGTTATTTGGACTAATTGTTTGCGTATACAAGGTTGTCGGTGTTCTAGAACAGGGGGTGTCTAGAGACGAGACAAGTGAATGATGCTGCGCGTCGGAGCCTCCGATAGTGTGCAAGGCGGACACAAGATTTATACTGGTTCGAGCTGAACGTCCCTACTTCCAGTGCTCGCTGCTGCTCGTGTTTCTTTGCACCGAAGTGCTTGTAGTAGGGGGATACAAGTTGGTCGAGAGAGTGATAGCTCCCAGGTCTCTGTGTGTGGGTGTGTTTGAGTGTTTGAGCGTATGCTTAGTACATTGCCGTTGTTGGGCATTGTCCAACGTCTCTTGTCGAGGGTCCCTCCCTTCTTTTTTATAGTATGCAAAGGGAGAGGTCGGGTTACAATATCTGGATGTACGAAAATAGAAAGAAAAGGCCCTAAGGTGCTCCCTATTCCTAGCTTTCCTCTCAGTTCGTGCATTCGCACAGTCGTCATCGCAGTGGTGGCATGTCGTGGTTGTAGATGTATCATAGTTGACGCGGCGAGGCCATACCCTGACACGGTGTCATGATGAAGAAGATTTTGTGGCCCTGAAGCTACGTCGGCGAAAAGGTGGGGGGCCTAGACGGCCGTTGCTCGTCCTGTTGAGGTGGACATGGTAGGGTGCAGCGTAGCGTAGCTTCTCCCTGTTACTGCCGTGGGGCATGAGAAAGAAGCGTGGAAGCCTTGGCCGGATTTATGAATCAGGTGTTACAAGTTCTCAGGCAATCCTGCACGACACGGCAAGCTCCTGTTCCTTAGCAGGAAAAGGTAGGGGGCTGTGCGTGCCCGTGGTAGTGTGTTATAGTAGGGGGGTCGAGCGAAGCAGTAGCTATGCAAAGGGGTCCAGCGCCTTGATGACGTCACAGGGCTCGGGTGCCTGGATGACGTCACAGGGGTTAGATGAGATGGAGAGGGGTTGGACGAAGCAGAGGAGCACCGGAGGCTCGGGCGCTTGTCCTTTAGCTTTGGTTTTGAGCGGAGTAAGGCTTGGGCCGGCTGTGATGGGCCATGGGCCGTATATTTATCTTGGTGGGTGGTTTTACGATGAAAATGGGGTACCTTATACCTGACAAAGGTATAGTTCAAATGGATGCAATGTGGACTTGGACATAGGCAAAGGGGTGATCCGAATTATCAATGCCTCAAGCAAGACATCAGAAGACATGTTGAAGACCTAATACTGATGCTAGAAGTCCAAGACACGACATAAAAGAAGTCTAGACGAAAGACACATGAAGAAACGAAGCAAAACGAAGGTTGTTGTGCAACACGGGATTGGTCGGGTGGTGGCCAAGAGAAGGCACCAGACTAAGCATATGCACTGTTCATGGGTGGCTAAACACTTGTATCATGAATAGTACTTTTTATATAAATTTAATTAAAGTTCAAACTGTTTGACTCCTCGAAAAATAAGAACTATATTATTTTATGAATGGAGTGAGTAGTAAAGAAAAACCAGAGGGGTGAGTCAAAGGAAAGGAAGGAAAAACCCCAACCCAAAACAATTAGGCGAGGTGAACTACTCTAATTTTGTTTGGTCCAACAACTTGGCCCACTAGTCTAAGGGTGTGTTCACTTCCCATGTAAACCCAAAATATTTTCTCTTTTATCTATCACATCAAATATTTGGACGCATGTATGAAGTATTAAATATAGGTAAAAAAATAACTAATTGCTAAGTTTGTCTGGTTTTTGCGAGACGAATCTTTTGAGCCTAGTTACTTCATGGTTCGATAATATTTGTTAAATAAAAACGAAAGATGCTACAATAACTTTTCACCCCAGTTTTCACCAACTAAACACATCATAAGAAACACACTTGGGGGCAGGCCGGAGAAAACGAGGAATAATGCGCCAGGTAGCCAGACTTTGCCAGTTGCCAACTTGCCATGTTTTGTTAGTTATATCCTTGTCCTTTCTGAAAGCAAAATGCAGCCGACTTTAATTTTTGGTATTATCTTCTTCTCTGCATGCAAATTGCAAGGATCTGCAAAAGAACTGTAAAATCCATATAGCATTTCTGGAAAAAAATGTAGGAATCAGAAAAACAATTAAAAAATCAACTTTGAAACCCCTTTTAATCATGTAGTCTCAGAATTGTGTTTTCCTGTCACAAACAAGGATTGAGCCACGGACAGAAGTCTCAACCATTCAAACGAACCATATACACTGTACACCGAATATATGTAGTGCAGGCCGGGTCAATCTAGGCTTTGACCTACGGTAGTTGGAAAAATGGACTGGTTCTTCTGTCTAAAAAAGGTTCTTTGAACATGTTCTAATGATGCATGTCGTGATGCATAGAAAACTGCTTTCGGAAGCAGCCGTTGGCCGTTGTTGGTCTGCGGAGTTGAGTAAGCGGTTTGGTTTGGAAAAGGAAAGCAGCAAAAGCACCTGCGCTCAGTTGCCCGGTCGTTGTTCCTGTGGTACACGTTCGCAATATCTTGACAAAGTCTGAACAAATTATGAAAAGACCTCTTGCATTGACAGCATCCCTAGCTAATACTCCCTCGGTCCCCCAGATATAAGGCATGTACGTATTTTAAAATCTAAACTTTTTTTATCTTTGACTAACAACTAACCTAATTATATCAAAAGTTTGTATTATAAAAGTAGTTACATTTGATTTGTATTTATAAATACTTTCTAATGATCAAACTTTTGTTTTGATAAATTATAAACAATATAAGAGAAATTATAGGTCAAAATATGTTCTTGAAGACCGCATCAAGTTAAGTCATGCCTTATATTCGGGGATGGAGGGAGTACCGCACTACGCTTCCATTATTTGTCTAACTTTCTTTTGTCCATTCCCTGTATTTGTTGTTTTATTAGTGAACGACGCACGTTACCCAATATGTGTGTGTGGTACAAAAATATTTTCAGTCATATGATACTTGTGTTCAGGTAGAGTTATTATGTATGTAACAAAGGCATGGACCAATCTACCTGCTGTTGATTGGTCTTCCTCAAGGACTAAAAATTTGTGCTTTAGAAAAAGAGCGAGTACGATTTTTTTCTTTTTCTTTTTCTTTTACACATCCACACGCTTCCTTTATGTACCGGTTATCACTTTTTTCTAAACATGCATAAGCTCACATTAGACGGAATGAACTTATTATGGACACTGCACCTGTGTCCTATATATCCCTATGAACTCAAGTGAGCATATCCTATCTCTATAAAGCACGTCTGAGAGACTAAAGTATGTCTTTGGTTTAGGGGGATCACAGAGGATGTATATATCGCAAAGATGGGAGACCAACCGAGCCCTTGAAATTGAAGGAACAGTGTCATCCTTGTTCATGTCGTCTTTGTCCGTTTCCTTCTTTATCTCCTTCGAGCGGGTGCGGATGAGCACCACAAGCCGACGGAACGGACTAGTCGACGAGCTTAGGCAACACTATTGTGGTTGAGCGCCTACGACCACAGAGGGCTCTACTCCTCTTTCCCAGCACTGTTGGGCCACTCCCCTTCCTCTCCAATAGAAGATGTGGTAGGGTAGAGTGTTGGGGCGCCATAGTAGGGCGGAGTCTTTCAAGGCATCACGGTGGGGGCAGCACGATGGAGCAACACATGCAAGGGCCACGCGGTAAGCACGAGGCAGCACGTCCAATTGTAAGAATGTTTAATGGATGATATCCCTTATTTCATCACTACGTTGGATCGCTCAAAACCATAGCCAATAAGTTCCCCAAAGATGACCTGCATAAAAAATCATATATTTTTTCTCAAACATAGTATCATTGCATGATACTGCGACGACACTAAATGACCGTAGAGCGGTCACACCCACAAAAGATCTCACATTTCTTTTTTTTTTCTATGCTAGCAAGACAAATCCCTAGCATATGAGATATGGATCTTAGGGGGTCTATCAGAATAACAGCTATATGAACAATTTTCCGAGTACATGTTGACAACAAAAGAAAATGTGCTTAATTGTTTTGTTGCAATCAGAAATAACAATTTTGATTGACATGCCAATTTCTCTGGACTAGGTCACCTTAGTTAGACTTTTTTTGTCACTCTCAAGATACCAAAAAAATTGAGAGGAATTTCCAGCTTCCAAATAAATCTATGAGAAAAGGGGTATCCTGGTCCATTAGGTAATTTGCCGTATTGGTAGAAACAACCTTTTGAATAGGCATTCCAAGGATGCAAACAATTACATGTGGAATCTAACATACTCCCTCCGTCCCAAAAAAAAAGTGTCGTTTTAGAATTTCAGACATCTTGTTTGACCATTTGTCTTATTCAAAATTTTTTTAATAAATATCATTTATTTTGTTATGACTTATTTTATCATTAGAGATACTTTAATAATGATTTATTTATTTTATAATTTGCACAAAATTTTTGAATAAGACAAACGGTCAAACACGATATCTAAAAGTAAAAAACGTCACTTTTTTTGGGAAGGAGGCAGTAATATACAAATTAACAAATGCTTCTCATAACTAGTTAAGTTGGATTGGAAGTCTTCTAGGCTCTAGCAGCCAGCTGCTTTACTTGGTTAGAAAGAGACAAGACACAAGAGAGATGGCATGTGCAGGTAGCCCGCATAAGTACCACCAATGCCTAATGTTTCAGTGTTTTATACAACTCCACCAACCGCAAGTGCCAAACAACTCCTTGTAACGACTTTTGCTTTTGACACATTGACTTTTTTAACACATTCTAATGTTGAATTGCGAAACATCCAAAGACCTTGGCACTGGTCTCCGATGGGGTACATCAAATGGAACCTTGTACTATTTGGGGTTCCAAATGGGAATCCTCAAATTTAAAGGATACATATATATACCATCTAAAGAAAGAGGTTGGTTGGGGGAGGGATTTAAGTATCTGTGATTAGTGTTCCTAGTACACAGGGTGGGTTGGGGGAGGGATTTAAGTATCTGTGATTAGTGTTCCTAGTTCACAGAGGCATTAGCGTACGTGTAGCATTAATTAACTATGAAATAAACATTTATATTCTTGGTACTGGAAGACGTGGCACACAGCATCTTTGGAATATCATAACCTCTGTTTTTGGCTGTTCCATGTGGCCATAACTCATCCACGCCCATCCGGAGATAATGCAGTGGTACAGAGGCGTTAGAGATAACGAATCAATCAAAGGAATAATTTTTTTTTATAGAGTAAAGTCTGATTTGCCCCATGAACTTTTGGATGAATTAAAATAACACACTCGAACACGAATGCAAGACAACTTACCCCTTAACTTTCGAAATCAGATAAACAATAGCCCTAAAATAGCTTTGTGTGGTTTTGATGGTTGCTTTGACTGACGTGGCATTTGGTCCGCACACATCTTCGGTTTTTTGGGAAAAAAAATTATATGGAAGTTGTATCCACAGTTGCGCCATGCATACATGCCTGCATGCCTGACACGTGTTGCTATTTATGGTGCATGCGGGCATGCGGTGGATGAGCGTGGCTGCATGACTAAGGCTGGCCGGAGTCCAGTCTATTTTTAGCAGAGGACCGCTCCTTGGCTAGCGTTAGATCGTTGAAGTCCAACAGGTGTCAGGCATCCACGTCATGTATGCATGGGATAGCTATGGATACATTATGCACATAATTTTTTCCGGTTTTTTAGTCATGCCATATTTTAAATGAACTCCACGCAAGATTGTTTAGAAATTCAAAACATGAATTTCATAATTAAAAAATAAAATAAATATTTGGGCGTCTAAACGATCGAAAAGATTTCAACCAAAAAGTTATAGATTGCACTGAGATTGTCTAAAACTTTAGATATACCATGTAAATATCCAAGGTCATTTGGAAAATTCAAAATATTTTTTAAAATATGAGAAATTAAAACGGACATTGGGGCATCTATTTACATAAAGATATTGTTAGCTACAAATTGTAGATCACACTTAAGAGCTACAAACTTTGGTATCGACCATGTCAACACCCCTATGTTGTTTGAAAAATTTAAAACTTTGAATTCCAAAATATTATAACTTAAACCGAATATTTGAGCTCTATAGTTTTGATAGAAAGTTTCTATTCAACCGACTTTATATGAAAAGTTACGAGTTTTTATATAAGAGAAAGGGAGAGACCACTTGAAATGTGGGACACATCGGCACATCAGCAAAACCACTCAAGAAACCACTTTAAAGTGATGATGAGGGATATTTTATCTGGTTTTGAAAGTTAAAATGTTCGTCATCTGGCACTAAAGTTTGATGATACTTTTCAAATTCATCGACTAGTCTAGAGAGAGAAAGAGGTATGCGGGTCCTTATTGGTACTCTAATTTATAATAGAAATTGTGGTTGGTCCCTTTTCTATTTTGATGTGTAGAAAATTCCCATAATACCATGGAAAACTCCCCCATTTTATATTGGATTTGTTTAGGTGCTCATTTAATATTTTTTTTAGAAAATTCCCATAATACCATAGAGATTGTTTGGTTGGTTCCTATAAGACAGCTTCTGGCCTAGGCAATGACACTAGGAGTTCGACTTTGATCGCCTGGGATCAGATCGACCAATACCATAGAGGTTGTTTTCGTGACGTTTCCTTCAGATTAAGGGCCTGTTTGGCACGGCTCCACTTCACTGGTGGAGCTGTTTTTTTTTGTTTCAGCTCCACGAACAGCTCTTTCGATGGAGCTGGAGCCGTTTTGACAGCCCGTTTGGCAAAACAGCTCCTCATAGTACATAAAAAGTACAAAATGACTATAACGTCCTTGGTTTTCTATTTTTGGTAATTTCTTTTTTCACTCCCTAACGGTCACGAGCTAGGATGTCTGATGTCTACATTGTGCATACGTTTCTGCATGCTTTTTATTCCGACGACAAAATTTGAATTTAAAATTTTTAATTAAAAAGTTAATAAATTATAAATAAAATAGAAAAAATAATAAATAATAAATAACACAATGAAGTCGCAAGCAATATGCCCATGTAAGTCATGAAATATTACACAAATCATATGTCATGATATAATGCAAACATATATAATCACGACGATCTAGAAAGATATATTGCCCGAGCAAGGTCATCACGAAATTTATCCATATTCCGATCATTAGATTCTGAAGTTGATGTATCACCTCTGCGCAAACCAAAATCATTTCTATACCTTCTAGGTATAGTGGGCACATAATCTGGATTCCTATCGCATTTACTGAAATCTTTGTCCTCAGAATGGTTCTCACGAATGAAATTATGTAGACACATGGTTGCGGCGACAATCATCTTTTGCTTCTGCATCGGGTAACTCGGCATATTAAGAAGGATCCTCCATTTCATCTTCCACACACCAAATGAGCGTTCCACCACGTTACGAATACTTGAATGCAAATGATTAAACATTTCTTGTTGCCCACTTGGAGCAGGACCTCTCCGCCAATCCGGCACATGATACCTCTCACCCTTATATGGTGCCAAGTATCCAGGTCTATTTGGATATCCGGCATCAACATGATAATATTTTCCTGCATACATTACAACATAATTGAATTGCACGAAACTTGTATAAAATGAACTTTATTATTTGTAAAATGTTACATAAACGTACCTTGAGGGGGGTGTGGGAATTTGTCGTGGTCATGCCTAAGTGCATGAAAGAGCACACTAGTGTCATGCATAGATCCGGGTTGTCCAATAGAAGCATATGTGAAGCGCATGTCAAAATCGACAATAGCTAGAACATTTTGAGTCGGTTTGCGACTTCGACCAATATATCTAATGACGTCATTTGGAGGTGGTGTAGCTGAGATATGAGTACCATCTAGAGCTCCAATGCAATCTTTAAAATAAGGCATCATCCTACTATCATTACTTATCCTAGGATGTGTTGTCGAGAAGTTAGGATCAATAGGCCTTATGTAGTCCTCGCACATGGACACCAAACAAGTCAAGACATCATCAAATTTCCTACTAAATGTCTCTCTAGAATGCTTGAATATTCCACGCAAAGCACTGAATGATGTACCATGTCCACATACTACAAGGAAGATAGCGAGTGCCTCCAAAGAATTGATGTGTAATGATGACTCCAAACCATATTTGTTCACTAACAAGTTATGTAGCATGTGAAATGATGATGCATCCATTCTGAACATATTATGACTTTGACCTGGTGTATTGAGCATCTCCAAAGTCCAACCAAATCCAGATTGTGCCGGAGTTATTGCTTCATTTTTATCAACATAAGTCATGTAGTACTTGGTTGCAAGAAGGGCAGAAGCAAATAAATTATTTTGATGGCACCGCATGAATTGCATAATATTCGAAACCCTCTCGTAATCATCAGAATCACTATCATCCATGTCAGAATCACTATCATTTGAATTAGATCTGTACACATAAAGGAAACATTCAATGTAATTACACCACTAATGGTAATAAATAAATAAATAAATTGTACCCGGACAATTTATTTGCACCACTAATGTTATGAAATAAAAATAAATGCACTACTGAGAAACATCACGCCTAGACTTCAACCACTCATGCTTCCTCCTCAACCAATCAAATCTATCCTCAGGAGTCTTCAAAGTCATAAACATCTCTCTCTCAGCCCTCTTAGTAAAAACTACAGTTGCAATGAAATGCTCATCAGATTTTGGTTTTGCACCACACTCTTCGACCAAGGTCATTACGTCCTGTATGGTACAATCAACTTTCACCTCTCTTCTTGCCATAGACTCACAAGACGCAGTTGTCCTTTCATTCATCTCCACTATTTTCCCCATATGTTCTTTTAACCAATGTCCAGTATTTGTCTTCGGTTTCTTTCCCTTATTGTAAACAGGACCTGCAGCTCTCTTCCCTCTGAGTCTCAGACTACTAGGTGTCACTTGCTCTGGCTCACTATCATCATCATTGTCAGCATCCTCTTCATCATCAAGATTAATATGAGAGTTGTCACATGACAAGTTTGATTGGGAAGGTGGTACACCACTTGAAGCACCCCAATGGTCATCACCGGTATTACGAATGTCCTCAAACATAATTTCTAACTTCTCCTCATTTTGAAGACCTCGATGCCTAAACCTGGAACAACCTTTTATGTCCTGTAATGCAACAATTTAAGGTTATGGTCATGCTGACAGAAAGAAATCTGAAATGACTAAACATCTTAGATGCACGTACTTTGATTGCCTTCTTCCACCAGCTTTCAGGCATGTCAATGTTCTTCTTCGTTTCATCCCATCCAATACCAGTTTCATTGTTGGTGAGTTTTTTCCAAATACTGTACTCAACTTTCAATTTATCCCATTTGTTCTTGAATTGCTTTCTATCATAGTCTATACCAGTCCTTTCTTTGAACCTTCGTATCACATTCTTGTACCCAGCCTTATTCAAGTGAGTGTTTGCACGGTTACCTTTTTCTACTTCATCAGCAAAAATCTCACACACTATCCTAGTATTTTCATCATTCCAATCGGCCTCACTGTTTTGAATAATATATCAAATGTGACAAATAATAGATGTATGCAGCAGACAATATTGTAATAGCTATTGACAAAAAAAAACAAACATCCAAATCAAAGTATATTTCTAGCTATTGATAAAAATGACAAAATGATTAAAGCACTAAAGCACCGTTAGCTCTGGGCTGTCCAGGTCAGATCTCCTCTCTCTAAACTAAACAATGTATGAGTGTACCGGATTCAGTAGTGTACCAGCAGATATTCTGCCGTCTACCAGCAGGTTAACATAACATCTATGCATACTGGAAACCAAAGAAACTAAACAGTTACAGTGGAGGTATTCTGCCGTCTACCAGCAGGTTAACATAACATCTATGCATACTGGAAACCAAAGAAACTAATCGAAATTTCAGTAAACCAAGGTAGAAGATAGATTATTTTCCACTTCTGGGATTCAATATAGGCATGCCATGGACCTAGAGAGGTAGTACTACACTATTGATCTGCATAAGTCAGATCTTGACAAGAAATGGTGCTGATAAGGTTCAAAATTTAGCAATATTGTGAATCATGTGCCATGAAATCACTATTTTGAAATGTCAGAGGAGCTAGATGTTCCCTAAAACAGAATAGAGTCATAGGCACATCATTAACAACACAGACATAGTCATAGGCACATCAGCAACACAACTAAGCACAACTTGTTTCAACTGAACTTTGATAAATGAGACCAAGACATAGGACTACGAAGCCACAAAATCAAGTGATGAGACCAAGACATAGGACTACGAAGCCACAAAATCAACTGAACTTGCTCCTCACATCATCTATTCATACATCAACTCTGCTCATCACTGCTGCTATCCATGGCCCCTTTTACCAATGAAACCAGTGCCATGTACTTCACAATCAGCAATCCAATGTGTGACAAATTGGTATGCAACAACCTGAACTTTTTTTGTTAATGCAGTTCTAATACATTTGACTACCTGAGTCAACCAGGCCAATTATTCAGGAGCTATGCGTTTATTTGGTTGCCAAAGCAAACAGTGGCATGATCAAACACCAGTACATGAAAACATTTGCAGCTGTCAAATAATCAATGTGCACATTTTGTAGCTAATCAAAGTATATTGCTAGCTATTGACGAAAATGACAAGATGAAATACCTAGAATCAGTGAGGTCGACGGTGTCAGTCGTTGGAATAGCAGGAGCCACTGGTGGCTTTTGTGCGCGTGCACCTCGACCAGCTCTACCACCACCTCCTCGGCGTCGACTAGAGGCAGCACGGCTACCGGCAGATGAGCCCTTGCGTCGGTCATCGACATCTTCAGTCGTCCTCCAATCTGGCCCATACATGGCAGACACTGATGCATCGAACTGCGGCCATCCCCACTCGCCTCTGACGGGCGACGTACCTGCGCTCGAGGGGGCGGAGCTACAATGTTGTCCAGGCGGAGGTGTTGCAGTCGCCGCGCCAGGGGGAGCTGCTGCAGATGGGGCAACCGGGGGACGCGATGCAGTCGGTGCGCCAGGGGGAGCTACTGCAGACGGGCCTCCACCGGAAGATCCTTTGCCAGCGGAGCCAGGCCAGCCGCCTCCACCGTCGCCGGGCACACCACCCCAGGGACGGACGGCATTGATGCCTGCAGACGCGCCGAGCCATGGGGCGCCGCCGAGGTGGCCTTGGGCACCCAAGCCAGCCCAGGGGGCGCCGCCGGGGTGGCCTTGGATGCCCACGGATGACCATGGACCGCCGCCGCTGGCCGCGCCAGGCCATTGGCCAAGGCCCGCGGGTCCTCCACCGGCCGCACCGGACCACGCGCCGCCGCGGCCAGAGCCGGGCCAAGGGCCGCCGCCAGGCCACGGTGTGCTCCAATGGGCGCCGCCACCCCCCGCGAGAAGAGCGGAGAAGCCACCAATCGTCGTGATTGGCTCTGAAACGCTGAATGGATCCTCATTGATGCCCGATCTACCGGATTCCGTCACTCCGTCGCCTTCATTCTCGTCCACCGAAGGAGGCTCCATGGCGGCGGCGGCGGCTCTCTTCTGTGTCGCGTGTGGAATCTACGAGAGGAAGCTCACGAACAGAGAGGGGCGGCGGCTGTTAAACAGTGGCAATTTACGTAATTTATTCAAGATGTAAGGGCAGCGGCTTATGTGGCTGCGGAAGGAGCCGTGAGAAGCCACTATTTTTGGCTCCTTCCCATCCCATGTGCTTGTGAGAGCTGAATTTTAGGGGCTTCATTGGGGGAGCCAAAATATTTTACCCCGTTTGGCAGAAAACGGCTCCAAACGGCTCCTGAAGCCGCTGAAGAAGCCCTGCCAAACGGGGCCTAAAGGAGCGGCCAAAATCCAACCCGGAAAAGTAGGAAAAACGGAAGCCAGCAACCCTGTAAAAAAAATTCCGTTTAACCGTCCGGATTGACACCCGTCGTCGATCGAGACTGGACTACTGGAGCCCTTCAGTGGCAGAGCCCTGGGGCCTGCTGGGCCGGGACCCAGCGACCCCAGTCCATCAGCACGACACGGAGAGGGTAGCCTCAGACGAACCGCACCGGTGCCGGTAAAGGCATCCGGTAGCTGTCCATCTCGGCATATAGGGCCATGTTTAGTTCCTCAAATTCTCTCCCAAATTCCACTATGCAAAAAGAAGATTCCCCGTCACATCAAAATGTCGGCAAATGCATGGAGTACTAAATATTAATGAAATTAAAAACTAATTGCACAGTTTTGTTGTACTTTACGAGACGAACATTTTAAGCCTAGTTAGTCAAAATTTAGATAATTTTTACCAAATACAAACGAAATGCTACAGGAATTCTGATACAGTGTTTTTCTTCCCAATTCCGTCAACTAAACGAGGCCTAGCGCATGCAAACGACTGCACCGGGAACGGTAAATGAGACGCTATCCATATTTCGTCCTGCAAATGTAGAGTATAGCGCTCGTCTCCTACTGCATCTGCGTGCGAGAGCAGGAGAGCGCGTGTGAGAGAGCAGCGCGGGCCCCACTTAATAAACAATGAAAAAAATGTTATAACTCGTAGACTAAAAAACCAAATTAAATTCTAATTGTATCATTAAATTCGTTTCAATAAATACTTCAAAACAAGATGTTACATGGATATATTTAGATAAAGTGATAAGTGGGCCCCATAGTAGATAGAGGACAATATAGAGGATGGATGGATGCGAGAAAACTATATATTTTATGATGACTAGGATGAAATATTCCTTTTAGAAGATGAATATAGAGGTCCATGAGTGCGGATAGTCTCATCCCCCGGCCGGCGGCGTGAGCTCTGGTGAGTCGTGAATACTCGTACCTACTCCTACCCGTGTGCGCCTGTGCCGACCGTTCTTGCTCGCCTCCCATATCAGGATCCCTGGACCAGGCCATTCCCGACCGGGGTGTCGCCACGCTGCGCGGCACCCGCACCGGCCCCGGCACGGCGCCATGGTATAGGAGTACTCCTGTACGTGATATGATTTGGAAACGAGGCCACGTTTAGTTCCTAAATTTTTTTAAGATTTCCCGTCACATCGAATATTTGATATATGCATAGAGTATTAAATGTAGACGAAAAAAACTAATTACACAGTTTAGTAGAAAACCACGAGACGAATCTTTTGAACCTAATTAATTTAAGATTAGACACTAATTGACAAATAAACGAAAGTGTCATAGTAGCCAAAGCTAAAAAAAATTACGAACTAAACACACCCAGAACTGAAATGACCCGCGGCCAACTCCGCATCATGTCATCCTGTGTCCATCCCCGGCTCCGTGGAGGCCTCGTTTAAATGGCAAAAAAATTATCTAAAAAGTACTGTACCATTTTCATTTGTATTAGGTAATTATTATTTCACCCTGACTTAAATAGGCTCAAAAGATTTATTTCCCAAATTATAGATAAACTATATAATTAGTTATTTTTTACCTATATTTAATACTTCAAATTTGATGTAATAAAAAATCTTAAAATTTTTTCAAACTTTTCACCCAGGTCAAATTGGGTCTTGTTTAGTTTCTCAATTCTCTCCCCAAATTTCACTATACAAAAAGAAGATTTCCCGTCATATCAAAATGTCGGCAAATGCATGAAGTACTAAATATTGATGAAATCAAAAACTAATTGCATAGTTTTGTTATACTTTGCGAGACGAATATTTTAAGCCTAGTTAGTCAAAATTTGGATAATTTTTACCAAATACAAACGAAATGCTACAGGAATTTTGATACAGTGTTTTTCTCCCCAATTCTCTCATCTAAACGAGGCCTTGCATTGCTCCGGGCAAGGGATTCACGAAACACAGACCGTACGTACGCACGCGAGGGAGGTGGGGACCAGCGCCAGTGGAGCGGCTGGGCATAGGGCCTGTTTAGACGGTGAAAAAGTTTAGGTTCGGCTACTGTAGCACTTTTCGTTGTTATTTGATAAAATTTATCTAATTATAGACTAATTAGTCTTAAAAGATTTGTCTCGACATTTACAGATAAACTGTGTAATTAGTTTTTTCTTTCGTCTATATTTAGTACTCCATACATGTGCCGCAAGATTTGATGTGATAGGTACTGTAGCACTTTTTTTTTAAGTTCCCTTTTGGTACGCATGGCAACTAAACAGGAGCACACCCGAACCGCCGCCGCCGGCCTCGCGCGTCGTGTCAGCTTGTGGCTCACTCTGCCTGCGCACGTTCCTGTATACGTACTGCCTTCCGTTTACTACCCCCTCGAGACGAGAAAAGTCTTGCCGTGTTTCTACCTTAATTAATTAATTAATTATTATAAAGCTGCCACATGCCCACATCACACGGAACGGAATTGATCCTGAGGTGGGGGTAAAGTTGACGTTGCGGCTCAAAGGTATGCCGACTTATTTTTAGC
The DNA here is from genome assembly GCA_022457205.1 of Saccharum spontaneum. Taxonomy (NCBI): domain Eukaryota; kingdom Viridiplantae; phylum Streptophyta; class Magnoliopsida; order Poales; family Poaceae; genus Saccharum; species Saccharum spontaneum. The sequence goes on from CM039596.1 coordinate 19,895,986, forward strand.
TCAAACGTACTCCAAAACCATTTTCCTCCCCACTTCAATTAGTTGAATACGTTTTTTAAGAGTAAATCAAGGATTCGAAGGTACAAACAGTGCAATATTATTACTAGCATAAAAGCGTAAAACGAAAAATACAAAAGAGGGAGCCACCTATTGCCGCTAGTTTTGTCAAGGTCACATGTGGCGAACCTATCAATTAATTAACATGGCTCGACTCATTGCTGTTTTGTTACTTTTCTATGCCTACGTGTTGTCGTGCTCCTAGTTTTCGTGATGTGGAGCTTGCTCAAATCTTGTCGTGTGCCCACCTCTATCTATGTCATCCTCTTAGCTAACCCCCACTCATCAACCTCTGGCCGGATCCGTATCTTGTTGCCAATGCCTATCTATCCGCTTACTTGTCACGTTTGACCTTAGCCACACTACTACTACACGATCTTGGTTTCATGTCCGACCATCTATTCTCTATTGAGCCAACCTATCCATCTATCTTATATTTGCTATACTGTTTAGATTTTTGTAGAGATATAACCAGACTCATGAACAAACCGGTTTGCATTCATTCTTTACATACGCAAAATCTGATTTTGTGATATGTGTGTGGGGTAACCAAGGATTTGAATGTACAAAATAAAGGTTGAGGAGCCACATGTTGCCGCTAGTTTTGTAATATATGTCCAATCTAACAATTAACACCACTCAACTCATAGCTATTTTGTAAGCTTTCCATATCTACCTGTCACTGTGCTTCCTGGCTTCCGCGACGTGGGCCTCGTTGAGACCTAGCTATGTGCCCACCTATCCACTTATTTTGTCAAGTTTCACCTTGGCCACACTACACAACCTTGCTTTCACGTCTGATCATCTATTCTCTATTGAGCCAACCTATCCTTCTAGTATTGTATATTTGCCATATCGTTTAGATTTTAGTAGAGATATAACTAGACTCAGCGAACAAATTAAACCCGTTTGCATCCATTCTATATCTACTCAAAAATAGGATTTCTGATATGAATGCGAGATATAGATATCAATGTCTCACATTGATCTGTACGCGGCTCTTAGATCCGAGAAAGAAATATGAGATAGAATATAAGATATTGATCCGTTGCTGGCTCTTAGATCCGAGAAAAAAAATTGACGCCAATTGTACTAAAAAAACCACGCCCTAGTAATAACCAAATATGCAAGGCTCGAGTAAGTTGCCTCTTGTGTAAAAGAAGAACACCCAATTTACAAAAAAAAAGAGAACACCCTCGTTGCAAGTCTTGTCCAACAAACAAACATGTGGTACACGGTACACCACACGAAGTCCACCCCAACTGGCATAAAACCCCGGCCTTGTTTAGATGCCGATTCGGTGCATCCCGAATCATTGTAGCGACACTGTTCTGTACTGTAGCATTTTGTTTTTATTTAGTAATAATTGTTCAAACATTGATTAATTAGATTTAAAATGTTCGTCTCGCAAAGTACAACAAGACTATGTAATTAGTTTTTGATTTTATCTATATTTAATATTCTATGCATGTGCCGATATTTTGATATGACAAGAAATCTTCTTTTTTATAATAAAATTTAAGGTGAATTTAGAAAAAATATGACCCGTGAAAAGTACACCACTTGGAACACAACAAGTACAACAAGTACTCCTACACCCGGAGGCCGCCGTTCCGCCCCTCTTGTCGCGGAAGGAGAGCGGAGCAAGATGACTACTCCTACTCCTGCTCCTGCTGGACACCATACCATCCCATTTGCCAATTGCCATCCCAGCCGACGTCGGCTCGGGGCCTCCCTGCTTCCTTTTGCGACCCCGGCACACAGGAATAATAAACTAAACAATAAACAAACCGGAAAAGAAACCCAGCCCTCCTAATCGACCCCTTCTTCCCGCACGCGCCCGCACCCACGCCCGGCCCCGTCTCGCCTCCACGCGGGCCCCAGAAGCCGCTTGTTCCCACGCGTCAGTAACGGGAGGCGGGTGTCCCGCGGGTGCGGCGGCCGCCGCTCTTAATCAAATCCAATGGAATTCTGACGTCCGCAGGGAGGGGACAAAGTCGCTGCGTTTTTCTCCCCTCCTCTCTCTCTCTCTCTCCTCTTTCTCTCTCATCTCGCTGCTAGCGCTTCGGCTTCTCTCCCCCGTCTTCGCTTCCTCCCCACCAAACCAAATCCCATCGCGAGATAACAAAACCAGGCCAACGGATTCGTTTGGCTGCGGGTGCTGGTGGTGCTGTTGGTGCCCCTGTTGCTGTGCCGCCGCCGAGCGCGTCCCGCCGCGGCCTAAACCCTAGCCGGGAGCCGGAGCCGCTAAGGCGGGCGCCCCGCGGCTCACCTCGTCTGTCTCGGCCAGGTGCGCGCGCCGACCGCTCGATTCGCCGGATTCGAGCTCCGGTGCGACGGGGAGACGGGCCCGTGCTGCGGCCGGCGCCGCGGAGGTGAGTGTGTGTGTGTGTGTGTGTTAGCAGTGGAGCTGCTGCGGCGGCGTTCTGTCTGTCGCGTGGTGTTTCTGTTGAGGACGGCAGCGTGGGAGGCGCCGAGGCGGGGGTGCTGCCGCTTAATTCGCCGTCTCGGGGGGCGCTGGTGGGCTCGGGGTGGCTGCAATTTGGTTGCTCTCTGGTGCTCGGGGGCGAGTTCGAGGGTGGATTTCGCCGCCGGTGTTGCTTTGCTCGGTTGCCGGGGTGGAAGTGGGCTGTTATTCGGGGAGGGCAACTCCGCTCTCGTCTCGCTGCTGTTCTTCTTCCCAGCTGCCAGCGCTCGATTATTCCTGGGAGCGGTGCGGGACGAGCGTGTTCTCCGTTAGCAGATTTGCGCGGCGGGGTAGTAATGGCGTAGATCCCACACTTGCGTCGCTGACTTGAAATCTCTACTTTGTTCGTTCGCAGGGGATGATGCTCCCCCGTCCCTGCTAGATTCCCGCGGATCTCGCGGGCGTGCTGGGTGGGGGCGAAGCGATGCCCAGGAGGTGAGTACAGGCCGCGCGCGATCTCCTCCTAGTGTTGGTGGTGCGAGTGGTGGACGGCGACCACCAAGATGATGCCGTCGGGCCCGCCGAACCCGATGGGGCCCGGGCAGCCGGTGGGCGGCGCGGCGGCGTCGCTGCTCCGGGCGAACTCTTCCCTGCTCAGTGGCGGTGGCCAGGCGGGGATGATGGGCGGCGGAGGTGGTGCTGGTGGCGGTGGTGGCATGCTTTCTTCACAGTCGCCCTTCTCCTCCCTTGTCTCCCCACGCACGCAGTTTGGCGGCAATGGTCTGCTTGGAGGCGCCTCGAATGTCTCCTCGCTGCTGAACCGGCCGCCGTTCGGGAATGGTGGACCTATGCCAGGTCCAGGGTCGATGCAGGGTGGTGGGATGCAGATGAGTACGCTCCAGCAGAGAGCTGGGCTGGATGGTGCCGGCGATTTCATTGGCGCAGGAGGGTCGGATCCTCTGTCGTTCCCATCTTCCTCACAGGTCAATTTGGGCAATCAGATGGGATCAGATAATCTGCAGGCGACTTCGCAGCAGCAGCAGCAGATGAATGCAGTGCAGGATATGCAGCGGCAGCAGCAGGTACCAATGTCTTATAACCAGCAACAGTTGCCACCACAACATTCGCAGCAGCTCCAGCAGCCACAGGCTACAGTGAAGTTGGAGAATGGAGGAAGCATGGTTAGCATCAAGTCAGAGCAGCAGATGGGGCAACCTGACCAGAATGGTCCTGCCCAGATGATGCGAAGTGCTAGTATGAAACTTGAGCCACAACAGATGCAAGCCCAGATGATGAGGAGTTTAAGTTCAGTCAAGATGGAGCAACAGACTTCGGATTCATCAGCATTCTTGCAGCAGCAGCAGCAGCAGCAACAACAACAACAACAACAACAACAACAACAACAACAACAACATCATTTGTTGCAGCTAACAAAGCAGATTCGAAATTGTCCAGACCTTGTATCAATGGGTGGACCAAACACAATTGCAAACCCTCAAGCTGCTGCAGCTGCTCAACTGACCCTCTTGCAGCAGCAACGGATCCTGCATATGCAACAGCAGCATCAGCAGCAGCAGCAACAACAGATTCTTAAGAACTTGCCTTTGCAGAGAAACCAGTTGCAGCAACAACAGCAGCAGCAGCATCAACAACAGCAGCAACAGCAGCAGTTACTTCGTCAACAAAGTCTAAACATGAGAACTCCAGGAAAGTCGCCTCCTTATGAGCCAGGAACCTGTGCAAAGAGATTGACTCACTACATGTATCATCAACAAAACAGACCACAAGTAAGTTTTTATTGTGGCTTGTTTGAAGGAGTAATTTAGTGCTCCAAGCGAAGCCAGGTACTAACAACATAGTATACCTCACCTGTTCTGATTCAGGATAACAATATTGAGTACTGGAGAAACTTTGTCAATGAGTATTTTGCTCCAAATGCTAAAAAGAGGTGGTGTGTCTCGCTTTATGGAAGTGGTCGTCAAACTACTGGAGTTTTCCCTCAGGTCTATTGGTTTTTTTAGAAAAAGAAAATTGAATATTCATTATTGAACTTGGGAATGGTCTAGCATCAAGCTTTGCCTTTGAAGTTATTTTAGATTTTTTTATAAAGGTCTCTTATCTTTCAGGATGTATGGCATTGTGAGATTTGTAATCGGAAACCTGGCCGTGGTTTTGGTAAGCTTCATTCCCTTTGGCAAAGCTGTCCCTTGATTCACTCATGCTTTATTTTGATCCTGTATTGCTTTTCACAGAAACAACGGTTGAGGTACTACCGCGATTATGCCAAATTAAATACGCCAGTGGTACACTGGAAGAACTTTTGTACATCGACATGCCACGTGAGTCCCAGAATACGTCAGGTCAGATTATTTTGGACTACACGAAAGCAATCCAAGAAAGTGTCTTTGAGCAATTGCGTGTCGTGCGAGAGGGGCATCTAAGGATAGTTTTTAATCCAGACCTTAAGGTTTGTGGTTCAGCTTTCTAGTTTTTTTATATTATTTCAAATTAGTACCTTTTAAGCTAAAACACATTTCTTTCCTATCTTCTTTTTATTAAAGATTGCATCTTGGGAGTTTTGTGCTAGGCGTCATGAAGAACTTATTCCACGGAGATCTATAATACCACAGGTAGGAGGTATTTCAAGAATATAGACAGCTCAGGTCATAGTTCTTATTCACAATTTTGGATTTTGGTAACAAGGGTTTTCACAGATTTTGGCATCCTGATCTTTATATGTAGGTTAGTAACCTTGGCGCGGTTGTACAAAAGTACCAGGCTGCTGCACAAAACTCAACGAGTTTGTCTGCCCAGGACATGCAGAATAATTGCAACTCGTAAGTAGATTGGCCCTTGCCATACTGCATACTTCATTCCATACTCGCTTCTTTGCTACCATCAAATTGTTTCCACCATTTTGAACATCCATATCTTGGTTCTGAAACTTAGTACCTGCCCTGGTAAAGAAGTCGATTTAAGGGTGGACATACTTCTAGACTTCATTTGTGTGTAGTTCTAGATGTATTAGCTTACACAACAATTGATTCAGATTCTATTCAGCTTGATTGTAGGATAGATAAGTGATAGAGTTTGTGGTTGTTCAAACCCTCAACTTCCACCTTCTCTTTGGAACACAAGGACATGGAGCAAATGGGCTAGTGAGGCAGTTTGTCTTTGTGGCGGGTGTTAGTGATTGTTATTCCTGTACCCAGAAATTATAAGTTCATCTTGGAGTATCATAAGGATCAAATTTACATGTCTAAACATTAAACCAGCTTCTGGAACAGAATATTGTTGTCATTGTTGTGAAACTCTGATAGCCCAATTCCCAGGTATTATCATACTAATATCTTTGTTTCTGGAGTTAGCACAGAATATTTGTAGTGGTTCTAGATTATTATGGTACTAGCAAAGCATTTGAAATGTCAAGTGGCTGTAGAGATACTGCAATACGAAGGGTAGCTGTGCATTACCTAGGTGGTTGTCAGCGATCCACCCAATGCCCTGGTATGTAAATGCACGTGTGCTGAAAGTGTGCAACCCTTCCAACCATTAATGGGGCATTGGCTTGCAATTGGGCATCACACCACTTTATGCTGTAGGAGCATCTCCAAGAAAAGTCTCACTCTTCATTAGGGTAATATACCGTGTGCTTCAGAAAGGACGGGGCACTCTCAACCCAACCCAAGATCAAAGGGCTCACCATACAGTGTTTTTTTTTTCTCAAAAAAACCATACAGTGTGTCATCGATAACTCTTATGATTGTCGACTTCCATTATTAAGTTGGTACCATATTGATGCACACTAGAAAGTGATTACTGATTACCATAGCCCTTACTAGTCTGCTGGAATAGAATGACTATTTGGTGTCACAAATGCTGACAATCTTCTCTATAAACTTGGTCAAACTTAAGATAGTTTGACATAGGACAAACCTAGAATGTCAAGTTTTTTATTTGGGATGGAGGTACTAGTAATTACATGCAACAGAAAAGAAGTTACTGTATGCTAATAAACATTTGTTACAATATTTGAATTATATGCACTATGTATATCCTGCTTTGAATTGATTATGATTTGATTTGGGCACATTATCTTTTGCTTCAACAATCATAACTTGTGTCTTATCTGGGTAGAGGTATCCATGCTTCTTAGTGTAGCTCATGAACTGCATACATCTCTTGCTGACTTTTTGCTTGCACCAAGTCATCACCATTTTCGAACTTTTTGAGTTAGTACAAATTCTCTTAACCTAATCTTGTGTTTTAGGTTTGTTGCATGTGCCCGACAATTGGCCAAAGCACTGGAGGTTCCTTTAGTAAATGATTTAGGATACACAAAACGATATGTTCGCTGCCTACAGGTAATCTTATCTAGAACAGTTTTTATTTGCTCTTGTTCTTAGATTATCCAATTGAAGTTAATATTTGCATTATATGCAAAATTTGGAATTTGGTCCATATGATGATTCTGACAAATTATTGTTGCGTATGATGATTTCCATTTTCTTCTATTTTGATGCCTGTTAAGATCCTATTGAGCTCATATTGGGATGCTGACTTTTATTCTTGTCATCTTAATGCTGGTTCTTCCAGATTGCTGAGGTCGTAAACTGTATGAAGGATTTGATTGATCACAGCAGGCAGACTGGATCTGGACCCATTGGTATGATACATTTTTTTGTGAGGACAATCTCATCCTATACTTTCACAATACTTCTATTAACTGGCCACATTATGGTGTATTTCACCTTTGGTCTTCACTATGTATGTAGATAGCGTATATCTAGGTGCATAGCAAAAGCTGTGTCTAAAAATGTCAAAATGACCTATCATTTAGGATGGAAGGAGTAGTTTCTAGGTATTTGGTATGCTTCCTGTTTTTTTTTTTTTAACATTCACTGTTTCTGTTTATTCAGATAGCCTGCATAACTTTCCGCGGAGGACTCCTTCAGGGGTCAGCACCCTTCAACCACAGCAGCAGCAAACTGAGGAGCAGCAGGCCATTCCCCAGAGTTCAAACCAGAGTGGTCAAAATTCTGCTCCTATGGCTGGTGTGCAGCCTTCCGCCTCTGCCAATGGTGACGTGACATCAAATAATTCTCTCAGTTGTGCACCTTCTACATCTGTGCCTTCACCGTCGGTTGTTGGGCTCTTGCAAAATTCAATGAATTCTAGACAAGATCATCCAATGAGCAGCACTAATGGTGGCCCATATAATGGAGGCAATGTGGCTATTCCGAAGGTGAACTCTACAAGCTCCCTACAGTCAAATCCATCTACCTCTTTCCCTTCCCCAGCACCGACGACATCCAATAACAGCATGATGCCTGCTCCTCAAAATACAAATCAACTAAGCTCCCCAACTACATCATCAAGCATACCTCCGATGCAGCCACCTGCTACTCGACCTCAGGAGGCTGAGCCAAGTGACTCGCAAAGCTCAGTTCAGAAGATCTTGCAAGATCTGATGTCATCACAGATGAATGGTGTTGGCCACTCGGGGAATGATATGAAGACACCAAATGGACTAACCCATGGTGTTAATGGGGTTAATTGCTTAGTTGGCAATGCCGTCACGAATAACTCAGGAATGGGATTTGGCGCCATGAGTGGGTTTGGTCATGGGATGAGAACGGCAATGGCAAACAACCCGATGGCAATGGGTGCAAGGATGGGAATGAATCATGGTGCACATGATCTATCACAATTGGGTCAGTTACACCAGCAACAGCAGCAGCATCAGCAGCAGCATGACATAGGAAACCAGCTGTTGGGCGGATTTAGATCAGCAAACAGCTTCAATAACATTCAATATGACTGGAAACCCTCACAATAGAGCGACCAGAAACCATAGAGTTCAGTGTGATGATGCATCTGCCCTTGCTGGCAATGCGTGTGGAGCATCCACATTTATGGTGCCATAACCTCCCCTTGGCCCAATAGCGTTTGGACTTTTGCATTAATGCTGCCATGAAAGGGTACCATAAGCGATAGCAAGCATCCCGGCTGGTACATGTAAGTCTGTAACTGTCAGTTTAGCTATCTCCTCGCGTGTTACTCCCTCAGTTTTACAACATTTGTAGATTTTACTGGGAGTTGCAATTCCACCATGTGTCACATTGTTTGTCTACTCTTTACCCCCTTTAATGCTGTGAAAAAAGGTTAAGTAGCTGTAGCATGTTATAATAGGCGTATATGTGGTAATTCCTTATTAGCTCTTAGATTTAGTGTTCGTATTCTGGAATGGAGAGCCAGAGTTACACAGGATTAGCAACTAAAAACGGTCCGAGCTGGGTGCCTGTCACTTATTGCTTGCTCCAGTTATCTTTGAGAAAGATACTCTGAAAGAATTAGAGCCTACCTGCACCTGCTACCATCTATCAGCTCCTATTGTGTTTTGTGGTACAAGAATGAACTTGTCCCTCGCCTTTTTCCTTGTTGGATGACATGTATCTTATCCTCTGTAATTTACCACCGGGTCAGATGACATGTATCTTATCCTCTGTAATTTACCACCGGGTCTCTTCTTAGGAAGCTACTGGTGCTGTTATTCCTCCCGTATGGAGAATTCTCTTTGCAGCTTTACTGCGCTGCACAGCTGTATAATTGGTACACTGACTAGATCAAACTGACACCATGGAATGGATGTTCTCTTTAGTTTTTTGAGGAAATAGGAGGATGTTCTCTTTAGTCCTGTACTCCGCCTCTCCGTCGTGTGCGCCCTCCACCGCCGTACCCCCCCCCCCCCCCCCAATTTCCCAGCCCTCGGCGTGCGCGGCCCTCACGTCCCATCCTCCTCCCCTCCTTCGCCGTCCTCACCAAGCTAGGATGTGGTGGCGGTGGGGGGTTCCCTGCGGCCGCCCACATCCGGCATCCGGCCCCGCTCACCAATCGTCTGGTCAAAGGGTTTCCTCCGCAGCCGTTGCCCAGCACCCGGTGTGGCGAGTTGCATTGCAGCTGCTTCTTCCTGCTGCTTCTTCCTGCGTAGCATGTCCATGATGATACCTCCACGACCAGGCCAGTGGTTCCATGACCCATCTGCTAGTGCATGGACCGAACCAGGTTAGATCTCCTGTGTTATTGCCCATTCTTGAGTCTCTTGCCCCACCGTCTCTTGCCTTCACGGCCTCCTCCTTTCTTGCTTGCAGGTCTGCACACATGAACAGTCGGGGGAAGAAGAGCAGCGGATCTCCCGCACCGGCTCTGTTTCCACTCTTGTAATATTGTATACTTGTGGGCTGCAAAGTTTGGCATTCGCTGCATGCTGTATTGCTGTGGCGCGTTACGCTTTGGAAGGCAGTAGAGCTGCCAACGCTGGATCGACCACAGAATAGCTCCTGCGTTCAATTGTTGACTAGGTTGACAGGCGCGCTCCGCTGCGCCTGCTGTTGACCTGCCGATTGTGCCGCTATGAACCGTGAAATGTTCATTTGGAAAAGGAAGGCTTTCCTCATGACACTTCTATAAGATGGTTTATTAATGGCAGGAGATAACATCTGTTTCAGGTATGCATAGGCACCGGTGGTAAATTACACATATTCCGAAGCATTAGTAGTCCATAAAATGGTAAATCACATATTTGTCGAAGCACCAGGAGTCCATAAAGGAGTTTATAGTTGATTTAAGAACTTTACAAAGATAAAATGCTTGCACAAGCATTCAGACATCATCCCTTGGTGGGAATTACAGGCATAGAGGTATGAGATCAGTCCGTTAGCCATATACTGGGGACAACAGCTCAAGTATTTCACAATCAAAAAGGAAAGAGCACCCATGCTGATTGCACAAACAAGAGCAGAGCCACAATCTTATTCCTTCAATGTGCTATAAACACATGAATAGAAGCGGTGTTAATATGGTGATATTTCAATTCAGTCAGTTGTAGAGAGCTGGCTGTTATAAATAGCTAAACAATTTGACTCAGAGCAACAGTGAGCAAAATGGTGAACCCTCTGAAGAGAAGGGTTCTTGAGGAGACTGCGTTATGCATGGTGTCAAGCCTGCATTCAGACACGTTAAAAGAGAGAGAAAAAAAGATAAAACATATGTAGTATCAGTGTGTATTAGTTCTCTGCGAGGCAATTCAGTGAGGTCAAGGTGCATTTTTGTCCTTAATACATTAAATAGAATTTGACTATGCAAGATACATGATACGCGACCAAAAAAGTTCTCTAGATAGATCGCATATCACGTGAATTACAGAGGGGAAAACGAACACTGGTGATAGGTTGCACAGCATACAAATTCCAGAGGGGAAATTAAACACTGGGGTCGCTGGCATAGAGGGGCTTACAACAGTAGGTTCTATGAAAACCAGCCTCTAGTAATGGTTTTGTGTCTGTGGCTGCCTATGAAGTTATTAGTGTATTTGTTGACGTCTGCTGTGAAACATCGAATTGTAGAGTATGGAGGGCTATATGAAAATGCAAAATTCACTTAAGAAAAGTATAGGCTACACATGTGCAGTGATTGAAGAAAAGCAAGAAAATATTATTTTTTGGAAGGGCTCTTGCTGACATATGAAGGCATCATTTAGTTTTTTTCTAAGGGAATTGCAGAAGACATGAAAAGGGCTGGTGCAGCTGCTTCTGTTTAATCGCGCATGCAACGGTCAAATCAACCAAAAGCTTTCGAACCAGTTGATTCAGGCGTTGTCTAGTTCGATACAACTGCCCTGCCAGAACAATTTCGAGTTCCAATTGGCCCCGTTCGGTTGTGTTGATAAGCTGGCTGAAAAACACTGTTGGCTGATTTGTTGTGAGAGAAAAATACTGTTCCGGCTGAAAAAACAAGCTGAAGAGTACGGATTATAAGTTGAAAAGTCCGAATTTATAATTATGTGATCAAGTTGGTGACCAATTGACTAAAACATTGCAATCGAAAAAAAAACTGGTGTTCTGAGCACAAAAGGGTATCTTGGCAGCAGATTAAATGTTTGCAAAATTCTGTCAATGCTACCAAACTCTGTGAACGAAGGAATAGCAAATATGACCATGAACCAAATAGTTAACGAACATCGAACCTATTTGGAGATGATGACACTTTTACTGTCAAGATGAAAGTTGACTGGTTGAGCAAGGCTCATCTTTTGCAGGTTCTGCTACAGGAACCTGCTTATCGCTAGGTTTTGCACAGTTCTCCACAAAACTGTGCTTCGTCAGCAGCAGCCAAAAAAAAATGCATAGCAGACTCAACGCCTCAACGGACAGAGCACATCTCAGTACTAATCCAATTGAAAAAAAAAATATAAATTCAGAAGCAATCTGCTGCACCAGTAAACCAGAGCCAGACAAAAGTACACCTTACATAAGTTCAACTCATCTGTACATTTATGGTTCACTATTGTTATCTTACAATAAGTATGCACCAGAGCAAACAGAATCCACATAATGACCGAAGAACCAATCGCCCTGTAATGGGACGGGCTATTAAACTTTTAGCCCCAAACTTAGAAAATCTAACTACAATTTCTCCTCAATGCAGCTGGAACAAATTCTCAATGGAAGGGCCAATGGACAAAACTTCATCCACCCTTAGGTTCACATGGGGCCTGGAAATGGTAAATAAAGCCAGGCCATTATTGGTGATCTTGGCACATCCATTTATATGCAGAACTTCAAGGCGCGGACAGCCATTGCCGAGGGCCAGCAAACTCTGGTCACAGATGTGTCGGCAGCGGTTCACATGCAGCACTCTTAGCTTATTGCAGTACAACCCGATTGCAGACCAGCCAGGTAAATGGACCCCATGGCAGACAGCAAGGTTCCACTCCTCAAGCAATGGGCACCCACTGGCTATTGCTGTCACGGAATCATCTGTGAGGTAGCGACACATCCTGAGATTCAGGATGCAGAGGCTTTTAGCAAATGCAAGGTTACCCAGGCCATCCAAACCAGTTGAGCTTCCTAACTTGTGCAAGTTCAGGTACTTGAGTCCACTGCCAGTAACTACGTCCAACAAACCATCTGGAGAAAGCATGCAAGACTCAGCTTCAAGGTAACAAAATGAACTTGAACAACCTTTGAATCCAACACCAGACAGCCGCCTGCAGCCTGTAATGATTAGTGTGCAAATGTTTGAACAATTGCTAAAGACTGCAGAAACCCCTTGGTCTGAAATGCTCATGCAAGAACCAATATTTACGCTCTTCAAAGCACGGCAGCCTTTTGAAAGACTTTCCAAACCAACATCTGTAATATTAAAGCAGCTTTGAAGTTCAACTACCACCAAATTAGGGCACCCAATTGCCACCTGTGCTAAACCATCATCTGTTATACCAGAACAGCAGTAGAATGAAAGGGATTTTAGAGATGATCCAGACATTCTCAGTGTGCTCAAAGCTGAGTCAGGTAGCTCTGTGAGTCCAGCAAGGGATATCCGGTTAAGACAAGGTGAGTGAGCCAATATCTTGGGGATGCACTTGGCATGCTCCTTGTCTATTGCAGGGTTAAAAGAACAATGGAACGTTAGTGATTTCCGACCAAGGTTTCGAACCTTGAACCAATTCTTGCAAGTTAAACCAAAAGCACTCCTCTCTGACTCGCTTTCTAGCTTGTTAAATATAGAAAGCAAGCAATCATCAGATAGGTAACTGATGGAGTTCTCTAAGCTGACCTCTATTGTCCCTCTTTCCATATTTGACTTACTGAGTCCCATCTGAAGGTTGGAGTGCTTGGATCTTTATTAAATACTTCTGGGATGTACTGGAGGAAGATGAACTTGCTGGATCAAAACTACACAAAACAGCTGGCTCACCGTATCCGTAGCCAATAGATGCTCCACATTTTCGGCAGAGAAGCTTAGTTTTTGGCCTGTAACTACGCCAGGCGAGGGGAAAGCAAGATACCTCGTCCACCTGAGTAAATCGGCTGAGATCAACAGAAATGAATGAAATCAGTCCTTTCTTCAGAGACTTCTTATATGAGGATCCTACTTCAGATGAGCTTCGGTTAGAAGATGAAAGGTTTAGAGGGTATCCACAAGATCCACAACTGTCAATACAAATGTAATTGTTGTCAGGACATAGATACAATATATGGTACCCAGAAGATGACATTGCATTAAAGAGATGTTTGATCAATCGAGCTGATACTTAGAAGCTAATAGTATTACATTGAACTCATCTTTCTATTAGTGATAACTGTATCAAATAAAATAAAAACTGCATTTGGCAGCTGAGGGAAACAGCAACGAGAAAAATATGGTATCATTAATGCCATGACAGAGAAAAGAAATTAACAAACAATTTATCTATCTAAGGAAATATCATTCCACTTGAAGATTTTCCTTGCTGTTAATGAGGAAATGAGAAATGAATGCTTTTTATCATCTTTATATATTAGATAGCAACCGTAATGACATTTATGATTCCAAATATTATCAATGGTTGAATCCTAACAAGTACTACCTCCATCCCTTAAAGAGTGGCATTTTGGTTGTCCTAAGTCAAACTATTTTATGTTTGACCAAGTTTATAGAGAAGATTATTAACATTTATGACACCAAATAGATTAACTTTGAAAATATATTTCATGATAAATTTAATGATATTTATCTGGTATCATAAATATTGGTATCTTTTCTTATAAGATTAGTAAACTTATAGATTGTTTGACTTAGGACAAAACCAGTATGACACTTGACGGAGGCAGTATATAAATACATGAGGTGTTGTCCAGGGTCCAGACTTCTATGTATATAGAAATTTTCAGTCAGTTGTGTAAACAAACTACATCACTGCAATTGTTGATGAGCATCGAACCAAAACAGCTGACGCTGACGCTAACGCAAAACCCTTGTAACGTCCTTTTACTATGTTTCAAGTTTCCATTGGCTAACTGTAATCCGACAATGGATGACACCTACCGTGCAAATGTACGCTGTTTTATGTTCAGTTTCAAGGAGCAGCGCCACGGCAACACAAACTCTTAAGTTTTACAAGGTCATTCCAGCAGCAAGCCCACGTGTAGCGTGCTCACAGGGCTGTCCACAAGAAAGGATATTGCAAGGCGAATCCCGACAAATTCAGACATCGCACGAAACCGTTGCATGGATGAGCTCACTACAGCTTCTGGAAATTAGTGTAGCCCCCCCAAATTCCAGCAGCATGACTCTTTTTTCGGCAACAAATAGATGGCCATCAAGTTAGACATTCTAAGTAACAAACATCGTGGGTGCATCACCCAAACAATCTGTATCCTGGTTGGTAAATCAGCTCAGTTAGACTAAGGATTACTCCATCAGGCCAAGACCGTACCCAATTTCTGATCAGGCATGTAGAATACAGCATACAGTATGTGCCAATCGGCAATCGCACACAAATCAAACCAAGCACAAGGGTTATGGATTGTGTATTTCCGGTTCTTGGTTCAGAAACTAGAACAGGGGACACCAAGATTCCCACTCCAAAAGCAAGGTGTCATCCCCAGGACAGCTTTCAGCAAAGAATAATAATTCAATCACCCAACAGGCAACAGCACCCATCCATGGCCCACCCCGATTCACCCGTAACCACAGGCAAGAACCGGACCCAGACTCCTCGCCTCCCACCAGACCGACCAAAGAATGGATCAATTGACGGTGGAATCGAGCGAGTGAGCGGTGGTAAAAATCACCTGTACTCGACGTCGCGCTGGGACATCCTCGGGCCGCAGGAAGATCGGGAAGTCTCATGGATCTAGGCGACGTCGCCTGGGGCAGTGGGCCGCAGTCATGCGGAGGCGGCCATGGTCGTCGAGAGACTTGTTGGTTTGCAGGTGGAGGGCCGGAGGGGAAAGGAATTTGGGGGAAATGACAATGACTTGGCAATCTTTGGCTCCTTGGGGGCGGCCGGGCGGACGGACGCGCGGGCGGCCGGCGGCCGACGTGTATGCAACGACTCCGTTCTTGGTCGGCCGGCTGTTTCTGTTTGACTCTACCGTTGCCGTTTCGGGTTATTAAAGTGGCTGATGCGTGCAGGGGATTATTAGTATTATTTTATTTTAAAAAGCTCCTTTTTCTGTTCTATAGGTTATTGGGATAGACTAGTGTCTTGTGAAAGAAAAATGACTTTAAAACATGTGGTGTTGCAGTAGAATCCAATGATTTTTTTCCTTATTATTGAACGGTAATGCTCGGCCACGGGCGTACGTACTATCCAGACGTCACGCCTTACTCTGCAAGCTACTACGGCTTTCTCCCACCGTGCCTCGGACCCTACGCCGTTAGCTCGCTCGCTCCTCACTCCCGCACCGTCACACGCCTCACCTGCACCGCTCGCTCCTGACTCCTCTCCCCCGCTCGTTGTGTGCCCCACCCGTACCTCGCTCCCCTCGCTTTGGCTGTGCGCCATGCCGCCCGCTCCCTCACGTAGCGCGTGGTGCCCACCCCGCTGCTGGTGGTGTTCACGCGCCGCCGTTGGTGCTGGTGCCGGTGGTGCTCGCGCGGGGCCGCTCGGCACCGGATCCCACCTCAACGACCGAAAATGACTGCCCCCAGCCTTTTCCTCCCTTATGTAGCAAATGTATGTTTCGAGTGTTTCAGATGTTTTAGAGGTATGTTGCACAAGTTGCATATTTTTACAAGTGTTTTCAGTGGTACGTTGCAAGAGTTTTGAAAAAATGTTTCACCTGTTGATGTATGTTACGGCAAGTGTTTTATTTGGATGTTGTATATGTTTTACATACATATTGCAAGTGTTTTATCTGCATGTGACATAGGTTCCACACAGATGTTGCAACTGTTTTATCTGGATATTGCATATGTTTCACACATATATTGCAATAATATGTTTCAAATGTTTCATCTGCGTCTGACGTATGTTGCATCCAAGTGTTTCATGTTGCAATTTCACAGGGGCACAGTGAGTGATGGACGCACGACCTGGGCACTGGGGGATGAGGCACGACAGAGCTGGGGACCGGCGGACAAGGGCACAACAAGCTGGGGGCCAGCTTCCAGGTCCCTCCTATGCAGAGAGAGAGAGGAGGGGGTCAGGGGGAAGGAGCGAGGCGCAGCGACAGGACAGACGAGGGGCGAACTGTGCGGCCGTCCATCCGGACGCGAGGAGCGGCGGGCGCAATGTCGAGGGCGGATGCACGTACGTGCGAGTCGGAGCGAGGCGGGTTGCGTGGGTGTCTAGACGCGCATGTCCGTCCGGACGCTAGCCACGCCCATCATTGAAAGGTTGAGGACATCCGAATGACATTATGAGATTTAATGGCAATGAAGCTCAAGAAAAGATTCTTAGTGACAATACGATGATAAGTTACTCGTTTGGTCCAAAAATAACTGCACATCTCGCTTTCCAAAAGTCAAAATTTTTAAGTTCAGTCAAATATATATAAATATACTAATATTCGTGAACACCTTCACTTTTTAAAGAGTCAAACTTTTTTAAGTCCAGCCAAACATATATAAAAATGTAATATTTATGACACGTAATACATGTCATTAGATTAATAGTGGAATGTGTTTTCATAATAAATATATTAGAAGATACAAATGTTGATATATTTTATAACATCTAATTAAAGTTAAAAATATTTGACTTCTCAAAAAACGAGATGAGCGGTTATTTTAAGATGGATGGAGTGCGTAATGATCTACACTAGAGATATAAAGAAAAAGAGAGAAAATATGAGGAGTATGTATTAACATCTAGATATAAAGAAAAGGAGAGAAAATATGAGGAGCACCGTGAGCTCCACAAAGTGGCTTTAGCGATAAAATGATGTCAAATACCGAGTGTCCAAAAGAAAGAAGCCAAAAAGGAAAAAAAGATTTTTGGGTTGTAAAAAAATATTAGGTGAAAAAAAAACAACTTGCTCTAAGAGTGGTCTATATTTAGCGTCTAGAAGCTTCAGGAATGGCACGCATCAGGTGGGCCAACTTTGTCGTGGGTTATATGCAAAAGCCGCGCATGGTGTGACAATTGGCTAGTTTGTTCTCATCATGGTATTAAAATATTGGAGTGTCAAACTGTTCAGTTGATGGTTTTTACGGTTGATAAGCCTCTTACGATTGTTCTATTGTGAAAAAAAACATCGTACCATAACTGATAAGCTAGGTTAATAAATTCAAGCGAACTAATATAGACCAAGCCAAATCATGACGGTAATTTGATTGTTTTTTTTGAAAGAGTGTAATTTGATTGTTTGGTTGAGCGTTTGTTTCAATTGTTTTGATATACCTTAATATATATTAGCCGGAGTCCGTGCCGTGTTTGGATGAGCATGGGCGATCAGCACCAACTTCTCCTGTATTTCACTGATGTCTCTTTTGAGATTCGATTTGACGGTGTTTTTTTTTGTTGAGACAGATATAAGCCCGTGCGTTGCATCGAGACCTTAAATTTTTTACCCATGCTTACATGCACGTGGCTTGCGGCTCAGACGAACATATTAAGAAATCTAGGAATCTAATCACATCGAAAGTATTAAAACGCATATCTCGCTTTCTGATGAGTCAAAACTTCTAAAAGTTTGACCAAATTTGTGATGTATACTAAGTAGCAGTAAGTATCATTAGATTGAGCATGGAATATATTTTCATAATTATATTTTGAAATGTAAATGTTGATATTGTTTTCTTATTTCTAATTTTGTTTTTTAAAAAATGACTCCTTAAAAAAACAAGATATATACATTTATTTTAGAAGAATTTTTACAATGCTCAGAAATAATGTGAGCCTTTCATTTGTTTAGATCTAATGGCTAAAAATATAGAGGAACCTAACGTGAGGAACTTAAGTCGTGAACCGAAACTTAAATTTAGTGGACCAGGAACTGATTTTCACTTTTATTAAAAGGGTATAACGGTATTTCCATTCGTTAGAACTCGTCGCACCAATGAAGCAGCCCGAGTTATTTTGCAGCGGCAGTGCTGGCCTGACCGATCATGCAGTCACCGCAAAGGTGCAAACCTCCTCGCTCGGGCCGTTAGAGTACTTGGGGGCTAAGTCTTCCAAGTCTATAAATACAGGGATCATATAACCTTTCAATATTAAGCAAGGAAATAAACTCTTCCCCTATCCCTTCCTCTCTCTCTGTGCGCCGCCCTCCCTCTCCTCTCCCGCACGCTGCCCTTTTCCCTAGCGCCGCCGCCCCCTGCCATCACACCGCCGTCCCCAGCGGCGCCCAAGTCGCCCACGCCCCTGCCCTGGCCGCCCCTAACCGGCACCCCCGAGCAAGGCTGTGACAACTGCATTCATTCCGTTTCAACAATGTTACATGCATTAAAATTAAGTATTAACACACTTTACGCTGTTTAAACTTGTTTACAAGGATTAGGGAAGCAGCCAGCACCAATAACCTCCTATGTGGAAATAAGTGATCATAGCCATCCAAATCCACTTAAACGGACAGTCTACAGTCATTTTCGGGGGTACTGTATCTAATCCCTACACACAAATAGTCACATACAAGCACACACATGAATGCCTCCAACTCTCCAAGATAAATGTACTGGTTGGTGCATTTGGTTTACTCTGATTTTTAATCAAGTTCAGCCTCTCTTTGATAGATGCATGCAAGCATGCATGCTGATATCACGGGTTTCCATCAAAGCAAAAAAGTCGGGCCTGTTTGGATGGTGTCCACAGGTTGCCATGCCACAAGTTCGGCATGCCCCAGTTACTTAGGCAGCTGTTTGCTTTCAGGCTTACGGCGTGCCAAACTTGTGCAGCTGTTCCTTTAGTTCATTTTGATGCCGTTTCTTGCCAAAAGTCTAACGTTGAAAAAGAGCGTCGTACTTTGGGCGCCACTGAAGCCTGGGTGTGGCTAACTCTGGAAACGAAGTAAACAGGCCCATACTTCCTACTGATTGAGCAATGGCCTAATAGAGTCCGTCTTGTCTATAATTTTGTGTTTGATTTTCTCTGTCTATTTTCCGTGTTTCTTGAGTACAGTTTATAACTTCTGAACTCCTATACATAATAATAATATATAGTAGGGGGGCATCCCTGATCCCTCTTGATGATTCATAAAAATGCGTTCCAGACTTTTTAAGACCATGTCTATATCTGACACAGATCATGTTAGGTATAACTGCATAGATTCAGTTGAGTACTGTATAAATGCATTCCACCAGATGGCAAAATAAAAAGGTGGCATAGAGCATATGAGACTTGCACAGAAATTATTACTACAGAAAACTTTACTGAGGCGGGCAAAAACGATTAACCGAGGCGGGCATCGCATCCGCCTCGGACGAAATGTCACGGTAAATGAGACCTTTCTGAGGCCGTTGGATGCCCGCCTCGGTAAATCGAATAAAAAAAAGAAAACCTTGGATAAGCCCGGCGAGCCCATCCATGGGCCGCCACCGCCATTGCTCACTGGATCGGGGCGCCGCCGTCGTCGTCGTCGTTGTTGAATCTGCCGCTAGGGGGCGCGCCTAACCTGGATCCACTACCGGGAGGCGCTTCGATCTACTGGGGCCGCACCAGATCCGTGTGAAGCCGCCGCCGCTTGGGGTCGCGCCGCCACTCGCGAAGCCGCCGCCGCACACGGAGATGGCTGGATCCGGGAGCAGGGGGCGGATCTGGGCCATGACCGTCGGATCCGCCAATAGCTACCATGGATTTGAGCGCTGGCAGGGAGAGAGACCGCTCCGTCGCGCCGTGCCCTCCCGTGAGGCCGCTCCGCCGTGTTGTAGCATCCTAGATGTTAAAAGCAGTTAAAATCTTGATCATGAGCATCATCAAGCATAATCACCAAGTATGATGGCATACATGCACTATGTGTTTCAAATATAGCATTCATATGTTTCATATGTTGCATATATGGTATTTCATGTGTTGTATCAGGTGATGACAATGTTAGTGATTAAGGAACTTTGTTAATTTATATATGAGAAATTGCTTAAACAATTAAAATTTTGTGAAAATAAGATTTGTAGTAAAAAATGTGCTTTATAATGTGAAATCAAAAAGTGATGATGTTTCTAATCAAACATGTTAAGTTTGTGCTCCAAAAATTGAATTTAGTATTGTTTTCCATACTTAGCCATTTTGGTTAAGTCCATGAAAAACAATGGTTAAGTTCAAACTTTGGAGATTTATTAAATAAGTTTTCATACATAGAATTTGTCCAAACTCTGCTCCTTTGTTTAGTGCTATGTTTAAGCTATGTTACTGTGTAATTGATTAATATGTTTGATAGCTGTTTGTTCACTAATTAATTACCCTAACATACTTAGTTATCCTTGTTTTCCCATCTCTGAAACTGAAGATCAGTTTCAATGTAAAAGTGCTCCATTTCAAAATCTTAAATCTTCAAAACCAGTGAGTGTTTGATGGTGAATCTTTAATCAAAGATGAAGATCTCAGATCAATGCACAACTTTGATTAAGGTAGCTTATCGTGTTTAGTCGAGAAATCGAGAGAAAATGAGAGGGGGAGATGACCATTTCATATGCTACAGTAGTATCGGCAAGCAGCTGCCACGCAGCTGCTCACCAACGGCCGCCACCCCTTGTTGCTGCTTTCTTGCGCGGTGGCACGCAGCTGTTGGCGTGTCCAAGCCAAGCAGGAGCTGGCGCACCGCAAAGCTTCACCGTGCCATAAAAAACACAACGCCGCCGACCATCTCGCTGCTTCCCTCTCTCAGCGCCGCTGCCAGGCTGCCTCACTCACAGGCGCAATTCGTCGTCATCGCAGCCGTTCTGCCCAATTGGCCACGCCCACAGCATCGCCCTGCCCTTGCGCACCACCTGATCCCGGGGTCAAGCCACCTCTACTGGCCGGAGTCACCGACACGGCTATTTTCCGCCGCCGGTGCTCTGCCGCGCCACCGCGAGCATCCTCGCCGTGGCCAGCTTGCTCTAGAGCATCTCCCTTCCTCCCATCTTTCGTTTCAGCTTTGCCTTGACTCCGTGAAGCTTATCGTCTTCTCCGTTTTACCTCTACCACACAGGTCATGTAGGAACGTGAGCTCGCGCCCAGTCCGCGCCGCCGCCGTCACCCTCGTCGACGGCAGCCATCTCTGCTCCACCTATGTCACCACCAAGCAACGCTGTGTGATCACGGTGAGCTACTCGTGCCGCCTGAGCGCTTAACCGAACCCTTACCGCGCTGGAGCAGTGAAATGACCATCGAATCGCCGCGCTCTGCTCCGCCGTCCCGCCATGGACGTGGTCGAGCTTGAGTCTAACCCTAACTCGTTTGTTTGATAGCGTTAGCGTGTGTGCGGGGTTCCCAGGAGCACATTGGTGCTTTCCCCGTCGCCAATAACCACGCCGTTGGTCAGCTCCGTCGCGCCGGAGCGTCGCCGGGCCGCCTGGGTCGCCGTGGTGCTTGCTGAAGCGCTCTGATGACCGTCTAGTATTTGGGTGGGATGCGCGTGAGCTAGAGGAGTTCGCTGAGGTAGTTTCCGCCGCCGGAGACCTCGCCGCCGGTGAGTTCTCCCGCCTACCCGCCGTCGCGGTCGTGGTCAAGGCGGGGCTGGGTCGGATGTTGACCCTAGTCCGCACTTAAGTGGTGGGGGGTAAGGTTGCGGTGGGTGAGAAAGTGTTTTGGCGCTAGAAATGAATTTCATTTTTCAGAAAAATGCTTTATGTGCTGATTCTTGCTAAATCCATAACTAATTATAGGATGATGATAAAAATATTAAACTTTTTGTGTAGTCTTGTTATGATATGCTCTACCATGGAAAAGTATGAATTGGTCATTTTCAGTAACTTTGGTATGCTTAAAAATTACCTCTTTTAATTAATAAATGAGCCTTACATGATTTTTATAGGCTAAAATAATCATGAAACTTTTTGTATGCTTTACATGATAATACCTACCTTCACAAAAAGTTTGGTACTGTTTTGATAAATGTAACTTGGTTAATTAATTTACATGTGTTAAAGTATCTTTTCTTTATTTATTAAATACCAAAATGATTTATATAAATACTTAAATAACTTTGGTGAGTTTTATACTTTGATTGTGGACCTTGGTACACTCAAACCCCTGTTGTTCCTTGGCAACTTCATTCCTTTTCATGATATGCTTATCATCAACTTGTTATAAATAAATAAATGGTTTAATTAAATGCTTAATTAGTAGATGCATGTACATAAGCCTTGATTGCTCCTTGTATGCAATAGTTGAGTAAGTGGTTATGCTTTGTAGATGCTTTTCATGTTAATCTTGCTGGTCCATGTTAAGTTAATCCTTTTCATGTTAACAACTAATTAACTTGTTAGTAAATAAATGAAAAGTGCTTTTATAATACAAACCCTAGTTCTTTGGTAAAGGAAAGTTGTACTCAACTTTCTTAAGCTTGTTAAGCTCTGTTATGCACTTGTGTGTCTTATCATGCATTATGGCAAGTAGTCCATCATATTAAGCATACATCATTATTACGTGCAGTGTACGAGAGTATGAAGATTCGTGTCTAACTTCTGGATCTTTCTGAGGAAACTAACCTTCTCTGCAATGCAGGCAAGCCCCGGAGCATAAACTCTTCTCTATCTTTTACAAATTCTTATTACACTTACGTCTTGTGAGATGTGCATTAAGTAATTAGGAGTTGGTCGAATACCATTGCTGCATGTTTACCTTGATATTTAGGTATCCTTAGTCATATCCTGCTAGTTTGTGTAGGTCGTTTCCCTGATGCTTAGTAATGCCTAGATTTCGATTGAAGTAGAATGATGGTTTCATCGTTCGAGAGAAACATGTTTACCTTGCTCTTCTCGGCTCTGCTTATGAGTCGTGGTAATACCATGATAAGGTTAATATTAAATTGAGACAGGACGGGACACGAGTTATTGTGTTTGGTGGTTAAGCCAACAGGGTTGTCTGGTCGTGCTCATACTGTCTGTGTCGATTAAGGACCATTTGTTGTAGGCCTGTTGTGTTCGAGACCTTGCAGTACTGGCCACATACTCTGGTAAGCCTGATACCTCGGCTATTCCATTATGTGAAAAGATAACTACGCATTGGGAGTGGAAGATGGTGAGAGTAGCGTGTACCCATCCTGTGGATCCATCCGGGACGGCGCAGGGAGGTGGAGTACCATATTCTCGGGTAGCACAGACCGGTTCATGTTTTGGAGGATTCGAGTGAAGGTTGATATATGTAGGTCCAGGACCTGCATATGTCGTGTGGTAAGGAAACCCTAGCTAGGTGTTAGTATTTATTAATGCACACTAAGTTTATCCGCAAGCGCACAAATAAGATACCGATGTAGCACTTCACCGGGATGACCTAGTTTTTAATATCAAACCCAAAGGAACGGATGGAGGGATCTTGATCTTGGCTTAATCCCTGAGCACAATCAAGGATGAGATACTTACAAGGTTGAGGGAGAAAACTAGGGTTGTCTAGTTCTACTTTTAGGGAGTTATGCAATTATTGATCCGCTGGGAAATTACTATAGAAGACCGCAAACAGAGTACGAAACTACCACGTAACAAAGGGCTCCTGCTCGGCCTATATACGTGAGGTGGACTATAGAAGACTCAACAAGGCTGTCACCCTCATGATCTACCACCGATCCGGATTATAGGATGCATCTACGAGTAACCCGAGTCTAAGCACCACACTTACACAACGAATTATACTCTAACCTAGTCGACTAGATTAAAGCACTCAAAAGAGACTCATAAACCAGAAGAGCAATAAGAACAATAAAACTCACTGACTAATAGAAGTTGATGACCGAAGAAATCTCTGATCCAAGCTCCTGAAGAACTCGAATCCGCAGGTACAAGCCGTAGAAGAAGCACTGACAGGCCCGGGGCTTTCTCCAGATCTTCTACCTCTCTCTCTCTCTCTCTTCTAGTTCTAAGACTAGATCTAAACCTAACTAGAGGTGTACTAGCCTTCTTCTTGATTGCTAGGCTCTAGAGAGGTAGTCCATTCAAGGAACCCCTCTCCTGCTCTTGGCTGGAGATAATGAATTGAAGTATGAAGAGATATGCCTCAGGGGGGTCTGCCTCTGCTTATATAGCCTGGAGAGATGAACCACAGCCCTTGGATCAAACTGACTTGAAACAATGGTCAAGATGCGTCGTAGAGGTCGGTTGGAGACCGCTGCGCGAAGGAGACTGGCAGGTGGGCCCCACCTAGGCCGGCCGGCCCCACATGGTAGGCCGGTCGGCCTGGCTCAGAGCCAGGTGGCCTTCTCTTTTGCTCTGGTGTCCTCTGGAACCTTCCCGTCAGTTTTCACGAAAATCCGACGTGATTTGGTTCAGTTCCTTGATCCATACTTTTCCTCGGCTGTTTCTGTTTTAATCCCTGGAAAATCACAATTCACCAAAGCTATGGAATTGGTTAGATTAGTCCCTAAAAACTCTTGCTTGGTGATGGTTCCGGTGTCTTCTAGAGTGTTCCAAAGCGTATCCAAAGTGGACTCTCTCGTCAGGACTCTAATTATAGTGAATGATATATCCGTTTCGATCGTCTCAACGAGCTCTTCGCAATGGTGTTCTCTAATTCATCATTTGAGGTGCTTTTATGTGTAGAAATATCCAATATATGAAAAATAAGTGAGAACACCAAAACTCATGAAACTCGTTAGGTTTAAATCCAATCACAGGGCATTATAGTTCAATTTAGTTGATTCTTAGCATTAGTTGACTGTTCATAATAGGAGTTAATTACCGTCAACAAACTCGCCCATACTCGGGCTTTACTCATCCTCGAGGAAAGGTTAGATTACTTCACATAACTATAAGACAAGACATCAGCACTGGACCTTCCTTAGTCATACCTGTACTGCGGGATTCAATGTGTCTACCATACAACTTTAGGCGGTTGAGGATGGAATAGCGTGAAACAGAGCCCCTTTCATCCATTAATCCTGTCACTTGGAGTTTTTATAGATATTTTTGAAAAGAAATCATAGTTTACCTTCTCCTTCTTGTGGTGCACTCAGATCACTCATATATGTAGTATTTGTGGATCTCGCTGAGGCATGAATGATTGATGCCTTGAAAACATCCTACCTCTAAAAAGGCTATATCTGGAGTTTTAGGTAATTCAATGATGTAGCATACTTACCTTGCATATGTTGCCAAGTCAAAGCCGGGATCCTCGGAGGGGAGTGTCATACCCTTAGATCAAGATTGTGCATGTGTGTGGAAATATTTGGTGGCTAACTTAATTTTACTTTGCTCCTTGAGAGGTCTTTCCGAAGAATTTACAATGAAGATCTTTAGACTTTCTTGTGATGATGAACTTCTTCAGGCACAGAGATAGGAGCTATCATTTATGATGATTTTGCTTTTCTTCTTCTTTTTTTCAATACTTTGTTTTGCATAGCTCCTTGTCTCTGTCCTGGAATACAATAAACTTGAAAAGGAATTAATCACAATCTTGGAGCATTTATTCTGAAACCTATAATCTTTTTGGATCTTCTCCTAGGGTAGGAGATAGATTTTTGGGGTGAAAAGGCATGTTTTTGCATACTCCCAGGATAGGAGTAGCGGATATATCTGGGTGTACGTGATCTTGATCTTAAGAGCATGGCCCACCTCTCAACAAGGGTCTAGCACGGTTTGACCCAACTCAACACAAAGCAAGTAGCTTATGAGCTAGTTTTATAAACATGTAAGGCTTTGGTAGGCATTATATCTTACCACAGAGGAGGGTTAGCTATCAGTTTTAAGGTTTTTGAAAAGAAATTCTCCAAATGATAAAACATCAAGAATCAGGTTCTCATTATTCTTCTATCTCGCATTCCACAAGGACCTAAGTGTATGGGGTCCCTAATAAAAGTTCCCAACAATAGCAAGTACTTCCAAGAAAAGTGTTGTGCGAATCTATCCTTAAGTCATGGCAAAGTAATCTTAACTTTGGTCTAGACAAGTATAGAGCTTGCTTTTCAATAGGTCATCAATTTTAATGTAGCACATATGAAAATAGAGAGTATGAGGTACGAGACCATGGTTGAACGATGACGGGGATGGAGAGGATAAAGGGCTAGTCGACCTGGCCCATGTAGCCAGTCCAGGCTCACTTCGTCGGGTGCGGTCTTGTCGTCAAATACTTCTGTCTTCTCTTTCATCATTTTGAAGAGTTACCGCTCCGTGCGATGAAGAGCTAATCACCGTAAATGGTCCTTCTCACTTGCTCCGTAGCTTTCCATGTCCGAATAGCTTGACCCTAGAATTAAAAAGTAATATCTTATCTCCGGGAGTGAAGTTCTTTGTCTTGATCCTCTTGTCATGCCATTGTTTGGTCCTCTCCTTGTACATCTTAGCGTTGTGATAAGCTTTTTCACGCCATTTGTCAAGTTTTGAGAGTTGCATTTGTCGCTTGACTCTAGCTGCTTCTAGATCTATATTCCATCTCTTAATTGCCCAGTGAGCTTTGAATTCTAGCTCGACAGGCAAGTGACATGTCTTTCCGTAGATGAGTTGATATGGAGACATCCCTAATGGTGTTTTGTAAGCCGTTCGATAGGCTCACAATGCATCGGGTAGCTTGTCTTTCCATTTGGTTCCCATCTCATTGACTGTCTTTTGTAGAATATTCTTAATTTGCTTGTTCGATGTTTCTGCTTGGCCACTTGTCTGAGGGTGATAAGGAGTAGCGACATTGTAACGGATCCCATGTTTCAACAGGTACTTGCGAAAGCTCTTGTCAATGAAGTGAGTGCCTCCATCACTAATCACCATCATTGGAACTCCAAATCTTGGAAATATTATTTCTTCAAACATCTTCTTGGAGTTCTTTGAATCAGAGTTTCTGCACAGCATAGCTTCGACCCATTTGGAAACGTAGTCAACTGCTACTAGGATAAACTCATGATTCCTGGATTTTGGAAACGGTCCCATGTAATCAATTCCCCAACAGTCAAAGAGCTTAATCTGGAGATTGTTAGTCAGTGGCATGGCATCTCTTGAATTGATGTTCCCATGTTTCTGACATGCTCTACATCTTTGGACGAATTCTTTTGTGTCTTCATACATGGTTGGCCAGAAAAATCCACTTTGCCAGATCTTTGAATGTGTACAGAATGCTCCATAGTGTCCTCCATAGGGTGATGAATGGCATCTTTCAATGATTTTGATTCCTTATTTAGTTGGTACACATCTTCTGAGCAACCTGTCTGACTGTCTGAACAGATTCTAAAGAGGTACGAATCATCCCATAGGTGAACACGACTCTCATAGATGAGCTTCCTCTTGTCTCCACCTAGCGGTACATACCCTGTAACCATAAAATTAACAATATCTGTATATCAGGGGTCTGACCTAGAGATTAGATAAAGCATATCATCCCTGAGTGAATCATTGAAGGGCAAATCCTGTGAATTTTCAATCTGCATTCTTGACAAGTGATCATCAACAGAATTTTCTACTCCCTTTTTATCTTTGATTTCTAAATTAAATTCTTGGAGTAATAAAATCCATCTTATCAAGCGAGGCTTAACATCTTTCTTAGTGAGCAAGTATTTAAGAGCAGCATGATCACTGTAAACAATCACCTTAGCTCCTACTAAGTAAGATATGAATTTATCAATAGCAAAAATAACAGCCAGGAGCTCTTTTTCAGTTGTTGCATAATTAAGCTGTGGTCCTGTCAGAGTTTTGCTAACATAGGCAATTGCATGATGTTTCTTATCCTTACATTGTCCTAGCATAGCACCTACTGCATAATCACTTGCATCACACATAATCTCAAAAGGCAAAGACCAATCAGGGAGTTGAATGATCGGTGCCGAAGTGAGTGCTTTTTTCAAAGTTTCAAAAACTTTAAGACAAGCATCATCAAATTCAAAGGGAACATCCTTAGCCAACAGATTAGTAAGCGGTCTAGCAATATGTGAGAAATCTTTTATAAACCGACGATAAAAACTAGCATGGCCAAGAAAACTTCGTATCCCTTTTATGTTCACAAGTGGAGGTAGTTGTTCAATCACTTTAATTTTAGCTCTGTCTAGCTAAATTCCACCCTTAGAAATTAAATGCCCAAACACTATGCCCTCTCTAACCATGAAATGACATTTTTCCCAATTAAGGACTAAGTGCTTTTCTTCACACTTTGTAAAACCTTGTCTAAATTTTCAAGGCAATCATCAAAAGTTTTTCCATAGACAGAAAAATTGTCCATGAAAACTTCCATGATTTCCTCGATCATATTAGAAAATATAGACATCATATATCTTTGAAACGAAGCAGGGGCATTACATAATCCAAGAAAAATTGTCCATGAAAACTTCCATGATTTCCTCGATCATATTAGAAAATATAGACATCATATATCTTTGAAACGAAGTAGGGGCATTACATAATCCAAAAGACATTCTGCGATAAGCATATGTTCCATATGGACATGTAAAAGTGGTTTTATTTTGATCATTCAGATGAATTAGAATCTGATGATATCCAGAATATCCATCAAGAAAACAAAAGGAGTGATTCGCCAGCCGCTCTAACATCTCATCAATGAAAGGCAACAGGAAGTGATCCTTCTTTGTTGCCTTGTTGAGTTTTCTATAATCAATACACATTCACCATCCAATGATGGTTCTTTGTGGAATTAATTCATTCTTTTCATTTCTAACAATGGTCATGCCTCCCTTCTTAGGCACAACTTGCACAGGGCTCACCCACTCACTGTGTGGCACAGGATAAATAATCCCGGCGTGCAACCGTTTCTAAACCTCTTTCTTAACCACTTCTCTCATTGCATTATTGAGCCTACGTTGGGGCTCTCTAGAGGGTAAAATATCGGGATATGTAGGAATGCGATGAGTGCAAAGAGTAGGATTAATTCCCTTGAGATCTTGGAGTGAATAGCCAAAAGCTGACATGTGTTTCTCTAAGACAGTGATCCAGCGGAATGTTTCTTCTTGTGAAAGTTTATCGCTTATGATCACGGGAGTATTTGGATCATCGTTAAGAAAAACGTAATGAAGACCAGAAGGTAGAGGTTTCAACTCAATGGGAGGTTTAGGAGGTTCTTCAAAAGGATCTAAAGGTTGTGGAGGTTGGTCATCCTCTTCCTCTGTGAAAAACTAGGCATCATCTTCTAAGTTGGGTTCTATGAAAGATTCAAAAGATGCTACCTTGACCTCATCCATTGGGTCTGGCTCTAGACAGGGTTCACTCTCAGTATTTAAAGAATGAGAGATGGGTATCGGGAGAGAAAGATTCTTCCTAAGACAAATGTTTAGTTTCCCTGTCTGTCTTTCATGAATAAGCCTTTCAATTGGTTGGCCTATCAACAGGTCGAACTCAATGATGTCAAAGATATAAAACTCAAATTCACCAGAGTTTTGTTTACCAGGATAGGTAGGACATATAAAATTCCCAGACTAGGAAGGATATGTCCTGAAGGGCTTTTCAAAAATTTTGTTGTTGGGGTTAATGGCATGTATTCTAATAAATCATGAGCAAAAGATGCAGACATGATATTAACACCCACAATTGAATTGTAAAGGGCATCGAAAGGGTCTTCATGAATTTGGCAACAAATGGAAGTAGAGGGTAAATCTAAACGAATCACATCAGAGGACTCTGACTCTTCTAACCATTCGTGGCTTATCACTTAGACTAGCTCTTTCGTAGCCTGTTGTAAGAAAGCTTTATCAGTCATATCTAAGGGTTTTTCTAAAAGTTTTGGATTCCACGACTTTCTTACCGTATGATATTTTGAGGTATCACCAAACTTGGTGAAATATTCATCCTCAAAATTAAAGATTTCTGAAACTGGAGTTTCCTCCTCATCAGGATTTGAGATAGCTGAAGTTGATGGATTGTGTAGAATTTCTGGTTCAACTGTCTGGGATTCTTTCTCTTCTAAGAACTCTATGGGCTCAGCTTCAGGTGTGGATTGAGCAATTTTGAGTAGTAGCTCTCTTGCCGTGGTGGCAGATGTGTGCAGAAAAGATCCATTAGAGGCTGAGTTAAGAAAAGAAGAAGTTTTCCTATCCAGACCCATATAAAAATGTTGAAGAAGCACGAGGTTTGGGATGCTTAGGGATGGACCTAAACGGACAAGATTGTCAAAACGTTCCTAGGCAGCAACTAGAGTTTCATTATCTTTTTGGGTAAAAGATAAGATCTCTAAGCGCAGGCAGATGATTTTGGAAATAGGGAAGAAGTCTAGGCAAAAACTAGAACAAAGGGCTTACCAACTTCCTTTCTTACTCGGTGCGGTTCTACTATATCAGATCTTAGCTTTCCCTTCCAAGGAGAAAGGAAAAAGCTTCCATCTTAGGGTTTCGTCAGACATGCCTTTAATATGAAGGCATGCATAGGTCTGTTCGAACTCATTAAGGTGAGTATGTGGATTCTCATCTTTCTTGGCTAAAAAGGATTGGTTTTAGACCATCTCTATTAAGCATGGACATAGCTCATAGCCATCAGAAAGGATAGGCTTAGCTGATTGTGGTGGTTCTGAGCCTACAATTTTAGGAAAATGGCAAAATTCAATGGGGGTGGAATCTTTTGAATCTCGGGGAGACTCTAAAAAATCCATGAGGTAATAAAAGGAAAATAAAAAGAAAGACAAAAGTATAATACAAGATTAAACTAGACTCAAGATCAGCTAGCAACCGTTCCCCGGCAACGGCACCAGAAATGCTTGTTGGTATTTATTAATGCACACTAAGTTTATCCGCAAGCGCACAGATAAGATACCGATGTAGCACTTCACCGGGATGACCCAGTTTTTAATATCGAACCCAAAGGAACAGATGGAGGGATCTTGATCTTGGCTTAATCTCTGAGCACAATCAAGGACGAGATATTTACAAGGTTGAGGGAGAGAACTAGGGTTGTCTAGTTCTACTTTTAGGGAGTTATGCAATTATTGATCTACTGGGGAATTACTATAGAAGACCACAAACAGAGTACGAATCTACCACATAACAAAGGGCTCCTGCTCGGCCTATAGACAGGATGTGGACTATAGAAGACTCAACAAGGCTGTCATGCTCGCGATCTACCACCGATCCGGAATATAGGATGCATCTACGAGTAACCCAAGTCTAAGCACCACGCTTACACAATGAATTATACTCTAACCTAGTCGACTAGATTAAAGTGCTCAAAAGAGACTCATAAACCAGAAGAGCAATAAGAACAATAAAACTCACTAACTAATAGAAGTTGATGACCGAAGAAATCTCTGATCCAAGCTCCTAAAGAACTTGAATCCGCAGGTACAAGCCGTAGAAGAAGCACCAACAGGCCCGGGGCTTTCTCTAGATCTTCTACCTCTCTCTCTCTCTTCTAGTTCTAGTTCTAAGACTAGATGTAAACCAAACTAGAGGTGTACTAGTCTTCTTCTTGATTGCTCTAGAGAGGTAGTCCATTCAAGGGACCCCTCTTGTCGGGCCCCTACTTTAGGGTCCACTGTGCATCACGTATCAGTCCCTGGATCAGTAGCTGATACGCACAGAGCGAACAAGATTGATATCAAAAACCATACTTTTATTGATAATGGGGAAACACATTACAAAGTTCATATTACATAACTTAGGCCATTGGCCTAATAATATACATCAGAGTTCTAATACAGCGGTCCTATAACGACGTGGTTCCATTCCTACAGGCAACTTGGAGTGCGGACGTAAACCTTAATCCTAAACTCAATCCTATATCTTTATCCTAGTGGTCCTCGAGTAGCTCCTTTGCGTAATCGTACATCTCCGTCCTCGTTTGTACAACTGTCTTTCCAACCTGGCGTAGCTTCGATAGCTTCATCCTCGTTTGTACTCCTGTAGCTTAACTCCTAAAAACATAGAATGGAGGGGATTGAGTACATAAGGTACTCAGCAAGCCCTAACTTTGGGGTAGAGGTAAAGTGTATGGCGAAGGCTATTTGTGGAGGTGGTCTTATGGTGGAATTTTATATGGTAGTGATATAAATGGAGGTTTGGGCCCTGGGAGAGTATTAACCCTTCTCGCCAGTTCCCGGAGTTTATAAGTTATAACTTACCATAATTAATAACTTGCAACTTACCAGATTGTCACAATTTCTTTATATAAAAGAGTCTAATCATTTGAGACCTCATCCCAGCGGTTGCCCATTCCAAGGACGTGGCTATTCGAATAGATTTGGTAAACTCTGCAGAGGTGTACAAATTTCCCCACATGATAGACACAGCTCCAAACCATGCACGGTGGCAGGAACAAGCCTAACGAGACCTCGTACCCGGATGGTGCTACCTTAGATTTCCATATAATTCCACCACGGACTACTCAGGGACCGGAACCCACAAGCATCAGGATGATCACACAGCATCCTAGAATATTAAGTGGTTGGATGATCACACAGCATCCGGTGGATGATCACATAGCATCCAGATTAAATAATAAAAGGGTGCTCGCACACGGCACAACAATGAATTTTACATGGAAGACCACAAAGCAACCATGCCGATCAGACCACGGTAGATCACACAGCAGCCGTGTCCTCTCCTGTTAGTCCGTTGCCACTCCGGCCTCCTAGTGAAAATTATACTTTAATCTAACGGGGTGTGAGATCAAGTCTACCCATATAGACATGTGGCTGTACGAAATTCTGGCTAGGCGAGATGGCAAATGAACCGGTCCTTATATGACCGAAGCGAGTATCTCCCAACAGGAACCCTCACTAGGCGATCCTGTCCAAAAAGATAGTCCACACCACGTGAAATATCCCCACTCGCTCCCGTCGAAAATAAGTTCTATTTTACCAGTTCAATTAACCTCCATGTTCTTAGGTTATCCATATCATAAAGCTCATAGCATATATATATATCACATTATTCATTATATATCACCACATTCATCATACATCACAATATTCATTATATATCACAATATTCATCATATGTCATATATGCTCATAACATTGGTTCCCATGATAATGTGGATAACATCATTTATGTTTAATTTAATAATTATTTATAAAGGGGAGTGGGAGACTTTATGGTGGGAGTGGTGGAATATAGTGGGAGCGGTGAAATGTGATAGTGGTGGAGCGGTGGATGAGGGAGTGGTTAATTCATGTGGAGGAGGAAGAGTAGCGGGATGGATGTGGTATAATATATGGAGGAAAGGGGGGGGGGGAGGTGGGAGTCAGGACTTGCCTCCAATCGCTGGCGGGTATATCCAAATTCCATGACTTCGCTTCCCGTGCTTCTTGCTCCTATGTCTTGTGTAGCGGTGCTTTCGGGATCCATCGGGTTCTCTTCACGTCTTCTATCCTACGCTTGTCTAGCATTGACAGACAGAGAAAAATACCAAGCAAGGCATACATAGCAAGCATAATCAATCAAGAAAGGAAACGGTCCTAGTTGGATTGGCTTTTATCTGGTTGACAGGTACTACAGTGACAAATTGCTACTATGGGTTATTAATTAATTAATTAATTAATTAATTAATTAATGCAACTACGAATTAATATTTAAATAAAGAAAAGCAATCATATCTAGAATTTAAATGGGCACCAAAATTAGGGAAATGCATTTTAATATGTAGGGTTATATTTTAGAAAATTTATGGTGCAAGCGTTTCGGATTTCCGAATTACAACGATGAAGATATAGATTATTATACGCGAATGGAAAGCGGGCATGAGAATTATTTCTACAATTTTAGTTAATGAGAAAGCAGTGTCAAATATATAGATATGCCCTATGGTGACTCTAGTTTATTAAAAAATTAGGAATTTTTCTTTAATTAATAAGCTTACCTTTTGATCTACTGTGTACAATCCCATAGGTACCCCTAGCATTTTCCTCCGTGCAGTGGTGGCTGACACGCGGGCCTTGTCAGTCTGGCGGACTGACCAGCATGTGCCCGTGGTCTCTACACCGATCGGTGAACCTCTGCTCCCTCTCTCTTTGTTTCACATGGACCGCGTCCATGCAAGGAGGGGAGGGAGGTGGTGCCCGTTCATTGGCCTGGCCGATGTGGCCTGGTTGCCTTCGTCAATTCGGTCGTCCTCATCCCATTGCCGCGAGACAGAGCAAGAAAGAGGAAAGAGAGGGAGGGAGAGAAAGAGAAGTCGAGCAGAGAGGGCGAAGCATAGCGACTGAGGCGGCCGTGCGCTGGGCTGGTGCGAGGCAGAGGAAGGGCGAGCAGGGCAGTGGCTCAAGGCGAGGTCCCGATGGCGTGGCTCGATGGCGTCCCCGTTCGCCGCGGTTGCCGTGGCGAGGTCGCGGTCGGGCGCGCCTCCGGTAGCGGCAGCAGCTCGAGGCACGACGTGTCGTGCGCGGCGGCGGCTGCCTCCATTTAGCGACGACGGTAGCCCCGGCTAGTTCGCGCACTCGGCTTCGAGCAGAGTAGAGAGCAGAAGGACACGGCGGATGGAGGGGACTCGGCTCCGGCGCAACAGCGGCTTCAGTTTCGTCGCCAGGCGGAGGCGGTGCTCGGCTCCGGCGGCAGAACGAGCATGGCTTCTTCTGGTCCTCTTCCTCGAACACCAGAACCAGCAGAGGGAGAAGGTGAGCTCGAGTAGGAGGGAGAGGGAAGACTGGCGCCCGAGCTTGACAGAGGTGTCTAGCCACGGTGGCCTCGCCGGCCTATTATAGGTGCAAGTAAGGCGGTGGGGAGGCGGCCGATATTTTCCGGCATGGTAGGCCGGCAGCAGCAGGTCGATGGGACGGCTCGGAGGGACAGCTGGCGCCCGTACTCATCTTCCCGAGCTCCTGGACAGTAAGGCAGTGCGGCGGAGGAAAAATCTCCGGCGGTGAAGATCTTTGCCGGCAGAGTGGGCCGGCAGCAGCATCTTCGTGTAGTGCTTGAGCCGAGACGATGGGGGAGACAAGACAACGCACAGGCGTGGCACAGCTGTGCCTTTGCTAGCTCTGGTTGGGTGCACGCAGAAGAAAAGTGGGGCCGTGGGCAGTAGGGGAATGACACCTGAACAACACGAGGAGACAGACGGCCTCGTGGAGGCGGTGCTTGGATTATTTTCCGGCCAGAAAGATTTTTGCCGGCATGATCTGCAGCACACAGCAGCGGCAGTCAACGGCTACATGGCCGCATGCAAAGCTCAGCTGGCCTTTCTGGAATCGGCAGCGGCACAGTGTGTGAGCTAGCAACGGGAATCGTGGGAAGAAGACGACATCCGTGAAGGTCGGTGCGCGAAGAAATATCTCCGGCCATGGTCTTTACGTGCTCGGGAGCGGCAGCGGCAACGCGGAGGAGACGCGGTGTGAC
Source organism: Saccharum spontaneum (assembly GCA_022457205.1). Lineage (NCBI taxonomy): Eukaryota > Viridiplantae > Streptophyta > Magnoliopsida > Poales > Poaceae > Saccharum > Saccharum spontaneum. The sequence goes on from CM039596.1 coordinate 19,931,533, forward strand.
GCTGCGCGTGTTTGAGCTGACGGGGCTGCTGCCGTGATGAGCTTGGCCCATTGGAGGGAGGCGTACACAGTAGGAGGGTTTACTATTTCTATTTTTGTAAACGGGCAAAGTACTATGTATATGCTTATATGTATTAATTCTTCTGTAAACAAGTAACGTGACATCATATATATATATATATATATATATATATATATATATATATATATATATATGTGTGTGTGTGTGTGTGTGTGTGTGTGTGTGTGTGTGTGTTTCTATATATTTCAAGGCAAAGACACTAACTAGCATATGAGGAATTTACCATGTATGTATATATGCGAATGCATTAAGTTTTGTAAATAATAGATATATAGAGCATTTCTAGTACTAGGAAATTAAAGAATGTAACCATGATGTATATCTAAATATTATATATATAACTATAATAGAAACAAGGATCTCATATGTAAACTAATTCTAGGACGAACAATTAAATCTATAATCTATCAATGCGGTGACTTTAATTAAGCAAAACACAGTATGCATTATCTACTGCTAGAATATAAAGAAAAGGGTCAAGAATGCAATTGATAATTAAAGGAGGTTATTTTGGTGCCGCAAAATAAATTCTAGAAGGTAAACAATCATGAAGTCAAGCAAGCAAGCATTCCAATCAACCAAGCACTCAATCAATCATGCAACCAAACAATTCAATTGTTCTACGCTAAATGCATATGGTGAATTTTGATGCAGGGTTTTGGAAAAGCATTTTATTTTAAAACGGTTTTGCAGGAAAATAGACTAATCAAGTTTTAATTTGTTGTAAATTTTTTAAAAGTTCAAATTTTTAGTGGTTTTTAACATGATGTAAAAACACGGGTGTTACACCTCTCCTGCTCTTGGATGGAGATAATGAATTGAAGTATGAAGAGATATGCCTCAGGGGGGTCTGCCTCTGCTTATATAGCCCGGAGAGATGAACCGCAACCCTTGGATCAAACCGACTTAAAACAATGGTCAAGATGCGTCGTAGAGGTCGGTTGGAGACCGCTGCGCGAAGGAGACTGGCAAGTAGGCCCCACCTAGGCTGGCTAGCCCCACATGTTAGGCCGGTTGGCCTGGCTTAGAGCCAGGTGGCCTTCTCCTTTGCTCTAGTGTCCTCTGGAACCTTCCCGTCAGTTTTCGTGGAAATCCGACGTGATTTGATTCAGTTCCTTGATCCATACTTTTCCTCAGCTATTTCTATTTTAATCCCTGGAAAATCACAATTCACCAAAGCTATGGAATTAGTTAGATTAGTCCCTAAAAACTCTTGCTTGGTGATGGTTCCGGTGTCTTCTAGAGTGTTCCAAAGCGCATCTAAAGTGGACTCTCTTGTCAGGACTCTAATTATAGTGAATGATATATCCGTTTCGATCGTCTCGACGAGCTCTTCACAATGGTGTGCTCTAATTCATCATTTGAAGTGCTTTTATATGTAGAAATATCTAATATCTGTAAAACAAGTGAGAATACCAAAACTCGTGGAACTTGTTAGGTTTAAATCCAATCACAGGGCATTATAGTTGATTTTAGTTGATTCTTAGCATTAGTTGATAGTTCATAATAGGAGTTAATTACCGTCAACACTAGGACAAATCGATTCGAATCATCGTGCCCCTTGGTTATGGAGACCGGATCCTCCAACCACTCATCGTAGTTAATCAATGAAACATGGTTACTGGTGGATAAGAGATGAACATGAGATGTGATGATTAAAGAAGTGCTTGATTTAGATCAGGTGCAAATTGGATACGATAACAACTCAATGCAAAGCTAAAACATTGAAAGTAAGGATCCACTTATAGTAAGCTTTTCTGCAAAAGTTAGTCTTGCTTCAAACCTTCCTTTAACCCTGCATACCCTTGGAGTCTTTTCTTTTAGTCAGGTAAGACTTGTTGAGTACTCTCAAATACTTAGGGTTTGTTAACCCCTGTTGCAGGTTTTGACTTATGCTGCTAGTTGAGGTCATGTCAGTGGGCTCGACATGATCTGGTCGTCTCTCCTACCTTAGATGCTTTACCTAAGTCGCTTTCGCAATTCTACTCACCTTTTGAACTTAAGTTAAGTTTTGACCTGAACATGCTTTGTAATCTAATTCTATAAATATTCCACACTCTGATGTAAGTTATCTTTGTACCAAGTGTTGTAATGTTGTGGTAACTCCATGTTGATCCTATATGAGTTGTAAAATATGGATGATTCAGAGTTCCCCGAGAACACCCGATAGACTACCAGAATTATCTAGCTCTCGTGTACAGCAGTCAGAGGTCTTTAAGACAATGACAGGTGCACATGGGTCATATAATTTGGGTGGTTCTACCACACGCGCCGTGCCGCGCCGACCCCGCTCCTCCGCACCGTGCCCCGCCCATGAGGCCGCTCCGCCACGCCGGAGAGAGTGGAGGGAGGAAGAGAGTGGTGGGGTTTGAGGTGAGGGAGAGGAAGCCTCGGTGAGGAACGAGCACAGGGGGAAGGAATGGGAGCCGCACTGGTGAATGAGAGGTGAGGGTGAGGAATGAGAGCTGAAACCCTAAGTCACGGTATATATAGTGTGGGCATGATATTGGGCTGGTTTGGGCTTTTTCATTGCTAGTGGGCTCGGCCACGATCAACCGAGGCGGGCCTTATAAGTGGCCCGCCTCGGTTAATAGGGGTATTTTTGGAGGTGCCCTTTTTATAAGGCCCGCCTCTGTTAATGGATTTTAGGAGGCTGTTATTTTTTAACCACCTCCGTTAATCTATTTTGCGAGGCGGTTGTTTGTGACCGCCTCAGTTAATAAAAATGCCGCCTCGGTTAATCCCATGCATTAACCGAGGCGGTTCAAATATCCGCCCGCCTCCAAGACTATTTTCCAAACGTCTCACAAAAGTTTTCCTGTAGCACTGAATGCAGGGTAGGAAGCAAAAAGGCCATTAAGCAATTTCCATAGTCTGATATTATGGATAGAAGCCAAAGCATGGAGAACATTATCCTAGAGGATTTGTTGTGGGTTTGAGAGGTATTGGGAAGAAAATCATATCCAAGTGTCATTGGAGTGGGCTGTCACCATTCTTTGCACACCCTATGTTTGCTTCGAGCACTTGGCACATCAGCGGAGATGACGCCTGACCTCGTAGCTGCGTAGTTAGTGTTGTTTCATGAGGGTGGTAGAGTGGTTTGCTCCTGTGACAACGCTGGCTATGGAATATATGTCCGTCATAACGGCTCATCTCAGCCGCTATGTGGGCTACGACATTATTTGGCTGCTCCTTGTGGCGCTCTGGCGCTGATGGCAAATTGGCAAGTGTCAACAGTCCACTGTATTTGTCAGCCTTGCTGGTGGTAACAGGGTAGACAGGAACACAGAAGGCCGACAGAACTGAAAGCACCTATTTCTGCGCAGACAGCATGTGCATTAGTATACATCAAGTGCTATGCTAGGATGATGTGGAGCATGTTTCATATAGTACATCCGGAAAATAATGGATGGATTTCGTTAGTTGTTTCACATTGTTCTAAGCTTATTTAACGAAGTCATCTTGGATGTTATGGTATGCAAAGAATGATATGATATCTGATTGTGGTCAGGCTAGTAACTCCACTGCATTCATTCAGTTGAACACAGTATATAAATTCCAAACGGCAATAAAAAGGTAGCATAGAGCATGTGAGACTACCACTGTAGTGGTTCACAATGGTAGTGTAGGAAAGGAAAGCGCCATAAGTAAATTTCTGGTGTCCTGGATAGAAGCCAAAAGGATTTGTTATGGGTGAGAGGTATTGGGAACAAAACCATGTCCTGGAGCTGCCGTTTGACCTCATCATACCTGCCGTTCCAGATCCCTCCATTCCAAAATAAATGCTCATCTTGTATTTTGAGGAGTCAAACAGTATTGGGAACTACTACTCTGCCACACGGGTGGTAGAGTGTTTCACTCTGGTGCACGCACTGCCTGCGTCCTGGTCCTAGCCTGGCCATCCCCTACCCCAGGAAGTGTCCTCAGTCCTGACAGGAAGACGATGTGTTTCCATCAAACCGGGCTTGCCAATTTAGTGATGGCCTGGCCATCCTACAGGAATGGCATGGAGCTGCAACACGATGAAGCTGGCAGATGTCCTACAAGAATGGGAGAGGTCTCTTGGCCTAGCCATGTCCTTTTTACAAGGAACAAATCAACATGTTTGATCACTGTATGAATAACTAGTTAAATGACCAGAATTATTCAAGTCAGTTTTATGCAGAGACCATCGTCATGTTCTCGTCTTTAAAAATTACCCAAATCACCCAAGTAATAAATAAGGTACAGTCACAATGTTTAATCATTAATTCAATTGAAGATGTAATCATTACGTATTGTCTGCATATACTCCACCACGTATGTTAGAGACCTCTTGTTCGGTTATTAATTCCATCCCGTAGGGGATGAGAGGATGAGACAGATTTTGACTTGTAAGGGATTTAATCTAGCTCCCTCAATCCTATACAGACTACAATTCCTTTCAAATCACCACTAAAACAATAAGTCCTAAGGATGAAGATTCCCATGTAAAAAGGTACTTCCACTTGTCTTTTTTCTATGTTTTTCTTGAGTTCTTTTCTAACTTCTAAACTCCTATACATAAAAATATATAGTAGCCTAGTAGGGGCACACCCCCTGACCCCTCTTGATTCATAATATATAGTAGGAGGACACCCCTGACCCCTCTTGATTCATAAAAATGTGATCCTGAATTTTTAGAACCATTTCTGACAGATCATGTTCGGTATAACTGTGTTGATTCAGTTGAGTACTGTATAAATGCATTCCACCAAACGGCAAAATAAAAAGGTGGCATGCAGCATAGAGCATATATATATGAAACCTTCACTGCAGTTGTTCCGAAATGCAGGTTAGGAATAAAAAAGGTCAATAGGCAATTTCCATAGTCTGATATTATGCACAGAAGCCAAAGCATGGAGAGCATTATCCTGAGGATTTGATGTGGGTTTGGGACCTATTGGGAACAAAACTGTACCTTGGGTGTAGGGAGTGTCGCTGGTGTGGGCTGTTGGCATGCTTTTTTGGCACATCCTATGTTTACTTCGAGCTTGGCACACCAGCAGATGACATGCCATTTGACCTTGTAGCTACGGAATTACTCTTGTTTCATGAGTGGTTCGCTCCGGTGGCAGCCCTGCCTGTGGAACGTGTCCCCTTCATACCAGCTTATCTTAGCCACCCGGTGGGATTCAGCATCTTCGTCTCCTACTCACCTAATGGCGGTCTGGCGCTGAGCACAAGTGTCAGCTGTCCTCTGGCTCTGTCTGCCTTGGTGGTGGTAACAAGGTAGACAGAAACACAAAGAAGGCTGACAGAACTGAAAGCACCTATTACTCCTGTAAGCGAAGTCCTGTGCTGACAGCACATGCATTAGTATAGATCAAGTGCGATGCTAGGATGATCTGAGCATGTTTCACATAGTACATCTGGAAAATAATGGAAGGATTCATTAGATGTTTGACATTGTTGTGAGGTTATTTAAGGTAGTCAGCTTGGATGTTATGGTATGCAACCGCTTATTCACATTTGTTTTGACAAAGTATAGGATGGATTTTCTGCCAAATAAAACAGATGAATATTTTTAAGAAAAGCCATATTAAAGGAGGAGAACAATAAGGCTTGCTATGAATGCTTTTGAAAGATTTTAATGCTTGGCAATGCATGAACAAAAGGAATCCCAAGTTGAGGAGCGACATATATTTCAAACTTGTACATTATATATATGTCAGCAACACTGATGGACTCATTGTCGCAATTCAGGCACTATTTATTAAAATTTGTAGGAGAAAGGTGATCCTGAATTTACAGAACGATATCTGATTGTGGTCAGGCTAGTGAATCAACTACATTCATCAGTTGAACACAGTAGATAAATTCGACCAAACCGCAAAAAAAGGTGGCACAGAGCATGTGAGACTACCACTGTAGTGGTTCACAAAGATAGCGTAGGAAAGGAAAGTGCCATAAGTAAATTGCTGTTGTCTTGCATAGAAGCCAAAAGGATTTGCTATGGGTTTGACAGGTATTTGGAACAAAGCCATGTCCTGGAGCTGCCACTTAACCTCATCATACCTGCCATTCCATATCCCCCTGTTCCAAAATAAATGCTCATCTTGTATTTCGAGAAGTCAAACAGTATTGAGAACTACCGCTCTGTCATGCTGGTGCACGCGCTGCCTGTGTTCTGATCCTAGCCTGGTCGTTTCCTACCCCAGACTGTGTCTTGAGTCTTGACAGGAAGACGATGTGTTCTCATCAAACCAGCTTGCCAATGATGGTGGTGGCCTGGCCATCCTATGCCAAGGGCGTTGGTGCCCAAGATAGCAGGTCCCTGACTCCGGAGTTTGTAGCTTGATTGGGTAATGGCATTGGGTTTCTCCCCAGGGCACCCTATGGTGAAGGGGGTGAGATTAAGAGCAACAGAGATAGATTAGCAGATAACTTGTTCTTGCTTGATTCCAATCTCAATTGGTTACAGGATATATATAGAGGAGCTCAGCCCCTAGGTGCCTAGTCTAGCTCCTTGTTTCTCTGCCCAACATTAATTCTAATCTCTCTTTAGCTTTCATCCCTTCCCTAGAATTCTAATTGTCATTGATTACAGCCGGCACCTCCTGGGATGCCATCCTAGCTGCCGTGGCTGCATCTTGAGCCCTGGGACACCTTTGGTACCGGTGCCCCCACATCACATCTCTCCCTCGCTCGACGAGCAGCTCGTCCTCGAGCTGGAAGCTTAGATAACGGTCGATGAAGCTGTCAACGTCCTCCCAGGTGGCGGAGGCCGCAGGCTCGCCTTGCCAATGCACCAGCACCTGCCGCACCCTTCTGGCCAGGCGGGTGCGGGTGGCGCGCTCTGGAACAGGCTGCGTCGCGCCATGGTGGGTGGGAGGCAGAGCTGGTGGCGTAGTGGGTGGAGTCCCCACAAACTTCTTTAGTAGCTCAACGTGGAAGACGTCGTGCAGCCAAGCATGAGGAGGAAGCTCGAGGCGGTAGGCGACATTGTTGATGATGGTTGTGATGCGGTATTACCTGTAGAAGCGAGGCCGTAGCTTCCCCTTGGTGACCACATGCAGGGACGCTAGGGTGCGATGGTGAAGGCACAGCCAGACCCAGTCCCCAACAGCGTAGCGGATGTTGTGGTGGTGCTTGTCGTAGAAGCGCTTGTAGACCACTTGGGCTTGCTCTAGCCGAGAGCGGGCGTCGGCGAGGAGCTTGTCGCGCTCAACCATGCTTTGCCACCCATGTCTCACTTGGTTCATAGGAGTGGATGGAGGGGGGCTCGTGGCCGTAGACGATCTGGAATGGCATCGACTTGAGCGCTGATTGGAAGGCAGTGTTGTAGATGAATTCTGCCCATGGTAGCCAACGCAGCCACTATCGAGGACGGTCGCCCGTGAGGTAGCGAAGGTACATGATGATGACCTTATTGATGGCTTTAGTCTAGTCGTCCGACTGAGAGTGGAATGCTGTCATCATGTGGAGCTTGATGCCAGCAAGGCGCATGAGCTCCTTCCAGAAGATGGAAGTGAACACTGGGTCTCAATCTGAGATGATGGATTGAGGAATGCCGTGCAGGCGCATGCTGTTGGAGAAGAATGCCTATGCCACGGACTCGGCCGAGTAGGAATGCGCCAATGGAATAAAATGGCAGTACTTACTGAAACGGTTGACAATAGTGAGGATGACCGATTTTCCGCCGACTCGGGGCAGCGCCTCAATGAAGTCCTTCCTGATGTCGGTCCAAAATGACGTTGGCACCGGGAGGGGAAGGAGCAGGCATGCTGGATGTAGGTGCTCTGACTTGTAGCGTTGGCATGTGGTGCATGCCCTTATGTAGTCCTGGACCACTGTGCGTAGGTTTGGGTGAGTGGAAGTCGCGACACAAGTGGTGCAAGGTGCTTTGGACGCCTTCATGGCCGTCGTCGTGTACTACAACAAGGAGTTCCTGGAGGAGGGGGCGCTAGGCGGGATGTAGAGGCGCCCCTGGAACGCCACCAGGCCATCGACAAGGGGCCAAGGAGCCACGCGCTGATTGGAGGCGATTTCTACTTTTATCGCAACTAGCGCTGGGTCCTAGTCATTGGCCTGCCGGAGGCGGTCGATGAAGTCAAAATGTGGCCTAGAGACGGCGAGGACCGTGGCTTCCTTTGTGTCACGGCAGGACAACGCGTCTGCCACGGTGTTGGTGCTGCCCGCCTTGTACACGACCGAGAAATCGAAGCTGAGCAACTTGCGCACCCAATGGTGCTGCAGAATGGTAAGAACTTAAGACTATAATGATCAGTCCTTACCAGAAACCGGCATAAACAAAGATATGGGCGCCAATGTCAAATGATGAGGATGAGGCCGATGAGCTCCCTTTCATATGTCACCAATGACTGATGTCGTGGCGCCACAGGGCGACTGAAGAATGCCACCGGGTGCATTCCTTGGATGAGAATAGCCCCAAACCTATAAGTGGAGGCGTCGCACTCCACGACAAAGGACTGGGCGAAGTCGGGGAGCGCGAGGACAGGAGCTGTGGTCACTGCGGCCTTGAGGGTTTTGAAAACAGCCCTGGCCACCTCTGTCCAGGAGAAGCCTTCCTTCTTGAGCATGGCTATTAGGGGAGCCGCGGTCATGCCGAACTCCTTGACGAATTTGCGGTAGTACCCGGCCAAGCCTAGGAAACTGCAGACTGCCCTTGCTGAACGGGGTTGAGGCCAGTCCGCGATCGCCTAGACCTTGTTCAGATCCATGGCCACCCATGCAGCGGAGATGACATGCCCCAAGTAGGCGATGGAGGTGACGCTGAACGCGCACTTGGAGCGCTTGACGAAGAGACGGTCCTGGTGGAGCATGGAGAGGACAATGCGAACATGCTAGAGGTGTTTACCCCACGAGCTGCTGTAGATCAGGATGTCATTGAAGAAGACGAGGACGAAGCAGTGCAGGAACAGTCGGAGCACATCGTTCATCAATGCCTAGAACATGGCTGGGGCATTGCTTAGCCCAAATAAAGGGCATGACGAGGAACTCGTAGAGGCCATCGTGGGTCCTGAACGCCATCATCTCGACATCAGCAACGTTCATGTGGACTTGATGGTAGCCCGAATGAAGGTCCAGCTTGGAGAAGAAGCGGGCACCATGTAGCTCATCTAGGAGCTCGTCAACCACTGGAATGGGGTAGGCGTTGTAACACCCCATGTGTTAGACTTGCAATCGGCACTTGCATTGCATGAGTTTAGGCGTCATTCGTTCATATGTGAGCATGAAACACATGTAACGCACTAGTGAAACATATGGAACATATTAGTGACACATATGAGACATGCTAGTGCAACATGTGAAACATGTATATATGGAATGTGCTTGCAACATCTCCTTGAAACATATGCAACATACCTTTGTTCCTTGTGTTTCAATGTATGTATGTTAGATGCTAATGCTTGGTAATGCAAGTGAGTGTTGATGTCACTTCTTTCATGTGTCTCACATCACTCTCTATCTATAGTGATCCCTGGAAAAGTTTCATGAAGTTTGGAATCAAAAAGTCACATGAAATGATAAGTTCTATTCCTGTTGGAATTGCATAAGTGAACGGAGTTATAGACCATCAACCAAACCTTGAAAACTTGCCCAACTGACTCTAGATGAACTCTACAACAAAAGTCATGAAGGGTTCATGTTGAGCAAATGCCAAGAAAATGCCCCAATTGGCCTAAAACCCTAGATTAGGCCTTATTAACTTGCTGCTTTGACCAAAGTGAAAGTTTGACTTCTGTACAAGTTATGAGGTTTGACTTAAACAAAAGTTGTAGTTCATATTGTGTAGAACAAACTTTGTTTAATGGTCAAGAGCTAATTTGGCCTCTAACATAGTCAAATAGAGCTCACAAGATTGATTCAGTTGCTGTTTTTCAGCCCTAGAAATAATGCTAAGTCCCCGAAGTGACAACAGTGAGCTATCTTCTTTGCGACATTTTATCGTCCAAATTCATGTGGTAGCTCAATTGGATTCCTTAATATGGGTTGAAGTACTTTTCATGGTGGAGCCAACGAATCAAGTCTCATCAAGTTTGGAGTTCATTTGTATCTTCGAAACAGTTTCCAAGACAGCAAAAAGGTTATTTTAGCACTTGAATGACATTGACGTTGGCATTCCACGCTCTCCAATTTTTATTAAGCAACTTGGTTGGACCCCTTAATAAAAGTTGGAGCTAACCATATGGGGAAGGTCTAGGAAGAAGTTGACTTGAGTTGGACCCCGTTTTGATCACCCTTTTTGGGTTTCCTTGATCATGGTCAAATATGTTGACAGTGCTAACTTGGACGTTAATTAGCCACTAATACATAACCCTAATGGCCATGACCCCTTAATCAAAATTGGAGAATACTCTGTGGTGAACAAACTTCCTTTTGGGCCCATGATCCAAAACGGCCTGTAACCAGCCCAAAAACGTGTCCCACCTTGCCTACTCCGCTGCACGCCACGTGCTCGACGATTGGCTTGCGTGGTGACCATGCCAAGTGCACGCCCCCACCATTGCCGACCTCCTGTGCCGCATGTCCCTATGCCCCTACGTTGATGTGGAGCACCCGAGCCGCTCCCAGACACTCCCCACTCCTCTTGCTCGTCGCTCCTCGCTCCTCCCTCGCTCTGGAGCTGGGCACTCCCGCGCCATGGCCGCCATCGCCATGGAGGGCCGCGGAGCTCTCTGGATGCGCCTGTTCCTCCTCATATGTGCCTCCTCACCTATCTCTCCTCGTGCCATCCCTCCTACGCTCTTCCTTCGGCCTCGTCCGCCACTGGAGAGCCTCGTTGCCGAGGCCGCCTGCCTCCCTGCCGTAGTCATGCGTGGCCAAGCCACTCCGGGCCGCCCTCATCCAAGCTGAGGCCCTGCGCGGGTGCGCCCTCCTCTGGGTCGCTCGTGGTTCCTCTATGCGCGGCGGCCACCGCTGGCCAAGGCCGGTCGGCCCGTGCTCGCCCGATGGCCCTCTACCTCCGCTCTGTCTGTGCCTACGAAGGGAAGGAGAAGATGGACTTCGCGCGGGAATAGGAACTCTTCCAGGGGGTTAAGTGCAGATCCAAGACTCAGTTGAATAGGGTTATTAGGACTCCCTTGCTTGATTTAATTAAAGTTCTTGCAGGGGCCTAACTGCGAAGTTTGTGACTCATATGAATAGTACCGCATAGTGCAGCTTTTCTTTTTCCTTTTCTTTTATACATAGTTAGGGCAGAAACTTTGAAAATTCATAGAAAATTGTAGAAAAATAATAAAATAGCAAATGAGGACTTTTTGGAATCCTTATGAAATTGTCTATGCAATGGATCTATAATATGGCATATTTATTTTAAAGTTTTAGTTCTAAAAATAGATCTATGCTTCTAGGTTTTCAATGATAGTTGTATTTGTCATTTTCATAACTGCAAATGTAGGGCTCCAAATGAAGTGTGGCATGATACCCATGTGATTTTTGATGTGTGGTAAAAATTTCATGAATTTTGGGTGATGTATGTGTGAGTTATTAGTGTATCTTGCTCTCACATGATTTATTGCAATAGCCATTTGTCTTTTTCATAGAGGTTGATATACATGTCAAAATGACTTGAAATTTGGGAAGTAGACTATTGGGAGTATATTTAGGCCACTGTAATTGTGGTATAATTTATTGTGCATGTTTGATATATGTTCATAATTCCACCTAATTATCTAGATAAATTAAGAAATGTATTAAAATAATTTATTAGCAATGGACACTATGTTTTCTGGTGTTAATTAGTCATGTGTGACATGTTGGTAAAGTTGGTTTTGTCCAATTATATGTTTGCAACATAAGTTAATAATTATTTCTTGCAAATGAGGTTTCTGGACAGATCTGAGAACTTAGCAAAGTTCTTCATGATAATGTGCTTTGTTGTGAAACTTGTTTATACAAAAGTTGTAGATAATTTATGTATCTAGCTGCTGTTAAAATTGGGTAGCCTTTGTCTAAGAAGTTTAGGAGTTATAGCTGTTTAAAGTCGGGTTACAGAATTGCTTGCTCTCTGTCTTGTTAGACCAGTTCCTGTGTTTGTGTAAATTCGACATGATTATCTTTAGAATCATGCTATGATGATTATAAATTAAATTTAGAGAATTTCATAAGCTTTCCAGAATGTCTTCTTACGAGTCATTTGGATTTGTGTAACTCCAGTTATAGCTAAATCTTGTAGCTAGTGTTTGCAGTCATGAATGTGACAGATTCTAGTTTTATGTGTTTACTTCATGTGTTGGTAAGTGTGGCTCATGCTTTTGATAATGCTAAGTAATACACCTGAGACTTTGTGAAGCTTGTGTCTTTACTTGATATGCATGATATATCTCTTTAATGGGTGGTGTGCTATTTAGTTGAGTGACTATGAATGCCGATGTCTTGCTTAATCTTGCGCTTGTCCTAAATACTCCTATGTGATGCATCTTGTGTTACCATTCTTCATATTCATACACTTGCATCTCATTTAGGTACGCTAGATGCACCACATGAAGGACGAGATGTGGAGCCTAACCCGAAGATGGTGTTTGGTGGACCTATCTCGAATACGGAAGGATTAGACAAGTGAGAGAATGGGAGGTGCTCACCATGCAAGTGTCATCTGACAACTACTGACTTGTGTCAGATCCCAGGTAAGTCCCAGAGCATTATAAGACTCCCTACTTTTTAAAGCAAATACTATATATGTGTTATATGTATTGTTGCATTACGTATAGGAGTTGGGTGAAAACCTTGCTGCATTATATCATTCCTTGTCCAGATATATGAATCCTTGAATCCTACATAGACCAGGATCGAGTAGATGCTTAGCCCTGCTTTAAGCGGTAGAAGTCGGGTGATTTCCTATCACCTGCGAGCTTCAGGGATACTTATATATGGCACGGTTGGCTATATTTGCTATCGTGGAAAAGAACCATGTGTTAATGAAATGAGACCGGATGGGATGATGATAGTGAAGCAGCAAGGTATGGAGGTCTTGGGTGTGGATCTATCCCCGTCTGTGCGGGTTAAGGACCGAGACCTGGAGCCTTCTGTCATTTTGAGCGCATGCCTGACACTTAGTTGGCCGGCCTGAGGTTGCCGACTATGAAGCCGAGTAGCTCAACTCAGGCTGCGAAGTCAAAAAGTGGAAGTCACCTCGGAAGGGAGCTAGGGGAGTCCAAGGGCAGGTGAGTTAAAAGTCCTGATCGTCCTGGCCACTGGTTTCCCTGAGAACGCGGCGCTGTTCGGATCCACTCTGAGTTGTACCAAAGGTTATCTACGGCTACCTTTAGCGGGGTTTGTCGGGTGAGTGTCAGGAATACCCCTCAGCTAAGTTGGAATCGATTCGAGTTGCCGTCTCTCCCGGATAGTGAGAAACTTGACTAGTTATCTCCAGTGTAGATACACTAATTATAATGATGGTTCGAAACAGATGATATGATAATGGCCTTATTATACCTGTTATGGTTAATATTGTTTGCTCCTAATAAGTGAGTGCTCTAGTACAGGTGCTAATGTAGTTGACAGGTTAATGATGACGAACTTGATGCTAAGTTTAATGGGTTACTTATGCTCATAAGCTCTTTTATGCAAAGACGCCAAGCTAGCCCACTTATATAAAGCCCTGCATACTCTTTCAACTATTGCAGTTTAATGGGTCACTTTATTTCTGGTTTATGATGGGTAAGTCTAGCTGAGTACCTTCTCGTACTCAGGGTTTATTTTCCCACTTATTGCAGGTTGTGATGTATCATGGCTACTGCAAAAATTGATGGCTCCTGTCATAGTGGCGGAGTGTGATCATGAGCATGATCCTTCTGATTTATCTTGTGTCTACTGCTTTTGTTGGAAGTTGATCTTGGTACTAGGATGTATTTAAAATAAGAGTAATGTTAGTTTCAAATTACTCTGCTTCCGCTACTTTTCAACTTAAGTTGTGATAACTAAGTTGAACTCCGATGTATATTTAATTACTTGAGAAATGGATGTAACATGTGACTTGTTATGTTGAATCACTACGATCTTGGTTTGTATGTTGGTTGGTGTGAAATCCCTCGTGATTTCGTTGGACTACTGGAGTTATATGGCCTCAAGTGTGAGAATTTGATCACTTCGGTGATTGTTTTTTTGTACTTGTGCTCTTATAATTTGGATGGTTCCGTGACAGACGTCCTTGATGGTGATAGCGTTGAGGGCACGATAATCGATGCAAAAGCGCCATGAGCCATCCGCCTTCTTGACGAGGAGCACAGGTGAAGAGAAGGCTGAGGAGCTGCGCCAAATCAGCCCTTGCTCTAGCATGGTGGCGCACTGGCGTTCTAGCTCATCCTTGTGGGCGGTGGAGTAGTGATAGGGCATGGTGGCGATTGGCACTGAACTAGGGACAAGGTTGATGCTGTGGTCCTAGGAACACGGTGGAGGCAGTGATGTTGGCTCAGTGAAGACAGCAGCAAAGGCACCTAGTAGGGCATCCATGAGGTCAGTGCCCTCACACGCCCGCAGGGAGGGACTAGCCAGGCCAAGGACCCCCTACCAGCAGACCTGATGGTCGCGGCACCAGAAGAACATGGTGAGTGCACCAAAGTCCCATAGGATCGGCCTAGAGAAGCTAGCCACTGGGTATCGAGGACGATGTCATAGCTGGTCAGTGGAAGCGCGAAGAAGTCGGTGGTGAAGACCTCCCGCTGACAGAGAACGCCATGGCGTGGCACACACATGGGGACACGGCACAAGATCGCCGTTGGCCACCATCACCTTCATGTTGCCCCTGGACATGTGCTAAAGGGAGGTGCGGGCCGCGGCTTCCTCAGAGATGAAGTTGTGGGTGAAGCCTGAGTCGAGCAATGCCATGAGGGATGCACCGCCCAACTGTAGGCGCACCTGCATGGTCTCACTTGTGCGGATGCCCGCTGTCAGGACCTCTATTCATGAGCCCAAGTGCACATGTATTTGCGCCAGGATCAAGCACAAATACGCACAATTATAAAAGAAGTGGCACACAGATTTAATATGAAATACCAAGCTTTATTGATATCTAAAATATGGTCTTACAATAGTCAAGGTTCAAATGGCATAGCCATAGGCATTACATAACTAGCGAGGTTCCATTGCCGTGAAGCGGCAATTTATTGCATCAAGGTGGTAGACACTACAATGGTATATTCTACAGCGGAAACTATAGCGTAGCGACACTTTAATCCACAGGCATGCTTGAGCGCGATCGAAACCCCATGTCCTAGGGACTTCTTTCAGCCAATCCGTAGATCTTCGCGTAGGCTCCTAGTTCTCATGGTCCGCCTCCTCGTCGATGTCGTAGTCCTCTTCGGGGTCGATATCTATGAGTCATCAACGGGTGAGTACATAGAGTACTCAGCAAGCCCTAACCATGGGTGTAGTGAGGTGGATGGTGGAGGCTTATTCGGTGGAGATGGATTTAGGATGGTGGAGGTGGATATAGTGACAAAAATTATTATAAGGTTGGGCACTGGGAGAGCATTACCATTCTCGCCAGTTCCCGGTTAAATATCAGTCAAGCAACAGGTTAGCATATGTTCATTAAAATATACTAATCATAAGAGACCTCATCCCAGCGGTTGCCCATTCCAAGGACGTGGCTATTCGAATAGATTTAATATGCTCTGCAGAGGGTGTACAATTTTCCCCACATGATAGGCGCAATTCCCAACCATGATCAGTGGTAGAAATAGGCCTAACGAGATCCCGTACCCGAAAGACTCGACCTTAGATTTCCATATAATTCTACCACGGCTTCTCAGGGGTCAGAAACGACTTGGATGATCACTCAGCATCCAATAGAAAATGACTTGGATGATCACACAATATCCAATAGATTAAAAACATATATAGGTGCTCGCACACGGCACAACATAAATTTTACATGGAAGATCACCTAGCATCCATGCCGACCGGACCACGGAAGATCACCCAGCATCCGTGTCGTCTCCTGATAGTCCGTTGCCACGCCGGCCTTCTAGTAGAATTTATACTTCTATCTAACGGGGTGTGAGATCTAGTCTACCCATATAGACATGTGGCTGTACGAATTATCAGGCTAGGCGAGATGGCCTATGAACCGGTCCTTATGCGACCGAGGCGAGTATCTCCCAACAGGAACCCTCATTAGGCGACCCTGCCAAGGCAGTTTATACCACATAAACTACCCCTCACTCGCCCCCTGTCTAAAAACAGGTTTGCTTGATTCACATTAACATAGTTTGGTTATCAAGTTTATCCTCAGATTAAAAGTCCATGGCATATTATAAAGATTTATATCATATCCTAAACGCTCATATTATAAATAAATATATCTCAGGGGGGTCATCTCATGTCACAGTTTCAATATATTACATAGCTCATCTCCTGTCACAATATCTCATCATTCCTTTTTATGAGTATTTATAAATAATATGGACTACATATATATATATTAGATTTATTATTTATTTATTAGGAACAGTGGAAAGTAGGGGGTCCATGGTGGACAAGGTGAAACATGGTGGTGGAAGAAGGGGAGTTAGGACTCGCCTTCCTTGTGCTCTCCTTCCGGTTCAACATAGTCCGGGTCTTCATTCTCCTGATACTCACGCTCCTCTGTCGATCATTGCTAATAATTAAGACTACCGCCAAACACAAAGACAAACACAAATGCAAACATGGAACTCTATGGTGGTACTAGATTAAACAATTAGAGCATGATTTTAGAGGAGTTTTGCTGGTGGTTTTATGGAAAACGGAATTTCAACGGAGGAGATATGTTTTTTAAAAGTTAAAAATACGGCTACGGGAATTTATGGAATTTGGAGATATTTGGATGAATGAGAAAGTCGTGGTAACAGTGTAGGTAGTCTCTAGTATTTATAGGAATTTTCTGGGAATTTATTTATGTAAGGAAAGTGATTCTCCATCGCTCTGTGTACACTGCTGTGTGACCTGCGTGTTGTGTGCTGTGTCCGTGAGCTAGTGTTTTTGGGCAAGTGGGGTCAGGGAGTCGGTGATTCGTGTCGCTGACGTGCGGGCCAACCTTGGCCTCCCTCCCCAAATGTGTAGGCCGTTTCGGACCCGGGCCCGTGACAGGAATATTTATAGGCCGGCGAGGTCGGTGGCGGCGGCGAGATATTTCTCGCCCGCCGGAATATCTCCGCTCCGCACGTGCTCGAAGCTGGGTCGCAAGACAATGCGCTGGAGGCTTCCGAGTCTCGTCTTGTCCGTGCTCTCCTAGAGTTCGAGAGGTCTCATTCATGGCGCCGGCGGGAATCCAGCGCCAGCTGCCCTTTGTGGCCATTGACACGCTGTAGAGGTACGGCGGTGAGGGAGAGGGGAGGATGGGATGGCTCGGAGGCAGGGGCAAATGGCGCCCCACATTTTGCCTTCCCCAGTACCGGGACGGCCACGGCGGGACCAGCGCGCCGAGCGCGGCTGTGACGTGACGCGCGATATTTCGTGGGGAGGATGAAGCTGCTCTCTGAGTCCCACTCGCCAGCGAGGAGAAGGAGAGGGGCGGATGCAGTCGCCGCTCTGCCTTGCTGGGCCGAGAGCGGGGCACCGGCCCACGCGAGGAAGAGAAGAAGGGAGGGAAGAGATGGGCCGCGCCCGTGGGTCAGAAAAGTAGAAGGGAAGGAAAGGAGCCCGAATTGGTTTTTCATATTTCGGATTTGCTTTTCCTTTTTCTTTTCCCTAGAATTCCATGCAAAATACCAGAGAGGAAAACCAAACCCACGATTAATTTGAAAAGGGGTTGTACCACCATACGTTCAATAGACAAGGCGACAAAATCACATACACAGCTTAATTTTTCTTCTGTGATCTTTTGTTTGCATCGAAAGTAATCCTACACATTTAGTCTAATTAATTTATAGAAAATTAAAAAGTTCAAATTTTTAGCGGTTTTCAAAACATGGCAAAAATTCCAGGTGTTACACCTGCGATCGTGTTCAGCGAGATATGCGGATTGGTTGCTTCGGTGGCCGCCACTGGTTCCACTTCTTGGACGTCATCGGCCTCATCATCTTTGGCCAAGTCGAGGAGGAAGATGCGCTGGCGGACGCGGTTGTGACCTCTGCCAAACTTCTCATTGCAATTGAAGCAGAGGCCAAGGCGGCGCCGCTTCTCCATCTCGGTCTGCAAAAGTTGTTTTACCTGGTGCCCTTCGACGGAGACTGTGGATGGTCCAGCCCCGGCCGGAGGCGCTTGTAGCGCCAATCGTGGTGGCGGTTCGGGAAGGAGGCCGCGCATCAGGGCCCTGGGTGGTGTGGCCGTTGGAGTAGGCGCCACAACATACTGTGCGTGCTACTACTCCAGCTTGCGGGCGAGACTCATGGCGACAATGAGTGATTAGGGGTTGTGGATCTTGACGTCGAGGCTGAGCGGTGGCTGTAGACCAGCGGTGAATGCCTACACCTGCTGTGCCTCCGTCAGTGTGCCCACGCGAGGCAACAAGGCCTCAAACTGGTCCTGATACTCGGTGATGGAGTCAGCCCGCTTGCACGCCATGAGTTCGCCCAGTGGATTGGAGCGGATCGGCAGACCGAAACGGAGCTTCAGGAGCTTAGAGAAGCAGGGCTAGGGTGGGGTGCCCTTGTCTTGCTGCACCTGGATGAACCACATCTGTGCGCCAGCCTCCAAGTTATAGGATGCCATCCAAACTTGTTCTTCCACCATGATGCGCTGCTGATGAAAGTATGACTCACAGCGGTTGATGAACGCGAGCGGGTTAGACTTGCCATCATACTTGGGAAAGTCCAACTTCTGGAATCGAGGTGGGCGATTGCGTGGTTGTCGCCATGGCCTGAGCCCCGTGATCCAGAGAAGGAGCCCGCCGGTGGCTGTGCCTACTGCAGCACGGTGACCTACCCCTGGAGGTCGCTGGTGGAGGCGGTCAGGGACTAGATGAGCTTGGCCAAATCAGCTGTAGTTGGTTCGGCCATGGGTGATATATGGAGGCGGTGGAAGATGAAGGTGAGGTAGGAGCACATGGCATGGTGGCGGCTGGGAGTGATGGTGGTGGTGCAGTGGAGGATGAAGAACGCCTGGAAGCTGATACCAGGTTGTCAAGGGCTTTGGTGCCCAAGACAACAGGTCCTCGACTCCGGAGTTTGTAGCTTGATTGGGTAATGGCATTGGGTTTCTCCCCAGGACGCCCTATGGTAAAGGGGGTGAGATTAAGAGCAGCAGAGATAGATTAGGAGATCACTTGTTCTTGCTTGATTCCAATCTCAACTGGTTACAAGATATATATAGAGGAGGTCAGCCCCTAGGCGCCAAGCTCTGGCTCCTTGTTTCTCACCCCAACATTAATTCTAACCTCTCATTAGCTCTCATCCCTTCCCCAGAATTCTAATTGTCATTGATTACAGCCAGCACCTCCTGGGATGCCGTCCTAGCTGCCCGGGCTGCATCTCGAGCCCTAAGACGCCTTTGGTATTGGTGCCCCCACATCACACCTCTCCCTCCATAGACGAGCAGCTCGTCCTTGAGTTGGAAGCTTGGTTAACAGTCGATGAAGCTGTCAATGTCCTCCCAAGTGGCGGAGGCTGCAGACTTGCCTTGCCAATGCACTAGCACCTGCCGCACCCCTCTGGCCAGGCGAGTGCGAGTGGCGCACTCTGGAACAGGCTGTGTCGCGCTGTGGTGGGTGGGAGGCAGAGCAAGTGGCGTAGTGGGTGGAGTCCCCACAAACTTCTTCAGCAGCCTGACGTGGAAGACGTCATGCAGCCAGGCGTGAGGAGGAAGCTCGAGGCGGTAGGCGACGTCGTTGATGATGGCTGTGATGCGGTACGACCCATAGAAGTGAGGCCGTAGCTTCCCCTTGGTGACACGTGCAGGGACGCTGGGGCGTGATGGTGAAGGCGCAGCCAGACCCAGTCCCCAACAGCGTAGTGGACGTCGCGGTGGTGCTTGTCGTAGAAGTGCTTGTAGACCGCCTGGGCTTGCTCCAGCCGAGCGCAGGTGTCGGCGAGGAGCTCGTCGCGCTTACCCATGCTTTTGGCCACCACAGCCACCCGTGTCTCGCCTGGTTCATAGGAGCGGATGGAGGGGGCTCGCGGCCATAAACGATCTGGAATGGCGTCGACTTGAGTGCTGACTGGAAGGCAGTGTTGTAGATGAATTCTGCCCATGGCAGCCAGCATAGCCACTGTCGAGGATGGTCGCCCGTGAGGCAGCAAAGGTACATGATGATGACCTTATTGGCGGCTTCGGTCTAGCCGTCCAACTGAGGTTGGAACACCATCGTCATGTGGAGCTTGATGCCAGCAAGGCGCAAAAGCTCCTTCTAGAAGATGGAAGTGAACACCAGATCTTGATCCGAGACGATGGACCGGGGAATGCCGTGCAGGCGCACGATGTCGGAGAAGAACGCCAGTGCCACGGACTCAGCCGAGTAGGGATGCACCATTGGAATAAAATGGCAGTACTTACTGAAACGGTCGACAATGGTGAGGGTGACCGATTTTCTGCTGAGCCGGGGCAGCGCCTCAATGAAGTCCATCCCGGTGTCGGTCCAAACGGATGTTGGCACCGGAAGGGGAAGGAGCAGGCCTGCTGGATGCAGGTGCTCTGACTTGTAGCGTTGGCATGTGGTGCATGCCCGTATGTAGTCCTGGACCACCGTGCACAGGTTGGGTGAGTGGAAGTCACGGCGCAGGCGGTGCAGGGTGCGCTGAACGCTTTCATGGCCGTCGTCTCTCAATCCTCTACTGACTACAATCCCTATCGAATCCCCACTAAACAACAAGTCCTAAGGATGAAGATTTCCATGTAAAAAAGTACTTCCACTTGTGTTTTAAAAAGTCCAAGTTTCTGAAAGGATCATCAAGCTGAGAAACTAGCAATCGCAAAGATTTCTAGCACTCATTTGCAAAGGGGCATTGCAGGAAGAGATGAATCAAACTTTCTTTTCATCATAGGAGCACAGGACAAAGCTGTAAGATTGCAATTCCATGTTTTAATGAGAAGCTCCCTGGTATCTAGATGTTCATGCAAAAAGAGTCCAGAAGAAAACTTGATGCTAATTCTAACAGGAAGATTTCCTTAGATATTTAAAAGCTTTATAAATTGCTTTTGAGAACTTTTTAGTTTGAAGTCATCACATATTGAAATTCAAAATTTTCAAACGACCTCAGATGGAGAAATGACAAAAACCAAAGTTGTAGATCTCAAAGAGTTTAACAACTTTGTAGTTGACAACTTTTTCATTTGGATTTATTTATCAACAATTGTTTTATCTTGAAAAATTATGATTGAATTTGTCAATTTTAAATTCAAAATTTTCAACTGGCCATGGATGGAGAAAAGACCAAAATCAAAGTTGTAGTGCTCGACAATATCAACAAATTTGTAGTTGAAAACGTGTTCATTTGGTTTCGTTTATGGACCCAAATACTCATTTCAAAATTGGGTATAGTAGTTAGGAGAGGAATGTGCGAGACTGCTGGTTGCGGGTTCGAGCCCCAGCCACACACACGCTTAGTTTCATGTGAAAAATCACATGACTTGTGACAGGGGAACAATTTGTAGCTACAAATCAGCCAAAAGTGCATTTGGTTTACTCTGATTTTTAATCAATTTCAGCCTCTCTTGGACAGATGCACAAGAATACATGCAGATACCACGGGTTTCAATCGAAACAACTAAGTTCGATTTTCTGTCTTTTTTCTATAATTTTGTGTTCAATTTTCTGTCTTTTTTCTATGTTTCTTGAGTTCAGTTTATAACTTCTAAACTTCTATACATAAAAATATGGGGAGACTCCTGACCCCTCTTGATTCATAATATATAGTAGGGGGACACCCCTGACCCAGTGACCCCTCTTGATTCATAAAAATGTGATCCGGAATTTTTAGAACCATATCTGACAGATCATGTTAGGTATAACTGCGTTGATTCAGTTGAGTACTGTATAAATGCATTCCATCAAACGGCAAAATAAAAAGGTGGCACGCAGCATAGAGCTTATATATGAGACCTCCACTGCAGTTGTTCCAAAATGCAGGTTAGGAATCAAAAAGGTCAATAGCAATTTCCATAGTCTGATATTATGCACAGAAGCCAAAGCATGGAGAACATTATCCTAGAGGATTTGATGTGGGTTTGAGAGGTATTGGGAACAAAGGCATACCTTGGGTGTAGGGAGTATCGCTGGAGTGGGCTGCCACCATGCTTTTTTGGCACATCCTATGTTTACTTCGAGCTTGGCACATTAGCGGAGATGCTGCTTGACCTTGTAGCTGCGGAGTTACTGCTGTTTCATGAGGGTGAAAGAATTCCACAGACAGCGCTGATTGTGGAATGTATCCCCTTCATACCAGCTTACCTCACCTGCCTGGTGGGCTTCAGCATCTTCGGCTCCTCCTACTGCCGGTCTGGCGCTGAGCGCAAGTGTCTGCTGTCCTCTGTCTCTGTCTCTGTCTGCCTTGCTGGTGGTAACAAGGTAGACAGGAACACAAAGAAGGCCAACAGAACTGAAGACACCTATTACTCTAGCAAGCGAAGTCCTGCACTGACAGCACGTGCATTACTGCATTAGTATACATCAAATGCAATGCTAGGATGATGTGGAGCATGTTTCACATAGTACATTTGGAAAACAATGGAACGATTCATTAGTTGTTTCACATTGTTCTGAGCTTATTTAAGGAAGTCAGCTAGATGTTGTGGTACACAAAGAATAACTGCTTATTTACAATTGTTTTGACAGAGTATAGGATAGATTTTCTACCACATAAAACAGATGATTTTTTCAAGTAAAGAAAGATTAAAGGAGGAGAACAGTAAGGCTTGATAGTTGATACGAATGCTTTGAATGATTTCAATGCTTGGCAATGCATAAACAAAAGGAATCCTAAGTTGAGGAACGACATATAGATTTCAAGCTTGCATAATCCATATATATCAGCAGCACTGATGGACTCATTATCATAATTCAGGCACTATTAAATTTGTAGGAGAAAAGTGATCCAAAATTTGCAGGACAATATCTGACTGTGGTCAGGCTAGTGAATCAACTACATTCATTCAGTTGAACACAGTATATAAATTCGACCAAACGGCAATAAAAAGGTGGCATAGAGCATGTGAGACTACCACTGTAGTGGTTAACAAAGGTAGCGTAGGAGAGGAAAGCGCCATAAGTAAATTTCTGTTGTCTTGGATAGAAGTCAAAAGGATTTGTTATGGGTTTGAGAGGTATTGGGAACAAAACCTTGTCTTGGAGCTGCCACTTAACCTGATCATACCTGCCGTTCCAGATCCCTCCATTCCAAAATAAATGCTCATCTTATATTTCGAGAAGTCAAACAATATTGGGAAGTTAGGAACTACAGCTCTGTCATGCGGGTGGTAGAGTGTTTCACTCTGGTGCATACGCTGCCTGCATCATGGTCCTAGCCTGGCCGTCCCCTACCCAAGGCAGTGTCCGGAGTCCTGAGAGGAAGACGATGTGTTTTCATCAAACAGGCTTGCCAATGAAGGCGGTGGCCTGGACATCCTATTGGAACGGGATGGAGTTGGTGGTTGTCCTACAGGAACGGCCAATGAAGATCTAGTCATATCTTTTGTACAAGGAACAAATCAACATATGCTTGATCACTGTGTGAACAACGAGTTAAATGACTAGAATTATTCAAGTCAGTTTCATGCCGAGATCATCACATTCCCGTCTTTAAAAAATTACTAAAATCACCCAATTAAGTAAAGGTACAATCACCACGTAATCATTAATTTACTTGAAGATGTAATCATTACGTATTGTCTACAAATACTCCACCATGTAAAGACATTGGAGATTATGAGACAGATTTTGGCTTGTAAGGGATTTAATCTAGCTCCTACAATCCCATTCAACCCCACATGAATCCCCACTAAACAACAAGTCCTAAGGATGACGATTTCCATGTAAAAAGATACTTCCACTTGTCTTTTAAAATGTTCCAAATTTCTCAAAAGATCGTCAAGCTAAGAAACTAGCAATCACAAAGATGTCTATCACTCATTTGCAAAGGGGCATTGCAGGAAGAGATGAATTGAACTTTCTTTTCATCATAGGAGCACAGGACAAAGTTGTAAGATTGCAATTCCATGTTTTAATGAGAAGCTCCTTGGTGTCTAGTTGATCATGCAAAAAGAGTCCAGAACAAAACTTGATGCTAATTCTAACATGAAGATTTCCCATGGTTTTAAATAGCTCGCTATTTTTGCCGCTATAGCCCGAAATAGCTTGAAAAAAATTGTGCCGCTATTTGCGTTCATGCACAATTTTATCGCTATTTTGCCGCTAAAGTCCGCTAATTACGGTTTATAAAACGCTAAACACTTTAGCCTTAGCTCGCTATTTAAAACCATGAGATTTCCATAGCCATTTAAAAGCTTTATAAATTGTTGTATGCACAATTAGAGGCTGATATGCTTTTGCTCAAGAGAAGATAGAAGAACCCTAAATATAAGACGACCACTTCCATGCGAGCTTGGCACACTGAGTAGCGCGCTAGCTAGCAGCTGTTTTATTCCTGGAAATGTGCAAAAGCCTATCTTTTTCTTTGGGAAGGAGGAGGATATATATCCGAATCTGTCATGAAGAGAGGAGGGAGCCCCAGCACTGCCCCCAAAGTGTTGCTGTATGTGCATTATTATAATTAACCAAGTGCAATACAAAGATGGCATGGAATTTGTTTCACTTGTTACATCCAGAAATCGATAGATACCTTCCAGACAAGACTAGCACAAATGACATGGATCCAAGCTTGGAGCATCTTCTTTTTGCACTTGTACTGGTAGATCTTGAGTTGAAACTAACGCTCGCTAGCACCTCTCCATCCACATTCACATCGCATACGACAAAAATATAATTAGTCGAAAGTATGAGCACCCATGCTAAATCAAGAATTAAAAACTTATTAGATAGGATCAATCACATGGAACCTAAATAACTTAGTTGCGCTCAGATTGCAATTATCTTATTTTTTTCACTACTATAGCATGCTTCACTCTTGTACATCACTATCAATTGGGTATAGGAATTTGTAGTAATTATAAGTATCACTACTCATTGATAGCTCCAACCAATGTGATACCTTGGGGAGCCATCACAAACCAATTGGTGGCTCGATCTAATTGGTAATGAAAAAATCTAGGTATTATCTTTGGTTGGAGTTCCCAGAGATAGTGTTGCACTGGTGCACTATTATGTACAACCGGTTGGTGGCCCAACAACACTATTAGCTGGATTAATTGTCACACCCATTTTTAAGAACAAAAATAAGATGCATAAAAGACTCATGTGCGCCTCAGGAAATAGTCACATACATAAGTTGACAAATTACAAAGTATCATCACAGTGCTTATTACATAGCGAATGAATATTTACCACATAGTCTCATACATAAAAGAGTAGATACTAGTAACTAATCTCTGGCGGAAACTCCAAACACAGGGACGTGGTTGACACCAAGCCTAGTACTCATTGCGATAATCATCATCCCATTCCTCATCTGTTGTGGTTGAAATAGCAAGGGTGAGCACATGTCGTACTCAACAAGTATAACACAGGGTTCATGTGGCACAGAAAGGCTAGACACTGTTTGACTGCATTTAGCTTTTATTCATTATATAATAGAAAATTGAGTAGCATCAAGGTAATCCAAATCCCATTAAAGAATCAATGATCAATTGTAATAAGAATAATGAAATAACATTATCATGGCATAATAATATCAACAGCAATTAAAACATGATATAACAATGGTGATCATCTATCTGTAAATGTTCCAAGGCCGCCCGTATCCGTGGGCATGGCTAGTATACCAGTTTATTAAACTCTGCGCAGATGTGTACACTTTCACTGTGAGTCATGATTTCCAAATGCATGGGATAGTTAGTCTCAAAACACCAAAAATCATATAAAGCCATTCAAAAGTTCGTCTAACAAGCTATGACCATTAGATTCACTCGGCAGGTAGATATAGGAGCCCTCCTTTTCAAATGGCACACTTCCTTCACGGCTATACTCATAAGATTAGAAGCTGTCTTACACCCAACGTGGCAAGCCATTCTTACGCCATTTAAGGTAATCACTAACAAGCTAGAAAAGGTCTCTTGAACAACTAAAGCTAGAGCCATATAGCCCTCACAACTGTACTGTATGTCCCAGATAAATCACGTACAGATAAGTCCTTATGGAGAGAAACCAGAGCATCAAAATAACCCACATGCTCTAGCCTCCTTTTCAATAGTAATAAAATCATTTTAATGGTTGGTTGCACAATTCATTAGCCATATTACAAGATCATTGTTCATAGATCACGCACTAGCCAAGCTATCCAAATGCACATCCCACGGGTGACAGGAAAATAGGATATCAATCACTAGGTTATAATCTCTATGGTTGTCAAGGAGAACACATGCATATTAATAGTAATTTCAGTGAATAGGACAACAAGGATGGTCCCATATTATACTTGCCTTGATCAAAGATTTCCTGTTGACACTGTTGGTCTAGCTCAAAATAATACTCCTAATCATCAAGAAACTGCTCACCACCTAAACTCGATCACCAAGCATCAACACACAATCATCCGAGCAATCATACACGAAGCAACAAAGAGATGTAATTAGAACAATACACCAATAGTAGCAAAACAGTATAAAAAGTCTATAAAACTCTTCTACACGTTACTACGATCACACAAACGTAAAGATCACGAAAAACAGAGTTAAAATGTGAAAGTTATGAATTTTCTAAGATTTCCTATAGGTAAATAATTAATTTAATATAAGCTCGATATTTAAATGCTGTAAACCTACTGAATAGTAGCACTAATGCGTAGAGGTCACGAATACGAACCTAACGCAACTTGAACAAGTCCAGTCGGAATTAAAATAAGCAAGATACAAACATTTAAAGTTTTGAAACATCACTTTGAAACATATGAAACATATTTTCATTTAACCCGGTGGAGATTACGTTTTCCAAAGAAGAAAACGTATTTTCGGAAGACACTTTAGGACGGCGGGTTCTACTAAAGAAAAGCTCAAGGGATCTTTAACAATTTTGCCCCACGAAGGGGTATCTTCTAATCTTAGCCGTTGATCTAGATTTGGACGGCGGTGGCTGAGTTGAGGGGGCTCGGCGGCGCTGCCACCGGATAGATCGACCGCATGGCGGCGCCATTGCCGGACTTGGCGAAAGCTCGTCGGAGTTCACCGTTACAGCGACTCCGGCCACCATTCGAAGTGTTAACGGTACCAATCGAAAGAAGAGTTCGACGCGAACCCACCTAAGTAGAAGATGACATCGAAGGTGGTTCGGAGAAGACGTGCGGCTTGAAGAGGTGGCGGCGCTTCTAGGGTTTGACGACACGGAGCTCGAATAGGGGTTGCGATGTGCCAATTGGAGCAGAAAACGGAAGGGGTGACTCAGGTATAGCTTAAATAGGCTGGGGCAAACCGATTTGGATTAAAATCCCGTGGGTTGCGATATTTGGCTCGGTTGAGGCCGAGTTCGACTCCTTTACTCCGGCTTGGTCATGATGCAAGGAAGGTGAAGCTCTGACATGCGGACCCCGGCCGTCAGCGAGACTGAGAAAAGGAGGGCGCGCCGCTACGGCCTCACCTGGGCCGGCCCACGCGCAAGAGAGATGAGGAGGAAACGGGCTCCTCGGTCACCCCGGACGGCCCAAAGCAAAGGAAGAGGGGCAGGGGAAGCAAGCCGGTGTGGGCTTCCAGGCCACCAAGCCTAAAGAGAATAAGGTGAGGTTATTTATTTTATTTTATTTTATTTTATTTTATTTCATATTCTTTTGTTTCCAAGCTATTTTCAAAAATGAATTTTGAATCAAATTGAAATGCGGTCAAAACCACACCACATAGTAAAGGAAATGCAACAGCATGAATGCATCATCAAGTTCCTAACCTTACATTGAATTTTAATTTCAAATAAAATATTATTTCTCTATATTGAATATGCTCAAATTAAGGCATAATTAAATCAAATTTAAATATTTTGAAAACATGAAAATTTTGGGTGTTACATTAATTTTATTTCATAATAGTTCACCAATGATATTAAAACAAATAACTATCTTTATCTATGTCGTCCTATTAATTAAGAGTCTATAATAAAAAATTACAAGAAGAATTCCTAAATGTTAATAATGTTGTGGAATGCAACAAATAACTTTTATAATTCTTTAGATAGAGTACCTTCATTTTTTCCACATAAAACATACTACCACCATCTTGAAGAAAAAAATGCAATTCTACCATAGTACCAAGTCAAATAAGTTTGACTTTGACCAACTTAATATAAAAAAGCATCAATATTTATGATACCAAATAAGTGTCACAAAATTTATTATGGAATAGATTTCCATAGCATATCTATATGGTGTCATAAGTATTGATACTCTTTTTTCTATACAATTGTTCAAACTTTAGATAGGTCGACTAAATACAGAACTGGAATTGCATCCTTTTCAGGAAGTATTTAGTATTATTTTTTGTTGAATTTGTATCACCAATTTAAAAGGAGCCAATCCAGAATGCTGGACACAAATGCTTTGAAAGACCTCAATAATTTGTAAATTTTGTGTACAATTTTAATAAAAAAATGCATGAACAAAAAGAGCCGAATGCCGAGGAGCCACATATACTTCAAACATGTACCTACCAGATTCAAGGGACTATGATGTCTAAGAAGGATGAATTAGGTCACTTAAAAACAAAAGCCCAAACTCACTTACAAAAAAAAACTACACAAGTTCTATCTCGATGTGCGTGCACTAGATTATTCTAAGTGTTGCTATCTCTAACGCAAAATGAGTTTTGCACCCTAGGTTACAATCCTATAAACTAAACCTAGCATGCTAGAATAAAAAGGTAAAAGCACGCACACACCATGAAATGCAATAATTAGATGCAGGAGCGTGGATTGAGTTAGAGGATGCAAAATCCTGGATGACAATTTTTCTCGAGGTATCAGAAAGCTCGCACTTTTCATTAGTCCTAGTTAGAGTGCCTCACAAGGGCCAAGCTCCTGCTCCGCGGTTGGTTAACTCTAGCCTAAGCACTAATACTAGCACGTTAGCTGATCTCCAAATCTTATCTTAAGCACATATGGTGGCTAGTGTAAAAAATATTTGAGCCTCAACTCAACTAGACCTTCCTCAAGCTCTAACAGCCACTCCAAATGGCTAGTCAAAGGGTTATATATAGCCGCCAAATGGAAAAGAGTCGTTGACAACAAATTTTAAAGCTAGTGCTCCAATGGTCATCTGCCAAATACACTGATTGGACAATCCGCATTAGGACACTGAATAGTTCGGTGGATGTAACTTCACAGTGCACTTCCAATGGCTAACTAATGTCAACTATTAGAAAGTCTGATGCTCTCATATTCACCAACATCAAACCGTCCATTCTGCTCCAATGCACAATTGGCTTAAACAACAAATCCTTCTAAATTAAAAGTCTGGTGCTCATAGTTTCATCATACTGGACCATCTGATTGTTCATTTTTCACAGTCACAAAACCCTAGTCTCTATTGAAGGTTTGTTGATTGTTGCTCTCCTCTGCTTCTGGTCGGACCGTCCTGTGCTTGTATTTGCACAGTTCGTTCTCACACACTCTCTGGCCAGACTCCACCTCAATTGCCTGGCGTGTGTCTTTTCTTCGTGGCTGGATTGTCCCTTGTATGCCGTCAGCTCTGAGTTGAAATATTCAAGTCCTTTTTTTGTGTCCAGGCTTCACTTGTATGATGTCTTGAGCTTCTTGCTTGTTTTCAAGGATCTTCAATACTCCTAATTGATCTTCCTTTGAGGTATTAACTGCTTGATCTTTGCCTTAGCCTAGTTTAAGTCTATCTTTGGTTCGTATGGACTAATGTACCTTGTATACTAGCAACATTGTTAGTCCAAATGGTTATGTTGTCAATCAACTACCAAAATCAGTAAACCTTGCTAGCGTCCATGTTTCATATACACATTCTCTTTATCTAGAGCTTATAAGTCTCTGGTGAGACACTTTGAAGTTTAACTTTATTTCAAAATCAAAATGTCAACATGATGGTAGGGTCTTGTTTTGGCTTTTGTTAAAGGATCATTTAATATATACAAGACAACTCATATGGTTGAAGAATATGGATTTTTAATACAAGACCATACTCATGTAACTGTGATTTATGCTAGCGTTAAAGTTTGAATAATCTATCCTTTTACTGCTAGTTTACTCATGGTTGTTGAGCATCAATAGGACTAATCACCCCAAAAATATGAAGATCCTTTCCACATTCTTAACGTTTCATGGTCCAATAGGCAATTCCTTCTTTTTCATGGAAATTACTGTTGTCATGAGTCGGTGCATCTGATTAACTCGCAATGATTTGGTTTTTACTCCAGCCTCACATGGACAAATGCATGCAAGCATAGCTTCAAACATGAGTACATGACTAGTTTTCCATCGAGCAATGAAGTTCTACATGCTGTTGGTTGAGTAATGGATACAGTCTTGTCCATAATTTTGTGTTCGCTTTTCTTTATCTCTTGCTAAGTATCTTGAGTTCACTTGGTAACTTCTAAACTTCTAAAATATAAAAAATATATAGTAGGGGGACACCCCTCTTGATTCATAAAAGAAAAATGATCTGGAGCTTTAGAACCATATCTGACTGGTCATGTTAGGTAACTGCACTCATTCAGTTCAATGCTGTATAAATGCATCCCAGCAAACAGCAAAATAAAAAGGTAGCATAGAGCATATGAGACTGCCATTGTTGTTCACATAGGCGGGATAGGAAGTGAAACAATAGTCAAATGAAAATTTCCGTAGTCTGATATTCTCCATAGAAGACAGAGCATGGGAGGACATTATTATCCAACAGGATTTGTTGTGGGTTTGAGAGGTATTGGGAACAAAAACATGCCTTGAGTATTACCCATTAGCACTGGAGATCTCTCATCACTCATTTTAGAGAAGCACCGATGGGGATGCCGGCTGAACTTGTGATAGAGCTGCCAGGAGACGGTCTAAACCCACAACAATGTGGCTGACAGAAGTGAAAGCGCCTACTCTTGCAAGCTACTAGGTCCTAGCTGCAGCATGTGAATTATTATTAACCACGTGAAACGTTGATAAGAGTCTCTTTAGCACACCTTTGTGGGGGCCTTGGTTTTTCCACTTTTTTTGGCAATTTAGAAATGACTTCCATAATTAAGCTGGTGAAGCCCCTTGGAAGTGGCTTCACCATATTCCACTTGTTTTGAGAGAGGAGACAGAAAAATACCTCGATGAACATAGTTCATGAACAATGTCGATATCAGAGAACCCCATGCTACAGGAAACCATTATAAAAGAGAAACAAAAGTATAAAATAAAATATAACATAACACTTTTTAATTTGTATCTAAATTATCCACCTAAGCCGTCATAAAAGATAAACAAAAATATTTCTCAAATCTACATATTAATACTAATATAAGCTATCACTAAATATAATTTAATATCCATAAAAATATGCTATATATATTTCTAAATTATACACTTCTACTATTGTTAAGTTAAAATTAAGTATAATGTCGTGTTCGATTGTGTAGATCAAGTAAAGATACATAAATCAATATAAACATTCCTTTTCAGTAGCTTATCAAATATGAAAAAATACCACTGGTGGAAAAAATACTAAGCGTTAGTGGAAACTGTTTATGTACTAATGTGTTGATAACATTAGAAATGGAAAACATCTACTACAGACAAATTGAACATATATATAACATGTTTACAACACACGATCCTTCACGATTTGTACCTATCGTATTGATATCATTGATGCTTTATTTCCTTCTGTTTTATGTGTGAGCTTGTAGTTCTTGAAACAAATGTGCTGAGCCTTTTAAAAGGATGACGTATATGGACAAATCAAGGCAAGAAGTAATGGTGACCCAAGTGATGGGAAGTTGAGCACGGTCTATTGCACAGATGGTGCATTTTGCTAGTCATGATCTAGTCAGAGCGAGATTAGGGACATAAATGATTTGCTATTAGCACATAAATGATTTGCTATTAGAAACATCAACATCATCATAGGAAAATAAGACAATGATTGAGCAATCTATGGGTTTCTATCATTTGGATTTTCCCTTCCTCATTTTACTTTGGGATTGGCAATCTTATCCACTTTTTTACTTTGCTCCACACAAACATGAAGGCATTTTCTTCACTCTATCTTACCAGGAAAGTAGGAAATATACACCCATGTTAATTAAAGCGGAGTTGTGTATGCCTAATCTAATATATGGAGGGATCGGCCACCTCTTTCTGTTTGAAAGATTCTAGACGACCTGACTTGAAACCCTCTTTCACAAAACATTTGGTTGTCAACGTACGGCATGTCGTCCATATTTCTTTACAAAGAGGGGACAGTTAGTATTGTCTCCTTGCTATTGTATGTCAATGGCATTATCTAAAAGCCTCTTCTCTGACTCCACTCTGGTTTGTATCACTGAGTATTTACACACTAAGATCACCATGACAGACCTTGGTGATCTACCATAACTTCCTTGGCATCTCTATCACATGCTCCTCCGATAGCATGTTCAAATGTTCCTATCCAAATGGCAGGATGCCATGGACAAAATGTGTTGCCATGCCTGAGTGTCACTTTACACTGATGCTTTTAAACGCTGGTGCCAAGATATCCTGTGCTACATAAAAGGCACCCTCTCCTCGGGTTTTCACATTAGCACACCACCTGTTCAGTCAACAATAGTGTACTCTGATTAAGACTAGGCAGGTTATCTAGAGTGTAGGTGCCACATGTTAGAACCACCATGTGCTCCTCGGTGTCAATTTGGTGTCTTCGTCTTGGAAATGCTATACAACAGTCTTTTGCTCCACTGCTGAAGTGGATACCTGTGTCATTACCCACACCATTATTAAGTGAGGTTGGCTCCAACTAGTTCTTTGGGTGCTATGCATTCTTATTACTTCTGTGAGTATTGTCTATTTTATTAGACTGTATGATAGCAAACCTGGTCCACTACCGTCAAACGAAGTATATCTTGATTTACATTCACTCCATCCACAAGAAGAAGCTTTGGTACAAGGTCGTGTGCTTCATGTCTCATCTTATCATCAGCTCACGGAGATGTGGTAGTTTTATAATTTATCTTTTGATGTGGAGATGTTAATAAGACTTAGGATAAACTTAGATACATTATACTGCAGGTCAGAGAAATTACTGCAGCATAGAAATTCCCTAAATTGTGGAACATAAAGGAGGATATAGTGTCAAGCGTTCAAATGTTTTTTTTTTGCGAACAAAGCATTCAAATGTTGACCCCACTGCATCAGTCGCACTGATCATTCAGATATGATTATTAAATCCTAGCAGGCCAAAGTGACTCTGTATTCAAGGGAAAAAATCATTTTAAATCACTTCTTAAATGTGTTTGTTGTAACTGGTGGGAACCAAGTAATCTTAAGATGCTGTGGAGTTTATCTGTTTGATGGGGAAATCAATATTAAGATGGTTCCCAGCCCTCCCAAAGGAAAGGCAAGAGACCCAGCACGAATTATTGCCATCCAAGCGTCTGCTCAAGCTTCTCATCGCTCCATGACAAGCGTTCATGACCCTAGTAAAACAAGATGGCATCACGGTTCCCAACACAGATGATAAGCATATTCATGTTCGCAAATTGCAATGCATACTGTGTGTTTCTTTATTAATAGGAGTACAATCTAGAAAGAGATTACTAACCAACAAATACGCTACTCTACCCATTGGCAGACCTAGAAATTTCCTAGAGTCTCTACCACAGTCTGAACAAGCTAACAACGAAGCAAGTAAACTTTTCCTTTTTCACTCTCTGCTAGGCATCTTGCCTCTGAATAACATCACATCCCATTTGCAATGGTATTCCACTTGAATGCAAAGTGTACAAGGTGGAGAGAAGTCATTAATTTTAGTTTTTTTTTTGCTAGTAATGAAATCAACACGCACTTCTTAGTAGCAACTAGTATAATAACAGAAAATATTTAACTTCCCATGGCAAGGAATTATTTGTAAAAAAGAAATAAAATAGTTCCAGCACAGCAGCCCTCAAAATTTTGATTTGCGGTGTCCGAGGTCTTTGTACTTTATAATGTACATCTATGTCCATATATAAACATGTTAAGTGTGTTAGTTGATATCTAGATTGACCTAATCAACAAAAATTAGACAGGTGGAAGTCTTGCATAGAGGCCTACATGTCACCTAGCTTTACTAGCTAGGTATTGATTGCCATCTCCACGGTCGTGTATATGCAGCGTATGGATTGCCATGTTTTATTCCCATATGGCTAGTCTAATTATGGTGATTTGAACCTTTAATGCCACAGAAAACAAGTTTAGTTAGTGATTCGTTTGTTAATTTTAAGAGCATAGTGGCCTAGATGACACCTAAAAGGATTTTAAGGATTATAATTGGGCACTAGTCATCTTCTCCTCTCTTTTTCTGTGCAACACAATATAGACACAAATGGTTCCATCAAAGCATACATCGTCACCCCTACAAATACATGAATATAATCCATACCCCTATGAAGCCAAATGATTTGAAATATTTCATAAGTTGTGCATATATTTTGACTAGATATGCATGAACAAAATGAGCCAAGTCGTCGTGGAGCAACATGGATTTGAAACTTGGACCTATGATACCATTAAATTTTATAGGACAAAAGTGTCTGGACTTTGTAGAACAAATGTGACCGTGGTCAGGCTATGTCTAAGTGTGTAACTGCATTCATTCAGTTGATTACTATATAAATGCATTCTACCGAGACAGGAAATAAAAAGGCCGCATAGAGCATGTGATGATAGTACCATCATAGTAGTCTGATATTCTGGATAGAAGATAAAGCATGGGAGACATTATTATCCTATAGAGTTTTTTTGTGGGTTTGAGAGGTATTGGGAACAAAACCATGCCTTGGGTGTAGGCAATAAGTGGTGGAGATGGCTGCGATCACTGTTTCTCGCCAGGCCATATTTTTACTTTGAGCATTTGGCACATCAGCAGAGATGCCACCTGACCATGTGGTAGTCGCAACCCTACAATGGGCAGTAGAGATAGCTGCTCCCCTACAACAAGCAGTAGAGTGGTTTGCTCCAGTTGGCGCCACTGCTTGTGCATGGCAATGCCACACCACATATCTGTCTCTGTCGCACTTGAACCGGATTGTCACAGCCAAGGCTGGCCAAGACCTCAAGAGGAAATCAGCATGAAGCAAAAGATATGTCTCGACTTCATAACGACATGACGTTCAAGCCCAGCCCATGTGTGTCTCTGACTTTGAGTTGGCCCTTTGGCCCATGTGCCGCATTAACCACCCTCTTCCTCTGAATAAACACCAACAGAGTTCCTTTTCACAAAAAAAGACTTCCTCCCAAAATTCTGTTTCAAGTTCATTATTAGACTTTTTTCAGCAGCGATAGAGTGGACATCGTCACATTCAGACTTTATGAGCGCAAGTGGTAAGCAGTCCACTGCCTGGCTTGCTGAAGGAGCCATGGGTAAACAAGTGGTGTAGACAGGAACGCAAATACACGAAAACGATGGAGCTCCCGATCGATGTACTACAGTACAGTACAGTACAGCCTCTAAATCCCAAACAACGTGGCTGACGAAACTGAAGGTACCTAGCTGTAGCATCTGCATTATTATTGTTTTATGAAACAGGAAAAGTTGGTGTCCCTACTCGCATTGATCAAAACTATCAAACATGGAGTTTACAATGAAGCTCAAGATACAAAGAAGGAAACAAAATTACAGGTAGAGATCGAGCCATTGCCGTGCCGATGTGGCATGATAAATCTTTTCTTTGGTCCAAACACGGCCCGTGGCACGTAGGCACACCTTCGGGTTATGCCGGCCCAAGCACGGCCCTCAAAACATCTCTGCTAGTTTTCTTTTTCCGCTTGTGATATGAAATATGTATATCTTGTGTGTACTATTTTCATGAAAGTTTTAATGATTTTCATAATCTATTCAAGATTTAGATGAGAGGTAGTATAGTAAATGCTAGGAAACTGTATTGCAGAGTTGTAGATGTGTCTACGTGCCATGAACATATAAACGTCACAAACCATGGAATAAGACGCATGGTTTGTGACGCACGTTTCATCAATATTTCGTCAAAAACCGAGACATTTCTTGTAGTGATTGATAAAGAGGGCTAGAGCATTGGGCTATTTTTATGGTGCTCTAGTTTCTCTCCTTAAGGACCTATCTGTAAGTGATCATCCGGGACTTACAGTACAACTGTGAGGGCTACATGGCTCTGGCTTTAGTTAAGTATGGGGACTTTTCTAACTTGTTAGAAGTTACCTTTATAGCGCAAAAGGGGTTGTAACCGGATCGGGTGTAGTGCGGCCTCTGTCCCTATGTGTATAAGCTACGTGTCATTGTGTCATTCGGAAGGGAAGCTCTATATTTGTAGGCCACAAAAACCTAGCGGCCCTAACTTATTAGATGAACCTTTGAAAGACTTTATAGTGATCCCTGCCTGCTCACCTTAGAAGTGTTTTAGGAGTTATAAACCCAGGCATATGGGTAATCACGACTCACAGTGAAAGTGTAAAATTGTTATAACAGCCGTGCTCATGGTCACGAGCAGCCTTGGAACATTTATGGAATAGATGATCACTAATGACTATTTTGTTTATGCTATTCATTATTCGTATTACCTGATCATGTGTTTATTATGGGAATTATAACAACTTGTTGCTACTCATATGCTTAAAAATGTGTCAACTAAAAGGTACAAGCAGTCAAACCTGTGTCATGACTATTTGAGCCTCATGAATCCCATGTTACACTTATTGAGTATGACATGTACTTACACTTGTTTATTTTCATTACTTGGATAAAAATCCCGGATGGGTAACAGATTGCTTTGGTAATGACGACTTTTCTGAGGACTACTAGTCTTGGGGTCAACCAGTTGACGTCCCTATGCTTTGGAGCTGCCACGAGAGAGTTATCTTTTATTTTCCGCTATATTTGTGTAAAAACTATGTGATAAGATTCGTGATGTAATAAACACTTGTGATGATATACTTCATGTAATTTGTTGGCTTATGTGTGCGACTAATCTCTAGATGCACATAAGATTATGCATCCCATTTTATCCTTAAAATTGAGTGTGACAGCTGACCCTCTAAAGAATTGTACCCTTTTTAGGAAGGATGTTGTATTATGCTTTGAAAGACTTCAACAATTTTTTTAATTGTGCGTAATTTATTTTTAATCATGAATGCATCAACAGAAAGAGACGAAAGCCAAGGAGCAGCATACACTTCAAACCTGGACCTACCGCATTGTCTTTATCTAGAGCTTATAAATCTCTGATTAGACACTCTAAAGTTTATCTTTATTTGAAAATCAAAATGTCAACATAATCACAAAGTCTTCTTATGGCTCTTTTTTAAAGGAGCATTTCATACAAGACAACTCCTATGGTTGAAGAATATGGATCTTTTAAATACAAGACAACTCCTATGACTGTTTTATATGCTTGAAAGCTTGGATCCCTTTACTGTCGATTTTCTCACGATTGTTGGGCATCATAGGACTAATCGCCCCAAAATATGAAGATCATTTCCACATTCTTAAAGTTTTATGGTGCAAACTGGCAATTCTTTTTTTGCTTGGAAACAATCATTGAAATAATGAGCTGGTGTATTTGGTTAACTCGTAATGATCTGATTTTTAGTTTACTCAAGTTCAGCCTGTCTTGGACAGATGCAGGCAAGCATACCTTCAGACATCACTGGTTTTCCATCGAGCAAACATGTTGTGCATCCCGTTGGTTGAGCAATGGATAGAGTCTTTTCCACATTTTTGTGTTGGGTTCTCTGTTTCTTTGTAGGTTTCTTAGAGTTTCCTTGGTAACTTCAAACTCCTAAATATTATAAAAAATACAGAAGGGGGAGACCTTCTTGACTCATATATAAAAGATCCAGCGCTTTAGAACCATATATATCTGACTGACTTGTCATGTTAAGGTGTATAACTGCACTCGTTCAGTTGAATACTGTATAAATGTGTCCAGGTGGCGCGTCATTGTGGCGGCCTGATGCAAGCTCAGTTCATGCAATGGCTCTCCTTTTGTTTTAGCTGGTGGTGTGGTCACCGCGCACAGCGCGACCTCGTTCATGGGATGGCACGAACCTGTAGGAGGTTGTGTGGTGCGCGACGTTAGCGTCATCGAGTCTGTATACAAATTCATCAATGGAGTCAGAAAATGCTGCGCGGTATTAGCAGCACCAAACACTTGTGTTCTAGAGAGTTCGCGTCGAGTGTTCTGCTGGGTGTGTGTTCATTGATCAGGGGCTTCTTCCTCATCTCCGGCAACGATCGTCGGAAAGCAGGAGGCAACAGCGTTGGGAACAAAACCACGCCTTGGGAAAGGGAGAGCAGCGCTAGAGATGCTCTCATCGCTCATTTTTGGGAAGCCTTGTACTTGTACGTGGAGCGCTGCGCACATTAGCAGAGATGCCGCCTGGCCTGGCAAGCAGCCTTTTTCTCATTTTCAGCATTATAGATTCAACAGATCAGTACAGTCAGCCCCTCAGTGACCTCATTTTTTCATGCTACTGAAGGTACTCCCCGTGCTAATGGCAAGATAATCGTCGGCATTCAGTTTCAGTCTATCCTCGACGCTAGCTGCTGGAACGGAATGGATTTGACAGGCTGATCGTCTTCAGATTTTGCTTCCACAGTCAATTAAAAATAGGTTCGCTTTCCCGTTCAAAAGAGGGGGTAGGGGTGGGGTGCGGGGGGGGTGTTGGTTTGGGGGAGGTCTGATTGATTTCCTTGGCATCGCAAAATGTCCAATAGAATGTGCCAAATGCTCGAATGTAACCTGGCCCCACCGGAAGTATGAAAATAATACAATATGTAGTTTTGTCCGGGCATGGGGAAAAAATCCCATGAAAAAGAAAGTACCCCAATCCCATACATGTAATAACTCATTTTCTACTTGCTTTTCCAATAAAAATAAGAATAATAAAAGAGTACCCCGCAAAAAAAGGATAAAAGAGAGATGAACGAATCAAAATTGTGTGGAGAAACTAGAACCTTGTATTTTTCAGGGACTTCAATCAGACAATTTTTTTTTTCTGAGAACACGATTTCATGTGTATTTCATTAAGAAGGGGTGCCGAAAGAACGGCTTACACAATGCAGCTACGGGAGAACCCTAGCAGAGAAAGGGGTTAAGAACCGAAAAGACAATAGAACAGAAAGAATGGCGGCGAGGAGGGCCTACACGACAAACCTATCCTACTGAACCTGCAAAGAAAATTACATCAACGCAAGGCTGCCAGCACAGGAGGTGAATCCGCGGTGGCAAAGCATCCACCGAGAAGAGATGAGATAACAGGCGGCAAAGAATCCGCCCGAGCAACATGGCGGCAAAGTATCCGCCAGAGTGAACGCGGCAAAGAATCTGCAGTAGGGGGCCATCACGCCTCTGCTGCCAACATGAGGGGGCGCCCAAAACGACCTTGGCAGCAAAGTATCTGCCTGAGCAACGACGGCGGCAAAGTATCCGTCGAAGAAGAGTGACCGCGGCAAAGTATCCGCTGCGAAGAACCAAACGATGGCAGCAACACCAAGCAGGCTGGACAGACCATAGCAAAGACTGAAAGCATCTAGGCCCCGAGAGTTGGTTTCGGCAATTGATGACAACGCTTTATTACCATGACTAATGTGTGTTTTGCAGAAACTTTGGTAAGTTAGGTCATGGAGATGATAACTGCTTTGGGCACTATGGTATTCATGCCCCTTGATGGAAATCGTTTCGGTTTTCAAAGGATTGACGTCAAGATTAAAGACGGTTAGTTCCGGATGTCAAGGTGTTGAGTTACATTCGGAATAGACGTTAAGATCTTCGCTTTTTTTTTGGCCGTACTATAAAGGGGGGCATGAGCGAGTAGCTTGACCTAGGTGAGTCTTATGTTTAGGTGTGGTGCACACTTGTCAACTTAGCACTAGGAAGCTCTAGAATAGCTCAAAGTTCAGTTGGAAGCAACTTGGTTCAAGTTGCGTCGCGTTTCGGAGTGTTTAGAGACGTTTTCCCTTGATCGGACGCGGTGTCTGGTATGACCGGACGCATCCGGTCAGTTCTAAACCGCGACTGTGTTTCAGCTCTGTTGACCGGACGCGGTCCTTGCGAGGACCGGACGCAGTGTTCAGACTGACACGTGTCACTTGAGGGAAATCACCTAATCGGACGTGACTGGGGTGTGATCTGCGCGTCCGGTCACGTTTCAGTAAGGTACTCTGACGACCGGACGCATCCGGTCATCACTGATCGGACGCGGTCGCGCGTAAGGTCAGAGTACAGTAAGCTCCCTGCACGATCGGACGCGTCCGGTCACCCCTGATCGGCGCGTCCGGTCACTCAGCCGTTATTTCAAGTTTTGACCGTTACGAGCGACCGGCGCGTCCGGTCACCTCGTATTTTTGCTGAGTTGGTAGGTAACGGTTGGATTTGACTGTGGGGTGTATAAATACATCCCCATCACCTCTTTTAGAGGTCTCTTGCTCATTTGTTCAACTGAGAAACACCTTTGTAGTGCAAGGGAGTGCAAGAGCTCTAGTGAGGATTGTGGTTTGAGAATCAAAGCTTAAGAGTCCTCCACTAGTGAATAGAGAGTAGCAAGTGTGCATCCACCTTCTCATTAGGCTCGTTGTGGTCAAGTGAGAGTTCTAGCTTGTTACTCTTGGTGATCGCCATCACCTAGACGCCTTGGTGGTGATTGGGAGTTTGGTGATCATCCGGCGGAGCTTGTGGATAACCCAACTCATCTTGTGAGCGGTTTTAGGCGATTCACCGCGACGGAGTGTCGAAGAATCAGCCCATAGAGAGCACTTGATCCTTGCACGGATCAAGGGGGAGCTACACCCTTGCGCGGGTGCTCCAACGAGGACAAGTGGGGAGTGGCGACTCTCCGATACCTCGGGAAAACAACGTTGTGTTCCTTGCCCTTACTTTCAAGCATTTACATTCTTGTATTTACATTCATTGCTTGATTTACTTTCCTAGAATTGCCATGCTAGACTAGGATTGGAAACTAGGGTGCAAAACTTTTACCGGTAGAATCTCTAGGAACACAAGTAGGCACTAGTGGTGAATTCCAGCTTGTAGGATTTAATTATTGCAATTAATTTTTAGAAAAGCCCAATTCACCCCCCTCTTGGGCATCTTGATCCTTTCAATTGGTATCGGAGCCGAGTTGCTCCTAATTAAGGCTTTACCGCCTAGAGCAAGATGTCTAACGGGGAAGGACCACCTCCCACCTTTGAGGGGGATAATTTTCCATATTGGAAAATCCGTATGGAGGCGTACCTCGAAGCCATAGATGTTGGGTGTCTTAGAGCCGCAACCCAAGGGCTTCCCGCTACCAAGGATCCCGCCAACCCAAGTGGTGACGAGGAGAAGTACGACCGGTGGAATGCAAAGGCCAAAAATGTACTCTACCGGGGCTTAGGCAAGGATATCTTCAATCGTGTGCGTAATGCAAAGAACGCTCATGAATTGTGGGAAAACCTTTGTGCTCTCCATGAGGGAACTAAGAGTGAGCGTGAGGAATGCTATCATATTACTTTAAAGAAAATCAATTATTTTGAGATGCTTCCCAAAGAAAGTGCTAATGACATGTACACTCGATTGAATGTTCTTGTAGAGGACCTCAATGCTCTTGGGCTCACCCAAATGAGCCAATCGAATGTTGCAAGGAAGATCTTGAGTGTTCTTCCCGTTGAGAAGTATGGTCACATTGTCACCGTGCTTCACCAAAGTGATCTCTCCACCGTAACACCGACACAAGTATTGGGGAAGATCAATGCACATGAGATGTACATGCACATCACTCCGGAAGAGGGCTCATCATCTTCCAAGAAGAAAGACTTGGCCTTCAAAGCTAGCCATGACAAGAAGAAGAAGAAGAAGAAGGGCCAAGCAATGATGGTACAAGAGAGCTCAAGTGAAAGTGATATTGATGATGCATCACTTGCACTCATGGTGAGGAAGACCACCAAGATGTTAAAGAAGCTCAACAAAAGTGGCATCAAGTTTGATTGCAAGAAAAAGAAATTTTTCACAAGTAGCAAAAGGAAGCCAATCTCGGAGATGGATTGCTACAATTGTGGTGAACTTGGCCACTTAGCTCATCAATGCCCTAGACCTCCAAAAGACAAGTACAAGAACAATCAATGCCCTAGACCTCCAAAAGACAAGTACAAGAACAAGAACAAGGGCAAGAAGAATGATTTAAGTGATGAAGAAGAAGAGAAGAAGAAAACAAGCCATACAAGAAGAAGGATGGCAAAAAGAAGGAGTTCCACAAGAAGAAGGGAGGAAAAGTATACATTGTTGGTGATTGGCTCACCGACATTGAATCATCTTGTGAGTCCTCCGGTGATGTGAGTGATGATGAAAAAGAGAAGGTTGCCGCATTTGT
Organism: Saccharum spontaneum; assembly: GCA_022457205.1. NCBI lineage: Eukaryota > Viridiplantae > Streptophyta > Magnoliopsida > Poales > Poaceae > Saccharum > Saccharum spontaneum. The sequence goes on from CM039596.1 coordinate 19,974,092, forward strand.
GATGGGGCCATCATCTTCACCGACATCTTCATCACCACCTTCACCGCCACCTTCACCATCATCGTCCACTACTCACCTATGCCTTATGGCCAAGGGTGAACGAAAGGTACAAAACCATGATAGTGATGATGATGATGATAGTGATAGTGATGATGAATATGACGCACCTTCTTATGATGAACTTGTAAAATTGTTGAACAAATACACTAAAGTCATAAGAAGGACTAGAAATGAAAATGATGAACTTCAAAATGAAAATGAATCACTCTCATCCAAGCTTGAAAGTGCACAAAAGGCTAGTGGTGAGCTCAAAGATCAAAATGAAATTATGTCTTCCACTCTCAAGGAGCTCAAAACTTCTAACAAAGAGCTTAGAGATCAACATGATAAACTTGAGAAGAAGCATGATGAGCTCATCACTAGACATAACTCTCTAAAAGACAAATACACCACTTTGAAAATTGACTATGATAGTCTTGTGGTAGCTAATGAGCTTTCTATTGAGACACATGATGCTACTAACAAAGTTGTTAAGTTTGATATAGCTACATCATATGATGACTTGATCATTGAAAGCATTGAGCAAGGTTCTAGTAGCAAAGGCAAGAGTGTGGTTGAGTCAAACAACTATGATGATTAAGCCAAGATCAAGAGTGAGAATGAGAAGCTTGCAAATGAGAACAAGAAGCTAAAAGGTTTGATGGCTCTTGAGAAGCAAACAACAAATGAGTCACTTATTGAAGAAAACAAAAAGCTCAAGCAAGAAAAAGAGCATCTCAAGACCAGCCTAAGCAAGTTCACAAGAGGCCAATATTTGCAAAGTGAGCTACTCATGAACACCGTAATGAAGATGGATAGAAGTGGCATTGGTTATTTGGCAAATCAAGAGAAGAAGGCCAAAGCTCAACAATAACAAAGCAAGTCAAAGCCCAAGCCAAAGAGATGTGTTGAGTGTGGACAAGAAGGCCATTTTGCTCATGAGTGCAAAACTCCACCACCACAACCCTTGCCCAAGCATGCTAGACCCTTTGCCTTCAATGCTCATTACATGCTAAGAAAAGATTCAAGTGGAAAGATGAAAGTTATGTTCTTGGGTCCCCCAAACAAGAATAGGCCTAAAAAAATATGGGTTGCCAAGTCACTAGTTGAGAAAGTCAAGGGTCCCTCTCAAGTGTGGGTCCCTAAACAAAAAGCTTGATCTCTTGTGTGTAGGTGAACTACAAGACCGGTGGATCTCATTGGGTTATTGATAGTGGTTGCACTCAACATATGACCGGTGATCCTCGTATGTTCACCTCCATTGAAGAGAATGGGGTATGTCAAGAGAAGATCACATTTGGAGATAATTCAAAGAGCAAAGTCAAGGGTATAGGCAAGATTGCAATATCAAATGATCACTCACTCTCAAATGTGCTCTATGTTGCTTCATTGAGTTTCAACTTATTATCCGTTGGGCAACTTTGTGACCTTGGCTTCCAATGCTTGTTCACACCTAATGAAGTGGTAGTTTCAAAGATAGATGACAGGCAAGTGATATTCAAAGGCTTTAGATACAATAATCTTTATCTTGTTGACTTCACCTCCAAAGATGCAAACTTGATGACATGTTTGTTCACCAAGACCTCACTTGGATGGCTTTGGCATAGGAGGCTTGCTCATGTTGGAATGAACACTCTCAACAAGCTATTGAAGAAAGAACTAGTGAGAGGATTGAAGGATGTAAAGTTTGAAAAGGACAAACCTTGTAGTGCATGTCAAGCCGGCAAACAAGTTGCAAACACTCATCCAACCAAAGCTTACATGTCAACTTCAAGAGTGCTAGAACTTCTACACATAGATTTGTTTGGGCCTACAACCTACAAGAGCTAGGGTGGAAATCTCTATTGTCTTGTGATAGTGGATGACTACTCAAGGTACACATGGACCTTCTTCCTTCATGACAAATCCGAAGTGGCCAATTGCTTCAAGAAGTTTGCAAAGAGAGCTCAAAATAAATTTGAAGTCAAGATAAAGAAGATTAGAAGTGACAATGGCAAAGAGTTTGACAACACAAACATTAAAGCTTATTGTGATGAAATTGGAATCAAGCATGAAGTTTCTTCAACCTACACTCCTCAACAAAATGGTGTAGTTGAGAGAAAGAACCGGACCTTGATCACCGTTGCAAGAACAATGTTAGATGAGTACAACACTCCAGAGAAGTTGTGGGCCAAGGCAATCAACACCACATGCTATGCTTCAAATCGCCTCTTCCTACAAAAGTTTCTTGGCAAGACCCCTTATGAGTTGCTAAATGGGAAAAAGCCGGACGTCTCATTCTTCCGGGTGTTTGGTTGCAAATGCTACATCTACAAGAAGCGTCAACACCTAGGGAAGTTTCAAAGATGTTGTGATATTAGTTTTTCTTGTTGGTTACTCATCAAAGTCCAAAGCATATAGAGTATTTAACCATACCACCGGTTTGGTTGAAGAAACATATGATGTGGAATTTGACGAATCTAACGGCTCCCAAGGAGCAATTGAGAATTGTGATGATGTAGGTGATGAACCCTTGAGGGAGGCAATGAAGAATATGCCGGTGGGAGACATCAAGCCAAAAGATGATGAAGACAATGTACAAATTGTTGATCCACCATCTTCATCACGTGTGCCTCAAGATGATGACAAAAATAAGAGAGTTGAAAATGAAGACACTCATGTCTCTCATGAACAAGCCGAGGCACAAGCTCAAGATGTTAATGCTCCCCATCCTCATCCTCAAGTGGTTGATAGAAGAACCTCACCCCTACTTCAAGCACATCCACAAGATCTCATCATAGGGAGTCCTACTAAGGGAGTAATGACTCGATCTCAAAAGTTAGCTTCTTTTGTTGAACATCACTCTTTTGTCTCTTGTGTTGAACCTAAGAATGTAGAAGAAGCTCTTCAAGATTCGGATTGGGTGAATGCTATGCATGAAGAATTGAACAACTTCACCAGCAATCAAGTATGGACACTTGAAGAGTATCCAAAAGGTGCAAGAGTCATTGGAACCAAGTGGGTGTTCCGCAACAAGCAAGATGACCAAGGCATAGTAGTGAGGAACAAGGCAAGACTAGTTGCAAAGGGATTCTCTCAAGTTGAAGGTCTTGATTTTGGAGAGACTTTTGCACCCGTTGCAAGACTTGAAGCCATTCATATCCTCCTTGCATATGCATCACATCATGATATGAAACTATATCAAATGGATGTGAAAAGTGCATTCTTAAATGGCTTCATAAATGAACTAGTCTATGTTAATCAACCTCCCGGGTTTGAAGACCCTAGATATCCTAATTAGGTTTATAGGTTGTCTAAGGCGCTATATGGGCTCAAGCAAGCCCCTAGAGCGTGGTATGAGCACCTCCGGGACTTCCTCATTGAGAAGGGCTTCACCATTGGGAAGGTCGACACCACACTATTCACCAAGAAGCTTAATGGGGAGATCTTCATTTGTCAAGTTTATGTTGATGATATCATCTTCGGATCAACAAATGAAGAATATTGCAAGGAATTTGGTGAATTGATGTCGAAGGAGTTTGAGATGTCTATGATTAGTGAGCTCACATTCTTCCTTGGTTTTCAAGTCAAGCAAATGAGAGAAGGGATTTTCATCTCTCAAGAAAAGTATACCAAGGATCTTCTCAAGAGATTCAAGATGGAAGAATGCAAACCAATCAAGACCCCAATGCCATCTAATGGACATCTCGACCTAGATAAGGGAGGTAAACCGGTTGATCAAACTCTCTACCATTCTATGATTGGTAGTTTATTGTACCTTACCACATCTAGGCCCGATATCATGTTTAGTGTGTGCATGTGTGCTCGCTTTCAAGCGTGCCCTAAAGAACCTCACTTAAGTGCCGTAAAAAGAATCTTAAAATATCTTAAGCACACCCCAAGCATTGGTCTTTGGTATCCCAAAGGAGCTAGATTCCAACTAGTTGGCTATTCTGATTCAGATTATGCCGGTTGCAAAATTGATAGAAAAAACACATCTGGAGGGTGCCATTTGCTTGGGAGGTCTTTAGTATCTTGGTCATCTAAAAAGCAAAATAGTGTGGCTTTGTCCACCGCCGAGGCGGAATACATTGCCGCGGGGGCTTGTTGTGCACAAATCCTATACATGAAACAAACCCTCCTAGACTATGGAGTTGTTCTTGAAAAGGTGCCACTTTTATGTGACAATGAAAGTGCCGTTAAAATTGCTAATAATCCGGTACAACACTCTCACACCAAGCACATTGATATCCGCCACCACTTTCTAAGAGATCATGTTGCTAAAAATGATATATCACTAGAAGGTGTAAGAAGTGAAAATCAATTAGCGGATATCTTCACTAAACCCTTAGATGAGGCTACATTTTGTAGGTTGAGAAGTGAACTTAATGTGCTTGACTCTAGTAACTTTAAAAAGTAAGCTTGTGTTGTCCCTTGCATTGCATTGGCTTATATGTCACGTTTAAATTCCTCGCAATGCATCTAGGGCTTGTCTAACACGGTTACGATAACCCTCCTTTGGAGGAGTGAAGAAGCCTAATCATGGATCAAACTTGACAAGCAACCTAGCTTTACTTACTTGTATTGCATTGCATATGCATGGTTGTTGTCTTGTCGTTTCTTTTCGGTTTGGCTTTGAGCAACCTCTGTGTTCGTCCATGAATAGAGAGAGCATTTGACGCTCCTAAGGGTTCACAAACTCTATTGCATGGCCATACGTTGCTCCTTGGGTGTTTATTGCTTATTTTCCTAAAAACAATACTAGCCTAAGGCAAACTATTTTGAAAATCTTGAGGGTTTGAGTGAGGTCTCTAATATCAGGTTCCAATTGGAGTTTATTTGAGTTTCTTTGAATTGGAACTTGATTGGGAGAAGTCGCGTCGAAGATCGGTTTGAAGGAAGGTGAAAAACAGTGATCGGACGCTGGACCGGACGCTGCACCGGACGCAGTGATGCTTCACCACCGCGTCCGGTCATCCAGAAGACTTCCTCCTGACCTTGTGACCGGATGCTGCACCGGACGCGTCGTTGTTGACCACCACGTCCGGTCTCGGTATCCACCACCACGTCCAGTCATGCGCGATGACTTTCCCGGATGACCCTCGACCGGACTCTGTCCGCGTCCGGTCAATCCTAACCGGACGCGTCCGGTCGCTCCAGGAGCTTACTGGAGTGTGACCCGACGCTGCACCACCGCGTCTGGTCATTCGACCACCGCGTCCGGTCAGTGCACGCCGAGCGGATCTGAGCCCTCATATAACCATTCGTCTTCGATCCGGTTCTCTTTTCAATCCGCCCGTCGCCGCATTTTTTCTCGCCGACTCCAAGCCCTAGCTCGCCGGCTCCAAGCCCTAGCTCGCCGGATTCGCCGCCCGGGCTCTCCACCGCCGCCTTTGCCTCGCTGCCGCGCACCCGCACTGCCTTGCCCAGCCGCGCTGCCCCGCCGAGCCTGCGTCGCGCCTGCTCTGCCCCGCCGCACCTGCTCCGCCTCACCGCGCCGTCGCCTTGCCGCGCTGCCGAACCACCACGCCCTCCTTCGCCCTAGCTCGCGCCCTGATCACCGTGCCTCCATCCTCATGCCTCCATCGACCTAGCTGCGAGCCATCGCTGCCCAAGGCCGAGGGTTGCCCTAATCACCGCTTTGACCGAGCTCCGTTCTAGGGTTTGCCCTAACCCTCACGTTCGAAGGTGAAATCGAATTCTTCGTTTTTCAATCCTTCAATTTCCTTCGTTAGGGTTTACCTTGACCATCACATTCCATCGCTTATCATCGTCACTTGACTCGGTCCTTTCAGCGCTCGTCCAGCGTTTTCGGGAAATCTCGCGATCTAGGTCACCTCATCTCGTCACCGGTTTCTCGTCGATCTGAGGTAGCTATCGCTGTTCGATTCTCATCTCATCTTATATGCTTGCTATCTCTAGGGTTTCGTACCTTTTAGATTATATGTGTTGCTTATAGTAGATCCATCTATTCCGTCTTTTCAGTGAGTTTGTCGGTGTGTCGGGGTAACTGCAGTTCAGTGCTTTAATCCGAGGCCAAGCCTGCGGATACGGATTGAGGCCAAGCCTCTTGAGTGACAGTACATCATCTTTCTAAGGTTCCCGACATTCGTCAGTATGGTTCGCTGCAGGAACGCCGGGGGTGCTCCTAGTGACGGGGACGAGAGTCCTCCTCGTCTGTCTGACGTTGCGCGTGGTAAGTGCATAAAGGTTATGGCTAGAAAGAAGAAGAAGACCCTTACAGATGTAGAGATCGCTCAAGCAGTCATAGATGCAGCTGAGCAGGTAGAGAGGGGAGGTAGGAGCAGTGGTATTCGCATTGGCGAGCATCGCTTTCATCTTGAAGGTCGACAACTCGGTACAGAGGCCACAGAGGGCACAGAGGGGACAGAGGACATGTCAGTTGACCCACCTACAGAGGCTCTAGAGGAGACAGAGGAGCAGCCAGTCCAGACTCCACCGCGTCGCCGCTCCACACGTACACAAGCTCAGGTGACTCCTAGGCCAGAGGGCCAGCGTCGTGGAGGACGTCCACCTCCCAGGGCTCGAGGTTCGCCCCCAGTCAAGCACTTTGACTTGAGGGGCGCTACAGCATGTCAGGTGCAGGGCCTGAGGTTCGTTGAGGTCAGCCGGTGGTTCCCACCTGTGAGGGATTCCAGAGCTTCAGAGGGATTCTATACACCTCTACAGGAGGATTTCTACAGAGCATATGTTGACAGTGGTATTGCTTTTCGACCACAGAGGGTCTGTCGTATTGAGACACTTGTTGAGGTAGTGGGTGAGCAGCTTCGTCCGCACCTGTCCTTTCTTCCGGGCTTATCTGACTTTCTTGGACGGACAGGAGCATACTGTGGCACTTGGGTCAGGGAGTTCTATGACTCACTATGGATTGATCCGGCACATGAGTTCATACACTTTGCATTCCAAGGCCGTGACCGCAGACTGTACAACACCAGAGTGCGGGAGATTCACAGACTCCCAGCTTCAGACATGAAGATACATCAGCTTTGCTTTGGTCAGACTACTCCACCTAGACGCCCTCACGGCGGGACAGTGCCTCCTACTGATCTGATCCGACCCTGCTTTCGTGAGCCTTTTGGCGAAGGGTCTCGTCGCACACCCGCCAGCTTGACACCGCTTGCCTGAGTCCTGGATGCCATTGTTAGACGTACTCTTCTTCCTAGGCTGGGCTATAGAGAGGGATTGACCAGGATGCAGTTATGGGTTGTACACCACCTTCTCTCACAGACACCGTTTGATATATGGGATCTTATGCTATGTGAGATGGAGGACACCCTAGCAGAAGGCTTCAAGGGACACCGTCAGCTGCCCAATGCTCATTCGATATGCTTCATCATCAGATCTTCACTTGAGCTGCCTTCAGAGATTAGAGCTGAGATATCTGATACTACCACTGCCTTTCCAGAGTATGATATCCGTCAGCTATGGGCTTCTGTCATCAGAGAGCAGGCCCCAGTGCCAGGACAGCGAGAGAGACCTGAGGTGCCAGAGACAGTGGCTGAGCAGGACGCGACCGTTGAGGGTCTTGCTGAGGCAGAGCTTGCAGATCTAGATGCTCAGCCTGCTGATCTAGCTGAGGATGAGGCCTCTGACAGCACTGATGAGGATTACCAGCCCATCCCTAGGTACCGCTCTCCTCGGCCTCACGACCACGAGGCTGGTGGCTCTGGTTCAGCCTCCCGCTCAGACCCAGCCATGGTGGCTATTCTTGAGAGGCTGACCCAGGCAGAGATAGGCTCAGGACACAGCTGCCGCTTTTTCTCAGATACAGACTCGACAGGACGAGTTCTAGAGACAGCAGCTTGAGATACAACGTCATCTGTTCGAGATACAGCGTCAACAGTATGAGATGCAGCGACAGCATGCAGCAAGCCAGCAGCAGCACTTGGAGCTTCTGCGTCACTTGGTCACAATCGGGGTTCCTCCACCTGCATCTGTCCTGACTCCAGCCTTACAGTCTAGTGGACCTTCGAGTCAGGGACAGCCGAGCTTTCAGTTCACCTCTCCACAACAGCAGGTCCCCCAGTCATTTTAGTCCCCGAGCTACACGCCTATTCAGACGGGGTTCACTCCTTCAGACTAGCCTCGCCCTCACCTCCTGACAGGCACACCGTTTGGTGATTTGAGTGCCACCTATAGCGAGTTGACTGGTCAGCCGATGCCCTCGCACACTACTATAGCTACTTCTTCAGGGTTGTCCGCTTCAGAGGCAGCTGTTCCTCCTGTGACAGGGACGGGCACTACAGAGACAGTACCTTCGTCAGTTGCCTCGACAGATCCCCCAGCTGTTGGCTCACTTCAGGCTCAGGTCACAAAGACTGCTCCACTAGTTGCTACTTCGTCAGCCCATGATCCTGTTGTTCAGACCCAGACCGCTTCCCAGCCGTGTGCTTCTTCAGAGGGTCAGCCTGATAGCTCCGAGTCCGAGGAAGACACATCTCAGTTTGTGATCACTCCGCACTCCTCGGCACCCGACTCAACTCCGTCTGTTCCCCCGTCAGATCCTTAGATTAGTTTTTGGTGGTTGATGCCAATGGGGGAGAGAGAGTAGATTCAGGGGGAGTTTTGATAGAGGGTTTTCGTTTTTATTTGTGTGCTACATTCATGCATCATGTTTACATTCCAGTACTTGCATTCTTGTGACATGTGGTCGTGTGAGATACTTTGAGTCTATCTAGTCACCTGTTTAAATCATGTCACTTGGTTGGTTATAGCTCTAAGGTTGTGCTCCCGTGCCTTACTCCGATTTCTTTTGAGCTATATCTTTTTGTGTACTAACGCCTTATGTTTTATCTTATAAGTACACTCTTTTGGCTTGGGGCACATAAGCAATTCCTAACCCCTTGTGCTTATTGCTTTTTGCTTATGTGAACCAAGCATGTTCAAAAACCTCAACTCTTATCTTCTGAATCTTAGTGTTGTCATCAATCACCAAAAAGGGGGAGATTGAAAGCATCTAGGCCCCGAGAGTTGGTTTCGGCAATTGATGACAACGCTTTATTACCATGACTAACGTGTGTTTTACAGAAACTTTGGTAAGTTAGGTCATGGAGATGATAACTGCTTTGGGCACTATGGTATTCATGCCCCTTGATGGAAATCGTTTTGGTTTTTAAAGGATTGACGTCAAGATTAAGGACGGTTAGTTCCGGATGTCAAGGTGTTGAGTTACATTCGGAATAGTCGTTAGGATCTTTGCTTTTTCTTTTGGCCGTACTATAAAGGGGGGCATGAGCGAGTGTTGATGGTCCTTAAGTATCAATTATAACTATCAAATAAATAGAGAAAAGGATCCAAATGAAACCAACACCTAGACTTAGGGTTTTATCTGACAGAATTCCACGAGTTTTGCTGTTTATCTATTTCTGCAGGGGGTTATCAGGAAATATGGAAGAAAGGCCCACATGTCGGATTAATGACGGGATATTAACCGAACACGTAATTATCTTACATCTAGAAGAGTCCAGAATCCACGAGAACGAACGGGAGGCGTAACAAAGCCGGGGACAGGGCGCCCGCCCTAGTCCCTAGGGCGCCCGCCCTGCTGGTTCAGCCAATCAGGCTCCGCCTCGAGGATTATGCTCCACCGACCTAGAGGATCAAGGAAAACCGCACGATCAATGTCGGTTTGATCCAACGGTCCAGATTCATCCGAAAGGGCTATATAAGCAAGGCCCCTGCCCCTGGAGGAGAGACCCTCGTCTCATACTTCAAACCCTAATTCAGGAGGAGAGCCTTTGATCAAGCCCTAGAGCCACCACATCAACTAGATCTCTAGTTAGCATAGCTACATAGGATTAGAACTAGAAGGAGTCAATCTTCGATTGGTTCCCGGATCTGTCAAGAGGATTCTTGGTAATTCCTCTATTGTTCTTCAATATTATGCTTGGCTTAGTTAGATTGGAATTATATACATGCCTAGGATCGTATAGCGTTTATCCATGTGTATAGTGGGTGAATGATAATTATTGTGTAGACGTGGTGTCTATACCGTATTTATCTGCGATTGCACCCTATATGCTGGATTGTGGGGTAGTTCGCGATAGTGACAGCTTCGTTGATTCTTATATAGTCCCCCTCTCGTGTATAGGGCAGGCAGAGCAACACTATTACAGGGGAGTGATTGCTATGTTCTTCATCTTCCTTGCTAATATTCACTATGCATGGATATAGTCTTTTCTCACCATGATTGCCAAGTATAATTGCACTAACTATGATATGCTAGACTTTATAGTTAATAATAACTTAGGGAATATCTTTGTAGTTCATCCTAATTCCATGCTAATGACTTGCTAGAATATCTGTTGAGGTGCTTATCATTATTATATGTGGCTAGCTGATCAGATTAATTATCTTTGTCACCATTATCACTTTACCTTTACTTAATGTGACATTTATACCTGTATAAAGAGATTGATAAATACTCTCGGTTATACATGCAATGATGTGTACTCAGTTCCATATTCTCATTCCATTATCAACCATGATACTTAGAAATCCCTTCCCAGTGGTAAAAATATAAATAACGATACCTGGAATACTTCCTGGTTAAAATGCTATATCGGTATTAATCTGTGCGCTTGCAGATCCCTTTTATTATTTATCTTGATGAGCAAATGCATATTTCAATACCGCGTCTCTCATGTCATGCTGGGGATGACAACTTGGCTTAAGTGGCATGAGGGATAGGTTTGGCATTTTTGGCGCCGTTATCAGAATTAGAAAACTAAGTCTACTTTTGGTAGTGACGTTAAGTATGCCCAACAAGCATTTTTGGCGCCGTTGCCGGGGAAGGTTGATTACTAAGTAGGAATGAATACGGAACTTTGAGTCATCATTTGCATCACTAATCTGATCGAGCTTATCAATTCTCTTATACAGTTTTACCCCTGTATTTTCCATTTTGATTATTTATTGTAGGGTGATGCATGAATAGAAGACATCTTCCAGACAACTTTGTTGACGATCCCGAAGCCTTATTTAGAAGAACAAGAGCCAAGCTCAAGAAGACATCGTCAACACTTCAGCACAAAGCTTCATCCAAATCCGAAGACTGCCGAAGTTTCATCCAGAATTTGTCGACTGAATTCGAAGCCATGGCGAACAAGTCGATCTGCGAGTTCTCAGCTCCCACTACGGACAACATCCGCACTGGACCTGCTGGGGAGATCGACCGCAACTTCGAGCTCAAGCCTGGGCTCATCAACATGGTGCAAGCTAACCAGTTCTGTGGGAAGCCACATGAAGACGCTAGTGCTCATCTTCAACACTTCCTGGAGATCTGCAGCACTTTCACAATGGCTGAAGTCCCCAGAGACGCCATACTACTTCGCCTTTTTCCATTCTCACTGTTGGGGAGAGTGAAGCAGTGGTTCTACGCTACAAAGGAGAAGAACACTACGTGGGCACTCTGCTCCACGAACTTTCTGGCCAAATTCTTTCCCATGGGCAAGACCAATGCTCTCCGTGGGAAGATTACAAGTTTTCAGCAACAACATGATGAATCCGTTCCAGAAGCATGGGAGCGTTTCCAAGACTACATCCTAGAATGTCCCCATCATGGAATGGAAAGCTGGCTAGTGATGCAGACATTTTATCATGGGCTCATTAACAGTGCCCGTGAAACCATGGATGCTGCAGCTGGAGGAGCATTCCTATCACTCACCATACCTCAAGCCACAGCTCTTGTGGAGAAGATGGCATCCAACCAAGGTTGGAATGAAGAAAGAACTCAGACACGCAAGAGAGGTGGAGGTATGCACCAGCTCAAGGAGGTAGACATGCTGTCTGCCAAGCTAGACCTACTCATGAAGAAGCTCGATGATCGAGCTGGAGAAAAGAAAGAAGTCATGCACGTCTACGACTCCCACATGACTTGTGAGGAGTGTGGAGGTACTGGACACTCGGGCAATCACTGTCCTGAGTTGCTGGAGGACGTGAACTACATCAACAATAACAACAACAACTACTACAACCGTCCTCAGTAGAATCAAGGTTGGAATCAACAGAGGCCTAACTACTCAGGTAATTACCAAGGTAACAATTCTTTCAATAATAATAATAATTATCCACCTTTGAGAGAGTTAGTGTCCAACCAAGGAAAGCTAATGGATAACCTGTCTAAGAAATTGGCATCTAATGATAAAATACTAGAAAATATAAATAATAGAATGGATAATTTCTCTACTGCCATCAAGAACCAGATTAGCTTTAATAAAATGATTGAATCTCAGTTGAATCAAATAGCTGCTACTGTTCCTGCTACTAACCCCGGTATACCATCACAACCGGAAGGACTAGAATCTGCAAATCTTGTAGACATGTTTGATGCAGGAGATTACTGGAGTAACCCTATCGTGGAAGTAAGTACTGACCGTCTGCCGGTCAAGAGAGGCGATCCAGGACGCCCCGTCATCCCGATCTCCATCGGCATGCGAGACTTCCCAGAAGCACTCTGTGACTTTGGCTCCAGCGTCAACATCATGCCCAGGGTACTCTATGAAAAACTCTTTTCACAACCATTATTATAAACAACCATGTGTTTGTAGCTTGCAGATAGGACACTGAGTTTCCCGAGAGGAATATTGAAGAACATCTGTGTCCGAGTTGGTTCCTCGTACGCTCTAGCAGACTTCGTAGTGATAGAGACCGGTTCTGATGAGAGGGCTCCCGTCATCCTAGGGAGACCATTCCTGAACACCGCGGGAGCTGTCATCTATGCTAGTGCTGCCAAGATCAGTTTCTACATCAAGGGGAGGAAGGAAACGTTTTCCTTCAAGAACAAGACCGCACAAATCCCAGAGCAACCCCAATATGAACCAAGGAAGAGGACCAACAGGAGGAACAAGAGCAAGAAGCAAGTATGGACCGAGACAGCTAAGATGGTCACTGCCGTGCACAAAGGTCAAGATCGCCAACTCAAGTCACCGTTCTTGCCTAAGAAGGACGACCCAGGTATGCCAAGCATTTATTGCTTCATTAATGGGTCCCACTTCTACAAGACACTTTGCGACACTGGGTCGGGCGTCAACATAATGGCCAAGGTCACCTATGAACTTCTGTTCGGAACCATGCCCTTAAACCCAACATATATTCAGCTCCAGATGGCAGATCAGACATTCCGACAGATCGAAGGTACAGTAACTGACGTCCCTGTCAAGATAGACGATCACTTTGTCCATACAGACTTTCAGGTTATTGACATGGGAGAAGATGAATACGATCCACCCATCATCCTTGGAAGACCATTCCTTAGTACTGTCAAAGCAATCATTTACATTGGAACTGGAGAAGTCCACATGCACTTCCCCTCTGAGAAGGTACGTCTTTACTTTACTGACCCTAACTATGTATTTGAAGAATCCAAGCAGGTCAGGACAAGAAGAAGGCGGCGTAACCACAATCAGAAGCAACAGGTCATCAAGGACGGATGGGCAGATTATGAAGGAGAAGTGGTAAGATCTGAAGACATACCACTCAACCAACACTGTCCTAAGGAGACCGAAGCACCGAGACAAGTATGGAAAGAAAAGACAGTTGCACATGAAGAAGAGGCGCCGCCGGAACCACCGACTACGCCATCCACCAAGTCCCAGGACGACTGAACGAATAAGAGTCCCGTTCGGAGGACTTAAAAACACCGAACGCCTTGCCAAGAGGTAACTTTGGTAGTTATCCTTTCCTTTTAATTATTTACTTTATCTTAAATAGTTTGCTTAGTTAATCATATTCATACTATCTTAAAAAGAAAATAAAAATGTTAAAAACCCTAAAGCCCCATGTGAGTATGCGAGTGGCATAAAACCCATAAGTACATTCACTGTGGTGGCATAAAAAAAATATATATATAATAAATACATAAATATTTTCTTCTGCTTTATAAAAGAAAAAAACAAAAATAAAAAAATCAAGGAGGCTCAGCATGATAAAGGCTAGATATTTATGCTAACACTTAATCAGTTCCACAAAGCTTTGTTGTCTATTTGAGCTTCACAGAATTCAAGGAGACTAGCAGACGGAGGACATTCTAATCGCTGTCAGGGTGCTGCCGACTTTCAAATACACCTCCGCCATCTGCTAGCTACATCAGAAGAGATTATGTCAAGATCCAGCTTGGGGGAGAGCACCTCCATTATCTTGCTAAGTATTTCTATCTTTATCTTTATATTTATATATACTTCTACCTTATAAAAATAAAAATATACATAACTATGAAAAAACCAAATAAAGATTTTGTGCTTATATATATATACCTATATCTTTTGCTTAGTGTGTTTTAATAAATAAATAAATAAAGTGGCTATGCTAAACTGAATCTAGATAATAATAAAACTCTAGCATGGATATGATGAATAGTTGCTTTGCCTAACTTTCAAATTTGAAGTCCTCTCTTTAAGTTTAGACATAACTGTTATCATTTAAAGCTTGCTCTAAACCTGAACTTGTGGGAAGAGAACTTGATCTAAAGTCTATGTTGTTAACGGATATGATATGGGAAGGTTGAGCTGCTGTTTATCTATTCCTAGAGATGCTAGAATTCTAGAGAATTTTATCTTTGAAAATCTTAAAATGCTACATGATGAGTTCCTGTATGATGAGAGTTTAAGTTCCTACCACAGCCATACATACATGCTTGCTAGACTTTAAGCCATACCTTTACTTTTTACTGCTTATGAGCATTGAGTGTAGTCAAGCTGTGTAGACCCTTAGGAGCTTGTCATGCGGTTAAAATCAAGATTCACTTGCACGATCACTCATACATGCTGCTTCTACTCCGGAAGTACGCATCCACATATATCCACTCATTCTCATCTCCAGATCCACATAAAATTATTCTACTCCTAATCCGGGAGAGAATAGCCAAAAATATTTTCCCATTCTTGTTATCCCCTGTGAAATAAATGCTCAAGCTATTCTGGTTACTACCACTTGCTATATTGTTCTAAGGAGATGAGTGCTCTATACGAGGAAATAAAAAGGGGCAAGTGCCCGGAACCTCGAAAAGAAAAAGATACGAGGAAATAAAAAGGAGCAAGTGCTCGGAACCTCGATGAAAAAAAAAGAAAAAGTGTGAGAAGAGAGGTAAAAATGGACAAGTGTCCGACAGTAGAATTAGGGGTACAAGATACCCACCTGAGAAAAAAAAGAAAAAAAAGAAAATATAGAGCACCTCATTCTCCTCAAGAGCTTTAAAAGCAAGAAAGGTACGTATCCCCTCAAAAAGAGCAAAAGTAGAATTAGACTTTCATCATTGTTATCATCACTACCACCATACACCATTTATTCGCCACACATGCACATCTTGATTTGACTTATTGGCTTGTTGCTCTGGATCCATGGTTTGACTATGCAATAAATGTCTTGTAAGTATGTATACTTTATCTCCCACCGATGAGCTCCAGATATCAAAAGCCTTATTAGAATAGGATGAGAGAGAAGGCAATGTCACTCTGCCTTATACCACAAATACTACATACTTTGCTTTGAGAGAAGGCAGACATCATTACTGCCTTGGTGAGGATCCAGAAATACCACAAAAGAGAGACCTGAGAGAGTCATACAAGGAATCTCTGAGTTTTATTTGAAAATCTGCAAAAAACTCCAAGAGCTATAGCTAATCAAGAATAAGAGACATGGCGCTTGACTAGACAGTTCTATCTTTTAACCGCTCAAGACAAAGGTGACGGTTGCAAGCCCCATGGTGAAAGGTATAATGAGTAAGTTTTAAGTCTTGACAGTTTACTTTAACTCAGAGATGAGACTCTATTTGAAAGCATGTGTACCGTCAAAATTCAAACGCATTTCAGCAACTACTGAGTCTCTCCTTGCTCAGGGACGAGCAAGAGGTAAGCTTGGGGGAGTTTGTTGACGGTCCTTAAGTATCAATTATAACTATCAAATAAATAGAAAAAAGGATCCAAATGAAACCAACACCTAGACTTAGGGTTTTATCTGACAGAATTCCACGAGTTTTGCTGTTTATCTATTTCTATAGGGGGTTATCAGGAAATACGGAAGAAAGGCCCACATGTCGGATTAATGACGGGATATTAACCGAACACGTAATTATCTTACATCTAGAAGAGTCCAGAAGCCACGAGAACGAACGGGAGGCGTAACAAAGCCGGGGACAGGGCGCCCGCCCTAGTCCCTAGGGCGCCCGCCCTGCTGGTTCAGCCAATCAGGCTCCGCCTCGAGGATTATGCTCCACCGACCTAGAGGATCAAGGAAAACCGCACGATCAATGTCGGTTTGATCCAACGGCCCAGATTCATCCGAAAGGGCTATATAAGCAAGGCCCCTGCCCCTGGAGGAGAGGCCCTCGTCTCATACTTCAAACCCTAATTCAGGAGGAGAGCCTCTGATCAAGCCCTAGAGCCACCACATCAACTAGATCTCTAGTTAGCATAGCTACATAGGATTAGAACTAGAAGGAGTCAATCTTCGATTGGTTTCCGGATCTGTCAAGAGGATTCTTGGTAATTCCTCTATTGTTCTTCAATTGTTCATCATTGTTCTTCAATATTATGAATATGACTTTGTTCTATTTCAATATATTGGTTATGACTTTGCTCTACTTGATTATATTTGCAATTATATTGTTCTTAGTTTATCATAGTTATATGCTTGGCTTAGTTAGATTGGAATTATATACATGCCTAGGATCGTATAGCGTTTATCCATGTGTACAGTGGGTGAATGATAATTATTGTGTAGACGTGGTGTCTATACCGTATTTATCTGCGATTGCACCCTATATGCCGGATTGTGGGGTAGTTCGCGATAGTGACAGCTTCGTTGATTCTTATATAGTCCCCCTCTCGTGTATAGGGCAGGCAGAGCAATACTATTACAGGGGAGTGATTGCTATGTTCTTCATCTTCCTTGCTAATATTCACTATGCATGGATATAGTCTTTTCTCACCATGATTGCCAAGTATAATTGCACTAACTATGATATGCTAGACTTTATAGTTAATAATAACTTAGGGAATATCTTTGTAGTTCATCCTAATTTCATGCTAATGACTTGCTAGAATATCTGTTGAGGAGCTTATCATTATTATATGTGGCTAGCTGATTAGATTAATTATCTTTGTTACCATTATCACTTTACCTTTACTTAATGTGACATTTATACTTGTATAAAGAGATTGATAAATACTCTCGGTTATACATGCAATGATGTGTACTCAGTTCCATATTCTCATTCCATTATCAACCATGATACTTAGAAATCCCTTCCCAGTGGTAAAAATATAAATAACGATACCTGGAATACTTCCCGGTTAAAATGCTACATCGGTATTAATCTGTGCGCTTGCAGATCCCTTTTATTATTTATCTTGATGAGCAAATGCATATTTCAATACCGCGTCTCTCATGTCATGCTGGGGATGACAACTTGGCTTAAGTGGCATGAGGGATAGGTTTGGCATTTTTGGCGCCGTTATCAGAATTAGAAAACTAAGTCTACTTTTGGTAGTGACGTTAAGAATGCCCAACAGCGAGTAGCTTGACCTAGGTGAGTCTTATGTTTAGGTGTGGTGCACACTTGTCAACTTAGCACTAGGAAGCTCTAGAATAGCTCAAAATTCAGTTGGAAGCAACTTGGTTCAAGTTGCGTCGCGTTTCGGAGTGTTTAGAGACGTTTTCCCTTGACCGGACGCGGTGTCTGGTATGACCGGACGCGTCCGGTCAGTTCTAAACCGCGACTGTGTTTCAGCTATGTTGATCGGACGCGGTCCTTGCGAGGACCGGACGTGGTGTTCAGACTGACACGTGTCACTTGAGGGAAATCACCTAATCGGACGCGACTGGGGTGTGATCGGCGCGTCCGGTCACGTTCCAGTAAGGTACTCTGACGACCGGACGCGTCCGGTCATCACTGATCGGACGCGGTCGCGCGTCAGGTTAGAGTACAGTAAGCTCCCTGCACGATCGGACGCGTCCGGTCACCCCTGATCGGCGCGTCCGGTCACTCAGCCGTTATTTCAGGTTTTGACCTTTACGAGCGACCGGCGCGTCCGGTCACCTCGTATTTTTATTGAGTTGGCAGGTAATGGTTGGATTTGACAGTGGGGTGTATAAATACATCTCCACCACCTCTTTTAGAGGTCTCTTGCTCATTTGTTCAGCTGAGAAACACCTTTGGAGTGCAAGGGAGTGCAAGAGCTCTAGTGAGGATTGTGGTTTGAGAATCAAAGCTTAAGAGTCCTCCACTAGTGAATAGAGAGTAGCAAGTGTGCATCCACCTTCTCATTAGGCTCGTTGTGGTCAAGTGAGAGTTCTAGCTTATTATTCTTGGTGATCGCCATCACCTAGACGGCTTGGTGGTGATTGAGAGTTTGGTGATCATCCGGCGGAGCTTGTGGATGACCCAACTCATCTTGTGAGCGGTTTTGGGCGATTCACCGCGATGGAGTGTCGAAGAATCAGCCCGTAGAGAGCACTTGATCCTTGTGCGGATCAAGGGGGAGCTACACCCTTGCGCGGGTGCTCCAACGAGGACTAGTGGGGAGTGGCGACTCTCCGATATCTCGGGAAAACATCGCCGTGTTCCTTGCCCCTACTTTCAAGCATTTACATTCTCGTATTTACATTCATTGCTTGATTTACTTTCCTAGAATTGCCATGCTAGACTAGGATTGGAAACTAGGGTGCAAAACTTTTACCGGTAGAATCTCTAGGAACACAAGTAGGCACTAGGGGTGAATTCCGGCTTGTAGGATTTAATTCTTGCAATTAATTTTTAGAAAAGCCCAATTCACCCCCCCTCTTGGGCATCTTGATCCTTTCAGAAGACAAGCATGAAGCACACACAGGCACAACAATAGAAGGAGAAACTCGACATGAGTGGCGGGAGGTGGGCTGTAGAAGTGCTTCAACGATGCCTTCAAGAATGACACTGACATCCGCAGAAGCCAACAACGCTGGTATAAGCACACCATTAGGTCTTTCAACCCCTACCTACCCCGACGAACAGGTACTTCGACAATGCCTTCAAGAAGGTTGATGTCGCAGGGTGCGCCACCGCCACCGGCCTGGAGGAACCGGACAAGGTTTTCACCTAGATACTATACGCCGACAGGCGTAGGCCACCCGCAAATGTTGGGACTGGCAGCAAAGGTCAATGCCGCCAGCACGGGCACCTAGACCGCAGCTACCTCCACACCACCACACAGCCAGCAAGAGGCCCGATGACCGTCGGCAAGGAACAGAGCACTTGGTGGTCTGGTAGCCAAGCACGTCAGGCGCAGCCTCAAACGACCGTTGCTGCCCTGGCCCCATCTGCCAGCGAGGGGAGGCCAGGCACGGCTCCACCCACTGATCGGCTAGGGAGGATGGATGCCACTGCCGTGGGAGGCTAGGGGACACCATGGCAATGGCCCGGTAGCCTTGGCTAGCCGCAGCGGGCCAAAGCTGCATGCCTGCTACACTACAGGCCAGTCAAAGGAGGCCACTGGCTGACTCCAGCGCGAAATCTAGCCAATCGTCGCAGATCTGGTGTGGGAGGCTAGATTCGGCCCGCCAGTCACCTACAGGCTCGACCTCCAGCCGGCCACAACCTTCCCTCGCCCCGGCCGCCAGTGAGTGGAGGTCGGCCACGGCACCACCCACCTGCCGGCCGGCCAACCTCGGATGCCCCCGCCACAACCGACTTTAGCCGCAGGGCAGTCGCACACGGGCTGGCCATGACCAGGAAAGGCAGCTGACGAAGGGGAGATCTGGCCAGGGAAAGGACGCAATGCACCCGACGAAGATCAAATGCGCTCGCTGCAGATGAGATCCGGAGACGCCCAACGAAGATCCGGCGAAGGGAAGGCCAAATCCTGACTGCCAGCCCCGTCAGAGAAGCTTCAGGGAAGGGCAAGGTGGTGGAGGAGGGGTTGGTGGAGTGGAGGGGAAGGAAGGAGGCTGCGCGACAGTGACCTTTTTTCAGCCTGTGCGGGCCGCCGCCGCCGCCGCATGCTGGAGGGTGACGGCGGCGGCCGGAGAGGAGGCAGAGGTGGGGCGCTCTATAGCGGTGGCGGTGAGGCCCCAAAGAGTCGCCCGTTGGGGGCGCTGGGGGAGGGGGAGCGGTGCTAATACCAACCTTGTGGATGCTGTCTCTCAATCAGACAATTTCATTTCTAAGTTCTGCATCACTGAAAATTCCATCATGCTGAACACCCAAACTCTGGACTATTGTACCAAACAACAGAGAAAAGCAATTCTTTCATCCTTCTACCAACACTCGAGAGAAGAAAAGCACTGATTGCGCACGCAAACTTCAGTGGCCAACATGTTTTTGTTTTTGAAGGATCGAAAACGACGACCAGAGGGGAGTGAATGGGAGCCAATTAAAAAATCTTCGCCGAGAAGAACTTGGCCTATAACCTGATTATAGCCCAACACGCCTCTCACATAATTGCCATGATCACACACGTCAACTAGTGATGTGTGCATCCTAGGAACAATTGGCATTTCTCAAAATAGTGAGGAAGTAGAGTGACAAAGCGTTGCTACTAATTATGAGCTCGAAAGTACTAATGAATATGTGAAATAGATATCAAGCTCATTAGACAAAAGCATGCAAGAGCTATCAATAAAACAAGACAACAGGCGCAACTTCTTTGCAACTACTAGGACACAAGCTGTACTCACGATCAGCAAGAGAAATTACATTAAAGCTTAAATCATCATTGGCTAATGATTGTATGAAAGGTTATTCACTATTGCATTACTGTAGCTTGACAATGACATGCATATTTATGATGACCAAAAACCTGCTGCGCTGCTGCTTACCGGCATGAGCTAGTGAACACCTGTACCAACACAAAAGCCAAGTTGATATTTATCGCTGATCACCAAGGGCAGCACGGTGAGCACCTGCTGCACATTTGCTTCTACTGCCCAGCACAAATCGTTGCTCGCTGCCAATGGGCTGGTCTGCTGCACATGAACAAATTCAGAGCAAAAACCACACACGCACTAAGGAGAGACTGCCGAGCTGCAGAAAGAAAATCAAGAACCAAAAGCTGCTTCTAATTTTAGGCTGCTGCTGTCGATCTGAAAAATAGAGAAGGCAATGGCTGATAAAACTAACGGACCGATGGACACTGACAGATACAGCCCCTCATGAAGACTGCCTCGAGCTGTTGCTGCACTAGGAACAGAGAACAAGAAGAACAAGCTGCTATTCCTGTTTGGGACAGAGGAGATAGACCACGGCTCACACTTCTGCCAAAAAATTCACCAATAAAAATCGATCCAGAACCGCTGCATGCTCTCGGGCGCTGCTGTCCTGGGCGAGCTGCTCCTCGCGGCGCTGCTTGCCTGCAGAACAAGACAGAGCAGAGAGACAGAGAGGGAGTCGGTCTAGGCACAGAGAAAGAGACGGGCAGCTCCACGAACTGGAAGGCACCGGCCACCACCAGGATCTGCCCGACGCACAGCTGTGATGCACGCCGGTTTGATTGGCGCAAAGGCAGGAGGTGCAAAGTGGACTGGTGCCAATGGCGCTCTCACCGGTGCACTGCGTACAGCAGCTGGGCACCACGAGCTGCTACGAACAGAGAAGAACAGACGCCCCTCACGAACAACACACGGGCGAGCACCAAAACGAGTCAAAACTCGATCAAATCACCGTGATTCGTTCCCAAAATTTGCACAGGTAATCACAACCAAGTTGACGAGCTACTCCTAGAAGATCACGGCCCGATTCAAACTTAAGCTCTGGCAAAATCAGATCATGGCCAAGAACGTAACTTTTTCCCCCAAAACGAAAATAGCTCAAATTCGCGGTGCTCTAGCGAAGGATTTGTTAGGAATCACCCTTGCCTTGTTCACACATGTCCTGGCACTAATTTGCCTTAAGAAATCTGCCCCAAATCAATGTCAAACCCGATGAACGAAAAATCCCCAAAAAAATAGTTCCGAAAATCATAGAAACGGGAAAAATTCAGATTTGGAGAGGGGACGAGCGATGCACGAAATTGATCCTCGGATTACTTCGTAAGGTCTGGTTACAAGTCGCTCCTAACAAATCAAAGTTATGGATGGCAAAAGCTTAAGAAGAGTCACTCCTCTTTTTCTAACCCTAGCCACCTCTCAACACCACGAAGTTATAGATGTTAAAAATGTTAAGAACGAGAGTCACTCTTCTCTCTCTGACCCTAGCCTCCTCTCAACACCACACAAATGAAAGTGACCCTTCTAGAATAGCTGCCCAATCGACCCCTTAACATATATATATATAGGTGCCCATTAAAAGATGGAAACACCCTTACATGAAGCACACAATCAAATACTCTCTAGGGATAAAACCGTCCAAGGTTTTCTTCGTCAGTCCAACGGACCCAGTGCCTTCTCGACTTCGCTACGCCTCGACACAAGCTACGAGATGCCACCACGTGTCCGCCGATCCGCCACTCCCCGGTTTTAAGGCCCAAACCAGTCAAACCTACCGTCGATGGTCTTGAGGCTCAAACCACTAAACCGTCCATGTTTGGTTTTGACGCCAAACCAGCGAACTATCCTCTGATAGTTTTGAGGTCGAAACCACCAAACCCCCATGCACGCCTCGCCATGCGTGACTAACCAATGTCGACGCGTATCCGACCTCTGCCAAGCTTGACGTCTTCGCCTTCTTTCTTCACTTGATCGACGCCATCTACATCTCCCATGTAGATGCATGTCCGGCCTCTGTCAAGTGCCATAACGCCATCGTCCTCCTCCTTGACTTGGCCGACGCCATCTTTATCACTTATGTACTCTTGCACTTGTCGATGTCCCCAAGTATCAGCCACTGCGGCTGGTCACCCGGTCTCTTGGTCCCTCGGTCCAAGTCTCACGCTCATCCTTCACCACTCCTAGTCCATCGGCATGACATGTCCCTACTTGACCTTCACCTTACCGTCGACCACTGCTTCTGAGCTCCACACCTGCGCACCACAGGCTAAGAGACATGTTGCACAACACACTTAACGCAATACAACTCAACATAACACCTCCGGTTAGCCATTAGCGTAATCAAGCACATATGAAATATGACTCAACTGGAAAAGCCTCAAACCTCACACATGTGTCAATTATTCATCACACACACATGGACACATCTCCACCGTGTGTTCACAGTTTTCAGTTTAGGAGCACTTAGAGCACCAGCCAGCACAAATCGGACTATGCACCAACAGCAAAAGGTATTAAAACTGTCAACAACATTTCAACTGGCCTGCCGCAAAAACAATAGAAAGATTGCACATCACATCAGAGCACAAGACAACAAATAAGTGGATAAATTTAGGTGTCCACGTCACTGCAAACTGCCTTGAGAAGTCTGAACACATCGCCAACAGTCATTGAGCACGTGAGAAAATTGCTGGACCAAACATGGAAAACATCTACACCAGACAGTGCTTCTGCAATGACGCCCTAGAGTGCTTCGGCAACGAGATACAGTGGCCTCGGAAACGAGCCTGAGCTCGATCGGTTCGCTCTTCCGTTGCGGAAGCACCGGTCACGAGTTCGGGTGCCGCTCAACTCATGATTCCCACCCGGATTTTCTCCTAGTTTTAATTTCAGGTAGCTTCTCGCGTAGACGTGCCACAATGGTCAAGTGACGTGCCCACCACGCTCGGAGATCTGGTGATCTTCGAGTACTTCTTAGCTGCGTTCGTGGTTTAGGTGTAGTTGTAGGTTTGTTTATATACAGGGTGTGTGTGAGGTGATGTGTGTCTATATCTGAACAGATACTATCTCTGTACTAGATGAGAGATACAGTGGCCACCTGCCCCTTCCTACGTACCAACAGCAAGGAAAAAAAAGAAGAAGCCACAGGCCTACTGTAGGGGCATCCATGGCCAATCTGCCATGGGCCCACGCGTAGAGCCGATGGAAGCTAGTTTTTTTGGTTCCACCATCTGCTAACCCCCTTTGAGAGCATGTTTTGCAGGATTTCACGAGTGGAGCTAGGCAAGCTGTTACCGTTTCGTTGGACACACAACGAAACAGCTTTGGGACCTGGTGGAAAATCTCCACCAAACATGCAATAAGGCTACATTCCAGATTTGGGCCAAACAAGTTCTTGTCAAAATCCGACACATGATCCATAATGCCCCGTTGGCCTTTAATTTCCTTTCGGACTCTAACCCGAAAATAGTAGATTTTTGTCTCCTCCCATTTGCAAAGTGATGAAAAAACTATGTGTTTGTGTTTAATTACTAACGTAATTAATTTGTGCTTTGCTATTTTGCTTTGGCGATGCTTTGAGAGATGTCTAATCGCGTCTAGGCTTAGAACATCGTAAGTTATGGTGTGTAACCTTAGCGATTAGAAGAGAGACATGTCGGGTTGTAATTGGGATATATGCCAAGTTTTTTCACGGCTAAGATTTTTAGTGGCTCCCATTCAACACCTTTAGTTGCCATTTCGATCCTTCAAAATCACATCCACACAATACATTCTCAGAGACCGATCATCACAATGAAACAAAAATGGTTTTGGAAACGGGAATGGTATGGTGAGGACGTCATATCGTCTGGACGCTCCCGTTCGTGGGCCGCAACACCAGCCCAATGACCCAATAGTTGTAGCCTCTCGTCTACTCGCCCCTAACAGTAGCCTGCTGTCTCCATTCTCCAAAAAAAATCACCGCAGCTCGAGTGAACAAGCTACGCTATGACCATGCTCGGTCGCGCCACCTCGGCATTCTCCACGGCGGCTAGGAGCCCGACGGCCGGCATCTCCATCATGCCTGAGCGCGGTCGCCCGCCTTCCTCCCTCTCCATCGTGCCTCCTGGCCACCCGCCTTCCTCCCTCTCCATTGCACCTCTTGCCCCACTGCCGCCTTCTCCACCAGAGCAACGGCAGCTCACGCCAGCATGAGATCGAGAGCGCGACCATCCAGCTCCTCGCCCCCATCTACCTCGTGCCGTCGGCAGGAAGGAGAGGCTTGCACCACCGCAGTTCCCCACCAGGTAGGCCATGGCCACCGGCAACGCTGTGTTTCAAGTGTTTTGGGCGTTTTCAGACATGTTGCAAGCCTATGTTTCAAATGTTTTATTTGTTTCAGATGTATGTTTCAAGTGTTTCATATGGATGTTGCAAAAGTAGATCGTGATATTGCATATGTTGCAATGGTTGTATACGTATATTCTCAATGTTTCATATATTTTTCAGACGTATGTTGCAAGTGTGTTATCTAGATGTTGCATTTGTTTCACACATATGTTCTAAGTATTTTATCTGGATGTTGCGTAATATTTGTAATGGTTTTTAAGTGTTTTTCAAGTGTTTTTGCGAGTATTTCAGATGCATGTTTCAAGTGTTTCATTTGTCTTCTTTTATATGTTGCAAGTGTTGCATCTTAATATTTCAAAAATAGATCGAGGTGTTGCGTAAGGGATGCATGTGGAAAGCAGAAGGGGGCGCAAGCGGTCCCCCGTGTGCGGTCTGGTGGCGCGGGCCCGCTGCTAGGCGCTCGCTCGCAAGTCTAATGCTGCTGGAGGCGCTCGCTTGCTTGCTACGCAGGCACCGTTCGACGCTAACACCCTAAGACCCTAGATCGAACATCCGGGCGCTAGCAAGTCTGTTGTGGAAACGAGAATACAGCACTGGTAGACCACTCCACGAGCTGAATTTTATCATCCAAACCCCAGCATACAGGTCGCGCAAGATGAGGCCGAAATGTCACTGTCTGGTTCTGCTGGAAATGATTCTGGGATGCGAGGCTGGGCATGTCGCAACAATCTTGTCCATCTCCAAGACAGACGGCAACGCTGAGAGACGGGATGGAAGCTGAAAAGTACGAAACTGACGAGTTTGACGGACTCCGGGTCTTCGCTGCAGCAGCGGTCAAGCCAGGATAAGGCGAGATGATGACGAAAGTGTGTGGATGTAAATATTAAATGCGGCTGTTAGAGTATGGCAAGAGCCTATTGGGCCTGGGCTGGTGGTACAGCCCATTAGTGTTAGGGTTAATTAGAGATAAGGGTCGCTTGCTTAGGAGTCAAGTTAACCTCTCTATATAAGGAGAGAAGATGTATCAATCTAATCAAGCAAGAGATTAGAAGGAAAAACCTTCTCTCTTGCTGGCCGTGGGCGAAGCCCTGCGGCCGGCGTTCCCAGCGCCCCTCACAGCCCTAGCCGCCGGGTCTCTCCCTCTAGCTCGTGAACAGTACCCGCGCGGTACTGTAGCGCGCGCAGTCTCTTCCTCCTCAATTCTCCCCATCTCAACGACGTCCATAACAATTTGGTATCGAAGATGCCAGGTTCCGATGAGCCGCTGTGGGATCAGATCGCCAAGGTGCTGGCCGACATCAACGTGCAACAGGCGCACCTCAACTCACGGCTGGCCACCATGGAGATCCATCAGGCCTCGTCCTCGGCGGGCACCGTGCCCCAGAGTTTCCCCTACTGGAT
The DNA here is from genome assembly GCA_022457205.1 of Saccharum spontaneum. NCBI lineage: Eukaryota > Viridiplantae > Streptophyta > Magnoliopsida > Poales > Poaceae > Saccharum > Saccharum spontaneum. The sequence goes on from CM039596.1 coordinate 20,000,534, forward strand.
GCCTGGGTACGGCACGACAGCGCTGCCGACTTACACCACCACCACCCTAATGCCAGGTTCCGCTGCCGATTCGTTCCAACATCGATCACCTGCTTCATGTCGACGGCACTGCTTTTGCTGCTGTCGATCCTTCCTCCGGCGTAGGCAACGCCCCCTCTTCAAGCGCCAGCGCCATGTCACCCCTGCAGATCGGCACTCTGCAGCAGCAGCTGTGCTTCGGGAAGACATGGCCCTGCGACTCCCAAAGGCGAGAGTGTCTCCTGCGGCGATTGTTCCATCACCCAAGGATCTGTACGTCTACATGAGCAGCACAATAGCCCAGATGCAAGCCAAGGCGGATGAGTTTCTGCAACTGCTACAGTTCAAGAAGACGATGGAGCAGGAGACGAAGATGCATACCCACCAGGTGTTGGCAGCGGTGCGGTTACAGGCCGCAACACGCGGACTCCTGGCACGACGGCAGGCGCGGGAGCTGCGTGGGTTGCAGTGGGTGCCTGAGCCCCGTACCCCTTCGCATCCTCACCAGGCCAAGCTTCGCCGCATGGAGGGCCTCGATATCGTCCGACGCATCGTGGAGATCGGGCGTGCCGTCCCCACCACAGGTAGCGAACTTAGCATCGACAGTGGTGGCGGTTGGCGAGGCGGGTGTGCGGTCACCAGTAGGCGGACCTTGATTACTGCTGTCGTGCCCCGGCGCCGGACACCGCCAGGGCGCCTCCGCTGGTCGTCGTTGGGGCAACTCACAGGCCACGGCGCATGTAGCTCGCGCTTGCCTCTTCTCTGTGCGACGGGGACTGGCGACCGCCTTGCGACGCGCTCATCGAGTAGTGCTGTTGTGCCCCGACACTGGCTGCCACGAGGGCGCCTCCGCTGGTCACAGTTGACGGCGCCATGCTCGGAAGGAGTTGCGGCTTGGGATGCGGTGCGGCTGGTGCCCAATTCGTTGGTGTGGATGAGGCAAGTATTGGCACGGGAGCTGGATTTGTGGTGGGCCACAGCAATATTGGGCCGTTTTCCCTTCGAGTCAGCCCACATGCAGCCGATGACAATGAAGTTTCCCTGGGAGCCAGGAGGACTGCAACTGCATGTGTATGATTCGATAACTAATGCATGCCGGTACAAAAGCAGGTTGGGGCCAAAATTTTTGCCGCGTGAGCAGCTTGGCATGCAGGATGCGTATGATGGCCAACAGCCACGAGTTTGCTTGCGTCAGCCTCCTCCAGTTCAACATCAAGGCCGCAGCCCCATCTCTCTTGCGGGCAGGACTCTCTCTTCAAGCTGCTGGATGGGGGCCACCTTCATATTCACATTGTGGCTTAAGGAAGAATAATAAAACGAGTCAAAATGTAAAAGGCTTGCTTTTTGGTGTTAGGTTTGTGTCGAGTCGAGTCATTGTTATAAGTTGGTTAGGTTGCAGCTCGAGGACGAGCTGCATGTCCAGGTGGGGTGTAGTGTTAGAGTATGGCAAGAGCCTATTGGGCCTGGGCTGGTGGTACAGCCTATTAGTATTAGGGTTAATTAGAGATAAGGATCGCTTGCTTAGGAGTCAAGTTAACCTCTCTATATAAGGAGAGAAGATGTATCAATCTAATCAAGCAAGAGATTAGAAGGAAAAACCTTCTCTCTTGCCGGCCGTGGGCGAAGCCCTGCGGCCGGCGTTCCCAGCGCCCCTCACAGCCCTAGCCGCCGGGTCTCTGCGTGAACAGTACCTGTGCGGTACTGTAGCACGCGCAGTCTCTTCCTCCTCAATTCTCCCCATCCCCACGACGTCCATAACAACACCACCCGGCAAAACAACGCAAGAGAATTAAAGGCACCTTTCTGGACGCTTCGGCCAAGGAGAAGAGGTGCGTTGTTCTATTTCCTCATGTTCAGTTCAAGCACTACTTGAGCAAGTGCTCTGCTGTTACTCGTCATGAATTTGTTGCTTGCAGCGCAATTTGAACATTGACAGAGTTTACTAGCACTATACTTTACTGGTCGAGTGCAGTTCCATACTTTCATTTTCACTGTACCTAAATGGGAAGAGGGCAGAGTAGCATGTTCTGGCACAAAGTATGTAGTTTCGCTGGTAAACATAGTACCCCACAATATTTATACTATGTATGATGTATTTTGCAGGTAACGAGGGCACTAATGACGGAGGACCAGCCGGTGAAACTCGCCATGCTTATGCTACTATCACTGTTTCTGCTATCTCATGGCGTAGGGAATATCCGTTGCTCCACCGTCCCTGAGAATATCACGGACATGCTCGCCTTGATTGATTTCAAGGCAGTTACCACAGATCCTTCAGGATCCTTGAGCTCGTGGAACACCAGCATCCACTACTGCTACTGGAGAGGTGTCACATGTAACCCAAAGAACCACGGTCGAGTAACGGCACTCATACTTGCCAACCAAGGCCTGTCAGGTCCCATTTCCCCATCCGTTGGAAACCTAACGTTCCTTCATACGCTAGACCTGTCTGCCAACCAGTTCTCTGGCCAAATACCTCGTCTCAACAATCTGCAGAGGATGCAAATCCTTAATCTGAGCTACAATTCACTGGGTGGGGTTATTCCAGACACGCTCATAAATTGTTCCAACCTCAAGGAGTTGCACCTCTACCGTAACTTACTCAATGGTGCAATTCCTCGGGAAATAGGTCTCCTTAAGAATCTAGTCTTTTTTGCCCTTAATAACAATAATCTCACCGGGACTATCCCGCCAACCCTAACATCACCCATATAGAACAGTTTTATCTTGAAGTAAATCAACTTGGAGGAACAATTCCAGATGAACTTGGCCAATTTTCGAATATTTCGATGCTGGGCCTTGGGGAAAATAGGCTATCAGGAACTATCCCTGTAAGCCTGTTTAATTTGTCCTCTCTTCAAGGACTAGATTTGGCTACAAATCAGCTAAGAGGGAGTCTACCGAGCAATATGGGTGACCGTGTTATGGATGTCGTTGGGTTGTTGGGATCGAGACGAGAGAGTTGAGGGGGAGCGGCGGCGGAGCTACAGTACCCGCGGTGCTACAGTACCGCGGGTACTGTTTACGTGATGAGAGAGGTAGAGGAAGGAGGCGGCTAGGGCTTTGAGGTCTCCCAGCTCCCTAAGGGAAGCTGAGAATTATGATTCTCTTGCTTGATCTCAATAATCCTGATTACAAGGTATTTGTAGAACTAAATATCCTTTTGCTAATTGACCCCTCAAGCTAGCTGCTAATTATATAAATAAAAATCCCGAAATTAATAACTGAGGCTCTTCTAGCCACTTATGGGCTGGCGCCTGGCATACAGCAGCCCAGTCATAACATCTCTCCCCGCCTCGACAAACAGCTCGTCCTCGAGCTGGACGTCGGGGTAGAGGGCCTTGAACTCCTCCAGGAGCTCCCATGTCGCATCATCTTCAGGAAGACCATGCCACTTGACAAGCAGCCGCCAAGCACCCCTTCTTTGCTGGGCACGAAGCACCTGCTCGGGCGCCAGTAACAGACGCCCGTCCTGGACTGCTGCGCCTGATGAAGTCGTTCGCGAACCTCCTCCAGGAACGCGCCTCGATCCCGCAGCATAGCGTCCACCGCCTCCGTCTGTGCCGCCCCCTCCTGGTGGGGCAGAAGAGGTGGTGGGGAACGACCGTACACCACCTCAAACGGCATCGCCCGGAGCGCGGAGTGGTAGGAGGTGTTGTAGCAGTACTCCGCCCAGGGGAGCCAGTCGACCCACGAGCGCGGGCGATCCCCGGTGGCGCAGCGCAAGTACATCGCGATGATCTTGTCGACGATCTCCGACTGGCCGTCGGTCTGGGGGTGGAACGCCGTGCTCAGTCGCTTCTTGACACCTACACATTTGAAGAGATCACACCACAGGTTGCTGGTGAAGACCGGGTCGCGGTCGCCGAGCGCCCGGTAGTCGATGCAAAAGCGCCACGACCCGTCCGCTTTCTTGACCAGTAGCACCGGTGCGGAAAACGGAGAGGTACTGGGGCGGATGATGCCCTGCTCCAGCATGGCGGCGCACTGCCGCTCGAGCTCGTCCTTCTATAGCTGCGGGTACTGGTCAGGCCGCACAGCTACCGGCGCGGTCCCCGGCAACAGGTGGATGCGGTGGTCGTAGGGGCGGGCCGGAGGTAGGCCGCGCGGCGTGTCGAAGACAGCGCTGTACTGAAGTAGAAGCTCGTCCAGCAGCGGTTGTTGCGGGTCAGCCCCGACCGCAGCCAACGATCGCTGCTGGGAGGGCGCGCCCGAAGCGGACACACATTGCCACGTCACGCGGCTGCCGTCCCGCTGGAAGGACACGGTGAGCCCCTCAAAGTCCCAGGTGAGGGGGCCCAACATGCCGAGGAAGTCGACGCCCAAGATGAAGTCGAAGCAGCCTAGCGCGAGCCCGACGCAGGTGATGGAGAAGGGCGCCCCACTGATGATGACGGGCACGTCGCGGGCGATCCCCTCGCAAGGCATGCGCTCGCCGTTGGCGACCGTAACACGCAGCTGGTCGCCCCCCTGTGGAGCCAGGCCAAGGTGGCGCATGGCTGCACCCTGCAGGAAGGTGTGAGTGGAGCCGGTGTCCAGCAAGGCGAGGAGGCGCTCGCCCTGGATCATCACGGGCAGCAGCATCGTGTGGTAAGTCCGGATTCCTGCAAGAGCATACATAGAAACCACAAGGGTGTGAGCGTGGGCAGCCTCGTCGACGAGCTGCTCCTCGGGCACAGCCGCGTCCGCAGCGTCCTCTGCTGGCTGCCTGTCGTCATTCACAAAGTTGTCCGCCTCCAGGTAGAACAGACGGGGACAAACGTGGCCACGCACGTATGGCTCGTCGCAGTTGTAGCAGAGGCCTTGGCGTCGGCGCTCTTGCATCTCGGCCAGCGAAAGACGGTGGAACAGCCGTGCCGGGGCTGCTGCGCCCGGTACAGCAGCTGCCGCGCCCGCTGCGGCTGGGGCTGGTGCGCCTGGCGCGCCGGCCTGAGGACATGGAGGAAGGGCCGGCCGTGGTGGTGGACGGGCGCCATGCTGCTGCTACGGCTGCTGCAGTGCTGCCATGGCCGTGGCGCGGCTCTCAAAGGCGCAGGCCAGGAACATCGCTGACCGGAGGTCGGGCGGGGCGCGCATCGCGACGTCCACCCGAATGTGTTCCGGGAGGCCGCCGACGAAGAGCTCCGCCTTCTGATGCATGGAGATGTCCCGGGAGTGCGCGAGAATCGCCTGGAAACAGTTCGCGAACTCCTGTACCGTGGAGTGGAACGGCAGCCGGCCCAACTCAGCCAACCGCGAGCCGTAGATGGGTGGGCCGAAGCGAAGGCGGCACAGCTCCTTGAAGCGCTCCCAGGAAGGCATGCCCTCATCCAGCAAGAGGGCGTAGTACCACGTCTGAGCGACGCCGGTGAGGTGGTACGAGGCCATCCACGTCCGCTGCTCCACCGGGGTGCGCTGGCCCCAGAAAAATTGCTCACAATGTGTAAGTCAGTTCAGCGGATCAACGGAGCCGTCATACGTGGTGAAGTCCAGCTTGTAACTCTTCGGCTGAAACTCCGCTGCGCCGAACGCTGCGGGGGCGGCAGCCGCGCCGAATGGCACAGGAGTGGCCGCCGATGGCGCTGCGCTAGGCACCGGGTGCGGCTAGAAGCTGGAGCCGTGGAAGAGGGGGCCATCTACGCCGCCGTAGAGGGTGCCCGACGCAGGAACGCCCCCATGGCCAAAACCCGCGGTGATGTGGGGCGCCTGCGGAATGGCTGTACGCGCCGGCGGGGAGTAGACTGGCAGCGACTCACCCGTGAGCCATGCCGGTAACGGGGACGGCGAGTGGGGGAACTTGATCTCCTAGATCGGCACACCAGCGGGGGGCATCGACGGTGCTGGTAAAGTGGTGGCCGTCGTGTCGTCGGGCGGCATCCCGTAGGGGTACAGGGCGGTCGATGACGCTGGAGGAGGCGGCGGCTGCTGCGACGTCGGTGGTGGGGTTGGTTGCGGCCCCAGCAGGAATCCATGGATCCCGGCCACCATCCTGCCGAGGTCGAGGACAGCCGCCGTCAGCTGCTCGTTCGTCATGACGCCCACGGCGGAGGACGAGGCACCCGTGGTCATCGGCAGGGAGGACTGCGGGACCATGGCGGACGTGGTGACCGCGGGTAGCGGCGCGGTTGTGCCCGGCGGAATCGTAGCGGAGAGGGGCGGCACGGTGGTGGAGGGCAGCGGGATCGACATGGCCAAGTCCGATACCAGGTTGTTATGGATGTCGTTGGGTTGTTGGGATCGAGACGAGAGAGTTGAGGGGGATACCGTGGGTACTGTTTACGTGACGAGAGAGGTAGAGGAAGGAGGCGGCTAGGGCTTTGAGGTCTCCCAGCTCCCTAAGGGAAGCTGAGAATTATGATTCTCTTGCTTGATCTCAATAATCCTGATTACAAGGTATTTGTAGAACTAAATATCCTTTTGCTAATTGACCCCTCAAGCTAGCTGCTAATTATATAAATAAAAATCCCGAAATTAATAACTAAGGCTCTTCTAGCCACTAATGGGCTGGCGCCTGGCATACAGCAGCCCAGTCATAACAGACCGCCTCTCTAATCTAAAATTACTATACTTGGGCCAGAATTGGCTGGAAGGGCGCATACCAGATTCCTTAGGTAATGCTTCCATGCTACAAGAAGTATTTCTACAATCTAACAACTTCACTGGACAGATCCCTAGTTCCTTTGGGAAGCTTTCAAGTATATCTAAACTGGACCTTGAGGAGAACATGCTTGAGGCAAAAGATAGTGAAAGCTGGGAATTCTTGCAAGCGCTAGAAAACTGCAATGATCTACGAATTCTATCACTATCAAACAATCAGCTGCAGGGCGTCATACCAAATTCAGTTGGTAACTTATCGTCTAGTCTCCAGTACTTATTTTTAGGTGGAAACAAGCTGTCAGGTACAGTGCCACCAAATATAGGAAAACTTTCTGGGTTGGTTCTATTGACACTAGATGAATGCAGTCTCACTGGTAGCATTGATGGATGGCTTGGACACCTAAAAAACCTGCAACATTTGAGTCTTAGCAAAAACAACTTCAGCGGACCCATTCCACCAATCATTGGCAATCTTAAAGGCTTGGTACATCTTTTTTTGGACAATAACAAGTTTGAGGGTAGCATTGATGGATGGCTTGGAAACCTAAAAAACCTGCAACGTTTGAGTCTTAGCAAAAACAACTTAAGGGGACCCATTCCACCCATCATTGGCAATCTTAAAGGCTTGGTACAGCTTTTTTTGGACAATAACAAGTTTGATGGCCCTGTACCTCAGACCTTAGGAAATCTTCAAGGACTTCAAAAGTTAGACTTAAGTCACAATAATCTTCAGGGCAATATTCCTTAGGTTGGTAACCCTAAGCAACTCATCAACATATATCTTCCATCAAATATGCTTACTGGAGAAATTCCTGGCTGTTTTGACCAATGTCTAGCCTTTGGTGCAAACTGAGTTTATCTCAATTGGTTTCCTTGTGGTACAACCTACTCACCCAAGTTCTAAGCCCTCGACTTGGTATGGGTGCTTGTATTTTTCTGGCTAGGGGCCCCAAGGAGGTGCTCATATAGGGGTAGGGTTTATAAACTTGCATTTAGGTGGCAAGTATGTGTGCATGTTTCATATGTATACTATGTAATTCAAAAAAAAAAGTCTAGCCTCAGGTGACATCAGGATGGACAAAAACTTACTAAGCGGGAGCATTCCTCCTTATTATGGTTACTTTTTTTTTTTGAAAGAACTATTTTGGCAACTTCGCTGGTTTGAACGTGCTGATCTTTCCACATAAAAGTTTGTCAGGCACCATGCCAACAAATCTCTCTCTCTCTCTCCGTACATGGAAAGCGTAGGTGCTGGAGGCAGGGCACTGCAGCCAATGTTCATATATGTTTGCTTTTTTAATAAAGGAATTTTATACTAGCCTCTTAGATATAGAAATTTTGTTTCGGACTCTGCAAGAGTTCAGATATGTTTGTACATCTCTGAAATTTGGTCGCTCTGCTCACCCAGTGCTATTATCTGTGGGATTTTATGCTAAGGTTGTACCTTGTAGGATTGTACACTCATTAATTATAGGCTGTTTGCTTTGAGGAATGAGTTAGTCCACTATCTACTTATTCCTCACTTTTTTGTGTTGGCTTGTGGCATGGAATAGGTTGATGCGTTATCACCTCGTTCCTCACAAGCTAATAATTAGTAGTAGTATGAGAAAACTTAATTTTGAGAAATGAACTCATGATGCATCACCTCATCTAGAATGGAGTGGTTCCTCAAACCAAACATGCTAAAAGACTACTCCGTGATAGGATCTCTCCAATCAGGAAGCCCAGGAAAGTTGGAGACGGCACCAAGAGGCTGAGAGAACTTGGAAACGTAAATGATGATTAAGTTCAAGAGGTTGAACTACGTGTTGATAATACTGTTGGATTGTTTCAGCATGGTACTGTCATATGATTGTAAAACAGAGAAACCGGGGGGAAAAATGTAGGAACAAATAGAGGCATTTGTGATAAAACAGAGGAATAGAAAAAACAGAAGAAAGAAATAGAAAGAGGCATTTGAAAACAAAGAAAAATAGCATAGGAAATGTTGAAACAAATTCAAAGCTATTAGTACTTGTATAGGCTAAATATCACACATACGTGAAAATAGGCTGGGCATTATAGTATTTCTGTTTTATTAATTTATTTCTACTGACTCATGGGGCCAAGATACTCAACTTGCGGAGAGGCTTACTCTCAAAAACAAACTCATGGAGACGCTCATCCATTCAATCCACTGCACACACAGCATGCTCTTGCTCCTCTAGTCCTCTTTGTTCCCATCAATACATCAATCTCCACTGGGTGTGCTTCCTTTGCGCTGCAGTAACGGTGTTTTCTTCTCTCTTCTCTCTAGCGATGCAGCACAGGTGGTGACACCGGAATGCCAAGGGGGAGCGACAGGCCTCCATCATGGAGTTCCTGATGGGCAGCGTCCAGCATCGATGGGATGGAGCTCGTCGTCTGCGGGTTGCAAATGTCTAATCTTCTCCACCAGACTCCAAGAGGATAATCGCGTGGCCACCTCAGGCTTCTGAAACCAGAGCCAGGAGCAGATATTTTCTTTCCTATGAAACTGTGTTCTTGCTACGTACCATATTCCCGGAGGAAAGGATTGGTTCGTATCCTTCGCTCCAAACGCTCTGACCATCTTTCCTTTCCTGTGTTTTGGTTTCCTTCACCTTTCCTTTGAAAAAATCTTCATTCCCTAAGTATCTTTCTATGAACGTAGGCTCTCGAAGATGGCAATCCTGAGGCATGGCAACCAGGTTTGGGAAGCTTATCATGTTTTCATTAGAACCGTTTGCGTGTTAATGTCTAAATCTCTAACTGCTTGATGGAAATGGGTGATCTTGTGTAAAAAAAACATATTATATTAAATGAAAACAACTATATACTATAAAGTTTATTTTGTCAATCTAGATATGAAGATTTAGAATGTGGCAAATGCAACCTGAACCCTTCGCAAGTATGAAAATAAATACAATATGTAGTTTTGTACGGGCACTGGGAACATTTCCCACCAAAAGGAAGTATTTCTATCCGACACATGTAATAACTCATTTTCAACTTGCTTTTTTACTTAAAAAAATAGTAAAAAAAAGAGTACCTAATGGACGAATCATAATTGTGAGGAAAAAACAGAGCCTTCTATTTTCTAGGCACTTCAATCAGAGTATTTCGCTTTGGAAGTTCTGCAACGCTGAAAACTCCACCATGCTGCACAAAACTCTGGAGTCTGGACTATAGAAAAAAAAAACAACAGGGAAGCAATTCTTCAATCCTTCTGCCAGGACTCGACGGAAGAAAAGCACTGATTGAGCACGCAAACTTCAGTGGCCATCATGGTTTTTTTTGTTCAGTTTAGGAGCATTTAGAGCACCTGCCAGCACAAATTGGACTATGCTATGCACCACCAACAAAAGGTAATAAAACTGTCTATCACATTTCCACTAGCCCGCCGCAAAAACAATAGAAAGATTGCACATCACACATCAGAGCACAAGACAACAAATCAGTGGATAAATTTCGGTGTCCAAATCACTACAAACTGCCTTTGAGAAGTCTAAACACATCGCCATCAGAGTGCATTGAGCACATGAGAAAATTGATGGACCAAACATGGAAAACATCTACACCAGACAGTGCTTGCCCTAGAGTGCTTTGGCAACGAGATACAGTGGCTTCCGCCTCCGCCGGTTGCCACTGCTGCCCCTTGGTACACACCAACAACAAGGAAAAAGAAGCCATGGGCCTGTGCCAGGGGCATCCACAGCCAATCTGCCATGGGCCCATGCGCACCTCGTAGAGAGCCAATAGAAGCTAGTTTTTTCTGTTCCAGTTCCACAGTTTGCTCACCCCCTTTGAGAGCATGTTTTGCTAGACTTCACGAGTGAAGCTTGGGAAAGTTGCTGCCGTTTGGTTGGAAACACACCCAAACAGCATTGGGAGCAGGTGGAGAATCTCCACCAAACGTGCATTAAGGCTACATTCCAGATTTGGGCCAAACAAGTTCTTGTCAAAATCCACCACATGATCCATAATGCCCTGTTGGTCTTTAATTTCCTTTCCTTATGACTCTAACCCTTTGCTATTTTGCTTATTTGCCTTTCAATTAGTAAATTAATTGAACACAAAATATGTTGCCTTTTTGACTTTCAATTAGTAACATAATTAATTCGTGCTTTGCTATTTTGCTTCGGTGATGCATTGAGAAATGTGTTGGCACTGATCCGGATCACACACCTGCAACTTCGAGATCAACGAAATCGATCTAGAGATCGATTAGGTCGGTGTAGAGCCCGTCCATAATTTTTTTGTGCTCTTTTTTCTCTGTCTCTTTCTTGGTGTCTCTCCTAAACTCCAATATATAAATAATATACAGTAGGACGGCACCCTCTTGATTTATAAAAAGAAAAGTGATCCGGTGCTTTAGAACCATATATAACCAACTGGTCTTGTTAGGTGCATGTATAACTCTACTCATTGAGTTCTATATTATATAAATGTATCCCAGAGAACAGCAAAATAAAAAGGTGGCGTAGAGCATGTGAGACTGCCATTGTTGTTCACACAGGCAGGATAGGAAGTGAAATAACACAGCAGCGGCATGATAATTTCCGTTGTCTGATAAGTATTCTTGATACAGTAGAAGGCAAAGCATGGGAGGACATCCTAGAGTAAGAGGAAGGATTTGATGTGGGTTTGAGAGGCGTTGGGAACAAAAACACGCCTTGGGACAGGGAGCGATGCGTTAGAGATGCTCTGATCACTCATTTTTGGGAAGCCTTAGGGCCCGTTTGGTTTGGGTGTTAAAGTTTAATAAACACCGTAGCACTTTCGTCTTATTTGACAAAAAGTTTCTAATCTTAGACTAATTAAGCTTAATAGATTCGTCTCGTAAATTACTCCTAATCTGTGCCGACATGCATGCAATTAGTCTACATTTAATACTCCATGCATTTGCCGCAACATTGATGTGATGGGAGTTAAACTTTAACACGTGGAAACCAAACAGGGCCTTACTTGTACGTGGAGCGTTGCGCACATCAGCAGAGATTCCGCCTGGCCTGGCCTTGTTGTGTAGCAGCAGCAGCACTACTGCTCGTCAGTGTTACAACGCTGCCTGGGCCTGGGCCTCTCCTAGCAAGCAGGCTCTCATTTTCGACATTATAGATTCGAGATAGATCAGTATAGTCAGCACCTCAGTGATCTCATTTTTCTTGCTACTGTAAAGGTACTCCCCGTGCTAATGGGAAGATAATTGTCGGCATTGAGTTTCAGTACTACTGGAACGGAATGGATTTGACAGGCTGATCGTCTTCAGATTTTGCTTGCACGGTCAATTAAAAATAGGTTCGCCTTCCTGTTCTAAAGGGGGGAAAAAGGTCCGATTGATTTCGTTGGATTCACCAAACGTCCAATTGAATGTGCCAAAAATACCGGAATGTAACCTGACCCCTCCGTGACTATGAAAATAAATACAATACTTAGTTTTGTCCAGGCACCGGGAAATTAAAAATTCTCATGAAAAGGAAGTATGTCCATCCGACACATGTAATAACTCATTTTCATCTTGCTTTTTCAATAAAAAAATAAAAATAAAAGAGAGATGGACGAATCAAAATTGTGTGGACAAAACAATACCTTGTATTTTTCAGGCACTTCTACCAAGACTCTCGAGAGAAGAAACACACGCAAACTTCCGTGACTATCATGTTTTTTTTGTTCAGTTTTGGAGCACTTAAAGCACCTGCCAGCACAAATTAGACTATGCACAAACAAGTAGTGGCGGATCCAGGATGGGATCAAGGGAGGGGCTAAGTAATAGAGATTGTGATTAACCATAAAGATTTAAGGGTAATTTAGAGCTAATTGCAACAGTAATCTTATGGAAATATCATGCTGCCGGGGGGGGCTGCAGCCCCCCCAGCCCCCCCCTGGATCCGCCAATGCAAACAACAATAGGCAATGAAACTGTCAATCAATTTCCACTAGCCCGCCGCAAAACCAAAGAAAGATTGCACATCACATCGGAGCACAACACAACAAATCAGTGGATAAATTTAGGTGTCCAAATCAGCACAAAGTGCCTTGAGAAGTCTGAACACATCGCCATCAGAGTGCATTGAGCACATGAGAAAATTGCTGGACTGTAACATCCTAGATGTTAAAAAGCAATTAAAACCTTGATCATATTTATCACCATGCATAATCATGAAGTAGTAAGACATAAATGCATTGCATATTTTAATTATAGCATTCATAGGTTGCACATGTGTTGAGATGTGCTTGCATGAAATGTTATGAAAACATTAATTAAGGTTCTTTGTGATTTTATGGTTAGAAATTTCCTTAAACAACTAAAATATTTCCAATATAAAATTTGATGAGCAAGTATGTGCTTTTCACTAGTGCCAAGTGTAGGGTATGAATTCTAGTTCAACTAAATAAAGTTTGAACTCCAAGATTGAATTTCATCACCTGGTCATTATTAAGCATTGGAATTCAAGTTTGAATTCAATTTTAGGGGAATTATTAAAATGAATTTCTTAAATAAACTTGTTTCAACTTTTGTATCATTGATTGGTACAAAGTTGTACTAACCAATGGTGTCAATGGTTGATATGCATGTCAATTAATTAATCACTAATTAATTACCCAAATTAGTTAGTTAACTGTTTTGTTAACCCTAACCAATCTCATATTCAAAATTCAAAATCTCTTCAATCAGTTTGAATTAGAAGTTGGACCTTTAAGCAAAGTTGAAGATGACATCAAGTTGAACAACTTTTGTTCTTGGAGATTTTCAAGTTGCTACATGAATTTGGAAGAAAATGGGTGAAGAAGAGAAAGGTACAGCTGCTATAGTAGCCATGCCATCTTTGTTTTCTCCTCTCTCTCCTTCTCTGTTCACCGGCGGGCTTCGAGGCCGTTCATGGCGCTTCGCGCGCGCGCGGGAGCGCATTGCTGGCCGCGTGGGCGAGTCCGCGAAGGCATTGGCGCCCTCTCCCCTTGCCCTTGCCTATAAAAGCTCGGCGCCGGCCACCGTCTTCCCTTTTTCTCCTTCCTGCTCACCACCGGCCAACTTGAACCCGCCGATGAAATTTGTCATAGTCGTTTCACCTCTGCCTGCTCCATCTTCCAGTCGAGTTCGCCTTGTCCTTGCGCAGCTCACTGACCTGGTCGTGCCGCCCTATTTCACCGGAATCGGCTATGCACCACCGTCTTCTTCACCGGTGAGCAGAGCACCGCCGCGGCCCCCTTCACCGTGGCCAGGCCACTCTAGTGAGCCATTCGTCATGCCGTCGTTTGCTCTAGCTTCCTCGCTATGACGTGGTGCTCATTGGCTTGGTCGTTTTCCATTTGGTGGACAGGTTGCGCCGGAGCACGACCCTTGCCGCCGTGTCCGCCGCTGCTAGCTCGCCGACGCACGTGGGCAGCCCTCCACCGACCGTCTCCGGCTGCGATTCGTTCACCCACGGGTGCGCCCGGGCATGGAGATGCCCCTGCACCTTTCCCGCGCTGCCGACAAGCATCAACCGGCCAGAAATCGCTATTTCCGAATCGCGACCAGTGACTTCGCGCGACAATAGAAGCTTTTTCCGGGGGCCAACTGCACAGACTGTGACTTAGATGAATAGTGCGCTACAAGGTTTTTCTTTTTTCTTTTTGTGTTTTCAGCTGAAACTTGTGAATTTTATAACTAATGATTGGTACATGCTAAATTCATGAAATTTTATGTGTAGCTTTGTTATGAGATGCTCTACCATGGAAAAATATGGTTTGGTCATTTTCGGTAATTTTGATATGATTTAAAATTACCTATTTTAATTAAGAAATGCAACTTCTATGATTTTTGTAGGCCAAAATAAATATCCAAAAAATATGAAATTTTTTTGCCACTATTTTATGATATAATCAACCTCCAAAAAAAGTTTTGTACTGTTTTGATAATTTTTAATTATCCACTTAATTATATGCCTTTAATTAAATAATGAATAAAAGTTAAAGCAATTAGGATAATTCTTATATGATTTGAGTAAACTTTTGGGTTGATTGTAGACCTTGGGACATAAAAATGAAGATGTTCCTTGGCATTGTATTTAATTGCTTGTGCTAATCATCAACTTGTTAAATGTGGATTACTAAAAGTGATTAGTAGTTAATGTTTGCAACTGTACCGTGAAGGAAAGTTGTCCTCAAAATTGTTAACCTTATTTAAGTTCATCCATGCTCCCACATACATCTTTCATACATCCTTTTTGTTACATATCATCATGTCAAGTGTGCATCTTTTATCATGTGTAGTAACTGAAGGTGAGGAAGTGACCATTGATCAAGCTCCAGAAGAAGAGAATCCACCAGTGGAGGTTGGTTTTGACATGTGTGGCTCATCAGGAGAACCTAACACCTCTACTAACTAAGGCAAGCCCCGGAGCATTTAACCCTTTCTTTACTGTTTTATAAATGCTATTATCAATTGAGTCCACTGAAATGTGCATAAAGTAATAGGAAATGATCGAATGACAATTGCTGCATGTCTGCCTTGATATTCGAATACTTTTCCTTGCCACCCTTTTAATAATCATAGTTTCGTAATGCTTAGCCATGCTTAGTTGTTAAGTATCAAGTGAAGAGTCCATCAGTCACAATGGTTTTATACTCAGAAATGTCCTGAGAGTTTAATGATGTATATGAATAAATTGGAGACCGGACGGAACATGGGATATGTTTTTTGTGGTTAAACCGACAGGGTTGTCTGGTCGTGCTTGTTCCATCTGTGTCAATTAAGGACCGTTCATTATAGGCCTGTTGTGATCGAGACTTTGCAGCACTGACTACATAATCCGGTAAGCCTGATACCTCGCTATTTCATTATGGGAAAGGACAACCACGCACTGGGAGTGGAGAGATGGCGAGAGTAGCGTGTACCCACCCTACTAGAATAGAGTAGGGCGGTGGAGTACTGTACTCTCGGGTGACGTGAACCCGTTATTGTTTTGGAGGATCCGAGTGAAGGTTGATATATGCAAGTATAGGATCTGCATATATTGTGTGGTTGGAAATCCCCAACTGGGTTTAATCGGTTCGAATCGTCGTTGCTCCTCATTATGGAGACTCGATCCTTCGACCACTCATCGTAGTTAATCAATGAAACTTGGTTACTGATGATCACATGTTGAAATGATTTATAAAGTGTTTGATCTAGAGCAGGTGCAAACTGAATACTACTGATAACTTAACGCGCAGCTAAAACATTGAAAGTAAGGATTCACTTGTAGTAAGCTTTTATGCAAAAGTTAATTTTTGCTCTAGACTATCCTTTAAGCCTGCGTACCTTGGAGTCTTTTCTTTTAGTCGGGTAAATCTTGTTGAGTACCCTCATGTACTTAGGGTTTGTTAAACCCCTGTTGCTGGTTCTGACTTGTGCTGCTAATCAAGGTCGTGTCGGTGAGCTCAACATGATCTGGATGTCTCTTCTACCTTAATTGCTTCTTCTAATTTGCTTCCGCTGTCCTATTCACCTTTTGGATCTAAAGCTAAGTTTTACTTAAACATGTTTTTGTAATCTAATGTTATAAGTATTCCGCACTCCGATGTAAATTATTTTTGTAACAAGTGTTATAATGTTGTGGTAACTCCACCGGATTATCTGGCTTTCGTGTACAACAGTCAGAGATCTTTAGAATAATGACGGGTACACATGGGCCAACATAATTTGAATAGTTCTGCCATAGCTGGTATCAGAGCTCATACATGGATCTGCTACCTCATTACCTTTAAAAACTTCAAAAGGAACTTACAAATTAAAAGTTTTTGAAGCCAATCAGTCTATCCTCGACGCTACTGGGATGGTCTTCAGATTTTGCTTTCACGGTCAATTAAAATAGGTTTGCCTTCCCGTTCATAAGAGAGGGGGGGGGGGGGGGGGGGGGAGAACGTTCGACGCATTCAGTCTATCCAAATGCACGAATGTAACTTGACCCCTTCACAAGTGTATATGAAAATAAATACAGTACGTACTTTTGTCAGGGCACTGGGAAAAATTACCAAGGAAAAGAAAGTATTTCTATCCAACACCTGTATAATTTATTTTCTACTAGCTTTTTTAGTAAAAATATAAAAAGAGGGCAAGAAACGGACAAATCATAATTGTGGAAAAAAAAATAGAAGCTTGTATTTTTCAGGCACTTCAATCAGAGTATTTCGCTTCAAAGTTCTGCAACGCTGAAAATTCAACCATGCTGAACACCCAAACTCTAAACTCTGGACTATAGTACCAAACAACAGAGAGAAGCAATTCTTCAATCCTTCTGCCACTACTCAAGAGAAGAAAAGCACTGATTGCACACGCAAACTTCAGTGGCCATCATGTTTCATTTGTTCAGTTTAGGAGCATTTAAAGCACCTGGCAGCACAAATTGGACTATGCACCAACAACAGAAGGTAATAAAACTGTCAATCACATTTCCACTAGCCCGCCGCAAAAACAATAGAAAGATTCCACATCACATCAGAGCACAAGACAAGAAATCAGTGGATAAATTTAGAGTGTCCATATCACTACAAACTGCCTTGAGAAGTCTGAACACATCGCCATCAGCGTGCATTGAGCACATGAGAAAATTGCTGGACCAAGCATGGAAAACATCTACACCAGACAGTTTGGAGACAAGACAAGAGGAGATAGGAACACGGGAGATAGGAACACAAGACCAATTCATCAACCAAGCGGGGAGAAAATTTGTGGAAAAAAGGGTTCCAGGATGCAAATGCAAATCACACTCGAGATACCTTTCTTTGTCTACTTGCTGTTCCGCATGGCAATACCATCATCCACTTGTCAAATTCCTTTTCAACATCACAACATACAGTCATACACATCCTTATGGATAGTAATCAAACCACGACCAAAACTTCTCACTAATTATTAGGATATACACATAGCCTATCAACCTCACACATGTTCCACATGCAGTGGAACAGCAATCATGTTTCAGGAAACATATTCTAAGTTGGATTAGCAGAATCTCATATATGATCATGTCTGACTAGGTTATGCAGTATTATTCCACTAAAACAACTGCAGACATGTGCACATCTCAACTTCTACACATCAATCAGCATTGGTAGTGTGATGTTGAACAATGAATATGGAGAATGGGGGGATAAGGACCATTACCTCCATTTCAGAACTACTTTAACAACTCTCTATCTTGCTATAAATTCCCTCCACTTCATCAACTTGTCAGAAAGTGTAGCCATGGTCACTGCAAGGAGAGGACTATTTCCTTGATGCTTCTCATAACTACTAAACTTCTGTTGTGTCATATTCATCTCAGCTGGTCTGTCACTTCTGCACTCCAACTGGTTATTTTCCTTGTATCAATTATTGACTATGGTGTTTGTACAAATGAAAAGAACATTGATGTTAAATCCATGGGCTCCAAAGAATCAAATGATAGCTTCAGCTCACAATTTCAAATCAGTGAGCTTAATTAGACAGGATCCACAGTACACGCTTCATTAGGAACTTGGCTACTAAATGAAGATCCGGTATTTTCTGCAAGGTTGGCGATATGCCAAAGCCAAACTGTAGCCAATCAGCCAAAAAAGGGTTCCAGAGACAATCCTGTTGATTCTCTATACCAAATGGAACCAAAACTGTTCATGATTGTCAGCATCAACAGTAAGACATTAACTGTAGAACTCTGGAACATTAATTGTAGGTATATATCAGCAATCCACTATCGTATCTTGACAATAAAACATCATGGCAGATCTTCCTTTCTTTTGTAGATACCAACCCACTAACAAGTAATGATTCCTACAACCAATACCTCTCATAACTACTCTTCTTTACCAAATTCACTGAAGCAATTCCAATTGTGGGTTACCCAAACAATCCTAGCCCGAAGTTAACAAGAGGAGATAGGAACACGAGACCAATTCAACAACCAATCGATGAGAAATTTTGTGGAAAAAAGGGCTACAAGATGCAAATGCAAATCACACTCGAGATACCTTTCCTTGTCTACTTGCTGTTCCGCATGGCAATACCATCATCCACTTGTCAAATTCCTTTTCTGCACAACATACACATCCTTATGGATAGTAATCAGGCCACGACCAAACTTCAAACTAATTGTTGGGATATGCACATAGCCTATCAACCTCACACATGTTGCACACGCACTTGAACAGCAATCATGTTTCAGGAAATATATTTTAGGTTGGATTAGCAGAATTTCATATATGATCATGTCTGACTAGATTATGCAGTATTATTCCACTAAAACAACCGCAGAAATGTGCACGTCTCAACTTCTACACATCAATCAGCATTGGTAGTGTGATGTTGAACAACAAAAATGGAGAATGGGGAGACAAGGACCATTACCTCCATTTCAGAGCTACCTTAACAACTCTCTATGTTGCTATAAATTCCCTCCACTTGATCAATTTGTCAGTAAGTGTTGCCATGGTCACTGCAAGGAGAAGACTATTTCCTTGATGCTTCTCATAATTACCAAACTTCTGTTGTGTCATATTCATTTCAGCTGGTCTGTCACTTCAGCACTCCAACTGGTAATTTTCCTTGTACAATCATCAATTATTGACTATGGTGTTTGTACAAATGAAAACTGAACATTGATGTCAAATCCATGGGCTCCAAAGAATCAAATGATAGCTTCTGCACAGAATTTCGGATCGGTGAGCTTAATTAGAAAGCATCCACAGTACAGTGTTAATTAGGAACTTGGCTGCTAAATGAAGGTCCGGTATTTTCTGCAAGGTTGGCGATATGCCAAAACCAAAGCCAAACTGTAGCCAATCAGCCACAAAAGTGTTCCAGAGACAGTCCTGTTGATTCTCTATACCAAATGGATCTAAACTGTTCATGATTACCAGCATCAATAGTAAAGTAACATTGGGGAAATACACAAAGTTCAGAAACAACTCCACAATTGGACCATTAATTGTAGGTATATATCAGCAATCCACAATCATATCTTGAAATAAATAAAAGGATCATGGCAGATCTTCCTTCCTTTTGTGCATATCAATCCACTAACAAGTAATGATTCCTACAACCAATCCCTCTCTTAACTAGTATTTTTTACCAAATTCACCAAAGCAATCCCAATTGTGGATTACCCGAACAATCCTAGCCTGAAGTTACCACCAAATTAAGCCTTAACTCCTACCTCTTTCAACCCGTGGCTCTCTCTTACCAGCAATGCAAGCCCATCCTTCACCTCACCGGTCTTCTCTGTGACCGCTGCTGCAGCCTTCTCCACCTCTTGCTTCCTATACATCCAGGCCTCTGAAGGAGGCGTCGTGATCACCCTGACTTCAGTGCCACCAGCAATGATCTCAAGCACCTCCGGCAGCCCGTTCCCGCACCCCCTCGACAGCCCCACATCGACCCTCACCGCCTGTGCGCTACAAACTGCATTGATCCCCACTGTCTGAATTGTGTGACCCATCACCATTCTCCTGGCACCAGGGATCATCCCAAGCACCCCCTCCAGCCTCTTGCAGTCGCAATCGAAGCCGTCCGAGAACCTCCGGAGCCAGACGACGGCGTCCCTGCCTCGCACATACTCGGGCGCCCTGGCATTGTCGCCGCCCTCGCCGCGGATCCACTCGCTGACCTCCGCATTGATCCGCTCCAGGCCGTACTCGACGTTGGCCTCGAGGAGGCCCCCATGGACGAACACCGAGTCGCCCACCACAAGCACGGTCGGGAGGTCGGCCAGGAACCGGCGCGCAATGGGCCCGTCGGGCCGGAGTGCGGCGAGGCGGGACCGCATGCCGTCCCAGAACTCCGGCTTGACGCCGGGGAAGGACTTGGGCACGCCGAGGAAGGGGTTCCTGGGCTGGGGGTCGAGGTGCTCGCCGCAGCGGCGCTTGATGGCGAGCCCCGCGCGGTACCACCCGGCCCAGGCGGAGAACTCCTGGAAGCCCTGCGGCGTGGCGAAGCGGAAGTCGCCGGAGACGTTCATGACCTCGTGGTTGCCGAGGATGGGGAGGAACGCGCCGCCGCGGGCCTCGGCGGAGAGCGAGAGGCGGCGGAGGAGGTAGAGGAGGCGGAGCTCGTCGCCGCCGCGGTCGAGGATGTCGCCGAGCTGGACGGCGAGGGTGGGCCCCGCGGCCCATGAGGCGGAGGCGGAGGGGGAGGAGTCGGGGCTGCTGGACGGGGGCACGAGGCCGGCGAGGCGGAGCGCGGAGAGGGACTTGGGGAGGTCCCCGTGGAGGTCTCCGATGGCGACGAGCCGGGACGGGGACGGGAGGAACGTGGTAGGGGTCGTCGCGGGAGGAGGGACCGAGGAGGAGGAGGATGCTGAGGTCGGGAAGAAGATGCCGGACACGGCGAAGTCCACGAAGGCGTCGGCGAAGGCGGATACGGCGGCCGGGAGGTCGCCGCAGGCGGGGACGGAGGGGGACGGGGCCGCCGCCATCTTTTTTTTTTCTATTTGTGCTCCGGCACCGGCAGGGATTCCGGATTCGTCTTTTGCGGTTGCGGCGTGGGCGGGGGATGGTCTGCGGAATCTTAAAGATAGGTTGCGGCCCGCCTTTTAAAGATGGGACGTGAATGCCATTGGCCCACCCTGCTCCGCTAGTCAGTGTCCTTCGGAAATAAGGCAGTGTTTAGTTTCCTTCACACTTCTAAAAATTTTACAAAATTTCCTATCACATCAAATCTTTAGACGTATACATGGAGCATTAAATGTAGGTAAAAAAATAATTAATTGCACAGTTTATTTGTAAATGTCGAGACGAATCTTTTGAGCCTAGTTAGTCCATGATTGGATAAATTTTACCAAATAACAACGAAAAGTGCTACAGGAACTTTACACCAACTTTTACACCATCTAAACACTGCGTAAGACTATCCGCAGCGGCCTACTAGATCGCGTACTGGAGGACGCGTTTCTAGTAAAAAACACCGCAGCGGGTACACTACCCCGTCCGCAATCGAAGCAGACGGGCGCGCATCCGGTGTCTGTGGCGAAAGTACGGAGGTTCCGGTATGCGTCAGGCGGGGCCCGGGCGTCGTCCTCTCCGAGCCTGCTCGTCCTCGTCTTCCCCTCCCGAGGACCGACGGCGACGCGGCGGCGGCCCTCCCCGAGCAGAGGAGCTCGGCCTCCGGCGTGGCCCCCCGAGGAAGAGCTCGGCCCCCCGAGCAGAGGAACCGGCCCCTCGAGCCCGATGCCGCCGATGGCGTCGTGGTGGCGCCACTGCCTCCATGTTCAGCGGACTTGGGGGAGAGGCGGATCTAGCACCGGATCTTGGAAACGGCGCCGGAGGGGGAGAAGAGGGCCGCCGCCGAGCTCCGCGCGAGCTCCGGCGCCTAGCTCCGCGTCCGCTTGCTCCGCGCCAAGGCAGGCCGCGCCGCCCAGGCCGCCCCCGCACCCGTCGGAGCGCCGAGCTCAACCCGCGGGGGCGCGAGCTCGACGGCTTGCGCCATGGCCAGGCGCGCGGCCGACCTCCGCCTCGCCATGGCCGGGGGGCGAGCTCGGCGGCTTGCGCCATGGCCGGGCGCGCCGGGGATGAGCCGGCCACGAGCATCGGGGCCGCCATTCGCCATGGCACGAGCAGCATCGGGGAGGAGGCACGAGCGCCAGCGGTGGGGAGTGGATAAGACTGAGGAGAGAGAAGAGGGAGGAAAAGAGGACAGAGAGGTGAGAGAATGACAAGTGGGCCCCATGGTATAGAGTATGATATATAGAGGATTGATGAGTGCGGAAGAAACGTGTATAGAGGAAAGAATCTTGATGACCAGGACGGAATATTCTTTTTAGATGATGAATTTAGAGTACCATGAGTGCGGATAGTCTAAACAACCGACAAATAAGGCCGTCGTTGGAAGTTACCATTTTTCTAACCGCAGCACTTTCGTTTGTATTTGATAAATATTGTTTAATTATGAGCTAACTAGGTTTAAAAGATTCGTCTCGTGATTTATAATTAATTTGTGTAATTAGTTATTTATTTTACCAACATTTAATGTTCCATACATGCGTTCAAAATTAATGTGATGGAAAGAGATTAAAAAAACTTAGAATTTGGAAGTGAAGAGAACAAGGCCTAGGATTAATAACCCTCTGCAGGAATAAATCCCTGACTCCTTGACGTTTACTGTTTTATTCGTTTTAAGGCCCCGTTTGATTTGGGTGTTAAAGTTTAACAAATACTGTATCACTTTCATCTTATTTGACAAAAAGTTTTCAATCTTGGACTAATTATGTTTAATAGATTCATCTCGTAAATTACTCCTAATCTGTACCGACATGCATACAATTAATCTACATTTAGTACTCCATACATTTGAGGGAACATTGATATGATGGGAGTTAAACTTTAACTCCTCCAAACCAAACGGGCCTAAATAGTCCTCGACTAACAGCTGCCCGTGCATTTTTTTACTGTGCATCCGTTTTTTTGCGGTCTTCAGAACACGCGCAGCGGCAGCGCGCCTATCAGGCTAGTACACCCTACTCCCTCTGTCCCACGATAGTAGTCGGTATAGGATTGAGGCCAGAACCCAAGGCAGAAGGTAAAATACCGTAACACCCCTACGTATTGAGAAGACACGCTGACAGACTGGGATGGAAAGCATTCACACACCAACGATTTTGCATTAAAAAAAATACTACAGCCAACGCTTCAGCTTGCCACATTCCATGCACCGGCATTTTTTAGCCTTAAACAAAACGAACAGGAAAGCAAGCTGTGGACGACAATGACATGATGGATGGACAGGTTGTGTACTTCGGTATAGGGTGGGACTCACCCTAAGGCTAAAACGACATTTATTTGGGGACGTAATTTGAATCTTACAACGACAACTATTGTGAGACGGAGGGAGTATCTCATGAAAAAGGATAGGCGGGTAAACTATTTGTATTCCGGTGTGAAAGCATCTAGGCCCCAAGGTTTGGTTTCGGTAATTAATGACAACACTTTATTACCATGACTAACGTGTGTTTTGCAGAAACATTGGTAAAGTTAGGTCATGGAGGTGATAACTGCTTTGAGCACTGTGGCTTTGTGTCCCTTGATGGAAATCGTTTCGGTTTTCAAAAGAGTGACGTCAAGATTAAGGACGGTTAGTTCCGAATGACGAAGTGTTGAGGCACATTCGGAATAGTCGTTAGGATCTTCGTTTTTTCTCTTTTGGCCGTACTATAAAGGGGGGCATGAATGGGTAGCTTGACCTAGGCGAGTCCTATGTTTAGGTGTGGTGCACACTTGTTAAACTTGGCGCTAGGCAACCCTAGATTAGCTCAAGGTTCAGTTAGAAGCAACTTGGTTGAAGTTGCGTCGCGTTTCGACGAGTTTCGGGCTGTTTTCCAGGCACCGGACGCGGCCTTCGGGAACACCGGACGCGTCCGGTGTGTACTTAACCGCGCTAGGTTTCGGGCCTGATCACCGGACGCGGTCCTCGCGAGGACCGGACGCAGTGGTCAGCGACCGACACGTGTCATCGAGAGAGAACGCCCGTCGGACGCGATACTGGACTTGATCGGCGAGTCCGGTGCGAGTCCAGTAAGGTCCTGTGAGGACCGGACGCATCCGGTCTTCAGGCATCGGACGCGGCCTCGCGTCCGGTGTGAGTCCAGTAAGCACCCTTGCACGTCGGACGCGTCCGGTGCTACCTGACCGGTGCGTCCGGTGGTTCGGTTTCAAAAACGGATTTTGACCGTTACGGGGGACCGGCGCGTCCGGTGCGTATCACCGGCGCGTCCGGTGACCCCGTGTCAGGAATAACGGTTCGTTTTCTTTGAGGGGTGTATAAATACAACCCCTCCACCTCTTTTAGAGGTCACTTGCTCATTAAAATATCTGAGAAAACCCTTTAGAGTGCAAGGGAGTGCAAGAGCTCTAGTGAGGATAGAGATTTGAGAATCAAAGTTTGTGATTCCTCACTAGTGATTCGAGAGTAGCAAGTGTGCATCCACCTTCTCATTTGGGCTCGTTGTGGTCAAGTGAGAGTTCTAGCTTGTTACTCTTGGTGATCGCCATCACCTAGACGGCTTGGTGGTGATTGGGAGTTTGGTGATCATCCGGCGGAGCTTGTGGATGACCCAACTCAAGTTGTGAGCGGTTTTGGGTGATTCGCCGCGACGGAGTGTCGAAGAATCAACCCGTAGAGAGCACTTGATCCTTGCGCGGATCAAGGGGGAGCGACACCCTTGCGCGGGTGCTCCAACGAGGACTAGTGGGGAGTGGCGACTCTCCGATACCTCGGAAAAACATCGCCGTGTTCCTTGCCCCTTTACATTCAAGCAATTACTTTCTCGTATTTACTTTCATTGCTTGTTTTACATTCCTAGAATTGCCATGCTAGACTAGGATTGGAAACTAGGGTGCAAAACTTTTTAACGGTAGACTCTCTAGGAACACAAGTAGGCACTAGGGGTGAATTCCGGCTTATAGGATTTAATTCTTGCAATTAATTTTTAGAAAAGCCCAATTCACCCCCCCTCTTGGGCATCTTGATCCTTTCAATTGGTATCGGAGCCGTGTTGCTCCTAATTTAGGCTTTACCGCCTAGAGCAAGATGTCTAACGGGGAAGGACCACCTCCCACCTTTGAGGGGGATGATTTTCCATATTGGAAAATCCGGATGGAGGCGTATGTCGAAGCCATAGATGTTGGGTGTCTTAGAGCCGCAACCGAAGGGCTTCCCGCTATCAAGGATCCCGCAAACCCCACGGGTGACGAGGAGAAGTACGACCGGTGGAATGCAAAGGCCAAAAATGCACTCTACCGGGGCTTAGGCAAAGATATCTTCAATCGTGTGCGTAATGCAAAGAACGCTCATGATTTGTGGGAAAATCTTTGTGCTCTCCATGAGGGAACTAAGAGTGAGCGTGAGGAACGCTATCATATTGCTTTAAAGAAAATTAATTCTTTTGAGATGCTTCCCAAAGAAAGTGCTAATGAAATGTACACTCGCTTGAATGTTCTTGTAGAGGACCTCAATGCTCTTGGACTCACTCAAATGAGTCAATCGGATGTTGCAAGGCGAATCTTGAGTGTGCTTCCCGTTGAGAAGTATGGTCACATTGTCACCGTGCTTCATCAAAGTGATCTCTCCACCGCAACACCAACTCAAGTATTGGGGAAGATCAATGCGCATGAGATGTACATGCACATCACTCCGGAAGAGGGCTCATCATCTTCCAAGAAGAAGGACTTGGCCTTCAAAGCTAGTCATGACAAGAAGAAGAAGAAGGGCCAAGCCATGATCGTGCAAGAAAGCTCAAGTGAAAGTGATGTCGATGATGAATCACTTGCACTCATGGTGAGGAAGACCACCAAGATGCTAAAGAAGCTTAACAAGAGTGGCATCAAGTTCGATGGCAAGAAAAAGAAATTCTTCACAAGTAGCAAGAGAAAGCCCATCTCGGAGATGGATTGCTACAATTGTGGTGAACTTGGCCACCTCGCTCATCAATGCCCTAGACCACCAAAAGACAAGTTCAAGAACAAGAACAAGGGCAAGAAGAATGATTCAAGTGATGAAGAAGATGAGAAGAAGAAGAACAAGCCATACAAGAAGAAGGATGGCAAGAAGAAGGAGTTCTACAAGAAGAAGAAGGGTGGAAAGGCTTATATTGTTGGTGATTGGCTCACCGACATTGAATCATCTTGTGGCTCCTCCGAAGATGAGAGCGATGATGAGAAAGAGAAGGTTGCCGCATTTGTGATGGGGCCATCATCTTCACCGACATCTTCACCACCACCTTCACCGCCTTCTTCACCATCATCGTCCACTACTCACCTATGCCTTATGGCCAAGGGTGAACGTAAGGTACAAAATCATGATAGTGATGATGATGATGATAGCGATAGTGATGATGAATTTGATGCACCTTCTTATGATGAACTTGTAAAATTGCTAAACAAATACACTAAAATCATAAGAAGGACAAGAAGTGAAAATGATGACCTTCAAAATGAAAATGAATCACTCTCATCTAAGCTTGAAAATGCTCAAAAGACTAGTGGTGAGCTTAGAGATCAAAATGAAATTATGTCTTCCACTCTCAAGGAGCTCAAAACTTCTAACAAAGAGCTTAAAGATCAACATGATAAACTTGAGAAGAAGCATGATGAGCTCATCACTAGACATAGCTCTCTAAAAGACAAGTACACCACATTAAAAATTGACTATGATAGTCTTGTGGTTGCAAATGAACTTGCTCTTGAAACACATGATGCTACTAACCATGTTGTTAAGTGTGATATAGCTACATCATGTCATGATTTGATCATTGAAAGCATTGAGCAAGGTTCTAGTAGCAAAGGCAAGAGTGTGGTTGAGTCATGCAACCATGATGATTATGCCAAGATCAAGTGTGAGAATGAGAAGCTTGCAAATGAGAACAAGAAGCTCAAAGGTTTGATGGCTCTTGAGAAGCAAACAACAAATGAGTCACTCATTGAAGAGAACAAGAAGCTCAAGCAAGAAAAAGAGCATCTCAAGACCGGCCTAAGCAAGTTCACAAGAGGCCAATACTTGCAAAGTGAGCTCCTCATGAACACCGTGATGAAGATGGATAGAAGTGGTATTGGGTACTTGGCAAATCAAGAGAAGAAAGCAAAAACTCAACAACAAAGCAAATCAAAGCCCAAGCCAAAGAGATGTGTTGAGTGTGGTCAAGAAGGTCATTTTGCTCATGAATGCAAAACTCCACCACCACAACCCTTGCCCAAGCATGCTAGACCCTTTGCCTTCAATGCTCATTACATGCTAAGAAAAGATTCAAATGGAAAGATGAAAGTCATGTTTTTGGGTCCCCCAAACAAGAATAGGCCAAAGAAAATATGGGTTGCCAAGTCACTAGTTGAGAAAGTCAAGGGCCCCTCTCAAGTTTGGGTCCCTAAACAAAAAGCTTGATCTCTTGTGTGTAGGTGAACTACAAGACCGGTGGATCTCACTGGGTTATTGATAGTGGTTGCACTCAACATATGACCGGTGATCCTCGTATGTTCACCTCAATTGAAGAGAATGGGATATGTCAAGAGAAGATCACATTTGGGGATAATTCAAAGAGCAAAGTCAAGGGTATAGGCAAGATTGCAATATCAAATGATCACTCACTCTCAAATGTGCTCTATGTTGCTTCATTGAGTTTCAACTTGTTATCCGTTGGGCAACTTTGTGACCTTGGCTTCCAATGCTTGTTCACACCAAATGAAGTTGAAGTTTCAAAGATAGATGACAAGCAAGTGATATTCAAAGGCTTTAGATACAACAATCTTTATCTTGTTGACTTCACCTCCGAAGATGCAAATTTGATGACATGTTTGTTCACCAAGACCTCACTTGGTTGGCTTTGGCATAGGAGGCTTGCACATGTTGGAATGAGCACTCTCAACAAGCTATTGAAGAAAGAACTAGTTAGAGGATTGAAGGATGTGAAGTTTGAAAAGGACAAACCTTGTAGTGCATGTCAAGCCAGCAAACAAGTTGCAAACACTCATCCTACCAAGGCTTTCATGTCAACTTCAAGAGTGCTAGAACTTCTACACATGGATTTGTTTGGGCCTACAACATACAAGAGTTTGGGTGGTAATCTCTATTGTCTTGTGATAGTGGATGACTACTCAAGATACACATGGACCTTCTTCCTTCATGATAAATCCGAAGTGGCAAGTTGCTTCAAGAAGTTTGCAAAGAGAGCTCAAAATGAATTTGAAGTCAAGATAAAGAAGATTAGAAGTGACAATGGCAAAGAGTTTGACAACACCAACATAGAAGCTTATTGTGATGAAATTGGAATCAAGCATGAAGTTTCTTCAACCTACACTCCTCAACAAAATGGTGTAGTTGAGAGAAAGAACCGGACCTTGATCACCCTTGCAAGAACAATGCTAGATGAGTACAACACTCCCGAGAAGTTTTGGGCCGAGGCAATCAACACCGCATGCTATGCTTCAAATCGCCTCTTCCTCCAAAAGTTTCTTGGCAAGACCCCCTATGAGTTGCTTAATGGGAAGAAGCCGGACGTCTCATTCTTCCGGGTGTTTGGTTGCAAATGTTACATCTACAAGAAGCGTCAACACCTAGGGAAGTTTCAAAGACGTTGTGATGTTGGTTTTCTTGTTGGTTACTCATCAAAGTCCAAAGCATATAGAGTATTTAACCATACCACCGGGTTGGTTGAAGAAACATATGATGTGGAATTTGATGAATCTAACGGCTCCCAAGGAGCAATTGAGAATTGTGATGATGTAGGTGATGAACCCTTGAGGGAGGCCATGAAGAACATGCCGGTGGGAGACATCAAGCCAAAAGATGATGAAGACGATGTGCAAATCATTGATCCACCATCATCATCACGTGTGCCTCAAGATGATGACAAGAATGAGAGAGTTGAAAATGAAGATACTTATGTCTCTCATGAACAAGCCGAGGCACAAGCACAAGATGTTGATGCTCCCCATCCACCTCCTCAAGTGGTTGATAGAAGAAACTCACCTCTACTTCAAGCTCATCCACAAGAACTCATTATAGGGAGTCCTACAAAGGGAGTAATGACTCGATCTCAAAAGCTAGCTTCTTTCGTTGAACATCACTCCTTTGTCTCTTGTGTTGAACCTAAGAATGTAGAAGAAGCTCTTCAAGATCCGGATTGGGTGAATGCCATGCATGAAGAATTGAACAACTTCACCCGCAACCAAGTTTGGACACTTGAAGAGCATCCTAAAGGTGCAAGAGTCATTGGAACCAAGTGGGTGTTCCGAAACAAGCAAGATGACCAAGGCATAGTAGTGAGGAACAAGGCAAGACTAGTTGCAAAGGGGTTCTCTCAAGTTGAAGGCCTTGATTTTGGAGAGACCTTTGCACCCGTAGCAAGACTTGAAGCCATTCGTATCCTTCTTGCATATGCATCACATCATGATATGAAATTATATCAAATGGATGTGAAAAGTGCATTCTTAAATGGCTTTATAAATGAACTAGTCTATGTCAATCAACCTCCCGGGTTTGAAGACCCTAGATATCCTAATCATGTTTATAGGTTGTCCAAGGCGCTATATGGGCTCAAGCAAGCCCCTAGAGCGTGGTATGAGCGCCTCCGGGACTTCCTCATTGAGAAGGGCTTCACCATCGGGAAGGTCGACACCACACTATTCACCAAGAAGCTTAATGGAGAGATCTTCATTTGTCAAGTGTATGTTGATGATATCATCTTCGGGTCAACAAATGAAGATTATTGCAAGGAGTTTGGTGAATTGATGTCGAAGGAGTTCGAGATGTCAATGATTGGTGAGCTCACATTCTTCCTTGGTTTTCAAGTCAAGCAAATGAGAGAAGGGATTTTCATCTCTCAAGAAAAGTATACCAAGGATCTTCTCAAAAGATTCAAGATGGAAGAATGCAAGCCAATCAAGACCCCAATGCCATCAAATGGACATCTCGACCTAGATGAGGGAGGTAAACCGGTTGATCAAACTCTCTACCGTTCTATGATTGGTAGCTTGTTGTACCTTACCGCATCTAGGCCCGATATCATGTTTAGTGTGTGCATGTGTGCTCGCTTTCAAGCGTGCCCTAAAGAACCTCACTTAAGTGCCGTAAAAAGAATCCTAAGATATCTTAAGCACACCCCAAGTATTGGTTTATGGTATCCCAAAGGAGCTAGATTCCAACTAGTTGGCTATTCCGACTCGGATTATGCCGGTTGCAAAATTGATAGAAAAAGCACATCCGGAGGGTGCCATTTACTTGGGAGATCTTTAGTATCTTGGTCATCTAAAAAGCAAAATAGTGTGGCTTTGTCCACCGCCGAGGCGGAATACATTGCCGCGGGGGCTTGTTGTGCACAAATCTTATATATGAAACAAACCCTCCTAGACTATGGAGTTGTTCTTGAAAAGGTGCCACTTTTATGTGACAATGAAAGTGCCGTTAAAATTGCCAACAATCCAGTACAACACTCTCGCACCAAGCACATTGATATCCGCCATCACTTTCTAAGAGATCACGTTGCTAAAAATGACATATCACTAGAAGGTGTACGAAGTGAAAATCAATTAGCGGATATCTTCACTAAACCTTTGGACGAGGCTACCTTTTGTAGGCTAAGAAGTGAACTTAATGTGCTTGATTCAAGTAACTTTAAAAAATGAGCGCGTGTTGTCCCTTGCATTGCATTGTATCATATGTCATGTTTACTTTATCGCAATGCATTTAGGGCTTGGCTAACACGGTTACGATAACCCTCCTTCGGAGGAGTGAAGAAGCCTAACCGTGGATCAAACTTGACAAGCAACCTAGCTTTACTTTATTGTATTGCATTGCATATGCATGGTTGTTTGTTTGTCGTTCCTTTTCGGTTTAGCTTTGAGCAACCTCTGTGTTCGTCCATGAATAGAGAGAGCATTTGACGCTCCTTAAGGTCCGAAAACTCTATTGCATGGCCATACGTTGCTCCTCGGGTGTTTATTGCCTATTTTCGTAAAAACAATACTAGCCTATGGCAAAATAATTTGAAAAATTTGAGGGTTTGAGTGAGGTCACTCATATCGGGTTCCAATTGGTGTTTATTTGCGTCTCTTTGAATTGGAACTTGATTGGGAGAAGTCGCGTCGAAGTTCGGATCGAAGAAAGGCGAAAAACCGTGACAGGACGCTGCACCGGACGCAGTGCTGCTTCACCACCGCGTCCGGTCCCGGTGTCCACCTGCGCGTCCGGTTTTCCAGAAGAACAAGTCCAGATCTAGGCACCGGACGCTGCACCGGACGCGTCTCTAACCACCACCGCGTCCGGTCCCGGCTACCACCACCGCGTCCGGTGCTCCGCTATGAAATCCCGAGCACTCAGCCATCGGACTCTGACCGCGTCCGGTCTGTTCACACCGGACGCGTCCGGTGACTCCAGGAGCTTACTGGAGTGTCACCGGACGCTGCACCACCGCGTCCGGTGATTTTCACCACCGCGTCCGGTGCTTCTATACCGAGCGGATCTCGTCCTCATAAAACCGGTTCGTCCTCGCATGTTTCTTCTTTCTCATCCGCCCGATTCCGCCGCCGTTTGACCTAACTCACCGTCCTCCGTCGCGCTTTCGCCGCCGGCGACCTTGCTGTGCCCAGCCGCGCGCCTCCACGCCTCCCTGCTCCCGCGCCACCAGCCGCGCCACGCCCTGCCCGCACTCGCGCAGCGCCCGCGCCCTAGCCGCGCTGAGTCCGCAAGCCGCGCCACCTCCACCGTGCGCCGCCGCTCCTCCTCACCGCCGGCGAAGCCCAGCCCACCGAGACTCTTCTCCAGCGCCTCATCAACTCCCTAGTGCCGGGCACCTCAATCCCTTCCTTCGGCCGAGTTTTCCGTTTAGGGTTTACCCCTAAACCCTAACCTAGGGTTTGCCCTAACCCTAACTCGAGGTAACGGCACGGTTTCGATTCCGATTTCGATTCAAATCCTTTCATTCACTTGTTAGCGCTTGCCGTTGACCATATCTATTCCTTGTTATCTCGATTGGTCGTTTCAGTGCTCGATCGCCGAATCTCGGGAGTTCTCGCGAACTAGGTCACCTCGTCCCTTCACCGTCGTCTCGTCGATCCGAGGTAGCTTAGCGTCGTTTCTTTTCGTATCTCACATGCTTGCTATCTAGGGTTTCGCATCTTTAGATATATATGCTTATTGTATATCTCCCTATTTCATACGTGCAGCGAGTCAGTCGGTGTGCCAGGTCTGATCTGTTTGCTAAATCCGAGGCCAAGCCTGCGGATACGGATTGAGGCCAAGCCTCTCGAGTGTCAGTTCATCATCTCACAGAGGCTTTCAGGCAGTCAGTCAGCATGGTGCGTTGCAAGAACGCCGGTGGTGCTCCAGGTGACGGGGACAACAGTCCTCCCCGTCGTGATGAGATTGCGCGTGGTAAGCGCGTCAAGATGATGGCAGTCAAGAAGAAGAGGAAGACTCTTTCAGATGCAGAGGTCGCTCAGGCTGTGGCAGACGCCGCAGAGCAGGCAGAGAGAGGTGGCAGACGCAGTGGATTACACATAGGCGAGCGTCGCTTTCATCTTGAAGGTCGACAGCTCGGTACTGAGGCCACTGAGGGCACCGAGACTACAGCACCGACAGAGCAGATGTCAGTTGATCCTCCCTCAGAGCAGACACAGGCTACTGAGACTGCACCTGCTACTGAGGCTACCTAGACTGCTGAGGGTCCACAGGCCACTGAGGATACAGAGGAGCAGGCAGCTCAGTCTCCACCACGTCGCCGCTCCACACGTGCTCGTTCACAGGTGACACCCAGGGCAGAGGGCCCGCGTCGTGGAGCACGACCTCCTCCCAGGGTCAGAGGGTCACCCCCTGTCGTGCACTTAGACCTGAGAGGTGCTTCTTCACGTCAGGTGAAGAACTTGAGGTTTGTGGAGGTCAGCCGATGGTTTCCACCTGTCAGAGATCCCAGAGCTTCAGAGGGTTTCTATACCCCACTTCAGGAGGACTTCTACAGGGCCCTAGTCGACAGTGGCATAGCTTTCAGACCTCAGAGGGTATGTCGCCTAGAGGCATTGGTTGATATTGTGGGAGAGCAGCTCCGTCCTTACCTGTCCTATCTGCCTGGCTTGTCAGATCTACTTGGACGGACAGGTGCTTACTGCGGCACATGGGTCAGGGAGTTCTATGCTTCTTTGTGGATTGATCCTGCCCATGAGTTTATTCACTTCGCTTTCAGAGGCCGCGACCACAGACTCTACAGCTCCAGAGCCCGTGAGATCCTCAGACTACCTGCCTCTGACACGAGGATCCACCAGTTGTGCTATGGCCAGACTACACCTCCCAGACGCCCTCACGGCGGTTCAGTGCCACCCACCGACCTGGTTCGACCCTGCTTTCGCGAGCCTTTTGGCGAAGGGTCACGTCGTACACCTGCCAGCCTAACACCACTAGCCCGAGTTCTAGATGCTATACTCAGACGCACTCTACTGCCCAGACTTGGTTACAGAGAGGGACTGACGAGGATGCAGCTTTGGGTTGTATACCATCTCCTTACACAGCGACAGTTTGATATCTGGGATCTCATCCTGAGTGAGATGGAGGACACCATTGCTGAGGGCTTCAAGGGTAACCGTCAGCTTCCTTATGCCCACTGGATTTGCTACATTATCAGATCTGCTATTCAGATGCCACCAGAGATCAGGGCAGAGATTGCCAACACCACTACAGCATTCCCTGACTATGACATCAGACAGCTTTGGGCTTCAGTTACCAGAGAGCAGGCTCCAGCACCAGGACAGCGTGAGCGCCCTGAGGTTCCTGAGACAGCAGCTGAGCAGGAAGCTAGAGTTGACGAGCTTGCCGAGGCAGAGCTCGCAGACCTTGACACTCAGCCTGCTGAGATACCTGAGGATGTTACTTCTGACAGCACCGATGAGGACTACCAGCCCATCCCCAGGTACCGGTCTCCCCGGTCTCACGACCACGAGGCCGGTGGATCTGGCTCAGCCTCCCGCTCAGACCCAGCCATGGTGGCTATACTTGAGAGGTTGACCCAGGCTCAGGAGCAGCAGCAGCAGCAGATACAGCGCCAGGCACAGGATACAGCTGCAGCACTAGCACAGATACAGGCTCGCCAGGACGAGTTTCAGAGACAGCAGCTAGAGATCCAGAGGCAGCAGGTTGAGATGCAGCGACAGAGTCAGCAGCAGTACATGGACCTTCTGCGGCATCTCATCACAGTTGGGGTTCCTCCGCCTGCATCTATCATGGCTCCGGATTTGCATTCCAGCGGCCCTTCTAGTCAGACACAGCCGAGCTTTCAGTTTACATCTCCACAGCAGCAGGTTCCCCAGTCGTTTCAGTCCCCGAGCTTCACACCTATCCATACGGGGTTCACACCGTCAGACCAGACTCGCCCGCATCTCCTGACAGGCACACCTATCGGTGATTTCAGTGCCACTTACAGCGAGTTGACTGGTCAGCCGACACCCTCGCATACTACTACGTTTCACACTTCGTCAGGGTTGTCAGCTTCCGAGGCAGTCGTTCCACCAGTGACAGGGACTGGGACTACAGAGACCATCCCTTCTTCAGTTGCCTCGACAGATCCCCCTGCTACTGGCGCACTTCAGGCTCAGGTCACTCAGACAGATCCACTTGTTACTTCACAGTCAGTGCCTGTTCCTGCTCAGACCCAGACCGCTACGCAGCCACGAGCTTCTTCAGAGGGTCAGCCAGATAGCTCAGACTCCGAGGATTCGCTCCACTTCGTGATTACACCGCGCACCTCGGCACCCGACACGACTCCGTCTGTCCCCCCGTCAGATTAGATTAGTTTTTGGCGCTTGATGCCAAAGGGGGAGAGAGAGTAGTTTCAGGGGGAGTTTGTTAGTGGGTTTTCGTTTTACTTCATGCATATCATGTTTTTTTTCAGCACTGCTTTCGTGTGACATTGTCATCGAGTCGTAAAACTTTGAGTCTTAATGTCTTTTTCGTCAATGTGATTAATATATGTCACCGTTTTAGCTATAACTCTAAGGTTGTGCTTCCGTGCCTTACTCCGATTACTTATGAGCTATATCTTTCTGTGTACTAACGCTTTTTGTCTTATCTTATGAAGTACACTCTTTTGGCTTGGAGCACATAAGCAATTCCTAACCCTTTATGCTTATTGTCTACTGCTTATGTGAACCAAGCATGCTCGAAAACCTTCACTCTAATCTATTGAAACTTAGTGTTGTCATCAATCACCAAAAAGGGGGAGATTGAAAGCATCTAGGCCCCAAGGTTTGGTTTCGGTAATTAATGACAACACTTTATTACCATGACTAACGTGTGTTTTGCAGAAACATTGGTAAAGTTAGGTCATGGAGGTGATAACTGCTTTGAGCACTGTGGCTTTGTGTCCCTTGATGGAAATCGTTTCGGTTTTCAAAAGAGTGACGTCAAGATTAAGGACGGTTAGTTCCGAATGACGAAGTGTTGAGGCACATTCGGAATAGTCGTTAGGATCTTCGTTTTTTCTCTTTTGGCCGTACTATAAAGGGGGGCATGAATGGGTAGCTTGACCTAGGCGAGTCCTATGTTTAGGTGTGGTGCACACTTGTTAAACTTGGCGCTAGGCAACCCTAGATTAGCTCAAGGTTCAGTTAGAAGCAACTTGGTTGAAGTTGCGTCGCGTTTCGACGAGTTTCGGGCTGTTTTCCAGGCACCGGACGCGGCCTTCGGGAACACCGGACGCGTCCGGTGTGTACTTAACCGCGCTAGGTTTCGGGCCTGATCACCGGACGCGGTCCTCGCGAGGACCGGACGCAGTGGTCAGCGACCGACACGTGTCATCGAGAGAGAACGCCCGTCGGACGCGATATTGGACTTGATCGGCGAGTCCGGTGCGAGTCCAGTAAGGTCCTGTGAGGACCGGACGCGTCCGGTCTTCAGGCATCGGACGCGGCCTCGCGTCCGGTGTGAGTCCAGTAAGCACCCTTGCACGTCGGACGCGTCCGGTGCTACCTGACCGGTGCGTCCGGTGGTTCGGTTTCAAAAACGGATTTTGACCGTTACGGGGGACCGGCGCGTCCGGTGCGTATCACCGGCGCGTCCGGTGACCCCGTGTCAGGAATAACGGTTCGTTTTCTTTGAGGGGTGTATAAATACAACCCCTCCACCTCTTTTAGAGGTCACTTGCTCATTAAAATATCTGAGAAAACCCTTTAGAGTGCAAGGGAGTGCAAGAGCTCTAGTGAGGATAGAGATTTGAGAATCAAAGTTTGTGATTCCTCACTAGTGATTCGAGAGTAGCAAGTGTGCATCCACCTTCTCATTTGGGCTCGTTGTGGTCAAGTGAGAGTTCTAGCTTGTTACTCTTGGTGATCGCCATCACCTAGACGGCTTGGTGGTGATTGGGAGTTTGGTGATCATCCGGCGGAGCTTGTGGATGACCCAACTCAAGTTGTGAGCGGTTTTGGGTGATTCGCCGCGACGGAGTGTCGAAGAATCAACCCGTAGAGAGCACTTGATCCTTGCGCGGATCAAGGGGGAGCGACACCCTTGCGCGGGTGCTCCAACGAGGACTAGTGGGGAGTGGCGACTCTCCGATACCTCGGAAAAACATCGCCGTGTTCCTTGCCCCTTTACATTCAAGCAATTACTTTCTCGTATTTACTTTCATTGCTTGTTTTACATTCCTAGAATTGCCATGCTAGACTAGGATTGGAAACTAGGGTGCAAAACTTTTTAACGGTAGACTCTCTAGGAACACAAGTAGGCACTAGGGGTGAATTCCGGCTTATAGGATTTAATTCTTGCAATTAATTTTTAGAAAAGTCCAATTCACCCCCCCTCTTGGGCATCTTGATCCTTTCACGGTGAATATTTTGGTGAATGTATTTTATTATATTAATCTCTGCTGATGGTCTGTATGATACACATGACTAGTTACTAGTTATGCTAAAAATTAATCCAAATTAGTTATGATTGGCTAGCTAGTTGGCTAAAAACTAGTTAGAAACTCGGCTAACAAATTATTCCACCTATTGTTGGATAAAAACTAGTTAAAGACTTAGCTAAGAAATTAGTCCTCCTACAAGCTTGTTTAGATGCGTTAGAGCTAATTCGAGCTAAAATTAGCTAGCTAATAATTAACCTATAGTATCTAAACATGTCTTGAGTACTAGTATGAAAGACAAAATTATTATGTGCTGGTGGAATGCTAGTGATAAAACACCAACTTGTGTGTATTGCTTTTTTTTTAATGAATCGGAAGCTTCCTATAACAGTTTTATTGACTATCAACTATTGTTGCGTGTTCTAGACTTCTAGTTTTGTCAATAAATGATCCCATCCATTAAGGTACAATGCATCAAGAGCGGGTACTAAATTCCAAGTCAATGGGAGCAAATGACACGTACCTAAGCATTTTTGATTGACTATATCAACTACTACTAGGTAGGTAGGCGCGCTCCGTCGCGCCCGTATACTCTACATAGTCATGGTGATAGTCTATTTGTTACATGCTATTTGGCGTTGAGTATCTTTTACAAATAGTTTCAGCGGCACATAGGCCTGGCATAGCTTGTTTCACTATTGCTTTGTACAGCATTAAGATTTAAGATATGAGTAACAACCAGAAATTGACATGCGCACAATGCAAGAGGATAATACAGTTATATATGAAAATCTATTCCACAAGGAGTATCAGGCATACTAACTGGGAAATGCAGATGCATGATTTAACTAACATATACATATATAGCAGTCGCAGGCTTAGCCAGATATGAGATATTGACAAAGCATGATATAACTAACATATACGTACACAACAGTGGTTTGGCTAGGTAGTGCCAACTTGAGCGAAACAAACGCAAGAAATGGATGGTCTTAAGTCATCTGTAAAGCTGATCAGGAGTGGTTGATCGGTAGCATTATTTGATCCTGTGGGAACCTTAGCTATGCCAACTTTTGCCATAGCAACGTTACGCGCTATGTCCATGTTATTATATCTGCATGATAAATCTGGAAAGGTCACTTGTTTGATGACAAAGGAGTAGTAATATTCAAGGAAAAAAACTTAATATAGCTTGGCATGCCTAGTTATGTTCGGAGAAACCCACTAACTGAGCCTTTTCCTAGTGTGAGGTTTCCTGTGGCCATGTAATCCCTGTAATTGGCATGCAAATGCAAATAGCTGTGAGTCATTAAAGAAGGAAGCTATGAGAAAAGGGAGAGGTTAGAAAATGAGCACATATATATGGTGCAAGAAGTGATCTGTATAGACTCTCCAAGAGACAGATATAGCCAAAAAAACGTATAATCAGTATATTAGAAAATATATAGAATAGTTCGGTTTGCATAGAGATAAGTTGTGTGAGGAACATTTAGGTATTTAGGTTGAGAAACCACAAAATAAGATCATAACCAGACGACAATGTCTAAGCAGAAAGCAAAGTGGGCAGTTAAATTTTTTTACTTTCAAACTTAACCTGTGCAAAGTAGAAGGTATTGAACGATAGATGCTAATTTTGTTTGTGGTTGAGCTATGTTAGTAGTCATAGATAGGAATGAGACAGATATAAAAAAAGTATCATCAGCTTCTTCGTTGTGCAATTTGCTTATGCCTCGGGAGAATAATGTAGAGAGGCATAGCTAACTATCTCTGTGGGTATGAAATTTGCCTGTCGTGAATATAAGGGTGTAGATACATGACCTACGGGCAGATGGCAGGAGGGCTCCATTGATACTGCCAGCAATGCCATCAACTTAGTAGGCTTGACCTGGTGATCACTATATTGTTGAAAGAAAGTA
The DNA here is from genome assembly GCA_022457205.1 of Saccharum spontaneum. Taxonomy (NCBI): domain Eukaryota; kingdom Viridiplantae; phylum Streptophyta; class Magnoliopsida; order Poales; family Poaceae; genus Saccharum; species Saccharum spontaneum. Next base: position 20,039,343 of record CM039596.1, read on the forward strand.
GACTGAAGCAACTGGAGGCAATATTGAGGAATCTGACACTATGTTGGCCTATACAGTTATGAAATATTGAGGCTGCATGAGTAGAGTATGCAAAAGAAAATTTAATTTCAGATCAGGTTAACATATAGGACCCTATAGCCTATAATCGTATAACTAAAAGTAGCTTTTTAATGTGCATACTTTGGAATATGTACTTTGGGATATGGAGGGTGGACATGTCTTATAAATGTTGTTTTCACTGTTTTGTAAGCAACTGTGCATCTATGCAAATAAGCTGACCTGAACATTGCATAATGGAAAAGAATATTTCACGATGAGAGCAATTAAGATCTGAGTAAGGTAATATCACTAGAGGCTAAAGAAACTAACCGCAAAATTTTGTAGGACAAACTTTCAGTAAGGCTACATCCTTTTCTATTAAAATTTCTTAGACAAAGTTTACTGATTAACATTAACATGGAAACCTAGGCAAAATTAATAGACTCTTAACTCGAATTTGCATGAAGAAAATGAAGGTCCCATAATTATGTAGCATTTTTAGCGTGATTAGTAATTGGAACTTAAATATATTATGTGTCATGCCATTGGTCCAAGCCCCCAAACAAGTATGATACAGTAAACAACAATACAACTTTTGTCAAAACTAAAATAATTGCAATCAAGTAGAGTATAGGTAAGTGATAGTACCAGGTCTGTTGTGGTTTAATTCAAAAAAAAGGCATAGCAGACTGCATAACAAAATTACATAGACACGTAGCCTGTTTTGAAATTGGATAGGTCAACACCTGTACAACCTATCAATGTGAATCTGCTCAAAATGGAAAACAAACATCATATACTGTACTCCTATCAAATTTAGAGGTAAGTAACTAATTTAATTAGAGTTGAAGAAGGTAAATGACCTGGAAATCCTAGCACTCCTGGCTGGCAGCTCCTTGCTTGTTTGTTTTCCCTGACCCTGCATGCCTGTGGGTGCTAAAGGGCCTCCAATGCCATGCCTCACCCTCAACTGCCTCACCCTCAACGCTGCTCTAACCAACACCACCAGGAATCCCTCAAACCGAAACACCTGAGGTAAGTTAGAAACATAAAAGGATAATAGGGGAAAGATCTAGGTTGATCCACTGGACCTCTATCTCTACAGGTGCCAACCAAATAGCTTTAGAACTTCATTATTACCTTGAACGACCATATGGTAATCAACCTGAATGATAATAATGTACTATCAACTGCAATTCAACTAAAAAACATCTAGTCTAGATAGAAATTAGGATTTCTGAACTGATACAGACGTATAACATTAGGAAAACTGATAGAAAAATGCAGAGGTATTATCTTTTACAATTAACATATAAGGAGAATCTTTTACCTGCAATAACCATTTTGCTTTCTCAACATATGTTTTAGCTTGGAAGACATGCTCAAAACCCATGAAGAAAACTGAAAACCTAATGGTCAAGATTAACGTAACTGATCCAAAAAAAAAAGATCCAGAATCATTTTGGGGACTTAAAACTCAGCCATGTAATTTGTTTGTCTTATTGCTCTGCAATATACAGGAAGAACACTACCTGGAGGAACAAATCACAAATCAGTAACAAATGGTACAGGACCTGATATCATAGAGAAAACAGCCACCCTTCCTTGGTGGCAGCAGCCATCGCTCCTTGCAGCTCTCGCGTCGGTGCCTGCGCTTTGCAGCCCTGATCCGATGCCACCAAGCCTAACTTCGTTGGTTCCGCCATAAACAGTAACATCTTCTCCCCGCCCTCGCCCCCTCCGTCGCCTCGCCTCCTCCGCTAGCTCCCACCTAGCACCACCCTTCGCCGCCATACGCTACCACCGTAGAATCCGCCTCCATCACCAACATGGCTCCCTCGCCTCTTCCGCAGTGCGAGCGACGGTTGCCGAAACGTCGGAACCACCCCGCCGCATTGGCCTCCGTTTGCGCCGTTGTTGTGGCCTGGAGCGACCATGGTGTTTTGGGGTGCGTACTGCTCATTGTAATGTTGGCGGAGATGATGATGGAGCGGCCTCTTACCATCACTTGTGCCCCGTGGATTCTGACGCCCGAAGCGCCGTCGCCGTCGCCGCCTCTGCCTCTCCATCCTGGCCCCGCGCGCAACCGTAGGCAAGGCTGGCCGCCACCGCCGGGGGAGAGGAAGAGGCGATGAAGTGGTCCATGCGCGCCTCCTCCGTCAAGGGCGGACGCCGCTGTCGCGGCTGGGGGAGAGGTAGCACCGCATCTGGGGGTAAGGAAGAGGAAGAAGAAGTGTGGACGGGGGCTGTGAGACGCGATGCTGGGTGAGGAGTTTTTCTTTTTCACTTTGATGACGGAGAGAGAGGGGAAGGGTTAACCGGTGCAGGAGGTTGGGAGAGGTGAAATCGACGCTTGCACACGCACGACTCCACGTGGCAGCAGGAGATTGGTGCACAGCAACAAAACAATAGTCAAAGCCGTTCTCCTTGCGCGGATGCAAGGTGCTATATGGAGTTTCATATTCATATTAGATGCCCTTGTTGTAGTCGCCATCATCAAGGATAAGAAGAATAGCTATAGCTAACCACGATTGAAATATTTGGGTATCCCAAGATTTGCTTCGGTTAAAGAGGATTTGTTGGGGTGAGTTATTGACCTTCTACAAAGAGTTTCATGGTTTTGTTAATATTTTTTAGTGGGGTGATGGTGACTTTATTCAAGTACCTGGTTAGTGCATGCTAGTGTGTGTTCATATAAAGAAAAGCTGCATATGTTTTTTGAGGGTCTAGTGAAGATGGTGATACTTCTTTTATAGTATAGTGGACTATTTCAACAAAATGTTGCGTTGAAATAAAATTATGTATTTTCTGGGACAACAATATATTGTTAGTTGCTCACTCTATCCCAAAAAATAATAAAATTGTCACTTTTTGAGGAGTCAACTAATCCTAAGTTTAACAAATATATTAAAAAATAGTAATACTTATGATACGCTAGCACATCCGACAGAGTGTCCACTGGCGCTTCTACATAGTCTAGATGGTCAGCATTGACTAATTACAATAAATAAGAAGAGTTTAAACTAGCAAATAAGCACTAAAATGAGTCCATCTTGATTCAAACAATTTCAAGCCAAGCACCATAAGGTAGAGCATGATTTTATTAGGAAAAAAAATCTGAAACTTAGTTTCATAATTTTCTGAGGTAAAGCAAATTTTCTAAGACTAAACTAGACTTTAGTACTTTTAATTGTATTTTTCCATGTAATAGTATTTGTATAGATTTTGAAATTTTCTTTTTAAGAATTTATGGATATTAAAAATATTTCTAGTCTAATTTATTTCCCTGAACTTTGAACTTAGTCTGATTTATCCCCCCACATCAACCACCATCAAAACCACTCATGGTGGAAAACAAAATTGGTTTTTAAAGCTGAGAGGATTAAAAAATGATTTTTGTAGTTAGGGAGCAAATTCAGACAACCGCAATAGTTGAAAATGTAAATTTGACTTTTTCCATCCAACAAATCAGACCAGTTATTATTACCAAAGTGAATCAGCCCAAGGCGAAGCAACAATCAGGCCCATAAAACAAAAGCATTCAACCTGAACACAAATTTGCCCAAGGAACATCACAAAATTGGACGAGGCAAATCCGACAGAAAACACAAACTAAAATAGCCAAGTGATGTAAAGTTTGGCAATTTGGTCTGTATCTAAAAATAGACAACACAGAAGAATTTTTAACTTTTTCAAATAAAGTTAGATGAAGATAAATTTTATACCAAGTTGTAGTACTAGAAGAGATCTACAATGTTGTAGTTCACAACCTTTTTTGTTTGAAATTATTTAAGACCCACAAATTTATTCAAAGTTCTTATATTTTAAAATTTAATATCTTAACATTTTTAAAATAATCATGGATAGAGAAATGACCTATAGCAAAGTTGTAGTACTTGTAAGGCGCTGCACCAGGTGTGAACATTCTGGTAACAGCACCGCAGGTTGGTTATTTTAAGGAATCCAGGGCCACTTACTACTTGATGTCAGGCACATCAATGGTCTCATGTGTCTCGGGGTGTTCGTTTCACTAAAATTTAGCTTATGCTGATTTGTTGTGAGAGGAAAACACAGTTTGTTCATTAAAAAGTATTGCCCAAGAACAGGGCGAAATTTTGATATTTTAACCCTGAGTTCACACGCCCACAATATTTGACATTCAATTCGCAGCTCTTTTGAAATTTAACCCTATGCACGCGAATACTTTTGATATTAGGGATAACTCTCATTTTTGGTTCTTTTCTATTTTTAATATTTTCTTCTCTTTAGCTAGGCGATCGAAAAAGACCAGAATACCTTACCCCTGACGTATGGACGCCACATGTCATTCTCTAGTTTTCTCCTCCTTCCTTCCCATTGATCTACTAGTGCCGCTGTGCAGCCCCATGCACCTACCAGCCCCGCCGCGTGTCCATGCTCATTGGCACATACCTGCAGTTCGGACCTGTGCCCTCGCCGTCGTAGCTCGCCCGGCGCCACCGCCGCCGCCGCAGCTCGTCAGGCTCACCCCGCACTGCAGCTCGCCGGGCTTGCCCCACGCGTGCAGCTAGTGCCATCCCCACACCTTGCTCGCGAGGCTTGCCCCGTGCTTGCGCCGCAGCAACTCGCGAGGCTCGCCCCGTGCGTGCAGCCAGCGTTGTCCCTACAGCTTGCTCGCGCCGCCGTCGAGGCTTGTCCGGTGGAGGACGTTGATCGGCGTGATGGGGCGGCCGAGGGCGGGGAGGACGAAGCGGAACGCGCTGGCTGGCGCAGCGGGACCTAGTCGGCGGTGGCCGCAGGAGGATGCTCGGGCAACAGCGCTCCCAGGTCGCGTGTCGCGGCCTCGTCCGACTCGCGTGAGTCGTGAACTCGCCAAAGCGAGAGCCAGCGAGTTCAATTAGGAGGAGGGGTAGTTTCGTCTATTTCCATGTCTTGAACAGTGAAAACAGCCTATTGGAACAGTGAAATCCTCTAAAATCTCTAATATCAAAAGTGGCCTACGAATTGGATGTTAAATGTTGAGGGCATGCGATTCTATCCGGCATCGTGGCTCTCCTCAAGTCTCAACAAAGGTTGCAGATCCTTTTGATTACGGAGCTGGATTTGTTAATCCAGTTCGGGCAACTGATCCGGGCTCGTATACGACATCACCCTTCAGATTAGCTACATTTGTTCAATTGCACCGGTGGATCAGACATAGAAACTACATGCCCAGTAATTGAGAGATCGCTACTGAACCCGAACCTTCCATCCATTGCGATTCCCAGCCTCAAGACATCCGAAACAGTATCAAGGACAGTCACCAACGTTGGCCAACCTGGTGCAGTGTATAAGGCCTTTTTTGAGCCTCCCTACTGGCGTCGACATGTCAGTCAGTCGAGCTTAAGGATGAAAACGGTCGGAAACGGTCGAAAACGGACTTACGATATGGAAAAACGAAAACGGTCGGTTCGGAATATTTCTACATTTAGCAATTAAAGAGTACAAAAAATAGTTGAAAATGGTTGTGAAACCAATTGAAACTGACAATTTTTCATGTTAAAAAACGGTTCATAATATAGAAAACGAAAACGGTCAGTTCGGAATATTTCTGTTCCGTTTTCATCCCTAGTCGAGCTAACCGTGTTAGTGTTTGGTAAGAAGAAAACGCCACAGTCGTTCAAGGTAACATTCAGAGCCATGCACATGATCCAGGGTGATTACTCATTTGGTAGGCTGGTGTGGCACGACGGAGGTAGGCATTGGGTCCGTAACCCAATATCAGTTCGACTCCTGTTCCATTGTCTTCTGAGCAATCTATTATGCGTTGATGTAAGAAGTTGATATTTCATAGGGACTTGCTAGCGCTCCGACGTCCGATCCGGTCACTAACGTCCGGACGCTGCCCACACAGAGAGTGAGTAAGCACCTAGAGCGTCGGGCTCCCAAGTGAGCGCACTAGCAGTGGGCCCGCGCCACTTTGGACATCGCTCGCGTCACCCTGGACGTCGTCCACGACGATGGCCACTTCCCACGCGCATACTATGTGCAACACCCCGATCTACTTTTTAAACATTCAAATGCAATAGTTAGCAACATATAAAAGAAGACATATGAAACACTTGAAAAAAGCGTCAGAAACACTTGCGAAAATACCTGAAAAACATTTGAAAATTATTGCAAACATATGCAGCATACAGTGAAACACTTGCAAACATACGTATGAAACACCTGAAAACACTTGAAACATATGCTTATAACATGCATGTATATGCAATATCCAGATAAAACACTTGCAGCATTCGTCTGGAACAGATGAAACACTTGGATCATACACTTGAAACATATTGTATAGCCATTACAACATGTGCAGTATCCCGATCTACTTTTGCAACATCCATATAAAACATTTGAAACATATATCTGAAACAAACTAAAACACTTGAAACATGTCTGAAAACATCTGAAAACACAGCACTGACAGTGGCCACGATTTAGGCGCAGGCACAGGCCTCCCCAGGCGCAGGTGCAGGCCTCCCTGCCTCCTCCGCAACGGTCGAGGTGGATGGGGGAGTGGTGCTAGATGGTGGTGCCGCGTGGCCGCACGGAGCAGCGAGGACGAAGGGGCTGGGTGCCTCGCGGGAAGGAGCAACGCGGGAAGGGCCGGCCACGCGGGAGAGACGTCGGAGCAGGCACTTCATGCTGGGGAGGGAGCTGGGAAGAAAGAGCGCCCTACTGCTGGACCTTGCGGCGGCGTGGTCAGCCGGAGGTGCAGTGCGGTGAGGGGCTTAGAACAGCTAAGGAGGACACCATAGCCCTAGTGGAGAATTTTTCTTTTTTTTTAGTGGCTGGTCTGCTGACAGCGTAGGAAGGAAAGCGGAGGCAGGACTGGAGCCGCGTCCGACGGGACAGACGCCCGTGGCTGTGCGTTTTCGTATTTTGTATCTTGTCACCGTAACGATGTGTGTAACACCATCGGTATTTGTTGTTTTTATCATGATTTATTTGACTTCTGTTTTATGAAAAGATAAACAAGTTCCATTTCTGCGGTCATCTTCGTTGAAAGGTTTTGCATTTGTTTGATAAAGTTTATGCGTGATGGTGTAACACCCTAAAAATCCTTTTCTGAGAATAGAGGAAATTTGATTTAATTATTCCTTTTGTGTGCATTAAAACTTAGGGAAATAATAAAAATTTCTAAAATTAAAATCAGCTTAGACACTCGTTGAAGCATTCATGTTGATGCACATATTTTTTTATGCTTGTGTTTCGTTTGAAAATCAAAATTTTGCTTTGATTTTGTTCTTTTTTTAGGGAGCTTTAATTTTGTTCATGGCTGGCTTTGAAACAAAAAGAAAGGGTTTTCTCTTTTCCTCTCTCCCTCTATCACTTTTCCAGCCCATAACCGCAGTAGCCTCCTTTCCTTGGCCCGCTTGGAAAACGCACGGGCAGCCCAGCTCCCTCCTCACTTTAGCCAAAGTTGCCCAGTCCTCTCTCTCGGGCTTAGCCTAGCACCAGGTCAGCCCAACGTACATCCTCGTGCCACAGGCCCATCACGGAGTCAGCTTGGCTCCCCACGTGCGTGCAAGGCCACTCCCTCCTTTCTCCCACGGGCCATCGTCGTCCTTCAGCCCTAGCCTAAAACTTCATCAGCCACACCGTGCCCCTTACTCTCATTCGCTGACAGCAAGGGCCTACCCCCTCGCACTCGCTGACACTCTGCTCCATTGATCAGTCTCTCCTCTTTCCCCTATGTCCCATTGCGTCCGGCTCAAACACCTCCTAGCGGATCCCTATGGCCGCCCTGATCTGGCAATGTTCGCGGATTCTCCGCGTAGGAGATCACGACTCCCCCTATAAAACATAGACACCGCCTGCTTCACCACCTTTTCGATTTACATGCTGTTTTTAGGGCCCGGGAGAGAAATTCCCTACCTATTTTTTCTATTACATATAAACAAGGGGTTGCAAGTGCAGCAATACAACATGGCCTTATGCGCCGCTTTTAGCCCTAGCTAGCTCCACCACCTTTGGTTAGATCTCGTTGGAAGCAGAGAACGTTAGTCATCACGTTGACGTTTTTCGCTGCCATCGTCGAAGACCTTTTACCTCGCTATGTGTCAGGGTAACGGAGCCATAGGTGCCACTTTCGCTCTATCTCCCAATCTCTACTGCTCTCTTACTACTGCTGCCGCGAAGTTGTCGTCCACGTCATCGAGCCCCGCCCTTCCTTCGATTCTTCCTTGCAATTGAGAACCCCGGAGGTGATTTCTCTGTTGCCTCCTGTCTTCCCATGCTTTTTCCAAAGCCAACCATGGCTTCTATGCCATTTTGATCTTCGGCGAGCTCCCCACCACCCTTCGTCTCGCTCCTCACCGGAGTAACTATTCCCCCCAACTCCCTATAATCCGATCCCTATCCAACAATTACAGTTGCATACCCTTTCAATCTCATTAATCAGTCCATGCACTATGAACCTGTAGACAAGGTCCACCGCCCAGGTCCACCACCGGCTCACCGGCTCCACCCAATCTGCAAGTGCCACCTCACCAATGACCCAATCGCTGCCGACAACCATTGCCGTATTTGCAAAAGGCCCCTCTTTTGCCCTTTATCAAACCACCGTCCATGCTCTTTAAAAAGTAATTCTAATGGAGCCCTTTCTTTTTTCTGTTTAGGCCCCTTCCCTTTTTTTTTTACTTCGATGCCGCCATCTAGACCCGGTGTACAATCAGTTTTGATGTCTGTTATTTCAAAAATAAATTCCATTTATTCACAACAATGCCACCTGACCATATTTAGGCCATAACTTTTATGTTTTATAGCTCTGATTAACGTGCTTTTTGCATTTGTGTATTCGTAGCAACGTGTAAACATTTATATAATAACCTTTTCACTCGCCTTATATTTCAAGACCGAGAGATTAGTACATGAGGGGTGGTTTCGAGAATAGTTTACACTTTACACGTACCCAATTTATTCGCCAGCAAGATTACAATCCGAACAATAGTTGCATTTTTTTGCATATATATTATAAAATAAATTTCCGTCACAAATACAAAACAATACACAAGACTTCTGTTACGTTTATATGGCCCAGCGTTCGCTGTACGCAAGACGTATGTAGTACATATACTGGCTTATTTCATGGACCGGAATCCCGGATCAGCGCGCGCGTGTGGGGTGCCATTTACGAGGCGAAAGAGGTGAAGCCGGCGTCACCAGCGCCGACGCGGTGGAACCGGGAGACGGCGCAGTCCGTGGCGAAGAGGCCCGACGAGCGGTACTTGTCGGCGCCGCCCATGACGGGCATCTTGGCGCTGATGTCGAGCTTGTTGACGTAGTCCGGGCGGTAGGTCTGGCCTAGCACGCCGTCGACGTCCTTCGTCAGGCCGCCGGGGAACTGGTAGGAGACGTCGAGGTGCACGAGCGAGTCCTTCCCCGTCTTGCCGTAGGCGTGCACGCGGGAGTCCTCGTCGGTGATGGGCACGGCGTTGGCGGAGATGGCGAACGCGCCGTCGAGCTCGACGACGACGGCGTTGACGGCGTCGGTGCGCGTGACGGACAGCCCCGGCACGGCGCTCGACGTCCACCGCGCGCCCTTGGCGGGCTCGACGTCGATGGGCTCGCCGTCCAGCGCCACCACCACGTGGTCCTCGTCCTCGTCCCACTCGGCGGCCCTGCGCGCGCCCACGTAGAGCCTGTGGCCGTCGCCGAAGGTGACGCCGAGCGCCTGCACCCAGGTGAAGTCGCGGCCGGAGTCGGCGTTGTGGTTGCCCATGAAGCGCGCGTTGATGTGGAGGCGGTCGTCGGAGACGAGGCAGAAGCTCTCGTCCTTCTTGCCGTGGAAGTAGAAGGTGTTGCCGTCGGCGCCCGTGAACCGCGGGTCGCCGCACGAGGTGCCCGGCATCAGATCGCACACTGATCATACCACCGGACAAGATGAGATCAGTTCATCATGGAATCAGAATCAGAACAACAAGGAACACGACGACGGCGACGACAGAAAATAGCTAGTGAAATAGATACTGACTGCAGAAGGTGAGGCAGTAGGCGCAGTAGGCGAGGCACTTGTTGGGGCAGCGGGCGGGGCACTTGACGTAGCAGGAGGCGCCCCACTCGGTGGTGCAGGTGATCTCGTAGTCCCGCTTGTGGTAGGCGACGACGGTGGTGAACTTGCCGTTGCGCGGGGGCTTCTTGGGGTCCCCCGGCGTCGACATCTTGGGGGGGCTTTTGCTGGGCCTCCGGGAGGATATCCCCGCCGCCGACGCCGTGTCAAACGACAGCGCCAGCGCCAGCGCCAGGGCCACCGCCAGCAGAGCGGCGGCAATGGCTCCTCCACGGACAGCCATTGCTAACTACCTGGTCTAGGTGAGTGCGTGTAGTCAAGGTATAGATCGACGACAGATGATGGCCGGAGATGGAGATGAATTTGTGCTGTGTGTGTGCGCTCTGACCATGGACAGCAGGGAGTCTTATACGATCGAGGCGTGTGGCTCACTGGCTCTTTCCAGGGGCTGGATGGATTGGAGGTCAAGTGGCTTGAGAGGGAAGTGGCGTAGTAGGCGGCAAAGTGATAGTGCAGGCGTGCATTCGTCGTTCGCGGAATTAACGGGTCGTCGCGGCGAGCTGAAGGTGGAAATGATGGCACGTATGTCGTCGTCGTACGCGGCAGCCGGCGAAGTGTGCATGTTACTGTTATGTACGGTGTGCTTCTCTGACGACGAGGATGGGATGAGTTGACTTACATAAATCATAAATTTCTTGCATCTTTCTTTTTTTTTGTGCGACAAATTTCTTGCATCTTTCTATACGGCTATTCTTGCTGTAAAATTTGATGGCGTTATTTCTATGACTATCGCATTAACTAGAATATAATAAAATCTAGATAAAACAACCACACTTAATGTATGGTTTCATTTTATTGTTTATATAAACTGTCCATAACAATTAACTTATCTAGCTAAAAACATCCTCATTGTCATCAGGGTCAGTTCACTACATGATATAAATTTTTTTGAACTTTAATAGTGTTTTGCTAAAGGATAAATTTTATCTGGGTCAAAGGGACCCCAATAAAACCCTCTAAAGTCCCCCTTTGGAATAATCTAGAGTTGAAAACTGACCCAATCTAACTTATTTCTTGACTCTCTTCTCAAAAATGTTGTTGTATCGTAAAATTGTCTATGTGAAACCAACTGTCCTATCTTTAGAAATAAGTGATTTCTAGAGGCAGCAATCTCTAGAAATCATTTTACAAAATTTGCAAATCATTCAATTTAAAACTTACAACTAGAAAGTTAACTACCATAGATTACTACATCACTATCGTGTCTAAACCCGACATCAATCCGGGAGTGATAAGTGATAAAAAATAAAAAATGTGTATGTTTTCAAGATTCAAACTCATGACCTTAATATGTTTACATCCTCTTAAGCATCCATACCAGGTAAGATACACAACAACTGATGCTATTCTTTGAACTTCATAATTCTGAATCTTATATTTATATTTAACACTATAAATGATTTTAAATGAAAAAGTCCTTAACTGCAAAGTTGTAGACTTGTCTCTTTCATATTGTTAACATATATAATGTGATCCGAGAACGTATACTTAGTATTTGGACTTATAAACCATTTCAAATTTAAAAGTTCTCAACTACAAAGTTTTAGATATCTTTGACCTCTACAATTATTGTATAAATTTTATCTTGAACCGACCTCATACGAAAAGTTATGAATTTTTTTGTGCAAAATAACATATCATTGGTGGTTCAAGCCCATGAACCGATAGACCTATCATTGTCGGTTCATGGCTTCTACTAACAGCGATAGTACAGTGCCTATCATTGCCAGCTGAAGCCACGAACCGACAATATAGTCTGACATTGATGACCTTTTTCTAGCATAGTGGTTTTAGATCTCTTTGAGTACCTGAACTTTGGTTTAGGTTTTTTCTCCATATCCAATATCATTCAATTTTTATTTTTTTTAAAAAGTATGAACTTCAAAATCACTAATCTTAAAAGATAATTTCTGGATCCTAAATGATTTTTAATGAAAAAGTCATAAATTATAAAGTTGCATATCTCTTCAAGTACAACTTTGGTCTAGATTATTTCTCCATCTGAAGTACTTTGAAAATCTTTAAAAAAGAATAAATTTCAAAGTCTGAGAACTTAAAATAGAATTCCTGGGTCCTAATTTCATATAAAAAGTAGTAAACTACAATGTTGCAAATCCTTTTGAGTACTGTAACTTTGATTTATGTTGTTTCTCCATCCGATGTCATTTCAAAAACTTTAAAATATTGAATTTCAAATTATGAAAACTTTAAACAACATTTTCGGGACTTAAATGATGTTAAAATGGAGAAGTCATAACAATAAAGTTGTAGATCTTTTTTAGTACTATAACTTTGATATAATGTTTATCTTGATACACTTTATTTAAAAAAGTTAAAAATCTTACTGTGCTCCTCCTATTTTTATAGACGGGCTAAATTGTCAGCCGCCTCTATAAATCTATTTATGAGATGACTTGAAAGTATGGCTAAACCACGTCTAAAAATGACATTTTGAAGGCCGTTCAACTTGCCAGCTATCTCTAAAATCAATTTATAGAGACAAGCCATCTTTGAAACTATTTTTAGAGGCAGATTTTGATAGAGCCGCCTCTACCATAAAATAGTGACGCCTTTAAAAATGATTTTTTGTAGTAGTGTATATAAGTGTGAGCTTGTGCTGATATTTGTGTGTTTAAGTGTGTGTATAAAAAAACAAGTCAAAGAGAAGAATTGAGGATTCTATTTTTCTACATACTTTCTTAGTCCGTAAAATAATACAATTCTAGCACAGTACCAAGTTAAAGTATCTTAAGTTTCACTACAAAAAATACCCTTATACATGACGATTTATTTTGGTCACAAACAAGCAAAAATGCGTCACAGTTAACTCATGCTGACGATCACGAAAAACGTCATGTATCCCACGTCATACATTTGCAGGACCGAATTAAGACGTCACAGATTGACATTTCTGTTCGTCATGGAATAACTGGTCAACAACAATAGCTCTAGGCTATAGTGATGAAATAAAACGTCATGGAATAACTAGTCAATAGTAATAGCTCTAGGCTATAGCAATGAAATAAAACGTCAATGCAATAACATGCATCACAGAACACACCAATCAGATAAACAAATATTGATTCATTCATGTATTAGCAAGTCAGATGTCTTTACATAGATATAGCACATACATAGATAGTTCAATGTTCAACAAAAGGTATTGCATGTCTTTACAACAAGCCATTTGATGATGATATATGCAGTAGCTATTGCATAACCATTCATCTCCAATCACTCTCTGCATAGATTTGTCAATGTAGTCTCTACAGAACCGGTGCAAACATTCTATAACTGTCCTTGTCTTCCGGATAATGCCTGCAAAATAGTAGGATTAGACGCCATGGTATATCATCAACAGAAAATGATTCTAAAAACAAACTAGAAACCGGAGCGCGGCAATCTGCTATGATCCTACCAGACTATGATAGTTGAATCTTTCCATATTCTTTTTGTTGCAAACATATTGCCCTGTGTATTATATTTTATCCTATTTCTTTTGTGTTTACCAGAACAAGATTGTTGTCATAGCTTACACTATATTGAGACGAGTATAAAAGAAGAGGAGGAAACATGTAACATATTGTCTATGATAATTCCTCAAATTTGTATTATAGGATACTCTTGCTGCATATTAGTGTTATTTAGTTCAGGTTGTCGCTACCTAAACCAATTATAAGACCATAAGCTGTACTGGAAATAAATATATAAGCAAGACAACAAAACACAGGGGCAATCAACTGCTGCAAAGGCTTAGGAAATACTTACAGAGTACTTCATTGACTTTCAGTTGCTTCGAAGGACAAGGGCTGACGGCTGAGTATCTTTCTTTTAAGATTCTTCGCATTTTTCAGACATCCATGGGTCTGAATAAAATTCATATGCCCCTTAAGCACAACATCAAATATGCCTTTTGTTGTGTATCAGATAGAAGAAATCATATAGCTAGAATAGCAATTAAGTATTAGATTTAACATAAATGGCTGAATATAACAGCTGCTCAGATGAGCACACAGTTCATAGCGTGAATGTAGTACTTGACTTCTAATTAAGTGGAAAGCTGACCTGGAGTTTTAAATCACACATACTCCATACAAATGGAATCGATAGTTTATCAGATATTAGTATCACTTAGACAGCTGTGTGGCCTACTGTATCAGGCGGGCAATTTCTCAGATACGCTGCAGGCAGCAGAAGTGATGTGGCTAGAGGTCAGATACATACCGGAGCTGGTGGCTGAACATAGATAGTAGTACTTTGTTCCCATCATTACTGCATCCAAGAAAGATGTTTTGATCAGCAAACCAAGGGATACAGAGCAATAGAAAAATAAAATTAGAAAACTGGCATCCATCAGCATGCACTTTTGATTAGTTTGTTGTCAGCAAGATAGTAACAAGCACATCCCAGAAGCACTTTGGTCAGACGTTCATATCTAAATAAACAATAAATTTATAAAACAGGTGAGCTCCATGCAATTGAAGGCTACAAAAATTATAAGTATACCTAAAACTAGATCCCAAATCAATATACTAAAAAACTACGACACCTAAAAATTCAAGGAGAAGACCACAAATATGACAACGTCCCAACACTAACACGTATCTAAGAGGCAACGCTAATGCCAAATCTCCGATCAATATACCTGAATTCGATTCACGCATTAGTGCTATGCCCTGGAAATCGCAGCAACCTAGCACGACCAGCATGGCACGGCCATGGCGTGCTCATTCTCGGCCACCACGGCAACCATATCACCACCGGGCAGATCTGGATCTGGGGATGGAAGAAAGGTGCTCACCCTGGTTCATCACCGGCAAAGGCCAGAACGAATGTGGCCGGGAGGAGGCAGCTCGCGGCGGCTGGGACTGAGCACGACGATGTAGCGCCGCCGACGGGATATGTGGTCGTCGCAGAGGGACCGTCGGAGAGATGGTGAGGAGCGAAGGGGCGGTGACTAGTGGGGACGGCACCGGCAGCTGCTGGAGGCGGAGGCAGTGGCGCGTGGGGGAGGAGCAGAGACGGGCGGCGTGTGGGGGAGAAGCAGGGACGGGCGCCGCGTGGGGGAGGAGCAGGGAGGGGCGGCGCTGTGAGAGGGGAGACCGAGAGAGAGAGCCTAAGGAGTCGGGCGTGGAGAAGGATGGGGGATGGGGAAAAGTGGCTGTCGACATCTAGTCCTCCCTCTCTATTTTTTTATTTAACCGATTAAATATAGAACGTCATAGAATAGGACTTTTTATGACGATTTCTTATAACGTCATATCTAAACCGTCATATATAGCTATATTTCTTGTAGTGTTTGACAAACTCTATATAAAAAACACATTAATATTTATAATATCAAATAAGTATCATTAGGTTGTCATGAGATATATTTTTATAGTATACTTATTTATCATCATAAAAATCTATATATTTCATTAAATTTTAGACATTTTAACTAGTAATATATCTAGAACCACATTCTTTGTTTTCGGAGAGGTAGTACATATCAAGGTTGTGTTTTTTTTCCTTGAAAGTCTACCCATCTGAAGTGAAATGTGTGATTCCACCAAACCTCCTAGTTAGTAGAAGTCCTTTGCACTTGAAGGAAAAATGAAGTAGAGTGTTGACCAAACTAATGTTAGAACATTGATTATATGTTCGGTTTTACTTCCATTCTTGACTAGAATGATCTAGGTAGGTGAGTTGACCTTCATCATGTATATACGGAGTATTTGTCAAGGGGATTCGAGTAATCTACAGCAAATCTTTGTTACCTAGCATGTCCTATGTGAACTAATTTCCTCTCTGCCTGAAGTCATGCGTATTTGTCTCGTGCTAGCACGCACACAAATCAAGGACGGGGTAAATACAAAAAACATAAATTGGCTGTCCACTTTTTTTATTTCAAAATTTCCTAGAGATGTATGTGGGCTACCCGGCGAACCCGTATATAGGCTTAATTGTGTGGGCCACAAAATTAAGCCTATATATAGGTTTGCGGGCTAGCCCATTTATATCCTTACATTTTATACTTACAAGCAAAATAGCAAATCTAGGCTACCAGATATTGAGATTGTTGAAGCCAGCACAAGCAAGTTACACCCGTCAGCTATGCATCACTTAACATTGGAAGAATACTGTCATTTCTTCATAGAGGGGGAAAAAAATACATCCGCATGCACCGAACTTAGCAGCCAGAAACGTGGAAGATGGCCACGTTCCTTGTTCCAGGAACGTCCACGTCCTTGATTCGGGAACATTTATGTTCCCACGTTATAGAATAACACCCTAAGTTCCCGTTTTCGTTTCACCTTCCCGTTTCCATCCCCTTGTGGAAACATGGCTGCTAAGGCACTGAGTCGAGGATTTGAACGTGTAAGCAACTGAGCTGTATCCTGTATGTTCACAACCACACACATCAACCGATCAATAGGACTGCTAGCTAGGAGACAAAACATAGTCAATTGAGTGTGGTTAAGTTGGTTTAGGTTCTTTATAGTGCAAAGCATACATCGATCTATCCGTGTTCGAGTGACCCCAACTAAATACTTTAATTTCTTGTTTAATTTCAACGGCCGGTGACGTACACCTAGCTGGAATAGTGACTTCATTAATCTTGTTGGTCAAACAATCTCTCCATCTTAATTAAGGTGTTCATTTGAGTGACATGCACTCACAATACAGGTAAAAAATATATGTTGAGACGTCTGGAGTCGTGCGCGTTTGCTTTGCTGGTCAAACTAACCCAATAATTAAATTGGTGGCACTCGCATACATGCGCCGGCCGGTTGAAGCATACAGCGTGAACGATAGTAGTACAGGAGTACAGGACTCGATTGGTGCCACCACCACCGGTTGAAGCCGGTTGGGCGTCTGCATGGCCTGCAGTAGCACGTTACTCTATGTAACAGTAACACATACGAGCACGCTTCCTACATGCATACACAAAGTGAGAGACAGTAGAAGCTGGGCCGGTAGGGCAAGGGCACGTTCGGATTCTTGGATTTAGAGTTTAGTCGAGGCTAAAGATGATGACTAAAATTTTAGACCACTTTAGTTCATTTGTGTGGTCTAGTAAAATTTTGTCAGATATCTAAACTTTAGGCATCACTTTAGACCTCCCTAATAAAGTGATCTAAAATTTTGTTCTAAACTTTAGACATCACTTTAGATAAGTTGACATCACTGATAAGTCTAGGAGATCATGGGAAACAGGGACTAAACATAAGCTCGGATCAACGCGTTAATTGGGCTAACCGATGTAAATGATCGGGCCCAACGCAGGCATGATACAGGATCGGAGGATCCATGTTGCCAAACAACAGAAGCAGCATGCATCTTCTCGGAGATCCATTTTGGCAGCAACAACGAGAGGCCAGCAACTCGACGATACCCAACGTGCCTTTCTGTCAAAGCAAATTTTTATAAAATGGTAAAGTTTTGCTCTCATCTCACATATAAGTCTAAAAAGCTTTTAGCTCACATGCTAAACAAGAATAAAAGAGTAATGACAGAAAAAATCGTAAGCAAATTCTATTATTGCTTCTCCATCCATTCTTGGTGGAATAGGTCCAAGGCGACAACCTACAATATGTGCTCTGCTCACCAAGCGGATAATCTCCTTTGTATCCTCGTGCTACAACAGCACCCAATATGTTCCCCTAAATGTATTCGAGCTACGAGTGACACGGACGGCCTAGATTCATTGGGCGGAAGCACGGACGATCGGTGATAAGAGCGTATTAAGCGGTCAATTGTCTCATAATTTGACAGTATCACACTGCGGTTGTTAGTGGATGAAAACATTACAGTGCATACTCTCAAACAAGTCTAATTTATTATAACTGACAATGTCTCGATGATTGTAATCAATGGAACTAATGCATATATATTTCTTGATGAACTTGAAAAACAATACATAGATTCAAACTAATTAAACTAAACTAAATCTAATCTAGATCCTCGCTATCCGAGCTAGGATGGTCCGTTCTTCACGCTTTGTTGGAGCCTCATCGGTGGCCTCCTCCTTGCCCTTGTCGTCGTCGCCCTCCTCCTCCTTCTCGGCGCCATCGCCCAAAAACTAGGCACCATCGAAGTCCCACGGACTCTGATCAGGCAAGCCCTCGTTGGCAGTACTCCCCCAGCGCTGTATTCTTCCTTACTGGAGGGGTCGCTGTCGGGTAGCTTGAAGCCTGTCATGGTTGAAGTTGGAAGCAGATGAACAAGAATAGGGGT
This sequence comes from Saccharum spontaneum, assembly GCA_022457205.1. Classification (NCBI taxonomy): domain Eukaryota; kingdom Viridiplantae; phylum Streptophyta; class Magnoliopsida; order Poales; family Poaceae; genus Saccharum; species Saccharum spontaneum. Next base: position 20,057,689 of record CM039596.1, read on the forward strand.
TGTTTCAAAGGGCAGATGGTGTGCACTGGGTGAGCCTATCCGGCTTCTCCGGGTGGAATTAATGGTGATGAAAGGGCATTCGAAGTTCGGACACTGAACAGTCGCAAAGACTTTTGACCACCTGTCCACCATGGCCCTTTTGGGCTGACAGTGATAATTGGCATCGCTGCCAGCTCGCCGTATAAATCGGCAGCGACATAGACCTGAAGATCAATGCTAGATCGTACTTTGAGTTGACGAAGAATATACTTTTCACCGTCAGTTCAATTGGTCCCTGCGCCCCACCGTCCTTCAAACCGTCGGTGATAAGGTTAGTCTCTCGATTTCATGTCCCAGTTTTTAACACACTTATATTTTGGAAACAGTGCAGAAGAGTTTTATCCTCATGAAACTCTCTCTACTCACATAAAACTCTTATCATCTCTCTCTTTATTAACACGGTGTCATGTCAGCATATTTAATGCCCATAAAACTCTATGAAATCCCCATTAAGACTGGTCTAAGAGTGCTTCGATATAACCCTTTCTGTAGTAGTGTTTTATCTTATTTAGAATATTGCATAACTGTCTAGTAATCTTTTTGTCCTCAGGTTTCGTCGACAAGCTGGATCGATCACGTCACCGCTGGCAACGTCACCACTCAGCACACTGCATTTGGCCTCACGTGAATGGGTTATGGTGTTGCCGGCGATAATGTTGCCAGCCACGACTACTCAGGCACACCACGCTGCCAGCCACACAATCAGTCAGGCATGCCATTTCTGGGCTCATCACTCGAGTCAGTCATGCCCAACCGACGACAATGCCCAACTCGAGTCAGTCAGGCATGCTCACCCAAGTCAGTCATGCTAGCACCGGCAATGTCATCGTCCATGACACTTGGGCATGTCGTTGTTGCTAGGCTCCACCAGAGTTGATCACGCCACCACCCTCACTGAGTGCACTCATCATGATCAGGGATCAAAGAAGAAAATAGTTAACCCTTTGATCGATCATCCGAAACATCCGGAGGTTCGGAGACTAGGAAAGTTGATTACCGGTGTTGACCCTCAAATCTATCGCGCATGATGCGTTGATTAATGGTCGGCAATAACAGACACCATCATCTTTGACATACCAGACTAAACCATCACAGTGATTGGGTGGAGAGTGTCCTTAACTCTTTTTAGATTGAAACTGGTGACTGAACTAAAGAAAAGGGGAAAACACAATAACAAAAAAAAGAGGTTTTGCCACAAGACACTGAATGGCATTTTTTTCTGAAAGACATGAAAAAGTTGACCTTTTCGTGTCGACACAACAAGTTTGTTAATTTTTTTTCCTACAAGACACTATTCGGTTTGGTCAGAAAAAAAATACTTGGATGTTCTCAATTGGAGGAATGAGCTACCTTTTAGGAGAATGTTAGCTTTTGTAACGTCACAACATGCGATCCAGAGGTAGCACAAAACATGTCATGTAAGCATGAATAACAGTATCGTCACAATCGAGTTTGGACCCTATAGTAATTATCCTAGACTATCACTTTTTCTTGTGGAATCATGTTAATTGAAATCAATTTATTGCATTATTTCCGTAGTAGTGTAATGATGATAATGTATTACCATGCACTGTTTTTGCATATGACTCTTATGATAGAGGCTAACGAAATTTGGACTCCGAATAAATATTTGTGATGAGGAATGCTAAGAATGAGTAATTAGGATGAGGATCATACTTGATGCTGCCATACTATAGGAGTACTCCTATAGCCTATAGGCAACCAATAAATTCACCTAGAGGCATGATGCATTAGTTAGCAGGGAATAAATGCAAATCTATATCAGATAACTGTGTACATGATGTTTTGGTCTGAAGATGGTAGAAATTGACTGACCATGATTAATTTGCTTGTGGATGCCATCTATATAAACAAGGACTCGCACCATGAAAGAGCATCAAGAAACCATTAATCTCTCGGTAGAGAAGCATAGCTAGCTAGCTTCATGGCGCTACTCAAGATAAGCTCCAAGAGTACTCTGGTTGTTTTCGCCGTCACATGGCTGCTGATGGCACTCCTTGCTACGGCCGTGTCGTCAGCTGGCAACCAGGAAGCCGAGAACCGAGGGGTCTGCGCCAAAGTGAAAGGCACCTGTACAGAAAAGGTGTGCGGCGGAATGTGCGCTGACATAGGCTCCAATGGTGTTGGGTCATGCAAGGGGTCCTACTGCTGCTGCCAACCAAAATCCCCCACACACATCGGTGTCCACTAGCTAGGACGAACTAGTTTGCTTTTGATCCATAGTATTATTGTTGAATTGACATTTTTCATTAATAAACAAAATGTATGGTGCGTGATTGGTCTATAAATGTGTGGCACCAGGTATGTTACACATCCATGTCAAGATGCCACATATCTATTTGCAGTACAACTTTCAATTAGACTTTGGTCAAAATACAACACACATTCTCAACTTTTGATACGCTTGAATGTTCTTGGCACGCCTCTCATTGCCCCCACGCCCCCCAAGATGATGTACTAGTTAGATACGCACACTTCACTGCACTATCGTTTTCCCTGTGTGTAGTATACTAGCACATGGGGCGCGCTCCGCTGAGCCGGCCTTTTGTGTGTGCGAAAAAAAATTAGCAGACCCAAAAACAATATCAGCTACAGTAATAAACAGTGTACGAATGACTTTAGTTGAAGTGGTGAACAACGCATAGATGACATCAGCTACAGTGCTAAACAGTGCCTGATGCCCTGGGATTTATTCCTCATTGAAGATTATAGTTATTATCCTCACTATGCGCCATAGTGAAGGCGGAGGCACAAAGGCCCACCCACAGCTACTCAGTCCCAACCAGAGCCAGCTACTGGCACCTCAAATCAAACACTCGGAAAATCGAAAATAGATAGATTGACGACATTAGAGTCAGTTGAGATCATTGATGAGCTTGATGGCGTGTGTGTACGGAGTGAAATTCATGTGGAACAAAAGATTGTGTAGTCTCACCGCAGAGGACTAGAGGGCACAAGTCCTGGCTGCTAGCCCAGCCCGGTGTGGCGGAGACACTCATCGTCAAAGTCTGAGGGTTTGTTTGGTTTAGGTTCAGCCATGAACTGTGAAAAAGCTGCTCTTAGCTGTGAAAAACTATTATGAGCTACGTGGTGCCAAAAAAGGTGTAAGCTATTTAGTTGAAACAACTATTAAACCTACCACTCTCTCTATCTCCATTGAAACAACCGTGTAATATCTCTATTTTCACCGATTTTTGAAAAGCCATAAGCCAAAGGCACGATCTAAGGTACCATGAAAATTGTACTATACAAAAGTAACTGCCTCTAGAAAAGTAGTTTCTAGTTTCACCTGTTTGGTTGGCTTTCTACTTTTTAGCATAGAAGCACTTTCTAGGAGCCAAACCAAGTCATCCTCCTCATCGCACTACTATAGCCCATTGGTGTCCTTGTTGTTGCAGTCGACTTAATTTTCTCTCCTTATTGGCAACACGCCGCATACTGCCCTTGTCCTCCTCATCATGGACCTACCGCTGCTCCTGCTGTCGTCACGAGGGCTGCTGTGTGAGGCAGACGAACAAGTCATGTGATTGATCTCGCATGATTCTTGGAGATTGATTGATCAAGGGGACGAGGCCGTGGAGCACGAAGAGGGCGGGACAATAGTGCGTGTAGAGAGGCACCGGAGGGTCCACCAGTTGGCAACAAAAAACTACAGAGGCAGGGTGCTCGGGTAATGCACAAACACTAAACTTTCGTTCTTTTTAGTAGATTTGTAAAAGATGAACAAATTATTTCTATAGTAGTGTGCCAAGTTGGCAATTGACCTTCACTAGTAACATGTAATCACTATAACAAAACCACAAAACACTGCCAGTCACAAGTACTCCATCACTGTCAGTTGTTCCAACTAGCAGAGGACAAGCAGCAATGGTAGCATCGGCTATCTTTGTCGGTTGAGCTGTCAGCTGCAAACCAACAGTATTACCTATTTCACAAAATAAACAAAATATATATAACTTGCCCACCCTGCACACCGCGCTCACCACACGTGCATCGCCATGTCGCCACCTGCCACACTTTTCGATGAGAATTTGGTTCACTCCACACATACCTGTCATGGGCATCCTGCTTTTCTATGCTATATATAGACTTGCATGTAACTATTCAGAGTCAGAATATTCTACGTAGTGTGAATATTCCGTTAAAGCTTGATTCTAGTGCAAAATGATGAATATGTAGAATCTGAACAAGTAATTGCAGAGGTTTCAGACTGCCATGCTCGCTGTCATTGGGTGCTATGCCACATCCCGCCTTGTTTATGTTATGCCCACAGCCACCTCCTTTGCGCCACCCATGCGCCGAAGCTACATAGCAGTGCACCGCCCGTAGCCACACCATGCGCATCACCACTGCCTCCCATGCATGCTGTTCCAACCGCCACCTGCCCCGCTCCGGCCTGCAGCAACCGCGCCGTGTGCCCACAATGTTTGTCATCGTCGGAGGACAGAGGCTAGAAGGGGGCTAGTGAGGCGGACAGGGAAGATAGGAAGCTGCACCACAAAGGGGAAAGGGAGATGCAGATCAGTTGAGGGGGAGCGGGAGAGAGAGGTATGGGGAAAATGGGCTGGGCAAAGGCTTGGACCAAATTATGGGTCCATTGTCCTGATCACTACCGGCCAGCAAGTGTTAAAATCCAACAGGGATGCAATCAGTGTCGGTTTTAACTTCAACTGATAGTGATAATGAGCTATCACTGTTGGGTGATTTATAAAATTGATAGTGATGCTCATTCCCCTTAGAGTAAAATGCACCGTAGGTCCATTAATTTTTAGAGGGGTGTCATCTAGGTCCATCAACTCTCAAAATACATTTTTAGTCCCTAAACTTTTATGTTGTGCACTATAGGTCCAAACCAGTTCAAGAGCTTGGTATTTTTGATTGAGGCCCTTCTCTTCTACAACTCTCTTTCGAAATAGCCCACACAGAGAGAACGTGATCAGGTGGCCGCGCCTGCAGCCCTGTCGCTGCCGCCTTGCCGGGCGAGCGGACCAGCCACGATGCTTCCACACGAGCAAGCGATCGGTCGCCCGTGCAAGGCGGGCAAGAACCTGGGCTGGTGGCCGTGCTGGGCAGCCACGCGACCACACCGTCGCCGAGCAAGCGGGCGGCCGCGCGAGGACAGCCACGTCGTCGTGCAAGCCGCCATCGTACCAGGTAGCCAGGCCGCCGCTAGCCGAGCAAGCAGGCGGCCGCGCAGAGCCGCCCAAGCCGCCGCCGCCGCTTGAGCCGGTGGCCAGCCGCAGCATCGTCTGCCGAGTCCGAGAAGCCGCCCAAGCCGCCTCCGCGGCGCTTGATACGATTTATATTAATCAATGTTGCCTAACGCATAGCTCTGGTTAGCTAGCTACACGTGTGAGTCATGGGTTCTTAGGCACTAGTATTCTCCCTAAAATATCATCGTGAATGTACCACTGCTTGGGATCAAATCTCTGAATCTGAATATGACATGGTGCAAATCTAAGCATGAAGCTGACACGCTGTAGCTGCTAGCAAGATCCGTCGACTCAACTCACGCAAGCACACTAATGACCAATGGCATCACGTTGTGCCTCTTCCTGCTCCACCTCGCCGCTGCGCCGGGGGTTCTTCGTGTTGAAGACCGCCCAGGAGATCAGCTAGTAAGGATGAAAACGGTCGGAAAACTCCTCAACCATTTTCTACTTTTATAGTTGAATACGAAAACGAAAGCGAAAACGGTAAAGCCGGACACGAAAACGAACGCGAACTTACGGAATATCGAGAATTTCGAAAACGAACCCATTCGAGCGAAATTATGTCGAACACGATCGGTATACGAAAATTCAATACGGAATACCGATCCACAATGCATAACAATTAACAAGTGTCATCGTGGCAAATTTCGAGTGCAAGAGAGCAGACTCATCAAATTGGTTTCTTTGACAAGAGAAAAAAAGAAAAGAAAAAAAAAAGAGGAAAATTTGAGATGCCATCGGTACTAGACTAGAAAAGATAGCAACAACGCCTGGCCCATCTAGCTCTCTCTCTTTTGGTCGGCCCAGTCACATACAATACAACAACAGCGTCGCGTGAAGCCAGATGCAGCCATGCAAGCATACAACACCGTGCGAGGTGATTAGTCCTACCTCGACGACTCATGAAGGTGCGACGGGGGTGAGCTGCCTATATAATACGGCCAATGAGCATCAGTGCTCCACACTTGCCTTTGCCTAGTTGCCTGGACAGTAATGATTGACAACAAAATTCGGTTTAAACTGAATTTTGAATTCGGGATATTCCGAATTAAAAGTAGAAAAGTAGAAAACAGTTGGAAACGGTCGGAAAATGTCTAAACCGTTTTCTACTTTTACATTTGAAATATAAAAACGAAAGCGAAAACGGTAAAGTCGGACATAAAAATACGAATTCGATCGGATAAAATACAGAAAACGATGTGGTTCGGTTCGGGATATTTGCGTTCTGTTTTCATCCTTATCAGCCAGCACCACGGTCACACAAAGCGCGGAGCGAGCGCAGCCTGCTGCGCCGGAGTGGCTGCTGCCCTGCCCACGGAGGGAGGGTGCGGTAGCGCTCAGCGTCGTCTTTGCCTTTACGTGGCAGAAAGAAGGCCGTGTGCGCGCGCAGGTGGCCGCACGCCACGGTGCGCGTCATCCTCTCGTCCAGCTTTGGCGTGACCCTGGCAGTGAACGCGCTGCTCATGTGCTTCTCCATGCTGGCCACCGTCGGGCTGGGCGTCGCCATGGTGGTGTTCGAGCGTGCAGTGCAGCCAGTGGACAAATTCCGCGGGCTCAACGGCCCTGCGTACCTGATGGTGGCGGCGTGAGCTTTCGCTTCTCCGGGCTGACCATCCTGGGGCTGCTGGTGAGCCTGGCGTGGACCGCGGAGGTGATGCGGAGCGTGGCGAACGTGACAACAAGCCGGGTGATCGCGCTCTACTACCTGCGCGCGGCATGCCATGCGGTCGAGCGTCGTGAACTCGTGATAATATGGGACTCGTGGGACGTGGACATGGTGTGATGGTGTCGAATGTCGTGATGACGTGGGGCTCGTTCATGGCGTCGCATCCGGCCTGCATCCATATGAAGCGTGGCCACCCGCTCATGTTCTGTCTGTGCGGGCTATTTGGAAAGAGAGTTAAAGAATAGAAGGGGCTCAGTGAAAAGTACCCAGCTCCCAAAACTGATATGAACCTATAGTGCATTATATACAAAGTTTAAGGACTCAAAAATGCACTTTGAGAGTTGATGGTTCTAGATGACACCTCTCCAAAAGTTAATGGACCTGTGGCGCACTTTGCTCTTCCCCTTATAAACAGGTAGTGATAACTTAATAATGTCAAATTTGATGAAAGTGATAATACTAAGAGCGTTATGCATTTCTGATTAGTGAATGATAATGCATTACCGATGTTTCGCATATGAAATTTGAACTCTGCATAAATATTTGTGATTAGGAATGCTAAGACTGATTAATTAGGATCATGATCATATTTAGGGTCCATTTGGTGCGGCTCTGGCTCTGGCTTCTCATGTGGAGCAGCTTCTCTGGTGGAGCTGAAGCCATTTTGGAAAACATTTGGCAAAAATAGCTCTAGTGGTAGTTTTGTAATAATTTGTATTAGGTTTGTGAGGTGTTAAGAGAAGCCAAGTCTATGTGGCTTCGGCTCCTCTAGACATAAATGGCTCTGGCTCCTCCAGGCTCATTGCAAGAAGCCGTTTTTAATAGCCAAATAGCAGAGCTCCTTGTAAGGAGCTGTGAGAAATGGGAGCTGGAGCCATGCTAGACAGGGCCTTAATTCTGCCATAGTGATATAGGAGTAGTATTATTAGCAACCAATAAATACATATAAAATTTGGACTCTAGATAAATATTTGTGATCAAGAGTGCTAAGATTGATTGATTAGGAGGAGGATCATATTTGATGCTGCCATACTGATATAGGAGTATATATTAGCAACCAAAAAATGCACCTAGAGACATGATACATTAGTTAGCAGCGAATAAATGCAAACCATATCAGATAAGTGTGTACCTTAACGTTTTGTTTCCAATATGGTATAAATTGACTGACTATGATTAATTTGCTTGTGGCTCCGATCTATATAAGCAAGAACTCTGCACCATGAAAGAGCATCAAGAAACCATTAATCTCTCAGTGAAGAAGAGCTTAGCTAGATTCATGGCGCTACTCAAGACAAGCTCCAAGAGTACTCTGGTTTTCGCCGTCACATGGCTCCTGATTGCACTCCTTGCTACGGCTGAAGATGGCGCTACTCAATATAAGCTCGGAACGGTCTGCGAAAAAGTAGCGAAAGGTCCCTGTACAGAAAAGGTGTGCGGCGGAATGTGCGGCGTCGTAGGCTCCAACGGTATTGGGTCATGCCAGGGCTCCTACTGCTGCTGCCACCCAAAATCCTCCAGGCACATCGGTGTCCCCTAGGAACTAGCTTTCCTTTTTGATCTGTCCAATGATTGTGAGAACATTTTTCATTAATAAACAAAATGTATGGTGCGTGATTGGCCTGCCGGTCTAAAAATGTTTGGCTCGTGACACCAAGCATACATATATGTTACATGCATGTCAAGATGTACCAAATAACCATTTGCAATACATCTTACAATAGACTTTGATAAAAAAAAAATACTACAACACGTTCTCAATTTTTGATAGGCTTGAAGGTTCACACACCTCACCTCGTTGCCTTTATCCTCCCCCTACGGCGATATATTTAGCGGACGAGTGGAGAAGTTAGTTTCCTTCCCTACCATTTAAGTTGTGTACAAAAATATACAACTTCTCCATTAAATACTATTTGCACTATTTCTTATCCAAGATCTAGAGCACCCCCTAATTTTCCACACTAGTGATTGATCCCCAATCCGGAAGTGTGCGCTGAAGCCAACTATAGCTACATCTAGGTCTATTTGATAGAGCTCCCAGAGCTGATTCTCTGCTGAATCTAGCACCAAATAGTATTTTAGAGAAAACTAATTCTGTAAAGTGATTCTCTGAAATGAACTAAGAGGCTGGGAGCTGAAAAAAGTAGCTTCTCCTGATTATGTGAAGTGATTCTCCGTCGTGATTTTGAGAGTTTATGTGAAAGAATCAAAGAGAATTATTTTCACCCATAGAATCACATCTCTTAGAGAATCAGCATCCACGAAGAATCAGAATCAAATAGAGCTCTACCAAACAGACCACTATATGATCTTATAAATATAAAGATACCTTTTATATTAAAGTTGTATCTATCGATGAGATCAACAACTTTTAGTTTTAAGGCCTTTCATTTGAGATCTTTTTTTTTTGCGCTAATCATTTGAGACCGTTAAGATACTCAAGTAAATAATACAAAATTTAAGGGGCATATTAATCACGTACCAAGGCTTATCTTTGTAGAAAAATCATGTATTTCTTATAAAAAATACTTTTTAAATGAAAGATGTAGATCTTATCGAGCTACACCTTTCATATAAGAAGTATATTTATTCAACATCATATGGAAAGGTATGGTTTCTCTGGAAAGATAAGCTCTAGACCACGATTAATATGTCCCTTAAATTTTGTATTATTTTCTAGAGCATCTTAACGATCTCAAATGAAAGGCCTCAAAACTAAAAAGTTGTTAATCCCATTGATAGCTATAACTTCGATATAAAAAGTATCTTCATTTGACACCATAAAATAAAAATATAATTTTCATGAGGCGATAAGCTCTGGTACACGATTAATATGCTGCTGAAATTTTATATTATTTTCTCAAGCATCCTAACAATCCCAAATGTAAAAACTCAAAACTATAAAGTTGTAGATCTCATTGTGAGCTACAGCTTTGATATAACAAGTATATTCATTTGACACTATACAAAAAAGATATTATTTTTTTAAGGCGACAATACATGGTTATTATGCTGCTCAAACTGTATAGTTTTTTTTGAGCATCCTAACTTGCTCAAATCAAAAAAATTCAAAACTAGCAAGTTGTAGATCTCATCAAGATCTACAATTTTCATATAAAAACCATCTTAATCCGATGTCGTATCGAAGGGTTATGATTTTTTAAAAGGTTGAGTCTTGTCATGCACCTCCTCGAGGCGTAACAAAACAATACTGTCACGCCAATAGGAGTGGTGTGACAAGGTTTTTCCTACGTCGAAAACGCCGTCCAACGTGACAAATCTTACCATGCCAACGCATGTGGTAGGACAGTCGGACCGGCGCAACCAAATAGGTCAGATGTGCAAAATTTTTCTAGGAGCGGTTATTATTAAAATATTTAATAAAAAGGACTAAAAATTAAAAAAAAATGCCAAGGCCAACTTGTCTCCATGATCATGTCTCGTCTTTGATTTCCTGAGTTAGTCTTATCGAAGGGAGTTGGACACCTCTGAAAAACCCTGCCGTTCCTCTCATTCCAAATTCGCTAAGTGATGAGGATTACTAATGTGTCGAAGATTAGTCGTATCTATTTGGATAGGGATTTGCAGTTACGGATCCACCAATCGACCATGGAATCCTCTGATGATGGGACGAGACCGGAAAAACCAAAAGCGCGGAAAGATCTAAACCAGGTCTCTCTACTGTACACGCAAGTCAGTAGTTGATGGTTTAACGTTTCAGCATCTTGGTCGCAAAGTGCAAAGTTTCCATGGTTGGGGAGACCGTGACGTTGCAGTTTCTCAGACGTCCAACAGCAACCATGTAGCACAAGCCAGAAGAGAAACTTGCATTAATTTGTTTGGTGCCTTTGTCTTGCATATCTGTTTCGGTAATGCTTGGTTCAGGACATCCGTCCGTCCAAATAGACTGACCCCCACGGCGTGATGACTTAAGAAAAGAAAAGAGGGGCGCGTGTTGAAGTCACAAGGCCCGCACTCGTCCTTTTCGTCGGGTCAACGCATGGGAGCACGTGCGACCACTCGCTCGCCGTGGGGTGCAGAGTCTCGAGATGCGCGAGCAAGCGTCCAAAGCGTATAATAATCTTGGGCAGGAGCACAGTGAGAAGTCCCCCGCCTCCGTCTTTGTGTGTTGTGCTGGCAGTGATGTGCATATGCAAATGCAATGGCGCCATGCGACATGTGGGGCCGTGCATGCGCGGTGACTAGAAAGAGAATGATAATTCGTGGGGAGCGCGGGACCCGCATTTGCTTGTGCCATTTTGCTGCTCTCATGACGGGTGACCGTGGGCATAAAGCTCTGCACTTGCGTATGCATTTCATGTGTATGTTTTATCCAGATGTTGCATATATTTTATCTGGATGTTGCATGTGTTGCAGTGGCTCTACACTTACGTTGCAAGTGTATGTATCTTCCAAATGTTTCCGTTGTTTCATCTAGATGTTGCATATGTTGCTGTAACTATATGCCATATGTTTCAGTGGCTATACGCGTATGTTGCAAATGTATGTTTTAAATGTTTCACCTGTTTCAGACGCATGTTGCAAGTGTTATATCTTAATGTTTCATATGTTCCAGTGCCTATATGCATATGTTGCAAATATATGTTTCAAATGTTTCATCTGTTTCAGACGCATGTTGCAAGTGTTATATCTTAATGTTACATATGTTGCAGTGGCTATACACATGTTGTAAGAGTATGTTTCAATTTGCTTCACCTTGTTTCAGTATGTAGCAGCAAGTGCTGCTCCCCACGTGCTCTTACTCGCGGGCACACACGCGCTGCATGCACCCATCCAGCGCTGCCTATCTTTGTCATGCGGGCCAGCTCCAATAGTTGGATGTGCACGCAACTCAAACAGCTGAGCACTCCATGGTCGAAGTGCATGCGCGTATGCAGAGTGCCAGAGGGGCCAGCACCCAATGGAGCGCAACAACAGCAAGAGGAGGCGCGGGTTGCAGGGCGCAGCAGCACACAGGCGTCCGGACGTCCGGACGCTAGCATGGCCCTATTTGTTTTGCGCCTACCAGGGAAGTTTGTCCAATGAAGAGTCCTTGGTAGGCAGATTTTGCCGAGTACTGGCCATCCGAAAGTCCACTTCCAAATGTAGGAGTCCGGCTGATTCGAAAGCACAACTTGCTCAACCAAATCCTAGATTTTCAGGTAGTCCAATCCAGGATGACTTGGACTGTGAGTGCACCTTTGATATCTTTCACACATCGGGCAACTAGTAAGTGCTTCCGACAGTAATCACCAAATAAACACCTAGCATTGTGATGCTTACAAGCATATAACGAAAGACAGTAAGTCATGCTTCGAAATCATGTGAAAAGCATTATCTGATACTCAATGAAATAGGGAAGATGCATAACAGAGAAGTAGGCATCTATCCAGTGAAAAATTAACTAATAGCCCAACTAAAAACCGAATATTAAACAAATACACCGACTTCAGAGTGGCACACTGGCACTGTCGACCAGGTCACCTTTGCTGAGATATAGGTAAGATGAACCATTATTTGTTGACTGGCATATCCATGGTTGTTTGCTTTGAAGGAACAATAGCGCACAAGATCATTCCTAGAGCCTTTTTTACTTATGTTGAACTTCAAATGCATCCAAGTATCCATCTTTACAGCAATCACAAATCTTCTTAAGCAACGTGACTCACCAATAGTGCCATGAAAGAGCTGAATTTCTTTATATAACCCACAAATAAAAACAAATGAACTGAGAGATAAACACAAATAAAAACAAATGAATTGAGATATAAACTGAAACCACTATGCACTTTTGATATGACAACTTCTATTGTGGTGATTCGAGAATGGACAATAAGGTGTAATTAGCTCACTGAAGTCTGATACTCCATCAATTAGCTGTAGATCATCTTCTTGTTGCTCTCCTTTCTTGATCCTCATGTCAAACTCCAACAGAGCATTGAGATACCTCGCTTAGGGCCAGTCATCTCAATGAGAGAACCCTGCAAAATTATTGTTATTTAGTAGACCCTCAGTAAAGTTTGATATGTTTTTTTAAAAGCTTGATGCCTTTTGATGTCCTTTCTAGTCAATTGCCAATGGATGTCACAAATGACGGCATGAATTCTAAACTTAAAAAAACAGAGCTTTCTCTGCAAACACAAGTTGGTTGCACATGAAACTGAATATTCACAAGATCATATAACAATAGTTAACCATAAAGTTGCATAAATAATGTAAGCATAATCCCATTAGCCATCATTTTATGAACTATAAAACCAGCAAGCCATATGTATTATACATATGACCACCTACATAAGATCCTCACAGTGGAGCCACTGTCACCAATAACTCAAATATATGTAAATATGACAAATAAGAAGTCGGGTATTTGTTGTGATCATACTAATAAGGGTCCAAAATTATTCTGAAATAAAAGTTTTTAATGTTAGGTGGTGGAGAAACTGCAAGGCCTTTGGAGGCTTGTTGGTTAGAAGAATCATTTATGCTTTGCTTGTTGCTCTCCTTTAAGATACTTTTCATTACAAGCAAATAACTGTGATCAATGCTTAGTGTTAAGAGTATATTGACAAAACTGCTTTCCACCTTTCAGAAGATGGTTTGCACTGAATAATATTGTGGAAAGAACTCTTAGCATTCAACTATCTAACTCTACTGAGTGCTGACTTGATTAAGTGGAAATTTGAGAAAAAAATGAACTTATAGTGTCAATTTCATGTATAAATGGCTAACAGGTGATTACCTTGGCCTTCTGTTTTACATATATTTGCAGTGCAGTGCTGAAATTACCATGAAATCTAAAGTTTCCATGTCGTTGCTGGAGCAGAATGCTTTGTTAACTAGAGACGTTTTGATGAAAAGGTGGAATGAAGATAGTTCCTGCATTTTTGGTACTCAGAAAGAAAGTGTTATAAATCACTTGTTCTTTCAATATCCAGTGGGTAAGGTGTGGGGTTTTGTTGCCCGGCCGTTTTGGTATAGGAATGATAACCACATATGATAAAAATGCACGCGTACATACACATATATATATATATATATATATATATATATATACTCTATAGCTAGCTATAAAATATCTTATTTTGTAGCCAGGCCGGTTGATGCAACCAGCAGGGCGTTCCTCGTTTTCATGACCGGTACGGTTGGACCTGCATGCACAGCTACTGCAAATTAACGATCTGTTACTGTCCTGTCGCAATTTTCACGGCAAATTAATTGCGGTGATTTCGGATCTGCTGTGTTCGTGCATGCATGCCTGCGGAACGAGTGGTTACGAGAATACATGAATTAGCGTACACATGGATCTCGTAACTTCATTTTCCTAGTACGGTAACAGGTGGCGTACATGTACATGCTAGTATGGTAATTAGGATGTCGATACTTCATCTAGCTCCTTGATTTGCTGACGTTAATTTTGGCAACTCTAGTTACTATAATTAGCACATATTCTGGTTACTATAATTAGCACATATTCTAGTTACTATAGTTAGCACAAATTTACGAGTTCTTGCAGAAAGAATATTTACGAGAACTTTTAACAAGTATTTACCACAATTTTGAACTATGAACAAATTTAATTTACTTTAAACATCAGTATAAGCTAGTACGTCACATTCAAATCTCTCAAGATGATAATTAGGATAGGAATTTGTAGGACGAGAATTTATCAGAAATTGACGTCAAATGGTTTATGATAACTAGTTACTATAATATCACGACCATTTTACGATAAAACTAGTTACGATATTTGAATGTCTCAAGATGATAATTTGGGTCAGAATCTACCAAAAGTCGACGTCAAACGTGGTTTTCCTGATACTAGCTACTACAATAGCAAGATGATTTTACGATAAAATAGTTACTATTTGGCCTCAAAGTTTGAAAGCACCAATTACTACAATGCATCAAAAAAATTACAATAACCACCACACGTGAGCTTACAATGTCATCTTAAAAAGATCCACATGTTTCTTTTATGAGAATGGTGCTGACAATGAACTACAATAATACATGCTGAATTACGATAATAATGTTGGCAACTACCTATAATATCTTTGCTGCTGCTGTGAATCACAAACTTATTTGGCCAACTGATCTGCAAGAATAAATCGATTATCAGTCCACATGAAGGATGAGAAATAGATGCGATGAGAAAAATGCCTGCATATACTTACGGCAGGGAAATATCAAGACAAATCAGAAAAAAAGAGGGGAATTTAGAGGGTGAAGGGGCTGAATATGTGGATCGGAAGGAGAAGAAGAAACTCACCTCTGTTCGTACTATACGGGGTCAACGGCTCATCGCAAACTCGCGGCTCCTCACCGGGCGGCTCATACTCGCCAGTGTCGTTGAGTCCGAGCAGCAGCGCTCCTGCAGCCCGTGACCGTCGTGGGGAGGTGACGTAGTAGAAGAGAAGGGGTGGAGGGCGGCCGGTGCCGGGAGAGGTAGCCGGCGTCGAGGCTCAGGCGGCGCCGCACCTGGTCCACGCACAGCGCTTCGTAGCGCTGATGTACCAGTTGGTCCGCTACCGCTGTGCCAACGCCCGCCAACGGAGCGGGCGCTGCAGAGGCCAACGGAGAGGACGCTGTGCCGGAGATGACGAATGAAGACTGGGAGGGGCAGTCCGAGCCCAGTGTCGCCTTCACAGGGGAGCGGGGCTGCCGCCGGTTGCTGCGCAGGGGAGCAGAACCACCGCCGGTCGTCGCGTCGTGGAGGTTCCAGGGCCGCCGCCGGTCGCTGGGGAGCCGGCCCGTCGCCGACGGAAGGATTGGGACATCTCCTGGAACTAGCGATGAAAAGGAGCGGGTTCTATCTGCGGCCCGGTGAGCGTTGGAATTTTGTACGTGCTTTTTGCGGGGCGCAATTTGCGGGAGATCGAGACAAGCAGTGCGCTAATTAATAGATGGACCATGCGGTGGATCAATGGACGGGCAATGCATGCATGCATTACTGCGAGGGGACCAGGCCACCATGCCAAAGCCATGCACGGTGCACTGGAGGCGCTCGGGCTCGTGAGGTATGGTCTGGCTACAAAATATGATATTTTGTAGCCAGCTATAATGTAACAGTTCTATATATATATATATATATATATATATATATATATATATATATATATATATATATATATATATATATATATATATAGCAATAATAACCAAATTAAATCAATAGTTGTTTTGCAATACAAAAGAAAGCTAAAAGTCTAAAATAATACTGAAAATTATAGCAAAAGAAAAAAATTAAATAGCCCTATCTCTAATCTCTACCCAACTAATCTAATTCATAGAACAAAATTATTGTAATAACTAGAATGAAAAAGAGGGGAAAGATAAAACACTAATTAACGTCATAAGTAGCTAAATTGGTCATATATTATGCAGATCAACTAAGATGTTTTTTTACGCAAAAGACTGGGGGAGATCCCCACAGTGAGATTTTAATATAAATTAGAGCAAAGAGTCCAGAGAATTACAAACCTTAATTAACTAAAGGTATCTAACCAAATGCAAAAGGATGACCTAAGATCCTCCTTGAACCTAACAGACTGCAGAATACATTGAGATTTAAAATTTACAAGCCAAAGAGCTGGTGTGGGATCCCTTTGTTGGAAGACCTTGTCGTTACGAAGTTTCCATAGTTCCCAAGTTGCAATGAGGGCAGCTTCAGTAAAGAAGGGCAGATTATGCACGTTGCTTGCTGTGGACAGGCGCTCCAGAAGAGGCAGTTGATGTCCCAGGAGAAGTTGATAGAGTTCCAGCATTGCATGGCAAAAGGGCACTCAAAAAACAAATGATCAATATCCTCCTCCATGCCGGTGTTGCATAGGACGCAGAGCACATCACCCTGAATGTTGAAATGCCTTCTGCGGAGCATAGTCTTCGTATTTAGTCTATCCACGATGATCAGCCAGGAAAAGATTTTGATCCTGGATGTACAGCCAGCTTTCCAAAGCACTTTATAATAAGGATGGGCTTCCACTCCACTGAAAACATGTGTGTAAAACCGTCAGGAGGTATATTTGGATCCCCAAATCGGTGACCAAGAATCAAAAGTATTCTCATCAAATTTAATATCTTCCAAATAACTTTGAAGAAGCAACAGCTCATCGTAGGCTTGGGTGGACAGAGGCAGAAAGAGAACGTTGTCGAGCTCCTGCTCCGACATCAAACTCTGCACTGAAATGGAGTCATTTTTAGCATAAGAGTGGAGCCTGGGGAATTTTACTGAAAGAACTGAGCTGGACCAAAGATCATTCCAAAATGAGACGGTAGAGCCGTCTCCAATGGAGCATCTTGCAATACACCTGTAAATGACATTGAGGCGCATGACATCTCGCCACCAAAATGACCCTATTTCCCTGCATTCAAGTGGAACTTTACCAATGTAGTATCTGTTCCAGACAAGGCTGACCCAGGGCGTGTCCACTCTGTTATAAAATTTATCAAGCTGTTTCAGCAATAAGGCATCATTTTGCACTCTGAGGTTGATGACACCAAGTCCCCCTTTGTCTTTGGGCTGCATGACAGTAGGCCAAGCTACTAAGTTACCACCTCTTGCAGTATCATCACTTCCTCTCCACAGACACTGTTTACGTGCACGATCAATGTTATCAATGAAATCCTTTGGAACTTTTATGGTGCAAAGCGTGTACGTGACAATGGGCATGATTGCTGAGTTAATCATCTGTAGTCTTCCCGAGTATGATAGCCAGGTAGAGCATGCAGACAACCTGCGTTCTACTCTGTCCATGATTGGTGAAAGGTCATCAATTTTTGGTTTGGTGGTGCCCATTGGAAGGCCAAGGTAAGTAAACGGGAGTGAACCAATCTGGCAGCCAAATGTACCCCTAGCTGGCTGCTTTGTTGATCAACACTTGCAGCAATTCTGCAGCAATGACAAATAGCAGGGGTGACAGTGGGTCGCCCTGCCGAACACCTCTCTTGCACTTAAAAAATTTTCTCGGTACCCCATTAAGGACTGCAGACAATCCTGATGAAAGTATGGAGCTAATAATGCTACTCATTTCTCAGGGAAGCCAAACTGCTGTAACATATTTAGGATGGTGGTGTGCTCAATTGTGTCGAAAGCTTTCTCGAAGTCCAATTTTAGGATAATAGCTTCCCTTCTAGAATAGTGGCACTGATGGATGTACTCAAAGCTCCAAGCCAAACAGTCTTGGATGGTGCATGTGCAGATGAAGCCATATTGATTGCGATGCACTAGCTTGAGTATAACTGATTGTAATCTATCTGCTAGAATCTTGGTGAGGAGCTTGAGACTGATGTTCAACAACGAGATAGGCCTATAGTCGCTGACAGATTCTGGGTTACTAACATTAGGCACCAAGGTGATAAAAATAATTGTTAATGCATTCAAGGTTTACCGTGCCATTATAAAATTCCTCACATAATCCATAGAAATCGTACTTGATAATCTGCCAAGATCTCTTCATGAACATACCATTAAAACCGTCTGGCCCTGGGGCTTTGTCAGTGGGCATTTTCTTGACAATGGCATCAATCTCATTTTGTTGGAAAGGCAGAGCTAAATCTTCTAAGTCTGGTGATGTAGAGATTAATGTCTGAAGGTCAAATACCATTACTGGATTGGAAGAAACCCCCATTCGCTTTCTGAAGGCATTCCAAAGGAGTCCGGCTTTTCCTTCATGATCTTGGACCCACTGCCCTTGATCATTCAGTAGCTGTGGAATGGAGTTTCTCCTATGTGAAATAGTTGCCATGGCATGAAAGAACTTTGTACATTCATCCCCAAACTTGATCATGTTGACTGTGTATCTCTTGCGCCAATAAACATTTTTATAGTGCAGTATAGTGGTTAGTTGACGCTTTACCAGGATCATGAGATTGCTCTCTGTATTATAAAGAGGCCTTCTATCCTCTAGCCCATCTAAGAACAAAATCACCTTGTTACAGTTGGCTATCAAAAGGCTCAGATTGGAGAGACCTTGACTCCAGACCTTCAAGGCACTACGAAGCCTTTTAAATTTGGCCGAGATTTTTCTGCTAGCTGAGTTCATTAGCACAGCTTGCCCAGTGACAAAGCACAATTTCTAGAAAGCCTGCATGGTCTACCTAGTAGTTTTCAAAGCGAAATATGTTAGACCATGGAATTTTGGTGCCAATGCTGACTTTACAAGGGATATGATCAGATGTGATCTTTGCCATGGGTAAGACTTCAGAACTTGGATATTCCACTGTTCAATTTGCCGAGGTGAAAAACCAGTCAAGTTGTTCCAAAAGTGGGTCGCTCTTCATGTTGCTCCAAGTGAACGCTCTTCCTTTCAGTTGGAGCTCAACCAGGCCAAGGTGCCCGATTGCATCATTAAATATAAGAGTGTCACCTGGGTTGCCCCCTGGTTTATTGCGGTTCTGCAAAGATCTATAAAAGTTAAAATCCCCCCAAAAAAGCCAATTGTCCTCATCAGAGATTTGGTGGTCCTTGAACCAATTGATAAATTCAAAACGAGCCGGCTCAGTACAAGGGCCATAGACAGTAGTCAATCTCCAAACGTCCATGTTCTGAGCTGAGGTGAACATGATAGTGATTCCAAAGGATTGCTTGTCTACAACCTGACCCAGGAAATGTGAACTGTTCCAGCCAATTAGAATGCCGCCCGAGGCACCTACTGACGGTATAAAATCATAGCTGTCATAACGCCCGAGGCAAATTTTCTTTGTCTCGACCTTCTTAGGCACATATGTTTGCTGCATTGGTGCCTTTCCTAGATCACGAGGAGCTTGAACCTTAGGTGGAACTGCCGAACCTTGAATAGCACCGCTAGAGCTCGATTGACCATGGTCCAATTGGCTAAAGACAGAAGGCCGTGGAACTGGACCAGCAAGCTCTCCCACCCTTTGTTGAACTTGGATGGGCGCCGGTGGAGGATATGGCACCCAAACTCCATAGGGACCCCATTGTGGCAGGACTGGAGGTGGAATCGGAGGTCCCCAACGAGATACATGAGGTGCAACCCTCTGAGATGGAGCTGCAAGTTGCATCACTGCCAATTGCTTATTCTTCTCATCTTCTCGCTTGGGCGGTGTGGATTCTCTTTTTTTAATGGACGATTCTGGGAATCGGCCTTTTCTTGCTTGTATTTGGCCATAAGCCTATCAAAGGTGCATGGCGACTTTGGCACGAATTTCTCTTGGTTCCTCTTCTCATTAGTCTTCTAAGTACCATTATCTGGCCTACGTGGGACAAATGTGCG
Organism: Saccharum spontaneum; assembly: GCA_022457205.1. Classification (NCBI taxonomy): domain Eukaryota; kingdom Viridiplantae; phylum Streptophyta; class Magnoliopsida; order Poales; family Poaceae; genus Saccharum; species Saccharum spontaneum. The sequence continues at coordinate 20,077,866 of CM039596.1, forward strand.
CAAAACTTAAATACCGGAAGAAACATTGCTGCTGGAACCAGGGGAGTCGGCTAAGCCGACAGGGACTGTCAGCTCAGCCGACTTGGCTGAGGTGGAGGAGTCGGCTAAGCCGACACCCTGAGGCAGCTCAGCCGAGTGGCTCTGCTGGTGGGTGGAGTCGGCTTGGCCGACTACTCTAGTCGGTCTAGCCGGCCTCTGCTGTGCCGCCATCGTTTCGTGCCACCGCTGTCTTCTTAGAAATTGTGTCGATCTAGCAGTGATCTTCAACTTGTTCTTGCCTTTCTCATCCTTCTCAAGCATCACCTTGCATGCCGAATTCACTTGGACATTCGGTAGCCTTGAACTTTATTGGCTTGCTCGGGACGGATCAAGACAGCGGGTGGTCCTGCCTCAATAGTATGCATTGGGAATGGGACTTTATCAACTTGCATATCAGAAAGACTCAATCGTCCCTCATTAAGGGCCGATTGGACCTGCCGATGGAAAACATTGCAATCGTTAGTGGCATGAGAAAAAGAATTATAATATTTGCAATAAGCTCTTTTCTTTAACTCATCAATCGAAGGCAATGTGTAATTGATTCTAATGTAACCAAATTTTAACAATTCATCAAAGATTCGATCACATTTAGAGAAATCAAAAGTAAACTTCATCTCTTCACCCCGATTCTTATGAATCGGTTTGAGAGATGGACATGTAACCATTTTATTCTCTGCTGGCCATCTAATTTCAGCAGCCATACATTCTTGATTTTCATCATCCGAACCATCCGAATAAGTACTAAAAGAATGTGTGTGTCTTATATGTATCACGAGACTCTTTAAGGCGCGATTCCCAAAAATGGCCCTCTCGATAAGGTGATTGAAACTAGTAAATTGCACATTCTCTAACTTTTCTCTAATTCTAGAATGTAAACCATTAAAGCATATGTCAACAAGATCTCTTTCTGAAATACTCAAATGAAAGCACTTGTTTTTAATTTCTCTAACTCTGTTAAACAACAATTTCATCACGCATTTGCTTAACAGAAGTAAGATGTGACAATCTAGTTTCTTGGGTTCCCGTGTAAAAGTAACTATGAAATTTCTCTTCTAATTCAGCCCAAGAATTAATGCACAATGGTGGTAAAGAAGTAAACCAAGCAAAAGTAGTGCCAGTTAAAGATAAAGGAAAATTGCGAATTTTCATGTAATCAAGAGCACTAGCTTCTCCTAATTGAGCAAGATACATACTAACATGTTCCATTGTTGTTTTACTACCACTACCATTGAACTTCTGAAAATCCGGTACCTTCCAGCCATCAGGATTTCGCATATAATTTGCTGAAGGGTACGGCTTGGTGTACATGTTTCTAGCAGTTTAAAGGTGAATACCTAGACTTTCCTCAAGAGACTTGGTAAAATCATCCTTAAACCGATTTAACACATCGTTAAAATTGGTAGAAGGAGAATTCTGAATATTCTCTTGCATAGGATTCCTGCTAGGAGGCTTTTGTGGGTTTGGCAAAATATTATTGCCATCCAAAGCTCTCAATGTTCTATAATCGGTTCGTAATGTTTGAGCCGATTGTTGAACACCACCTGATGCACTTGTTCCAACATGACCGGTTTTATCGGCTAAAGAAGCTGAAGAAACTGATTTTAATTTGTTAGCCTCACTAACAGAAGATTGATTCTTAAAGAAACCTTGGGGCATACCAAATTTAGGTGGTGGCAAGACACCCGATTGATCTGAATCGGTTGTTTTACCTTCTAATTTATTTAATCTAGCCTCAAGTGCTTCATGTGATTCTTGCAGTTTTTGTGTTAGTGAAACTTGTTGATCTAAAACCAACTTAGCAACTTTAGCTTGTGAAATTGGACCATCATCGAACTTAGGGGAATCATTAGGATTTACCTCATGTGCCGATGATGCGAAAGCCACGAAATCAGCAACACTTGGCTCCTTGAATTGCGTAACATGATTATGCCGATCTTTGGAACACCCCCAAGAAGGCGTTCGTGAGATCGGCAATCTTGGCTTGCAACTGCGCTTGCAATTCTTTGGAGAGCTCCTCCACAGATTTGGGCTTGATAATGTTGTCGCTATGAACTTCGCTCAAGCTCTTCGCAGCATCACCATCTAATCCCATGTCGCCGGTTGATGGAAACTACAACTTTCGCCTTGGTTTCCCCAACGGAGTCGCAAAAAAATATGTTGACATCGAAATGGATCCGAGCCAACATACCGGTGGGCTTTGGATGACCTAGTGGCTGCACACATGACCTGCAACACGGCAAGAACGCAACGTAATTGACCAAACCGATCTAGAGACCGATAAGGCCGATGTAGAGCTCGTTCTTGACCGGAAAAAGCTCCCGAACTACTCCCGAAAGGATCCGTTGGGGAGGAGCACGTGGAGGATCTCCTAAGACCGGCAAGGCCGCCTAGAATGCCCATGAATCTTGTGAAGAGACGCCACCGAACAGCAGGGTAGAAGGTTGAAGAGAGAGAATTAGGGCAAAGAGGTGATATGTTGTGTTTTTTGACGATTGGATAGATGGAACTCAATCGGCCATGATCCTCTCATATATATAGAGGGGGTGGTCTTATCCCAGTAGAAAACCTCTCTAAGGCTTATTTTCTAAGTTTCCCACGTCCAAAAACCGATCTTAAACAAATCAGTTCGAGATCTGAAAGTTAGATTCGAAATAAACACCTACCGGTACTTCCGGTCAAGCTCCACCGGTAGTACCGGTCCCTAACGGTAGCGATCAAGGACCGGTAGTACCGGTAGTTCATTTTCACGCTAAACTGCGCCACCTACCACCATCCATCGGTAGTACCGGTCTCGGACCGGTAGTACCGGTAGTTCATATCTAGGCCAAACCTTCTCGGACCAGTAATACCGGTAGTTTATATATTTTCTCGGAGGCATAACTCTCTCATCCGGACTCTAAATTGGACGTTCCATATATGTTTTTTGACCATCTCAACAAGAGGAACGCAATGATGAAGACCATTACACATTTTGACAACTTTAGAAAATGGACATTTTTGGTTGTCAACACCATTTTTCTATCGTGTTGACGCGAGATTGAGTTTTACGTGAAATTGAGTCATGGACGGTTACATCTTACACATAAGATCATGTAAGATCACGTATGACGGAGGGCTCATGGCGGAAATTTTGTCCCTTTATTATTAGGTATAGATATAGGTGTTGTGTTTTGGTAAAAATAATTCAGGCTTCATTTCCTCTCTCTAAGCCCGTCTCAAGTCTCAAAAAAGGTCCAGGCTAGGTAGACCTGAGCAAATTAAGCCCGGCCCGAACCCAATGGGTTTTAGCCTGTCCACGAACCTTACTAGACAGGGCCTGGGCACAGATCCTGCTGCCCCAAAAAAAATTTCTTGGCCTGAGCCTGGTCTAAATACTGTTTTTGCTATTTTACACTACAAAATACGCAGGCAGCCCACCTAGGTCCATGACCGGCTCAAAAAATAAGGCCCGACCTGCCCAATGAGACAGTCATGGGGAGGACTTTTTCGGCCCGGCCCGTAAAATGCTCAAGTCTATGGGTGGGTCAAACCCCGTCGGTCTTAGGCTGGGCCAAGCAAAAAAATACTCAGGTCTACTTTGCCCCATTTTGCTTATATTTTTAGGGCCTTTGCAACACAGGAATTTTTTAGGATTGATATAGAAATTTTATATAAATCAGTTTAATTTCACATACAACCTTTGTCTTTAAATACTTATCGCCATTGACTTTTGAAATAATGTTTGACCATTTGTCTTATTCAAAAAATTTATAAAATTATTATTTATTTTGTTATAACTTGTTTAATCGTCAAAGGTACTTAAAGTACAACTCCATGTTCTCTTTATATTTACATAATTCTTTTGAGTAAGACGAATGGTCAAATATCGTGCTAAAAGTCAACAACAACAAGTATTAAAAAACGGTGAGAATAATACATAAAAGAAACTCTATGCCATGCTGATTAAATCTTTTGGAAGCGAAATCCCTCAAAATTTTCGCTTATTCTTTTATGAAGGGGATTAATTATGGTCAATTCATTTTATACCACTGCTAAAGAGTGCAATCTAGACTATACCATCAGTAAAGAGGGCCACCCATAATATTCCATCAATTGTGCTTCAAACCCCACCTATTCTATATTTTTTCGAGCCTAAAATTATTGTACATGGACCACTTTACTCTTCTCTCTCGAATTTTTTTATTTTAACCCTTTTTAAACTATTTCTAAAAACTGTGAACTTTTAATTCAAAAAAAGCCAACCAGTTTGGCCGCGCCAAACAACCTGGCGCGACCAAAACCACGCCGCCGCCGTTGCAGATTAGTCGTGCGCTGATCGGTAACGTAGCCCCCTGTTGGGTCACCGACTCCAACACGGCAGCTGTTGCGCACCCCGCCTGGTTCGGCAGGAGAGAATACAAATCCGACGCGGGCCTCCCTCCCTCTCTCTTACTTTCTTCTTCCTCCCTCCGTGCGGCTGGGAGCTTCCAGCGCTCCCAACCAGTGCCACTGGCCTCCCCCAGCCACATCCGTCTCTAGGTCAAGTTGGTGGTTGCCCCCAAGCTTCCCCAGCCTCGACAAGGTAATGACCCTCTTATTTAGTGTTTGCACGGTGGATTCGAAGAGTAGGCTTGCTAGCTAGGGTTTGAAGAAAAAATTATTTGGGAAGAGATGTAATCTATTTTAGACATTATGAAACTTTGGTGTAGTGTGTGCCCTCGATTTTTACGTGCACATGTTGCATTTGCTCTATGTTAACGTTAGTTAGTTAGTTAGTTAGAAATTTGGGTAGCATGTTTAGATGTAGGTTAAATTTGGTTGGTATGTGTAGGTTTTATTATGTTAGTCATAATGTTTAGAGTTTAGGTTTAGTTTTAGTTGAGTTAGATATTTAGTATAGGTTATATGTGTACATAAATTTGAAAATGAGCAAAATTTCCGATGTCTCGTGTTGTTTAGAATTTGATTGATCGCACACAAATATTTGTACTCCATTGCCAAACAATTATGCAAGTGATGATGAAGCAAAGTTTACCTGTCAAATGACATGACAACAATATTCTGCCGGTCGAAATAAATAAAAAAAAACTGGACGACGGTAGAAAACCGAGATTCCAACAACAACAACAACAACATAGCCTTTTGTCCCAAGCAAGTTGGGGTAGGCTAGAGATGAAACCCAAAAGAGATGAGAAACAGAGAGACACAAAAAGGACGTAAAGGCACGAGACAAAAAAAAAAACCCCGAGATTCCAATCCAAAGAATCCAAAACCTTGCAAGGTGGGTGAGGCTCCTCCCCAGATGCACTGCTCTGTCGGTCGGTTTCGGCCCATGGGCCAGATCCATAAAACCCTAGCCCATGGCCTTAGTTAAACCCCCCTCTTCCGACCTGCCGTTTCTCTCTTCCTCGCCAAGAAAGAAAAGAAGCAGACACACCCCACCGCATTGTTCCCCTCGCCTGTCCCTTCCCTCCCCCAAGCCGCAAAGGCCTCCGCAAGCAACCAGGCGGCGCGACCCCTTGAGCGCGATGGAGGAGCAGGTGGTGACGGAGCGGATCCGGCGGAAGCTGGAGGAGGTCAACGCCACCGTGCAGCAGCACCTCGCCGGCGTCCAGGACCACGTCAACTTCACCATGCAGGTAAGAAAGAGTTCGGGCGGTGGTTCTTGGGATCCGCCGCCTCGGTTTCCCGTCCTCCGAGGGTTCGTACTGTTGGGGAGGGAGGAGCGAGATAGCTGTGGTACCCTGTTACGGTAGGATTGGTGCTAGAACTTTGGTCGGATTTTGGAGTTTCGTATTCTGATATGAAATTGCAGGGCGGAGGAAGTTAGATGTTCCGCTAATGGCGGCAGTGGCCCGTTAATCTGATACGGAGTATTGGAGGTTCTGGGTTGTGCGAGTCTTGGATCATTTATTTTGTTCGGATGCAATTAGAAGTCCCTGAATAAGTTTATTTGCCATTGCTTTTAAATGTATAAGTGCGCGAAATTGGTGGGTTTTGCTGCAGGACGTAGGAATGTCGAAAGAGCAGCATTGCAGTAGTGGACAATGGATGCTAATTTTTTAGATATGTGAATATAGTTTTTGATGCATGTTTTTTTTTTCCTGCCATCTCTTAGAGATCTGCTAGTGTAACCGTAATGTTTGGTACTAGTAGTAACCATCTACTCCTGGAATTGTTCACGATTATGTTTATTTCCTTTGCACAATTTCTGGATTTGAGAGGAAATTAATTTGGACTAATTACCTTGACATCGATTCTTGTGATGATGGAAAAGGGGGTTGGACTAATAGTAGTAATTATTGGACTGAGGATATTTTATTAGTAAAAACTTCTGGTATGATTGATATCTTTGTAGGAAGGGAAGGTGCATGCTCCCAAATCGAAGCACTTGAGTGCTAATTCATGTTTGAATTTCTGTTTTATTTTGATTGATTTTCAGCAAGCATACTTCAAGTGCGCATATGACTGCTTTGATCGGCGACGTACTCAAGAAGGGATCAACAGCTGTGTGGAGAATTGTAGTGTGCCTGTCCTTACCGCCAACAATGTTTTTGAGAATGAGATGGCCAAGTTTCAGGTACTTCTAATGTGCTGCAATACAAGTGTCATTTTTTTTTTGCAAAATAGAACATAGAATTATCTGTTCATCGTTTTTAGGTACTTAATTCCTTTCTGCTTGTGTAGTACTGTAATCATGATTGGTTATTTTTTTGATGCAGTAGAGTTAATAGTTCCATACCTGTAATTTTTTTTACTATGGAATCTTTCTGAATTTTATTTTAAGTTACTACTAATATTTGTTTTGTGTGCTCCATTTTGCTCTGATTTTGTTGATCATTGCAAGTTTGCAACCACTCGAATGCTGTGTCTGAATGAGCTGTCATATTTTCTGTATGCGTGATAATTTCAATGTTGTTCACCGTCACCAGCACAAATACCTCAACAAGCATGCTGCACGGGGTTTTGTTATCTACTTATCTGTGATGGTGTATTTGTTTCATGCAATCAATCATTATTTTATAATGCCATTAATTGTCACATGGTAAAGTCCCCTTCTCAGAAAATGGTTTAGGATTCACGAGCAGTATATTTTTTGCTATAGTTATTTTGTTTGATGAATGAATGTGGTTTCATGATCTCAATGATTGAACAGTAGGAGTTTTAGAAGGTTCCCCCCTCAGAAATTTAGTTCTTATTTCATCCCCATGTATATTGTACTTCTGACATGCAATCTGAGCACCTTCTTTTTACTCCATCTGCATCTGTTGAGATCCACATGCCAACTGTTATCCACCTGGTTATTTCATCATAAAAGATCTATTAGTAGTTTTCAGTGTTATTGAACATGGTTGTCCCAAGTATCTGGAATCATCTACAGACACAATGTTACACATCTTGTTACTTTGAACAGAAAAATATGTCCTTTTGTAGGCAGAGTAGTGCATGAATAATGTCGCAGCATAACTGTTATTCATCTTCCAGTGGGTTCATAGGAGCCTTGTTTTGGCCTATTGCTATTTAAGTGTTTTGCATGCATTTCTCTGCATAAACTGGCATGCCACCTACATCTTTGTTAATCATTGCCCCTTGCTTCAGGAACGGTTGAATCGGTCATTGATGGTCTGTCAAGACAAGTTTGAAGCAGCCAAGCTCCAGAAGTTGAAAACAGATGCAACTCAGGAACTGGAATCCTGTGTCAACAGATCTATCGATGACAGCATCAGGGTCCTCCCCCATGTGGTGGAGCAGATCAAGTCCACCCTCAAAATCAATTAGAGGCATTATTGCTTTTAGCATATGAACCAGATATAGTTGGGAATGTTTCATATTCACATTTGCGGCCCAAGTCCACATTTTTCAGTGGAAAAAAATCCTTAGCTAGAACTATGCAGAGCTCTTACCGGTATCGATAGAACGTGATCAATGTATCGTATTACCCTCCTGGCTTGTCAACATCATCGACATTTTGAATTCTGCTGAGCTTACAGCTTAGGCATTGAAATAGTACAAGGCTAGATGAACTTGTTCTGCTGCATGTACCAGAGTACTCTTACGTCTCACAATTTTTCATGTTGATTCTGTTGCAATGCAATTTACCTTTTGCTGTAAAGTATAACAATGCGGGGTACATTTGGTTAGACAAATGTGAAATCATGCAAAGATACTACTAGTATGTTGCAGGTTTATGTGAACATGGCATAAGTTTGTCTGCTCGCAGCTGGCAGGTGAAAAAGCAATTGTAGGACATATAGGGTGAAGTTATTTTTAAAATTTCTGTAAAGAGACTATGTTGCAGGTTTTTGTGAACATGGCATAAATTTGTCTGCTCGCAGCTGGCAGGAGAAAAAGCAATTGTAGGACACATAGGGTGTGAGCTTGAGCTTCAGCCAAAAGCTTCTCTGACGAAATGGTTTTTTCTAACTCTAGCTTAACTAGTCGGAAATATGTTTAGTAAAACAATTTGTCGCTAGAAAGGTGGAATTTCCGTAAGGTTCCTTTTGGAAACTTAAATCCCCTTAGAATCCACATCGCCCGTCGCAGCCGGGCCCGCGGTCCACGTCGCCGTTCAGTATTCAATCCTCCACGAAGCAAATCAGTACTTCAGTATTCAAAAGCAAAGCCCGGCCCAGTCAGGCAGTCCAACCTGACGAGCCCAAATGTCGAAATGCCAGCTCGACCCCCTACCGCCGCCGCCGTCCTCGTCCACCGCTACACGCGCCTCATCACCGCCGCCGCCTCCTCCCCGGCCTCCCTCCGCGCTCTCCTCCCCATCCACGCCCGCGCCATCGTCCTCGGCGTATCCGCGAACCTGGCCTTCGCCACCAGCCTCCTCGCCGGCGTGGCGCCCGCCTCCCTCGCCTACGCACGCAGGGTGTTCGACGCCGCGCCCGTACGCGATGCCTACATGTGGAACACCCTCCTCCGCGCGCACTTCCACTCCCAGTCGTCGTCGCACGCCGTCGACGCCCTCGCCCTCTACAAGCGGATGCGCGCCGCGGGCGTCGCGCCGGACCATTACACCTACCCAATCGTGCTCCCGGCTTGCGCGGCTGCGCGCCAGCCGCGGCTCGGGCGGGCCGCGCACGGCGACGCGGTGCGGTTCGCGCTCGCTGGGGACGGGTTCGTGCGCTGCACTCTCATCGCGATGTACTTCCAGGAAGGGGAGGTGGCAGACGCTGAGCTGGTCTTTGCGGAGACCCATGGCTCGTCCCGGACGGTCGTGTCGTGGACGGCCATGGTTGCTGGCTACGTGCAGAACTACTTCTTTGGGGAGGCACTTGCCCTGTTCGGCACGATGGTTGCCGAGGGTGTACTTCCGAATGAGATCACTCTGATCAGTTTCCTGCCCTGCTTGCAGGGCCAAGAATGGCTGGATGCCGGGGAAATGGTGCACGGGTTCGTGATCAAGTCGGGGTTTGATGCAAACATTCCATTGGCTAATGCCCTCGTTGCAATGTATGGGAAGTGCGGGAGCATTCCGATGGCAGAAGCTCTGTTTGAGGGAATGGCGGTACGCAGTCTGGTTTCTTGGAACACGATGGTTGCAATCTATGAGCAGCATGGTGATGTGGTTGAGGCAATCAAGTTCTTCCGCAGGATGCTTACTGAGAATGTGGGGTTTGATTGTGTGACTTTGGTCAGTGTTCTGTCTGCTTGTGCACGCTCAGGAGCCCTGGAGACTGGCAAATGGGTGCATGAGTTTGCCCGGAGTCATGGGCTTGACACAGATGCAAGGATTGGCAATGTTCTTGTCGACATGTATGCAAAGTGCGGCGAGATTGCTGATGCAAGGAGGGTCTTTGACTGTTTGCATGTGCGTGGTGTTGTGTCCTGGAGTGCCATGATAAGTGCATATGCCAACCATGGGGATTCTGAGGAGGCTCTCAAGGTCTTCTGCCTGATGAAAAGTGAAGGGGTGAGACCAAATTCTTTCACATTCACTGCAGTTCTAGTGGCGTGTGGCCACTCAGGCCTTGTTAACGAAGGACTGAAGCATTTCAACAGCATCCTTTCTGACTACCAAATGTCGCCTACACTGGAGCACTATGCCTGCATGGTTGACATGCTAGGGCGAGCTGGTAGACTTGTGGAAGCATATGAAATCATCAGGGGAATGTCGTTGCGCCCAGACAAGTGCATGTGGGGTGCATTCCTTGGGGGTTGTAAGCTTCACGGCAATCTGGAGCTAGCTGAATTCGTTGCCAAGGACCTCTTCCAGTCAGGCTCCAATGATGTCACATTCTATGTTTTGATGTCAAACATGTACTTCGAAGCCGGAATGTTGGAAGATGCAGAAAGGATAAGACGAGCCATGAAGGAGATGGAACTCAAGAAGACAGCTGGGCGTAGCGCAGTAAACCAATAGGGAAAGAATAGCCATCATGAGGTAGCAAACTTGTGTAATTCTGATATTAGTTAGCTTTATCATTTTCCATTATATGTACTAACATGCAGTTTTGATGGTCAAATTGTTTCATCTGTAGTTATATAAACTTACCACATGTGGTTCTTCCCTTCTCACTTACCATTTTTATCCATGTCGTCTAGCATGCTTTCCAACCTTCATAAATCTGCTGATGTCTTCCAGAATTTTCAGAGGGCACGTGTTTGATGTAATTTTCATACCAGAGCAACAAAAACATTAGAAACAGAAACCTCAAGCCTCCAATGTATACTGTGACTCTGTGAGTAACCCCTGAAAAAAATGCCTTTTTCCTATGCCATATTCAGCCCAAAATGACATTGTGATTTCTGATCGGAACTTCAAAATGTATCCCAAATCTCCACTCGTTGCCTGTTCCTGAGGTGAGATTTTTGCCCCCAGCAGCCTCTCTCTTAATTCATTTACTGTTAGGTCTCTTGTTCATAATTTTGGTTTTGTGGTGAGATGGGTTCGTAGATACTTCTGCTTGGGTTCAATTAATAGCTGTATAACTGTGCGCTACACACTTTCTTGTAGATTATTAGGCCTGTAATTTATTCATTCAAACTATGTTTAGTCTTTTAAGTCTCCACTGCAGGGAAGGGCATTAGTAGATTGATGAATTGAAGCACCTTGATTTTTGGCAGTAGTTTCAGTGTCATCAAAATTTTTGTGCCTATGCTCTCTTCTGGGATGGTGTTGGACTGATGATGAGACCCAACATTGTTACCATTTTGATATACCGGTTATGCTTATAATCCTCTGCATTAGAAAACCTGAACTCCTGAAGTCCTGATTATATGTTGGGGGTGGAAAATAGTTTTGTAAGCTGAATTTGGTCCATCTTAGCCAACTGAATGCTAGTTTGGGTAAAACTTATTGAATGTTAAAACTTTTGAGTATCCAATATTCTAATCTCTGAAGCTTAGTGAATTTTACAACTCTTTAATTTCTACTCTCTGATCCAATTAGTATATCATCAAAGCAGAGGTGAGCAAATTGTTTTTTTAGAAATATAATGCTCATCACTAAAGACAATTAATAAAATTCAAGATCTCTAGTTATAAATTTTCTTATATATTTGTCTAAATTACATGGTTATAAATTTCGTATCAGCTAGCAGAGATTGAGGAATTGTTTGAGAAGGCCAAAAAGGCTCTCCCCTTCTGCCACCCTGGGATAGTAAAGTATAAAGGTAGCCATGCCAGCACTAACAAGTTCTAGAGGACAGCCAATCAGTCCACTCTATCAGGTCAAGGACGCTTCTAATTGTGCAGTATAGTTTTTATTTGATTAAATCATCAAAACTTCTGTCCTGTATCATTTTTTTTTTGTTATACTCACTAAAGCCTTAAATTTGCAGCAATATATCAAGATGGCAGTTTCCTTGGCTCAGTACCAAAGGAAATTGGTAAGTTCTCTCAAATTAATGACAATGTGATACATATAATGATCACTATTCAACTAGCAGTAATATATTTGTCGTGGCCAGGTTGATTCATGATTAATGTATATCTTTGATTTCATTGGCTAGATGTTCTTATGACTTTCGTTCTGTTGGATCTCTACATGAGAGGGAGGACAAGAGAGGTATCTGCAAGAGGAAAAATGGGTGACCAAGAGGGGGCCTATATATCACAACAATCCTAAGAAGATAAGATTCCTCGTTATTTAAATATGTTCCTGCGTTTACACATGATATACATGTTTTCATGGAGATATTTTTTGGGTCAATTAATCACAATTCAACAGAGGTATGGTTATCATGAAACAACAGCATCAGAAATACTACTATTATTCATCAATCAATTCTCATTTATCGAATACATATACTCCTAGCTAATATCAATATGATGACACTTCAATCGACTTTATTATCTAGTGGCCGTGTCTATCTTCCTTGGAAGTTGGAACTCCTTACTCCCATCCCTGCACTCCAATATCATCTATGGCAGCAATCAGTTTATGCCACACGGCCTGCAAGGAAAACAGCCGAAAGAGTGTTAGCACTTAATTAGCAGGAACAAACTATACATTACCTGCAGAAAATATTTCTCTTGCACATAGAGAATTCAATTCCTACCATGGTGTCGGCGCATCTGACAGAAATGTTTAAGCTGCACGACCTTGTCTTCGCTGTACTCCTCTCTAGGTGTGAGCAGTTTGATAACACAGTGCATGTTCATTTGAGGGACATCTCTTGCGGCCTTGCAGCAGGCGCCATGCAGTTCTCTAGGGAACGGGTGGGGCGGTCCATGACGGATGAACTCCTTGCACTGCTCCAGGATGGCCTCCTTGTGCTTCTCGGTACATGTACCCATGGCTAGATGGGGATACATTACTACTGCACAGACGAGCAGTAGAGCTGCTACTTTCTCCAGCAACATCTTAGCAGGATCGATCTATCACTTGTAATCTGATCTGTCGTGACTACGGCACAATGAAAGTTCAATATTGTACATATATAGATATATATAGAGAGAGGAAGCAATGCAATGCACCCACAAAGTTCAATATTAATGGCTAATTAATAAGTTGCCAAAATCATTGAGAGTATGATATAGTGAAATATGGATACTACTATATTTGGGGCCGTTTATAGAGAATAGACATATTATATGTGTGGGTCTCTAGTGTCTATTTATTCCGAGAAAATAGTATTATATAGTCACATTTAATTTCATAGAATCCTCCTATGTTTTAGGGACTGTTTGGATCAATAGGGCTAGTTATTAACTGGTTAAAAATTAGCTCAAATAATTAGCTGTGGTTAGCCATCTAGTTGGATAATAACCAGTTGTAGGTCTCGCTCAAAACTTTGCCCATCTATTAGCCCCCTATTTGTATGAGCTAGAGCTAAAAAGTAGTTCATTTAATTAGCCCTGCGCATCTAAGGCCCTGTTTGGTTCTTTAGTCTAGGGACTAGAGACTAAAATAGGGACTAAACTTTAGTCTGCTACCCTATTTGATTCCAGGGACTAGAAGGGACTACAACCCAAACCCACTTTAGTCCCTCTAGTAGTCCCCCTGTTTGGCAAAGTAGAGACTATTTGGAACTAAAATGGGCTCACTAGTCTCTAGTCCCATCTAACCAGACAGGGCCTAAAGGGTACCATGAAAAAGTAGTTCATTTAATTGGTTTTCATTAAGAAATGGGATAGGTAATGCTTGGAATTGGGCATCCGGACGGTTCTCTTTCCGTCGGATGCCGCATCCACCGTTAACTCATCACGGAACTAAACGAGTTGGCGCACCGCTTCGGCTTCTTCGCACAGGCCTACACGACTTGCTCATTCTCCACCGCAAGGGCTCGCTCGTTGCGCCGCTGCATCCCTACGTCGCCATGCCCACCCACCTTCCTCCTTTCCCCGCTCGCTCCCTGCGCCGCTGCATCCACCCACATGCCTGCCCCACCGCCGTGCTTTGCTCCCTGGTGATCCCACCAACCTCTGTTTCCTCCCATGGATGGCCTTCTGAAGTTCTGCACCTTACTCTTCGGCTCCAGGTACTCGATTGCTGCTACCCTTGAGCTCTAAGTTTCACACCTCGTGCTGCTCAGGGAGCCCCAGGTCTACAGCCTCCTCTTTAGCTCTGGGATTGATGTTGCTTGGCATATGATTTTTGGATGTTGCATTTGTTGTTTTTTCTACAATGCATTAGAAGATTTCTCATGTTTTCGTAACAGATTAGATATTTCAACAAATGATCTCTCATGTTGGTGTAACAAAACTAACATGTTGCGTTACATGAATATTTGGTATTGCAGTAAGTGATGGTTCTCATGTTTGATTAGAGATGTCTCATCGTCTTTATTTTGATGTTGCGGTAACTAGCTGTTGGATGCTGCACTTTATTGATTTTTCCATGTTGCAGCAAGAGATGTTTCGATAGATAATTTCTCATGTTGCAGGAACAAAACTGAGATGTTTCACTACATTGTGTTTGATGTTGCAGTAACTGATGATTTGTCCTATTTATGATTAAGGATGTTTCACCTCCTTTATTTCGATGTTGCAGTAACCAAATTTTGTATGTTGCACTTCATTATTTTCCTATGTTGCAGCAACAAACTGAGATATTTCAAATAGATGACTTATCATGTTGCAGCAACAAAACTGAGATGTTTCACTATATAATGTTTGATGTTGTAGTGATAAATGATTTCTCCTATGATTTGAGATGTTTCGTCTCTTTTTGTGTTAAAGTAGTTGATTATTTGATGTTGCATGTCATTGATTTCAGATTTGCAAAAGATTTCTATAGATTTTTATCTTTGGAAGCTGTTGTTGCATCTTTGACCTGTGTTGCTTCTTAGAGCGATGTAGTTGACCAACAGCGATGTGCTCGCGGAGGTGGGTGGAAGATTGAAAGGAGCAGAGGTGATTGTACAGGCGCGCAGGACGTGGGATAAAAATAAAAGAATTGCCCACAATGAAAACAATTAATAATTAATTTTGATGGATGATGGATGGTCAACATCCAATGTATCCACTCTGGCTGGACATCTGGCGGTAGCATTACTGTAAAAATAGTGGGATGTATGCTCTCATGTAATATATGAGGTAATAATCTTGCTGAGAGTTTCCATGAAGCACACGTACAAGAGACCCCCTGCATAGAGCAGTGGCAGCGGATAGTCCATCGTTCATATCGATGTCTATATGTGTGTTATTACGGTACAAATACAAATCTGAATATTTCTCAAATACAAATATGAATTGGGCATTCAAATTTGAATCTGTCTGAATATTTTTTAGATTAGTGTGTATCCTATAACTAACTTTAATGACAAACGGGGAAGCAAACAAACATTATTTGAAGCGATCAAGAATGGAAATTCCAAATAGGGAACCTATAATATTCTTTTTAGTGGATGATCATCTCCCTAAAGGTAGGGAAACACTTTTGCTACGATACAATGGCTATATCAGATTTGGGGGCATTGGGTGGGCGATGAAAGGCTCAGATTAATCCCTACAGTCTATATGTTGTACTTTTCCAAACAAATTAAAGTAATAGATAAAAGTAATAGGTACGAGTAATTAAGGTCATAAGAATTAATAATGAGTGAATAAAATTTAATATATAACATTATCTTTTTAATATAAGCAAGGTTATATTTGAACAAAAGTGTTTTACATATTTGGATACGAATACATACCAATACCTATTTGAACAAAAGTGAACACAAACGTCTTTTGGGAAGACTTGTTGGGAAGGAGCATGTTGGGGTTACCCAAGGGTCAACAAGATCACCTAGAACGTCTACAAATCTCGTCAAGAGATATGTAGAATTACAACAATGGAGGTTGGAAATATTATTAGGGTTTGGGAAGTGCAAGAAGTAAGATGGACTGATTTTTTGATCCATTGGATACTTCAGTCGGTTGGATCCCTCGTATAGTGGCAGTCTTATCCACAAGAAACCGAGTTTATAACAAAATCCACTTGATTTCCTAAAATTTGCATAGAACCCGTAAAATTCGGTTAAGAGCATTTCCAAGAGTCTTTCTGAAGCCCAATCTCTAAATCATTATTTAGAGAGCCATTAATATAAAAATCAATTCTGTATTTTTTCACACTCCAACAGTTTTGCTATATCTTGTGTGCACTCTAGAGAGCCGTTCTTGTTTTCTACCCTGTCTAGAGAGAAATTCATAATAGAAGATGGCTATATTTGGATAACCAAATAAAGAAGCTGATGGAAGGTATTTTTTTTCATCAATATCTTCATTTCTAGCAATTAGGAAGGATATAAAGAGTATTTTGGAGTTGCCCTAAGTCAGCTAAATCGATTTTGAGTGGGGTTTGGGCCCAACCTACCTGTGAAAGTTGGTCCAAATTCTCTAAATCCAATTCCAATACGAGTAAATGTTCTTGAAACTTCTCACAATGTTTATTAGAATCGGTTTTATAACTTTTAGGATAGAAATTGTCGCATTTTTTGGCACCATTCAATCCAAATTCATTTGGTTTCACCTTGAACACACGACATCTCCACCAAGAGAATACATTCAGCTCTTGTGATTA
Organism: Saccharum spontaneum; assembly: GCA_022457205.1. Classification (NCBI taxonomy): domain Eukaryota; kingdom Viridiplantae; phylum Streptophyta; class Magnoliopsida; order Poales; family Poaceae; genus Saccharum; species Saccharum spontaneum. The sequence goes on from CM039596.1 coordinate 20,094,340, forward strand.
GCTTCTTAGGTAAAGGTATCGGTGCTCGACTGCTCATCGCATTGTGGCATCTTTCTTGCATGCACTTCGGTTCATAGAAACCTTTTATTTCAAATCATAAGTAAAGGTAGACATATCTGGCCATGATGAGCTGTTGAAGTTTCCTAGCTTGGTGTGTGTCGCCTTTAGTATTTCTGGTGCGTTAGGCACTTAGGGTAAGGGTAGGATGGGTGCTTACTGTAGTGAAGGTCTCAAATCCTGTTGTTATTGTGTGGCAGCTTCCCTGGATTCTGAAGATGCTACGCGGCAGACATACAGGATAGGAATTGTACAGCAGTAACTAGAAACTAACCATGGTTAGAGAAAGCTCTAAGCACGTAAGAAATCGTTGACTCATAACGAACTCAGAAAGATAGTCAAGTCATCAGATTATCTCTGAAATGAAGTCACACACACATATATATCAAGATCATCGCTCGCTCAAACATGTTAATAGTAGTTACTTTTCCCCAAGAATATTTCCTTTTATTACGGTGTTTGGAGGAAAAAAAAACAAGTCTTGTGCCCCAGTCAATGCCTTGTGCCCACCATCTAGCCTCCACGTGCAAATGCTTATGCCCTCCATCTATCCTCCACGTATGAACAAAGTGCTCATAATGCGCTTTAGCTGTGGGTGGTGGTGAACAAGCCTCCACACTGTTCATCTTGCCAGAATACAAAAGGCACCAAATAGTCACCACCATCACTTTTTTTTAATGAAATCCAACAGGCATGCTATATACTCAATTCTACACAACCAAACATGCAGATTTCTCCCTGACCGCTGATCTTTTTCACAAATCGACAATCATCTAGGTTTCTGTTGACATCGTTTTTTAGCACGTGTCAAGATGATCAGGAAAGACTAATCAGCAAGGAAAAAATTGCCGTGTAAATTGATAGCCAAGGAGAATAAGTTTGTTTTTAAGCGGTGGCAGTGTATGAATTTAATTTGGAATGTTGCCGATGAGGTTAAGGGTGTTATTGCCGATGCCGATGGAAGAGGGTTTGGAGACTGTTGCCGATGAGATAAGGGAATGTACCGATGAAGGAGGGTATGAAGACTGCAGCCGATGAAACAGGGAATGTACCGATGGAAGGAGATCGAAGGTTGCTGCCGATGGAACAGGGCCTGTGCCGGTGAAAAGGAGATCGATAAGAATACCATCGTGATTAAGGCGGACTATGGAATAAAATAGGAGTTGATTTCCTTGTTTACGATTAGTAGAGTCTGAGTTGTGTCAAAGTCATGTTCTTTTCCTTAGATTTGGATTTAGTGTCCTAGTCGTATTTGGTTATGTTTCTATAGATCAGGGTATAAATATAGAGTGAAGGGCAATGTAATAGGGGATCAATCAATACATCAAAAACCAGCTTTTACTCTTATTTACATCTACTTTTCGGCGACTTCGTCAATTTGCATATTTTTCCTTTTTACGAGTTCTCATCGATTCGGCGAGTTGCATTGCTCTAAATGCAATCTTTGTCGATCCTCGAGTTCCGCGTGAGTACCTCTTGGCCGTGACTTCCGGGCGTATCGCTGTTGTCAGGACCAAAGTGCTCGTATCTTCATCCTTGTCGATTAACAGGTCAAATCGACTGGCACGCTTTGGATATCGATTTCGGGTATTAGCCCTTTGTGTTTGCAGATTCACTTTTACATCAACACATCTTTTGACACGCTCGGTGGGACAGATCTAGTCAAGATGCCTAATCATGAGATCGATGCTGGGAATATCATCGCAGTAACAGAAGAAGATCTTAAGGACGATCAGAAGCAGGCTATGGAGAGGGCTATTGAAGAATATAGACAGCTTTGCTTGAAGTCATTCAGCGTGAACAAAAGTGGACAAGTCATCCAGAAGCAGGACTTGCCGTTGCCTCGGCAAGTTACCTTTGATCCTAATCCTGGTAAACTTCAAGAGATGGTTAATTCTGCGGTGAATCATGCTTTAATTAATCACTCCAATGTGATGTCCAATACTGTTCATAATGCTGTGATTCGAACTTTCAAAGAAGGGCAAGCGTCACATCATTACGTCGGGCCTGCTTATCATCAACCAGAAGCAGCATCTGCTGTTGCTCCATCGGCTCCTCCAGCCGTTGCGGGTATAGAGATTTCTTCTCCTCCAGTATCAGCAGGATTATCTAATGCACAGTCTACTCCGGTGCGTCCAGATTCAGCATTATCAGGACGAGTTCAGCTTGGTACAGATCTATCAGCATCAGCTTTATCAGGTCCTATACCACAGAGTAATCAAACTCCTGCTAATTGGTGGGGATATGGTATGCCTCCGGAGCCATCTACTGTCAATCACGGATTATCTCAAGTGTTTGACGCAGCGGGAAAAACTCCTATCCCATCGGCTGGTTTGCCGATAGCCCAAGCGCCTCAATATATTACAACTACTGTACAACCGAGTCTAGGAGGTTTTCAGGCGTCTGTGGGTCAAACATCTAGCTCAAGTCCATCGGCAAATTTGTTACCGATGCAGCAGAAGGCTTCTATCACCAGTCAACCTGGAGTTCAGGTTATGCCTCAAGTTGGATGTAATTATCCAGCAATGCCAACAAGCTACCAGCCATCGGCAAACTTTGTGCCGATGAATACTAATAATTGGTCAGGGCAGTTTCCTACTCAACATACAGTTCAGCCAAGTCAGCAAGCCACAGGAGTTCATCAAGGTCACGTGCATGCTGGTTTTCAGAATCAAGCATCGGCAGCTCAGCCGATGAATCCTTTTCAGCAGGTTAATGGACCACAGTTAGTAGCAAATATGCCAATTGCTGGAGATCGTGGGCAACAAAGGTATGCAGAAGGGTATCAACAGATACCTCCAGCAGAGATTCAACCATATCGTCAGCAAGATGTCGATGTTTTTTGGGCCGATAAGATAGCAGAAATTATGAGGGATCAATTTGGGATCAAGCCCAAGGTTAATACCTATTCATATCGGACTCCGTATCCTCCGGCATATGATTTAATTCCTCTCCCAAATCGTTACAAAGTGCCAGATTTCACTAAATTCTCTGGGCAAGACGATACATCAACCATGGAGCATGTTAATCGTTTTATTATTCAATGTGGAGAGGCAGCTTGTAGAGATGAATTGAGAGTTCGTCTGTTCTCGTCATCTCTATCCGGATCAGCATTTACGTGGTTTATTTCACTACCGCCAAATTCTATCATCACCTGGGCTGATCTGGAAAAGCAATTTCATAAGTATTTCTTTGTTGGAATTCATGAAAAGAAGCTTACCGATTTGGTAAAGATGAGACAGCGCAATGATGAATCGGTAGAAGGTTTTGTGCAAAGGCTACGAGATGTAAAGAACAAATGTTATAGTTTGGTATTGGATGATCGGCAGCTTGCCGATTTAGCCTTTCAGGGATTATTACCACACCTTAAGGACAGATATGCTTCTCAGGAGTTCGAAAGCCTAAGTCATTTAGTACAAAGGATTTCTGATCAAGACACTAGGGTTTTTGAACCTAAGAGAAATTGGAACAAGAAAGTTTCATTTGTTGAAGAGGCGGAAGATTCTGATTCAGATAATGAACCAGTTATCGGTTTGGCAGAGTGGGTTAAGAATAAGAAGTCGATATCTTGTCCCTTTGGTCACAAAGAACCAGAAAAGTTTACTTTTGATGTCACCAAAGCCGATAAAATATTTGATCTTTTGCTTCAGCAGGGCCAGATTAAATTGTCACCCAATCATGTGATCCCATCGGCAGAAGAGTTGAAGCATATGCTGTATTGCAAGTGGCACAATGCAACTTCACACAGTACCAATGAGTGCAAGGTGTTTAGACAGCAATTGCAGTTAGCTATTGAGTCTGGCAGGATAAAATTTGGCAATTCCAAGATTCAAAAGCCAATGAAAATTGATCAACATCCTTTTCCAGCAAATATGTTGGATGCTGAAGGGAAAATTAAGGTGTTGACATCGGTAGCTGCTGAAAAGAATGCATCAGTAGATCCCCAACATCGGATAACTACCGATGATGCAAAAGGCAAGGGGCTATTGACGGAAAGTGGCGGTTCTGGAAGGCCTCCTCGATCTGGCGTCGTGATTACTCATCGAAGACAACAGGAAGGTTGGCGTCAGCGAAGGGACCGGTATCAACGACAACAAGAGGAAAGGTGTCAAGAAGAGTGGAATCGGCATAAGGATCATTGGAATTGTCCATTTTTTATTCATTGTTGGGAAGAAGGTATTAAGTTACCTACAGTTGAAAATTGTCCAGAGTGCAATGGCTATTATGGAGATAATCATCCTGTAAGAAGGTTTCAATCTGGTAATCAAGGTTTGCTCATTAATGAGCCGATCAGAAGGAGAGCATCAGTACATGATCGGCTGGGGGGCAGGCTCAGTGTGCACGAAAGGCTTGGTAAACGCGTTGCATATTTTCCAAGGAACCAAGAGAAACTCGAAGAGATGGCAAATGCAAGAGTTCCTGATGAAGAAATATTTTACAGGGATCCTAATATACGTCGTGTGGAGACAACTAGGGACTTATCAACCAGTATGGAAAACTAAGCTTCCTCAATGGTGTCCAGAAGGTTTGACAAAGACACAGAAGAGAAAAATGCAGCGAGAGCGTCAAAAAGATTTATATCAAGAATAAAGCCCCTCCAATGAGAGATCTGGTAACCAGCAGTGGCAGATAAGGCACAAGAATAAAGGTCCATCGGCAGATGTCAATATGGTGTTTATGTTGCCGATGGAATTCTTGGCTCTATCTGACAGTGAAGAAGAGGCTGTTTCCTCTGATCAGATAGCTCAATTAATGTTAGATCCAATGATGGCTGTTTTTGAAAAGCCTGCTGATGATGAGAGACAACACATCAAGGCTTTATTTGTAAAAGGCAGAGTTGATGGGCAGCCTGTATCTAAGATACTTATTGATGGAGGAGCTGCGATTAATATCATGCCTTATGTGATGTATCGGAAGCTTGGTAAGGGAGATCAAGACTTAACTAAGACCGATATGATGCTAAAGGATTTTGAAGGCCATGTGTCACCAGCTAAAGGGGCAGTATGTGATGAGTTGACCATCGGCAGTAAAACTTTGCCGACAACTTTCTTTGTTATTAATGGCAAGGGTGCATATAATTTACTTTTGGGAAGGGATTGGATTCATGCTAATTGTTGTGTTCCTTCTACAATGCATCAATGTCTGGTACAATGGATTGGAGATAAGATTGAAGTTGTTCCTGGTGACTCTTCTTATATCATTGCATCGGCAGAATCAGATACTTATGAACGAACCAAGTGTATATCGGGAGAAGCCTGGGAAAAAGAGTTCCTCAAGATTGCTGATTATAAAATTCTACCGATCCAAGCAGTCGGTTCTGAAGAAGAGTTTTAATGGATAGATTTGCCGATGATGGAAAATTAGGTCAAGGATTTACATCGGCAGATGATTTAATAGAAGTAGATATTGGTGAAGGTGATAGGCCAAGGCCCACTTTTATTAGCTCTAAGTTAGATTCCAAGTGTAAACAGCAACTAGTTGATTTGTTAAAGGAATATAAAGATTGTTTTGCTTGGGATTATACTGAAATGCCTGGATTAGACCGATCTATAGTTGAACATCGGTTGCCTATTAAATCTGGATTTCGGCCACATCAGCAGCCGGCTCGCCGATGCAATCCTAATATACTCCCTGATATTAAGGCCGAAATAACCAAGTTAATTGAGGCAAAGTTTATTCGGCAGTGTCGATATGCAGAGTGGATTTCTAATGTGGTTCCTGTATATAAGAAAAATGGAAAACTCCGTGTTTGTATTGATTTCAGGAATCTTAATAAGGCCACACCGATGGATGGTTATCCAATGCCGATTGCTGATTTGTTGATTGATGCTACAGCAGGGCATCAGATTATTAGTTTCATGGATGGAAATGCGGGTTATAACCAAATATTCATGGCTGAAGAAGATATTTCCAAGACTGCTTTTAGATGTCCAGGTCATGTGGGATTATTTGAGTGGATAGTTATGACATTTGGTTTGAAAAATGCCGGTGCTACTTATCAGAGAGCTATGAACTTTATTTTCCATGAATATATCGGCACATTGGTAGAAATCTACATTAATGACATAGTGATTAAGTCCGGAGACATCACAAAGCATCTAACCGATCTACGGAAGATACTGGAGTGCACAAGAAAATATGGATTAAAGATGAATCCCAATAAATGTGCATTTGGTGTATCGGCAGGACAATTCTTGGGTTTTATGGTGCATCAGAGGGGTATTGAAATTAGTAGAAAATCTATTGAGGCAATCAACAAGGTTGTTGCTCCTGCCGATAAGACTGAATTACAATCCTTGATCGGTAAGATTAATTTCATCAGAAGGTTTATATCTAATCTGTCAGGCAAGATCAAAGCTTTCAGTCCATTATTGAAATTGAAAGCCGATCAGGAGTTTAAATGGGGGGATGAACAACAATTGGCTTTAGATCAGATTAAGAGTTTAACAAATCCTCCAGTGTTAGTTCCACCCCAGCATGGAAAACCTTTCAGATTATATTTATCAACTGAAGATGCTGTTATTGGTTCAGCTCTTATTCAAGAATTTGAAGGAAAGGAGCGTGTTATTTATTATTTGAGCAGACGATTAATAGATGCTGAAACCAGATATTTGGCCATTGAGAAATTATGCTTATGTTTATATTTCTCCTGTAGTAAATTGAGGCATTATTTACTATCGGCTGAATGTACTGTCGTATGCAAAAATGACGTAGTCAAATATATGCTATCTATGCCGATATTAAATGGTAGGATTGGTAAATGGATTTTAACGTTATCAGAATTTGACCTACGTTATGAATCGGCTAAGGCAGTTAAAGGACAAGTTATGGCCGATTTTGTTACTCAACATTGCAACACGGTGGATTCTTTGGAAGTTGCTCCATGGACACTTTTCTTTGATGGGTCTACTTGTGGTGAAGGGGCAGGCATCGGCATCGTGTTGATTTCCCCTCAAGGGAAGAAGTATGAATTCTCATTGCCGATCGTTGCTACATCAACAAACAATCAAGCTGAGTACCAAGCCCTGATAAAAGGGTTAGAATTGCTTAAAGAAATTCAGGCTGATGCTATTGAGGTCTTTGGTGATTCTATGCTAGTTATAAATCAGTTGATTGGGGTTTATGAATGCCGAAGTGAAATTCTAATTTCATATCATGAAAGGTGTTTGGAATTGTTAAAAGGGTTTAGGAGTTTTCATCTGGAGCATATTTCCCGGATGCATAATGAAGAGGCTAACCGATTGGCTCAGCATGCTTCAGGATATCAACCTGTTCAAGAAGCATTGACATTGGTGGCTGATGCCGATGACTGGAGAAAGAAAATCATTGATTATTTAAAGGATCCATCTAAAAAGGTTGAAAGACGCATAAGGTTCCAAGCGACAAAGTATGTACTCCTCGATGATGAATTATATTACCGTACCATAGATGGAGTTTTACTCAGGTGTGTTAGCATAGAGGAATCAAAAAGCCTGATGAGTGAAATTCATGAAGGAGTATGTGGGGCTCATCAGTCAGCATTTAAGATGAAATGGATGATCAGAAGAAATGGATATTATTGGCCGACTATTCTTGAGGATTGTTTTAAATATTTTAGAGGATGCCAGGAATGTCAAAAATTCGGTAATATTCAAAGAGCACCCGCATCGGCTATGAATCCCATAATTAAACCTTGGCCGTTTAGGGGTTGGGCTATTGATCTCATCGGTCAAATTTATCCACCATCGAGTAAAGGGCATAAGTTTATTCTGGTTGCTACCGATTATTTCACAAAGTGGGTTGAAGCAATTCCTTTGAAAAAGGTGACATCGGCTAACATGGTTGATTTTGTGAAGGAGCATATTGTTTACCGATTTGGCATCCCTCAAACCATCACTACCGATCAGGGCACTATGTTTACATCAGGTGAATTTGATGAGTTTGCTATAAGTATGGGAATTAAAGTTTTGAATTCTTCACCATATTATGCCCAAGCTAATGGCCAGGCTGAAGCATCTAATAAGGGAATTATCAAACTTATTAAGTGCAAGATCAAAGAATATCCTAAAAAGTGGAATACAATATTAAATGAAGCTTTGTGGTCATATCGGATGGCATGTCATGGTGCAACCAAGGTATCTCCTTATCAATTGGTGTATGGACACGATGCAGTATTACCTTGGGAGATTAAGATTGGATCTAGGCGAATGCGCTTTCAGAATCAACTGACAGCCGATGAATATGATATTCTTATGAAAGATGAATTGGAAGATGTAGCAGGTCATCGGTTAAAAGCTTTGGTTAACATCGAGGAGAATAAGAAAAGGGTAGCTAAGTGGTATGACAAGAAAGTGAAGGTAAAACAATTTGCCGATGGTGAATTAGTCTGGAAATTGATTTTACCGATTGGGACTAAAAGTTCTAAGTTTGGCAAATGGTCTCCTAATTGGGAAGGTCCATATCGGATAAATCAGTCTGTTCCTGGTAATGTGTATATTCTTGAAACTCTCGAAGGAGTTGTATTTCCCAGAGCGTTAAATGGAAAATATTTAAAGAAATATTACCCTAGTATCTGGATAGATGCATAAAAAGTATAGTTGCCGATAACAATCCTATCGGCTGGAGTTAAAACAAAATATCAATTGTGCCGATGCGCTAATTTAACAAAGCCTGGATGGCTGATATCGCACGCAGGCGAATTTCATCGGCTTCTTTTAACTCTTTGGCATCTTCATCGGCACTTCCTTCCACAGGCTTGATTTTCTTTTTCAAGGCCAAGGCCTTGCGAGCTTGAGCATCTCGTTCCTGTTGAAGGGCTTTAATGGCGTCGGGAAGCTGGTCTTCTTCTTGTTTAGCTTGAGTCAGAGCTGTCTCAACCTTTTTCAGTTCAGCTAGCAGGGCTGCTTTCTTTGCCGATAGATCTGAGATTTTTTGTCTAATATCGGCACTGGAGGCTTGCAAATTGTTGATGTTCTTGTGCTTCTCATCGGCAGTCTACTTCAGCTGTAGCATTTCTTCTTTAAGTTGAGACTGAGCTGCTCTGTCAGCAATACGATGAACGGCCCTTTGATATTGAAGCTGTCTGCTCTCTAGATGGACTGCTGGAAAGATGATTTCTTCAATATTAGCGGGGACTTGGCCGCGGATCGCTTTGAAGATAGACCTCGCAGGATCCGAGTCGATCACCAATCGGGCAGTGTCTTGCTGTAGCAGATTTAGAAGGGTTTCTAGCTTGCCATAGGTGTCTAATGATATTGTTCCCAACGCCAGGGAGGAACTCGCTTCTTCTCCGTCGTCATCAGAAACATCGATAGCAAAAGAGAATAAGCTATCGGGAGAGTCTTGTTCCTATGAGATAAAGAGAATTAGAAATCCTGTTTATGATATTTGGGGATAATAAACCAAGTAATTGATTGGTGTACCTGCTTCAGGGCGATTTCTTGAGCTTGGCTTGAGGGAGCAGCTTGTAAAGGGTCATGCGAAGGATCGGCAGAAGATGCCGATGGAATGTCTTCTATGACCACATCGGTAGTCGGCCCTTGAGGTATAATTGCCGATGATGTATCTTGGGCAGAAGCAGTTTGTTCAGAGGGCTGATCGACGGGTGTTGGAGCAGACGCAGGGGCTTGTGTAGGTTTTTGTCGTTTCTGTTGAGCCTCAGCATCGGTCAAAGCTTTACGTTTTGGTTGTGTTTCAACAACAATTGGCTGGGGGCATCAACATCTGTTGGTTGGGGAGCCTGCATGCTTGGTGTGCTCATCGATGTGTCCATTTGTTGCTGTAAAAACAGGTATAAGATTGGATATTTAATAGAAAAAAAATATAAAAATAAGAGAATACCTCTAAAGGAGGGGTAGAAGTTGCGGTGCTTGGTAAAGTTGCCGATGACGATCCAGCTGCAGCTTGTACACCCTGATAGTTGTGTATTAATATGAAGTGTATCGGCAGAAAAGAGAGTAAGCAAGATTGTTACCTTAAAAGCCTTGATCAGGCTTGAAGCAGCAGCCTTTGGAGAAGCCCTGGATGTTCCCAGTCTTGGTCTGGAAGTGCCAATTTTGGTGCGAGCCCTTTGGAAGGTCAAGGCTTCTAAGGTGGGGGCGTTGTAGCCGATTGCTGAGACTGGAGATGCTGGATGGAGGTTGAAGGGTTTTCCACTTTTGCTTATTGGTGGAACTGGATCATCAGCCTGTTTCAAGGAAGATTAGCTACCGATGTACATAATAAAAAGAAGGGAAAGGGCAAAAGTTAAAAGGAACTTACTACGTTATTAGGAATAGCATAGTCAGGGTCGATCAGGTGCCGATATGTGTGAACAGACGTTGAGAACAGCTGTTCCTTCCACTCCTGCCACCATTGCTTATATGACTGTTATGAAGGATGCTGGTGACCAGGCGGAGAGATCGACATTTGAAATATCGGCATCGGGAGCAAGTCTTACTATTCTGCTCCATTCAGTTCCAGTAGTAATGATTTCTCTGGGCCTAATCACATCGGCATAGCATAGTTTGATGGGTAATTGCCCAAAGGCCAGTTGGCGAGATACTGCCGATGGATTGTAGAATTCATAAGTAATGTGAGAGGCTTTCCCGCTGCCAAATGTGTTGACTGGGATTGCTCTGGGGTGATAATGGCCATCATGAGATCATTGTCTTGGTTCAGATCACTATCGGCAAAATTGAAGAGGAGAGGGAACTTGTTATCCTCGTCAATATAAGGTACCCAAGCCCTGAGGTCACGAGGGAGGCCATGGTAGAGAGTTTGGAAAAATCTACCGATTTGATCCTCATTGGCTTCTGTTCCGGGAAGGACGATGATTGCTTCACCGAAGTTGAGAGGAGGGCGTATTGCCGATTCATCATCCCTAAGGACGTACTCTTCAGGAATCTCTCTTGGGAATTCCTAAGCAAAGAGATCCCACTGTAAACGCTTGTGCATGTGAGCGTTTAACCACATATTAACAAACCACCATGGGCCTCCCAGATTGCCGATGGGTTCGCCAAGTATAAGCTTCTGAGATACTTGGTGGAGGAGGTGGTAGGTTGAGCTCAGGAGATATCGGCCAAGTGGGAATCTAACACCGTTGGCCAAGAGTTCTGCTGCTGGGAGGAAAGCGTTAGTTGGTCCTACCGATCGTTCGCAGAAAATAAACTTTTCCAGCCACATGTTCAGGAATGTGGCATGCTCCCTTTGATTGACGGTGTCAGTCTTTTGATACTCCTGGATATATCCCGTCCAGCCGCCGATGTTGCGTGTAGTTACTCTGTATTCAGCTTTTCTGCCGAAAATATGGCCTTCATCGACAGTTGAGATGTCTAAGCCTGTGAGCATGTATACATTGGCAAGAGTAGGGGCACATGGGCCATGACCGAACATGAAGGTGTTGGTGGTGTCAGACCAAAACTGAGCAGCAGCTATTATCATGGATTCATTCTTTTGCATATCGGCAATGGACAGCCTGATACACTGATCTATTTTTCGTTCTGCCCAGAACACTTGCATTGATCTATTGACCCTTAGAAACCAGTTTTTCCACCCTTTGGTGGGTTTAGGCCAAGAACGGAACGTGTCTTTCCACAGATTCAAAGAGAAATTCTGAGATTTGAAGGGAATACGATTTGCCTCTGCATTAATCAAATCAGTTGGATCTGGGTCGCCCATCGGACCTAAGCAATGGAGGGGAGGTTGATGGGTTGGAATCACCAGTGTGTTGCGAAGTTCCTAGGTTTGAAGGACCAAGAAAATGAAAGAGAAAGAAAGATGTCGACTGTAAGAATTCGCAGGAAACCGAAAGGATTAAAGTAAAAGTAATGAGAGGAAGAACAAACCGCAGGGACGTCGAAATTAACAGCCATTGCTTCAGGAGGATGAGGGCACGAGCTGGGAACTTGAAGATGATGATGGTTCTGATGAGTTGAAGACGCGCGGTCGTTGGTTAGGGTTGCCGCCGGAGTGAGAATGCCAAAGGGTGGAGTTTGAAGGTAGAAGATGAACAGCCCGGAGGAATCTATTTATAGGTTATTTGGAGTAGGGGTATTCTTGACTTATCTCTATGCCGTATGCGGATGGATCGAGGTGGTTCAGTTGGATATGGTAACTGTTCGCACGACAATCAAGGGATGGTGCAGAAGATTTGACGGCAAGTAATCATGACTTGAAGGATATCTTGATACAAGATTTTTCAGTTCTAAAAATGAGGCGTTGCGGTAAGATCTTGTTGGTGGATTGTTATTTTGATATCTCAACCGTAGTTAAGGCAAAGGAGGTTGGAAAATATGCGATATATATTGAGATACATGGATTGGATCTAGATTTGATTGAATTTGGTAACAAATCGTGTTATGCTTGGAGAATGGGTTAAAGAAATAGATAATAGCAAGCATCAGTTGGAGTAAATTTCGGAGCATCAGTATCTTATACTCCGAAATTGGGGGGCATGTGTTGACATTGTTTTTTAGCACGTGTCAAGATGATCAGGAAAGGCTAATCAGCAAGGAAAAAATTGCCGTGTAAATTGATAGCCAAGGAGAATAAGTTTGTTTTTAAGCGGTGGCAGTGTATGAATTTAATTTGGAATGTTGCCGATGAGGTTAAGGGTGTTATTGCCGATGCCGATGGAAGAGGGTTTGGAGACTGTTGCCGATGAGATAAGGGAATGTACCGATGAAGGAGGGTATGAAGACTGCAGCCGATGAAACAGGGAATGTACCGATGGAAGGAGATCGAAGGTTGCTGCCGATGGAACAGGGGCTGTGCCGGTGAAAAGGAGATCGATTAGAATACCATCGTGATTAAGGCGGACTATGGAATAAAATAGGAGTTGATTTCCTTGTTTACGATTAGTAGAGTCTGAGTTGTGTCAAAGTCATGTTCTTTTCCTTAGATTTGGATTTAGTGTCCTAGTCGTATTTGGTTATGTTTCTATAGATTAGGGTATAAATATAGAGTGAAGGGCAATGTAATAGGGGATCAATCAATACATCAAAAACCAGCTTTTACTCTTATTTACATCTACTTTTCGGCGACTTCGTCAATTTGCATATTTTTCCTTTTTACGAGTTCTCATCGATTCGGCGAGTTGCATTGCTCTAAGTGCAATCTTTGTCGATCCTCGAGTTCCGCGTGAGTACCTCTTGGCCGTGACTTCCGGGCGTATCGCTGTTGTCAGGACCAAAGTGCTCATATCTTCATCCTTGTCGATTAACAGGTCAAATCGACTGGCACGCTTTGGATATCGATTTCGGGTATTAGCCCTTTGTGTTTGCAGATTCACTTTTGCATCAACAGTTTCCAAGGGGTACAGGTCCCAGAATTGTTCAAACGTCATGAGTATATCTTTATTTGTTCATGTCCACAGCAATTCTGCGAGGATGACATCCATTAGCAACAGATTTGACGAAAGAAACAGACGGGTAATTCCAACTCACTCTAAATTAACTGTGTTGTAATCTTATTCAGCCTGATGATCAGTGCATGATAGAACAAATTAATGCCAAAGAAAAACTCACTGCGGCTATCTCAAATAGATAGTATTAGTACTTATTATTTGCAGAATCTACGTATAATATAACCCAACAATGAACCCGAGATCAGCAGTAACAGTGGCACTTGTGGTGGCCACTGCGGAGCTTGCACTCGCCGCCGCGGCAGGAGGTCTGGCACCACGAGTTGCAGGCACCATTCTGATCCGAAGAGCACCCGTTGATCTGGTTCTGCGAGCCCCATGAAAGATAGTTGTTGCAGCACATAGGATTGGACGAGGCTGCGGCAACACATAGATATCACATGGACAAGAAACAAAACATGCATTTGTTAGCTATTAGTTCTAAACAAAACAGACAAACGATGGAATTATAGAGCTGTAGCTGCTGAGAGAATAAGATGTGTCATCATCACAGTCAAATTACCTGCCAAGGCAACAAGAAAGGCGAGCACGGTGAGCACAATTGCTGCACCTGTACGTTCCATGATCCTCGTCCTCTGTATAAGAATTTCTTTACGAGCTAGCAGAAAATATTTCGATCTCGATCGATGAGTTCGTCTTTGGGTGCCTACGGCTATTTATACCCGGAGACTGCATGCCTTTGATTCTACATTGTCCAAATTATGCAAATTATTATTGTTATTTACTACATTATGCAAGTTAAATCGTTCCAAATTGTTCCAAGAATGAATGCCTTCCAACAACATAGAGGACATATGTAGAGGAGGCCGGTTTCCAAGTTCACTTGGAGGCTGGACGCATGCATATAGGTAAAGCAACATGCATGCAATTCAGAGAACCATACATTCATATAGGTAAGTACGTTGCTAAAATTAATACAATACAAGTTTTTATGTATTTGTGAGACTATTATTTTGTTGAAAACTAAGAGCTTCTCCAATAATTTATAAAATCCACTCTCAAACTTGATTTTCTGGGCAGGATTGAAAGTTAAGAAGCTGTCTCCAACAATTCCTTATCCCAACTTCTAATGTTTCTGAACTTGGGAAAATATGTAACAATCGCCCGAGCAAAAGTTCTCATGAACAAACGGGAAACGTAAAACAAGAGGGCGGAAACGAATTTTGATCTGCGTTTTATGGGTGCTTTTGCAACAAGTTTCTTGCTATATCTGCATTTCTTCTCTGATAAAATTTTTTCACATATGAAACTTTTGGCATTTTTCAAGTAGTTTGGCCAGCCTTGCAACATCCGATCCGTTTTAGATCTGTAGAAGGCACCAACCGAGCATGGATAGCGACTACCGCTAGCTATGACCATGTAACTGCTGAAAAGCATTGCATCGTCATATAGATCACGCGTTTACAGAGACGAGTTTCACAAGCAGTCAGAGTCAACTTACAGAGACGAGTTGAAACCTGATCAGGGGAAAAAAATCGAAGTATCGCTAACAATCGTTTTTTTGTCGGCATCTAATCAGGTCAGCTGGAGTAACACTGATCAAGATCACACGTCAGGTTAGATCATCAGTCAATGCTTGGATTGTTAGGACTGTTATGTGCACCTGCTACGTACCCTTCAGGTGTCTTATCGTCATCTCAAGATTGGACGGCACCTTACTACTATTCTGATGCCTGGCCGTTAAATAATGTTCATCGCTCCGGCGGAGCTCCACCGTCCTTCGGCGACATCAAATCAGGTGTACATAGTGATTATTAATAAATACACGTCATTTACTGCTCCATGCAAAAAATCCTAACTGAATAAATATCGTCTACCTTTTATATTTACTACTACTTAGTTGGAGTAATAAACGTTTGACTTTGTTTACTCAGCTATTACTCCAGGCTGCCTCACCGGAATATGTTGTCTCCGGCCGCCAGTGCTATGAATAATATTCATAGTGTAGGATGCTAATTAGTAAGGTCATATATATATATATATATATATATATATATATATATATATATATATATATATAGAGAGAGAGAGAGGATTCATAGCACCGGCGGTCGGAGACAGCATATTCCGGCGAGACAGCCTGGAGTAATAACGTTTATTACTCCAACTAAGTATGTTATGCGGGATCAATAAAGTGTTGGTTGTTGTGCGGATTCAATCGAACCTTTTATATTTTGTGACAACTGTAGCATGCAGACGGTAGTAATAAAAAAATATTGACCTTTTTTAAAAGAATATTCGTTGCTGGATAGCAATGCCGGCGACATGCATGGCCCAAGACAAGACGTGATAGCAATATCCGCATTGATTTGATTGCTCAGGTGCACGTTTAATTACTTGGAGAAATTGCAAATTTTTAGATCCGTTCAAAATTCCAAATTTTTACGCTCTCTTCATCACATCAATCTTTAGACATATACATGGAATACTTAATATAGGTAAAAGAAATAACTAATTACACAGTTTGGTTGTAAATCACGAGACGAATCTTTTAAACTTAATTAGTCTATTATTGGACACTAATTGCCAAATACAAACGAAAGTACTACAGTATCAAAATTCCAAATTTTTTTTTGTATCTAAACACCCCAAAATCAAATGGTGCAGTAATTTTTGTGCAGAAACTTTTCCATAACAGTAAACACATAGGATTTGCACGGTTTTTATTTAGGCAAGGCCTGCAGTAATAATTATTTTTTATTACTAATAGTACAAATTTATTAAGTAAATAATTTCATCCTGATATGTGAATGGTAAATTTGCATGTGATAATGAACGGATTGTCCAGTCTCCAATCATAATATTTTTTATTACTAATAGTATCATTTTGTTTAGTAAATAATTCTGTCCTTACATGTGAGCGGTAAATTTGGATGTGATAATCAAAGGGGTGTCAGGTCTTCGGTCAGAATATTTTTTTTATTACTAATAGTATCATTTTGTTAAGTAAATAATTCCATTCTGACATGTGAGTGGTAAATTTTGCGTGTGGTAATTAACGGGTTGTCCGGTCTCTAATTAGAATATTTTTTATTACTAATAGTATAAATTTGTTAAGTAAATAATTCCATGCTAACATATGAGTGGTAAATTCGCATGTGATAATCAACGGGTTGTTCGGTCTCCGATCAGAATTTTTATTACTAAAAGTATCATTTTATTAAGTAAATAATTCCATCCTTACAGTGAGTGGTAAATTTGCATGTGATAATCGACGGGGCGTCTGGTCTCTGGTTAGAATATTTTTTATTTACTAGTAGTTTTATTGAGAATAATTTTTATTGCTAATAGTTTTATTACTATTTTTTTATTACCAATAGCATTAATTTGTTGAGTAAATAATTCCTATCAGGCCTGTGAGCGGTAAATTTGCGTGTGCTAATCACCAGCGTCTTCGGTCACCGGCTAGACTATTTTTTATTACTAGTAGTATCATTTCGTTAAGAAAATAATTTCTTCTCTGAGTGTGAATGGTAAATTTGTTTGAGCTAATTATAGAGTGTCTGGTCATTGGTCAGACTATTTTTTATTACTTATAGTATTATCTAGCTAAGTAAATAATTCGTACCAGCCCCGTGAGCGGTAAATCTACGTGTGCTAATCACCGGTATCTTCGGCCGCCGGCCAGACTATTTTTATTACTGATGGTATTGTTTTGTTAAGTAAATAATTTCCTTCTCGTACTGCGAGCAGTAAATTTTTCTGAGCTAATCATGAAGTGTCCGGTCACCGGTCGAACTATTTTTTATTACTAGTAGTATTATTTAGCTAAGTAAATAATTCCAGTATCCGGTCAGAATTTTTTATTACTGAGTTTCATTTATAAGACTATTTTTATTACTAATGTGTGGGGTGTGGATCATTTTGGTATAAATTATCTAAGTGTCCAACGTCCAAGCAGGGTAGTTTTTATTACTATTAACAGTAGTAATTATTTGTCCCGGATGCCACCAACTTTTTTTAATGCTACATGCATGCAGGACGCGGCAGGAATAAAATGCACCACACCACAAGCTCCATTAAAACACAGTAATTAAAGGCAGCAGATTTTACTGTGCTCCAATCAGCCGGCAGCGACCATTTTTGTAGCCAGAGCAATGAATGCAAAGAGAGCGTCATTATTTTTATTACTTTGAATGGATGCAAATCGGCGGGTGTATGTGCAAAGGAATTTGAAATTTTAATTGCCGTCATCAGCGGTCAGCATGTCACGTAGTCAGCATCGTGAGTTGTCTCCGGCCGTGGTTTTTTAAAATCAATTTCGTATGTTTATTAATTACACTTATCACTTGATTGAATAAAAATAATCTCCAATTGAGTCTACAGTAATTCTTTTCGGACCAGAGTATAAAATAATCTGAACGCTGACCTGGCCGGTCTAAACTGGTCTTTTTTTTTGCGATAGTAATAAAAAGTGATACTATAAGTAATTATTACTAATAGTCTAAACTGGTAATTACCTGTAGAACAAAATGATACTACTAGTAATAAAAAATTACCTGTAAACAAATAATTACTTGTAATAAAAAATTATGCCAAACGCCGACCTGGCCAATCTCTAGCACAGGCGAATTTACCGCTAACAGACCTGAAGACAATATTTGCTTAACAAAATGACAATATTAGTAATAAAAAAGGATATGTTCGGTGATTGGACAAGTCGATGATTAGCACAGGGAGTTTAACTGCTCAAAACCTAGGAGGGAATTATTTGATTAATAGTTTGATACTATTACTAACAAAAATTAGTCTAGTCGTCGACCGGATACACCAGTAGTTAGCACAAGGAAATTTAACCACTCATAGGCAGGAGGTAATTAATGGCTTAAAGAAACGATACTATTAGCAATAAAAACCTAGTATTAGAACAGTTGAATTTACCGCTCATGGGACGTGGTTAATTTACCGCTTCTGGCAGGATTGAATTATTTTATCAACTAAATGATACTATCGGTAATAAAAAAAGTCCGACCGGGGACCAGACGCCTCAATGATTAATACATGGCTAATTTACCGTTCACGGTATATGATGGAATTATTTTCTCGAGAAAATGATACTATCAATAATAAAAAAAACATTCCCACCGGGGTTAATTTTATTACTATTACTAATAGGAAAAAGACAAGCTAGCCAGTGAAAATCAATCATCTTATTACCATGGTTACTGTGGGCGGTAAAAATTTACCGTGATTAATTTTATTACTACGACGGATGAAAATCAATCATTTTATTCGCTTTACCGATCGAGTATTTTTTATTACTATTATTATCATTTTGTTGACAAAATAGCTTCATTCTTTTCTGTGAACAGTAAATTAACAATGTGCTAATCTTTGGGTCATCCGACTGATCGGGCTATTTTTTATTACTAATAGTATCGTTTTTCCACCAAATAATTCCACAATGTCCCATGAGCGGTAAATTTGACTATGCTAATCTTCGAGGCGTGTTGGCTCCGGCCGGTTGGCTATTTTCTTTATTACCACCAATATCATTTTGTGCATGAAATAATTCCATCATGTCGCATGAGTGGTAAATTCGACCGTGCTTGTCACCGTGGCAAATTTAACCGCTCACATCCTAAGAGAGAAATATTTGCTTAACAGTTTGATACTAATAGTAATAAAAAAAATTTGCTTAACAATTTGGTACTAATAGTAAAGTAGATCCTGAAGAAAAAAAACTAAACAAAAGACTGTTCACCAGTTCATCTTATTCACAAATCACAAACAAAGAACATGTAGTAACCCTTGTCAAAAAAAAAAGACACGTAATGATCCGCAGGGAACGCCTAGAGCTAGAAACAAATTCCACCAGAGCTGCCACTGCACTGACGAGATACAACCTTCTGTCCTAAAGTTTGAGGACGACCACAAATTTATGAGATCCTCCAGGGAGAAGCACCGGCTCTCTGCAAATCTAGGGAGGTGCAGCCAGGATTAGACAAAGATTCGTAGTTTCGATTAAAATCAAATTCACGAAAATGATTTTTAGATTCATACAACTTTTCATCTCAGCCATACAGATGGGATCGGATTATGAGAGATCAAAAAACAAATAATACAAAAGTAGCCCCTACATCTGCAGATTGATCCAGGCATACAGGACAACGCCGGAAACTACTCTAAACAAACACACACAAAAAAATCATCCATCAATCTAGTGCTAGTTTCTCTTAGAACCATGTGAACCTGGGCCGTGTATGAGGTGCCGCCTGGAGATTGGGAAACCACCAGCGGCAGTGGAGGATGTGGCTGCAGCGCGCACAGTCGACTTGATGATGATCCTCCGAGTCGCCAATCCCCATCAGACTGGAGCTTGAAGTTGCTCTTCGAATCCGCTCAGCCATGGTAGCCGTCCAGCAGGTGCATGTGCGCCTCCAGGTTGTGGAAGCAAGCCAAGTCCAGCGTGTCCGCCTTGAGGTACTGCGACACCTTGTGGTCCGGCGCCAGCTCGACGCCGGCATGCACGTATACGACGCCCAGCTCGAGATCGTCCATCAGCCGCAGCGCCGCCTCCGGGAACGACCTCTCGTACAGGCCGTAGAACACACCGGGCACCGTCGGCACCATGTCATGCAAGTTGACGCACAACACCTTCACGGTTAGGCCCCGCTCCAGCCGCGACTTGAACCGCGTGCTCCCCACTCGTGAACCGGAGAAGGAGAAGACGCACACCAGCGCCGTCCTGCCGTCCGGCAACACGTTGGCGCCCGTCTCCGCGACGCCGAACGCGCTGAGCGTGTGGCGAGCGCGCTGCCGAGGCTGTGCGCTGCCACGGTCACGCTCACCTCCTCGCCGCGGCCGTGGACCGTGGTACAGCCCCACCAGCTTGCGCACCTCCACCAGCAGCTGCTCCCGTGCCGAGTACCGGCACCACCGGCGTGCCGCCGTGTAGAGCTCGGCGAAGCCGAACTCGACCGCGCTGGGGTCCGGGCAGGGGTTCCCGAAGCCCTCCACGGGGCGCGGCGCCACCATGAGGTCGGCCATCCACTCGAGGCGCGTGACGGTGCCTCGCCACGCGACGGCGATATCCCGGCGGCTGATGCGCTCCGTCTCCTCATCCGTAGATATAGGATAGATGCCGGCATTTTAAAAGGTGGCCGCGTGTTACTGTGGGCCGTGGATTCAGGATAGAGAGAGGGAGAGCTACCATCAATGCGGCGTTCAAAGGGCCGGAGAGAATTAAATATTTCACTGCGGTCATCACGGACGTTTAGTCGCTCACATGTGCTGATAGTAGTAAATATAAAAGGTAGACGATATTTATTCAGTTATGATTTTTTGCATGGAGCAGTAAATGACGTGTATTTATTAATAATCACTATGTACACCTGGTTTGATGTCGCCGGAGGAGGACGGTGGAGCTCCGCCGGAGCGATAAACATTATTTAACGGCCAGGCATCAGAATAGTAGTAAGGGCAGTCCCAATGGTGCATTGATGATGGTTTCTATCCTCATTAAATGACTTGCCACGTAGGTAAAATGCTGACATGGCAACGTAATTAATGAAGAAAGAGAGCAAAAATCATAGAAATGGTTTCTTCATGAAGAAATCAGGTCTACTCTTGACCCAATGCACCAAGAAACCATGAAATCATCATTGGGGAGAAACCACCAGTTTCTAGGGAGCTCGTGTCGCACTCCCATTGGAGGAAGAAGATATAGTTGGGAGGAGAAAGAGAAAATAATTATTACTCATAGAAACTATGGATTGGAAATCAATACTTTTTTGGTGCGGTATCCTATATTATTAAAACTACTAGTTTCTTTCATTGGGACTGCCCTAAGGTGTATATATATATATATATATATATATATATATATATATATATATATATATATATATACACTTGTGATTGTGTGCGCGGAATAGATAATAGCGACACAAAGCTGTGATAATCATTTGACCCGGCCATAGGTCAGCAGCATGCCAGCAGGTCATTAGATTAGCACTGATCCAGATCAGACGTCAAGATCGTTCAATCAAAGTCGTCAGGTTAGCTCTGACATCGCATCAACCATGATGTAATTTAGCCGGATCTTTGCATCCCGAGCCTCACCATATAAACATCGTTTCAACTTTCATCTATCTCCAAGGCATGTTATCAACGGAACAAAAGTGTGCATGAACGTACGACGAGGTAGACAAGACAAGAGAGCAGGAACAAAACCTGTTGTGCCTTTGCGTTGCTACTTTTACCTTTGTTCGGCGTGCGCCATTTCGCGGGGAACGTTTCCCCACCTTTTGATCCATGCATGAATGTACATGGACCATTCCTTGCTCCACGTCCGCACATGGCATACATGGCTCCTCCTATCAGAGCTGAGCTTGCCCATCCCACCATAAAGCTTTATATTATTTGCTCTCTCATTGTGTTCCTAATTCCAATAATGTTGGAAATAAAAATTCAAAAATATATGCTCCAAGATTACGTGTAGTATATATAGCTAAACTAACCAACGGCTTTGCATTGCTAAACAGGCCTTAACGTGCGGTGTCACACAACACACACATTGCTTCATTTCTCATCCCCTTTCGAGCACATTGGCCACAGAACGCTAGCAACGGTTTGGTGCCAACTTTCCGATACGCCTAGGCGCCTAGCATATATATCAGCAGCCAAGAGCCTAAGAACCAGGTGCAGCTGTACGTACAAGACTTGCATTGTGCAACTAACAAAGAGCACACGCTCAAGAGATGGGCGAGATGCGAAGGCTAGAGGTCCTTGTTGCCCGCTCTTGCACCATTGCCACGGTGGTGCTGCTGCTAGCTCTCGGGACGGGACTGGCTGCGCCCACCGAAGCAAAGCATGACGACGACGCGGCCCCCTCAAGGGGCAACGCGGACGGCGTCGTCATCGTCTCGAGGATCGGCACCACCGCAGCACCGTCGTCGACCATCAACAACGTCACGGCGATCTGCCTGACGACGCCGTACCCGAGCGCGTGCGAGACGGCGCTCACGTCGCCGCCGGGCTCATCATCACCATCCAGCAGGGCCGCCGACCCGTTCGCGGCGTCCGTGCAGTACGCGATGGCCCGGGCCGCGTCGGCGCGCGCGATGGCGCGGAACCTCTCGGCCGCGCGGCGTCGTCATCCACCCCCGGGCGTGCAGGACTGCGCCGAGCTACTCGACATCAGCCTCGACCAGCTGGGCGACGCGCTCGCCGGCTCGGCCGCCGGGGGCGGCGGCGACGCGGACGGGGTGACCACGTGGCTCAGCGCCGCGCTGACGAACCAGGCCACGTGCGGCGACAGCCTCGCGGCCGACCCGGACTCCCCGGGGCGCGAGGCCGTCCGCGCGCGCGTCTCCGCGCTCTCCCAGTTCATCGCCACCGCGCTGGCTCTGCACGTCAACAAGATCAAGGCTAACTCGAGCAGCGGCGGCGGGTCACCGTCCGGCTCCCCGCCCACGCCGCCGACGCCAGCGGCGGCAGCGTTCCCGTCCTGGGTGAGCCAACGGGACAGGAACCTCCTGGAGTCGTCGTCTCCTGCGGGAGCGGCGAGTGGCGCCATCGTGGCGGACGCAGTGGTGGCGCTGGACGGCAGTGGGACGCACCGGAGCATCAACGAGGCGATCGCGGCGGTGACCGCGGCGAACGGTGGTGGTGGAGGCGGGAGGAAGGTGATACACGTGAAGGCCGGGCGGTACGAGGAGAGCGTCACCATCTCGAGCAAGCAGAAGAACGTGATGCTGATGGGCGAGGGAAAGGGGAAGAGCGTCATCGTCGGACACAAGAGCGCCGGCGAGGGCTACACCACCTACGCCTCCGCCACCGTCGGTACGTGATGCTATACGCGTCTGCATTATTCACCTTCTCTTGCACAAAGGCTACACGTACGTCTAGTTGCAAAGTTGGAACCTTTTCACGTGTGGAATGAAGTGATTTGTTGGCCTAGGGAGGAGAGTCAATTTAATCTTCAGTCTGCACTCTGCAATGTAAAAAGTTTAAGCTCCTAAAATGGTAGGGTTTAGTGTTTACAGCTATTCTTCTTTAATTTGCACTACAGCTAGCTATAGATGCAAGTGGCAAAGCAAAGCGAAAGATGCGTTGGTTCGATTTGGGTTGTGTTCAGATCCGAAATATTTGGGGAGAAAAATTCCTGTAGCATTTTCGTTGTTATTTGGTAAAATTTATCCAACCATGAATTAATTAGGCTCAAAAGATTCATCTTGACATTTATAGACAAACTATATAATTAATTATTTTCTTATCTACATTTAATGCTCCATACATATGTCCAAAGATACAATGTGACGAGTGGCAGAGTAAATATTTTGGGAAGTGAACAGGGCCTTCATCGTTTTTTGCCTACACATTTCCATGCTCTGTACGAAGGCTGTGTAGCACACACCAAGACCGTACGAAGCATCAAATGTTCATGTGGTTGCACCATGTATGCATGGGCACCGTCAAATGCAGCGTCGACAGCGACGTTTCACTTGCCATGTCGCCCACTCTTCAGTCTTCACCCTTTTTCTCCTTTGTTAGTTGTGCTTGACAGTGCACTCCCATTGCTGTCTTTCTACACATTCTACTAGTAGCAACACTAACACCTTCCATGATCATCTCTCTTTGTACCTACGTGTGCTACAGCTGCGATGGGCTCGGGCTTCATCGCCAAGGGCCTGACGATCCTCAACACCGCCGAGCCAGGGAAAGGCCAGGCGGTGGCACTGCGCGTCGGCGGCGACCTCTCCGTGGTGTACCAGTGCGGTATCCAGGCGTACCAGGACACGCTGTACGTCCACTCCGGCCGCCAGTTCTACGCCGCCTCCGACATCGCCGGGACCGTGGACTTCATCTTCGGCAACGCCGCCGTGGTGTTGCAGAGCTGCAACATCCAGGCGCGGAGGCCGAGCCCCGGGCAGGAGGACACGGTGACGGCGCAGGGCCGCACCGACCCGAACCAGAACACAGGCATCTCCATCCACCGGTGCAGGGTCACCGGCGCACCGGACCTCGGCGCCACGCCAGTCTACTTGGGCCGGCCGTGGCGGAAGTACTCGCGGACCGTCATCATGGACAGCTTCCTCGACCGCTCGGTTGCGCCGGCCGGGTGGCTCCAGTGGTCGGGGCAGTTCGCTCTTAGCACACTGTACTACGGGGAGTACGGGAACACTGGGCCTGGTGCCGGGACGAGCCGTCGAGTGACGTGGCCCGGAGTGCACACGTCACTGTCCAGGTCAGATGCCCTGAGGTTTACCGTGGCGAATTTCATCCTGGGAGACGCGTGGTTGGGTGGCACTGGAGTCAGCTATATTTCAGGACTCTGATCGAGGTTGTCTGTTCGTCCCTATACGTATTCGGTGTCTGGGACCGGTTAACTTAGGTCGGATGAACCAATTTTAATGAATAAATAAAAGATGAAAATGCCACCTAGCAAGGGCCATAGTTGATTTTGGCGGTTGGATTAGAGCATGATTAAATGGATTAATATTGATCGTTAGTATACAATGTATAGTTCATTCGGATGCAAAGATGGATTAGACTTAGACAACGTGAAAATCAAGTAATCAACACCTTAAGGAAGACAAAGGAGCACTGTTAGAGATCATAGATGACATGCTAAAAGTCCAGTGCATAAAGTAGAAGAAGCCCGGATGAGAAGACATGAAGAAACATAGTGAAACAAGGCTGACAAGCAGCATAGGAAATCTCTAGTGGTTGCCCATACATGGCACCGGAGAAAGTGGCATAAGAGAAGTTCTGCATAGGGTCTCGAAGACCCACCGGAATTTTCTGGTGGTTGTGACCACATGCGTACTAGAGAGCGCAGTGTAGCAAATAAAGTTCAACAGAAAATTTAGAGTATCACTGGAATTCTCCGGTGACCAAAAGAGGGAGCATCGGAGAAAATAGTGGCAATCCGAGGCTAAACAAAAAGAAATTGAAGCCACAGGAATTATCCAGTGATCACAACAGATCTAACGACTATATTCAAATGGCTAGGACATGTGGCACCACTAGATGGTCTGGTGGGTGTGCATTAGAACTTTTCGATGCCTTGAAGAAAGCTACAGCTTGCCACTTGGTGTGTGTTGGAGTGCGCTAAAGTTGTAGGAGTGTTGAGATACTCACCCAAGTGCTCTAGCCACCAAAAGTGCTTATGAAAATATTAGGTGATTAGCTTAGTGCTTTGTCTATTTAGACCACCGCATTGGCGCTTTCCTTAAGGCCTAGGCTCAGTATTTAGTGAGGTTTGCATGCCTCTTGCCATCCGATGCTTGCATACAACATACTTGTACACTAGAGGCTTTGTAATCTTGCGAGGTCATACTAACCGTGTTTGTGGTGTGGCCCTCTAGCTTGTACATCGGGAACATGTGACCCACTACATTTTGCCCGGAAACACAATAGTGAAGATAACAGAGCGGTTCAAGAGAAGGCCTAGCAGAGACGAACTTGCATGTGGGGAAGGGTTGTACACTCCATAGAGTTACCCGGCTGGGAGCTTGGCTCTTGCGAGGGGATCCAACAAGGACTAGGGGGAGCATGAGCTTCTTGATACCTCAGAAAAATCATTGTCGGTCAACGGGAGTTTGCATTCTCTACCTTTACGTTTTCGCATTTATATTGTGTATCTAGATTGTGTGCTTACCTTTATTGTTTAGCTTGCTAGACTAGTTAATATGATTTGAACCGAGGTTGCATAAATCTTTTGCGGTAGAGATAACAATAGAGCAAAACCGTAGTGAACATTTAGATAATACGTTGCAATGGTTTTGATAAGTAGTCCTTAGAGGTGATTAGTTTTTAGAAAGCCTAATTCATCTCCCCTCTTAGGGGCACGGTCCCTTCGGAAGTGCCCAGTCAACCCTTCCTAAAAGGTTATTTTTTCCTTTGTGATGTCAAAAATATCAGGAAGACCTAAGCTGCAATCTGTGAGCTTCATCTCTCTTGATGCCATATAATTTGACGTGCTTTCAAGCCATTTTTTATCAGCTCTTTCATTTGTACGATCTCTGTCCTTCTCACAATGCTCTCCTACTCTAGTTGACAGAGGAAGCTACTATGTTTAACCTTATACAAAATTCTCTTTTGTTTTTCTTCCATATGGTCGACATAAACCTTGTAATACACTTAGGTAAGAATTGCTACAACATTACTATGTAGTTGCAGTATAAGAAGGTTTGCATAACTGATGCTAACACACACCAATTTCCTCCCTAAATGATTCACATCTATGCCATTTTTTTCTTAAAGTGATGATTGCAAAAAAAACTACTAAATTAGCAAGAACATATTTCTACATTGCTCAGGCATGTGGCATGGAGAAAATGTAATCATCCAAAGCCATTATGATTCACAATGAAACATGAGCTAAGACCAACACCAATGATTTGTTCCGGAATAGAGTGTTAGACCATGTTGATCTGATTCAAAAACAATTAATGACACTGAAGGAAATGTGATTCATGGTGATAATAAAGAGGACTACTCATTAGTATATTTCTAACCTGGATATGGTCATATTTATTTGTATGTGTCAAGATTACAAAACATACCACTAAGGTATGCGGACATTAATATAGGTAAGAACAAACGGGACATTTATTATATAAATGTCCATGCCTCTATATAAATATAAGGAGCCTGTCAAGGACCACATTCAAGTAGAAGCACATTTGCAAGTAGTTCTTTCCTCAAATCATGGCAGCCTTCGGACATGGCACAATGGGGAATGTGTGCCTTATAGTTGCTCTTGTGTTTGTCATGATTATACAATCAACATCATTTCCCACAACAGGTACATACATACTTTTTGGTACCCAATGTATTGAGTTGACAAAATACACTAACCAGCAATTTGCAGATGCTGTACGCTGTGATGTGCTACGACAACGATGTGTTCCTAGAAATTGTAATATCCAACTATGTCGAGTGTGGTACGGAGAACACCAATTCAAATCTGCCTTTTGCAAGAGGACTCCTCCTTTTCCTGACCAGTGTTGCTGCCAAATAAGTGCGCCACCACCAAGCGCCTAAGTCCAAGACCCCAGAAGCCTAGGGGTTCTACTTAAATAATAATATTTCCCCATTACTTTTTTCTTGTTTCAACAATATCAATTAAATAAAGATGTATTTGGCTAACTTGCTCTTGTATGTAATGTGGCCCATTTACTTGAAGGAAATGCAACAAAGATGTTCTAACTATATAACCATTACAACATGACTATATAATCGCATTAATATATAGGGTTATTACCCTCACGATACCTAATCCATGACATGACGTCCTTGTGAAAAAGCCTATTCATACGAGATGTGTCTCTAAACACCTATGGCAAAACAATAGAATATCATAGATTTGGTGAAGACCACATTTTCATGGAAAACAATTATGACGCTCGCAATGTTCATAGAAAATGTCATAATAACGCATAAGGCTTTGACACATGGACGATAACGTGGAACATATGACAAGGCAAGTGACTTGTTAGATGATGTGGCACGTATGTTGTAACAAAATTGATTGTCATAAGTTACCTTGCCCAATTGGCCTATATGGCATGAGGGTTTTTTTTCGTCCTACTTATTTGGGCTTAGACCACATATAGCCCAAATGGTTTGGGTTGAGCTGATTGTAGCCCAATTTTTGTTAGACCTATTTTTGTTTCTCATATTGTTAACCATGCACGTTAGTCACCACTGCATTCTTGTCTCAGACTTAGACTTTTGCAGAGCAAAATAAAGATGAGTCCATGTAACTTCAAACTTGAAGAAATAGAACAAGTTATAAGCGCATCAAAAGAACCAAATTCTAGCAAAAATGTAAGACAGGAAATGACTTCATGGATCTTAGAAAGATCTTTGAAGATATCAGGCTTTAATACAAAAGTTGTGCGGCCGTCCTAGTAAAAAAAAAAAAGTGATGCGACCGTGGTGTAACGTGTACCACGGAGCCGCCAGTCCTAGATTGGGAAACCAACCACCTCATCCGTCCGCGTTGACACAAAAGTCCCTCTCCCTCCCAAAACCCCCGCCGGCCGCCGCGGCGTTCCCCTTCCCCCTCGGCATCTCCGGTATCCGTTCGCCATGAACGCTGCCGCGATCATCTCCCGACTCGGCCTCGCCACCTCCGGGTCAGGGGCTGGGTCCCGCGTGGACTGCCGGACGCCGACGCCGGCGGTGGGTTTCGCGGCGGGTCCGAGAGCGCGCTCAGTTGCCGTCGCAGCCGCCGCCTCCTCTTCTCCGGCGACCGGCGGCGTGGCGCCGGTGCCTCCCCGCTCGAATCACTCGTAAGATCTCCATATCTCTCTTTGAACTTCCTGTGGGATCTTGTTCACGGGACTAAGGGGAGGACGCCGGAGCCCTCTCCGACCGGCCTTTCGATTGCAGTGTGTCCTAGTACTGCGCGGATGGGGCTGTCTCGTTTGCGAGGAATTTAGCAGAGCTTTGTCGGACTGCCAGAAGCCAGATTATTGTGGATCTGGGCGAAATTTGCCAGTTGGATTGTGCTGATGCTGACCAGGTTGTTATGTTGAAATCTTGCATTGCCATCCCTAACAAAAACGGAATTTTGGTAGTGCTTTACATGATTATACAGGGCACATGAATTGTTAAGGAAAGTAGTTTCAGAGAACATTGTCTTTTAGTACTTCTGGAAGCGTCTACACATTTTGATGTTGATCATTAGTGCTGTGGGGATATCAAAGGTTACGGTTACATTACTGTGATCATGTTAACACGAAAATTAAAAACCCTTGTACCTTTGGTGTGGTAATGTTTAAGAAAATAAACAGATTAATATGCTACCATTTCGTTATTGCGCCATATGGCATATAATGTAATTTAATGGTCTTGCTACTAGTATATGATTCAGATTCACAGAGTAAGTTCAAACACTAAAGAAATGAATCAGGTTTCAGATAATATAACCAAGGAAAAGTTAGATTTTTATTCACATGACAAATGGAATGAATAGATGGATAATTGCATTTTGTGAGAGAGTAAAGCATGAGCTTATGCTGTGAGACCTATGCTTTTTTTATTCTTTCCAAATTCTTAGTTATATTGTAAATGTGGGTTTGAGTCATGATTGTTTCTTTTCTGTTCTGTATTTTAACTTATCACTGCTCTTTAATGAAATGACCTGCAGCTCTCCTCACTGATTCTGAAAAAAAACTCAATTATGATGTAAAACTCTAGAATGTTGTAGTGGGATCAATCAATAGTGCAAAGCAAAGGCATGTATAATACAAAAATGCTAATTCAAATTGTTGGTAAGATACATTATGGTGTGGCAGATTTTTATACCTTATTAGGAAAAAAATATGGATAATCTGCCAAAATAGCGAATGTTTCTACTTTCTACCCTTTATTGTTGATATACTTTATCAATTGGCACCAATGGTCCTATTGGAAAACATGTAGCAACCAGTTCTTCTTGCTTTAGTTTGGACGGATCTTTATGTTGGAAAAAGTGTAATATTTTCTTATAAAAAAGGAGAAGCTTTCAGGATCAATAGTCAACTCATAAAACATGTTTATGTTCACTCAAATAAACAATGAGTAATCTTCCTTGTTTATTGAATTTTTACTAAAAGGCGATGTAAATTGTGACACCTTTAACCTCTATTTTTCTTCTCAAGTTCAGTTTGATCAATATCAATTGAAATACTATTCTCTGTTATATGCTATTTTAGTTCTTTTCTCCAGGAACCTAGGGAATAACTAAACAGCGAAGTAGCATGCTTAAATTGTAAGTGTTGCAAATAGTTCGATCCTGTGACAAACTGCTATTAAGCATATACAACTAATTATTTATTATTAACAGCGTTTATTGCACTTTCTCACTGATGTGCCTGGATGAACTTTCCTTAATTTGTAGGGTTATAAAGCGTCACACGCTATCAGTTTTTGTTGGTGATGAAAGTGGGATGATCAATCGAATTGCTGGGGTTTTTGCTAGAAGAGGATATAACATCGAGTCATTGGCTGTTGGGTTGAACAAGGATAAAGCATTATTTACAATAGTAGTGTCAGGAACAGACAAAATATTGAACCAGGTTGTAGAGCAACTAAACAAACTTGTTAATGTCATAAAGGTTAGTCGTTTTCCTGTACCATTTAACTTACAGAATGATTGATAACTAATACGCCGTGAAACTTATTGCTTTTTGTTGTCCTTGTTTCTGTTCAATAGTGTATCTTGTACTCATAGCTTAATATTTGGATTAATAAACAGGTTGATGACTTATCAATGGAACCACAAGTTGAAAGAGAACTTATGCTTATAAAAGTAAATGCAGAGCGAGAAAAGCTACCTGAGGTACAAAGATGCACACCTTTCAAAATGTATCTGCACTTTCTTGCCCTGTAACTCTAAAACTGAACATTAAATGTGGATCATTTTTTGTATAGAGAAATATGGAAATTGTTGTTGTTGTTGAGAAATATGGAAATTGATAACAGGGACATCACAGATCAGGTCTGTGGACCTGGCACTGCTAAACTTTGTTGTTTGGCTGACATCTCTAGTTGTGAATGCAGATAATGGGTTTGGTTCGCATTTTCAAAGCCGAAGTGGTTGATCTTTCAGACCATACACTAACTATTGAGGTAATATCTTTGGTGTGTCTTGACTCGAAGATTACTCATGTTGTCTGTCTTATGGTTCTTTGTGGTTATGTTAAAGGTAACTGGAGATCCTGGAAAGATGGTTGCAATACAGAAGACTTTAAGCAAATATGGGATCAGAGAAATTGCTAGAACTGGCAAGGTCATTCTTGTTCAGAAAATAGTGAAAATATATTGTGATCTTGTTCTTTACTAGACCTAATGAACATTTGTCTTATAGATAGCTTTGCGCCGTGAAAGAATGGGAGAAACTGCTCCATTTTGGAGGTTCTCTGCAGCTTCTTATCCTGATCTCGAAGTGGCAATACCTTCAAATTTCCGGCAAAACACTGATGCGAGGGCAATTGATCAGAATCCAGAAGAATCTTCAGGGGTAAGAAACCACAATTGTGATCTGACAATGATTTATATATGATGTGTGCTTTAGCTTCTCATCACTGCGACAATGCTTTTCAACTGATATTTCCCTAGTTTTGTGCTTCCTATTGATTAGCTTCATGTGGACAATTGGTTCATCTCCTCGAATTGGTTTTAGTTGGTGCTCATTCCGTTGAATTGAGTACTAAGTAGTAATTACAACTCCATTTGTCTTTCTGAGGAAACATTCTTACTGCTATTGATAGTTTAGTAACATTAGTCGTTCCAAAATGTGAACCTTGTATGTGTGCACATGCACATGTTGTCATTTATATATTTTCATATTTGCACATATCTGACATTGCAGCCAAATAGTACAAATGCAATACTTAATTTGTTTTTGGACTCTTTAAGTATTTTTGGCAGTATCATTAATTATTTAAGTAAGAAAACACTCGCACATTCTTGTTCTTATTGATGTAATGTTTTCTGGAAATACTTTTTATCATCCTCACACTGTTAGTTTGAATTTTGAATGAGTTTTTTTTAATATGTGCTTGTCTCCTACCCAGGGTGACGTTTATCCAGTGGAATCTTATGAAAGCTTCTCATCAAGTCAAATTCTGGATGCTCATTGGGGTGTTATGACAGATGGTGATGTATGGTCTTGTGTTCTCATGCATGACTTTGAACTGTTTGGTGTTAGCTAGAGATGATCCACATCTAGTTGTACTCATTTCACTAGAAGTTATTGTGTTGTTAAAAGTTAAAGCCAAAGGGTGCCTAGCTGAACTGGTTAGGTGGCCTTGGCGGCACTCCTCTGGTCCTGAGTTTCACTCCCCATGGGAGCGAATTTCAGGCTGGGGTTAAAAAAATCCCCTCGTCTGTCCCACGGCCAAAGCACAGGTTAAAAGGCCCGGCCCGGTTCTCACAAGGCAATGGTGCCCCTATGTCAGGGTGGGGCAGGGGTTCGGGGGTTTTCTCGGCCTGTGTGAGAAGGTCTTCTCTTTTACAGCAATGCCCAGCGGGTGGCTTATCCCCTGCAGGTTGAGTTGTTAAAAGTTAAAAGACATGACCACATGAGTACCCAGAATCCAAATTCGAGACTAGATTATATATATAACCAAATTATGGTTCACAGTGAAGTATCTAAAATACAATTACTGCAACTAAATATACCTATTTCTAAACT
This sequence comes from Saccharum spontaneum, assembly GCA_022457205.1. Taxonomy (NCBI): domain Eukaryota; kingdom Viridiplantae; phylum Streptophyta; class Magnoliopsida; order Poales; family Poaceae; genus Saccharum; species Saccharum spontaneum. The sequence continues at coordinate 20,126,916 of CM039596.1, forward strand.
AAACTAACAATTTCTTATTGCTTCAGCCAACAGGGTTTTGTTCACATACTCTATCAATTCTTGTGAATGATGTCCCTGGAGTTCTCAATGTTGTAACAGGTGTTTTCTCCAGAAGGGGCTACAATATTCAGGTTGTTCAAACCAATTTTGTATTTTATGCTCCCTTTATTTTGGTAATTGCATAATCCAGTCCTTGCTAAACAGTAATCATTACTTTGGCAGAGTCTTGCTGTTGGTCCAGCTGCAAAAGAAGGAACTTCTCGCATCACTACTGTTGTTCCTGGAACTGATGAATCCATTGCCAAGCTAGTACATCAACTGTACAAGCTCATTGATGTTCATGAGGTAAACATTAACATTGCAGTTTGCATGATTGTTATAGAAGTCGTGCTGAAAGTCATTTTGGTTTCTCAGGTCCGGGATTTTACTCACTTACCATTTGTTGGTAGAGAGTTAATGATCATAAAGGTCGCCGCAAATGCTACAGCTCGAAGGGATGTCTTAGATATTGCTCAGATTTTTGAGGCACAGAAAGTTGACATATCAGACCACACAATCACACTACTGGTAACTATTGTTGAAAGAATGTTTACTTGCACTTAACCCCATGTAGCAGTCTAATATCCTTCCAAAATCATGACAATTATCTACTTGTATAAAATCCTTGGGACAGTAGAAACATCATATGGTTCATCTTTGACTTCATCATGTAGTTATGATACTGCCATTAAGTGACATAGTATATTAATGTTAAAGTAAATATAAGGTCAGCTACTAAAATTTTTAGCAACTGTCCATTGTAGAAGACTGATTCAAAATTTATATATATTTTTTGTGGCTCGACCAATGATTTCCCTCCTTTGTTTTTGATTAATATGCATTCATACTTGTACCAATTTCTTTAATCAATAATGTTTCCTTGGTGCCATGATTAGTGAGCAATAATCTTGTTGGCATATGCAGCTCACCGGAGACATTGACAGAATGGTTAGATTGCAAAAGATGCTGGAGCAATATGGTATCTGTGAGGTTTGTATTGACCATTGAGCTTCTAATTCACATCTATGTCTACTTCTAATTCACATCTATGTCTACCAATAGCCCACTCTTTGCCCATGCCTTGTGCAGGTTGCACGGACAGGACGGGTTGCTCTGCTCCGTGAGTCTGGAGTTGACTCCAAATACCTCCGCGGGTTTTCCCTCCCTCTCTAATTCTCCATTTGCGGATCTACATAACACTCCACGATTCAGGTCACGGCCATTTTGACTTGTATGAGCACGGAGTGGAGGAATCATTCAAAAATCATAGGGTGAGAACTGTAGAAAGAATATATTGTCTAGGTTGCTACGTGCTATGCTGTTAAGTTTCTTGCTTATGCAAGTATCACGCAGCACATGGGGAGAAATGAAGTATCACACACAGCAATAGGTCTGCAGAATCAGAAAGGAACGAACCAAGGATATCCGGGGTCCAATGTTTTCATTGCACAGGTTGTATACGTATCCTAGTTGAATGAAAAGGCGATATATATATTTCAGAGACCGTGGTGCTCAACTAATGTGCTGTTTGGATTGGGATTTTTGGGCCGTAATCATTTCGCATCATGAATAGATTCCCTTGCTTGGGATTTGGATGGGCTGGTGTGCAGTTGATCACACTATGAATGGATACTGGTCCATCTAATCTTGAATCCCCCACTCGACGATGTCCGGTCCACTTCCTCTCACGAGTGACGACCGCTGCCCTTGAACAGCCACGACTCCCTGGGCCTTGGGGACGTCCCATCCATGTTAATAACGTTTTGACTTTTCTAGCTTTTGTTAGACTATGTCTAGCTTTTGTTTTATGCTAGAGGGTTCTTGGGCGAAAGCCGCCGTTGGGCGTTGTTTCTCTGTTGGGGGCGTCGTGTTTCTCTTCGTGCATGTCATCCAAGGGTGAAAACCCGGTCCATGTTGGACGTGTGGCGGTGGCGCCATCAGTGTCGCTCTCTTCCTGAAGGCGTCACATCTGGATTACCGCTGTAGCTTCATTGCGAGGCGTGGGTTCGTGACGGGAAGTCGGAGCTGCTCTTCGGTGTTTAAGCTTGGCAACATGACCAGTGGTGGCTGTTACCGTTAGACTCGTCGGGTTGGGGGTGACTAGTGGGTGGCCTGCCATGGGAAGTTGATGCTGCTTGCAGCTTTGGCTTCACGATCGGTAACGATGACCCATGGTAGTGTGTCGTGTCTATGCTCAGCAGCGTTGCATGGGGTGGTTAGCCCCTTGGGTGTCATTTTGGCAATTCAGTTGGCTAACCTTATACATTTTATTATTCTTCATCTTAATTGAGCGGCAGAGCTCCTGCCTTTGTTTAAAAAAAAAAGAAATACCAATATTTAGGGGAGTGGAACACATGGAGACGGATATGATCAAACATTATCTCACTCGATCGAGGCAAGAGAAGAATTATATATCTTATATTTTATTACAAAATAGAAAAACTAGAAATTATAACTTGCGATTTGATCTAACAAACATGCGCATGTCCATCCATACACAATGGACCTGTATCGTTGGTGCAATTTCTTTTATTGGAATGCGACATATCTGATGAGTCTCAATGTGCATATATTTCAATATACTAGAAAATTTTGTGCGCTTTGCGCACCCTACCCACCGAGCTATACATACGAGGAAGTCAATAAGCATGTCCAGCCAATGATCAGAGCTAAGCTAATTGAAGAACACAAAGTCATTTATATAGGCATGATATGTAAGGAGCGTAGTCTTGCAGATCATTGAGCTGTCTAACGACATATTACATGCAGTCCCATAGGGTTCTGTGCAATGACATATTATATACAGGATCAAAATTCATGCATAGCAAAGGTTCTAGCAGTTCAGAACACTGATCCAAGTTATCATCTAACCACAGCATGTCTACGATACTAAGTCACGCTTTTAGCAGCCAAGCAAATTACAAACATACTAAGTTTACTGAAAGTCTGAAATAGAAACAGCTATTTCCAACAGAGGATGCGACTGCTATGCGTATGAAGGGACTGCCTTGGTTGTCCTTGCTCGCTATCAAGCAAACCTTTTGTCACATCCATTTAAAGATCAAATGCAATGCATACTCTTATGTGCACCCAGAGATCAATCACACATAAGCTGATAAATTATAAAGGGAGTATCATCACAAATGTTATTACATCATGATTATTAACACATAGTATTTACACAAATGTAGCGGGAAGTAAAAAGGTAAATCTCTCGTGGTAGCTCTAATCACAGGCACATTGACTGGTTGACTGTAAGTCTAGTAATCTTCAGGGAAGTAGGAGTTGTAGTCACTATTTGCACCATCTGTTACCCATCTGAGATTTTTATCCAAGTAAGAAAAATAAACAAGCGTAAGTACATCTCGTACTCAACAAGTGTAACATGGGGTTCATGAGGCTCAAAGGCATGACATTGGTTTATCAGCATGTAGCTTTTAGTTGGCATAAATATCAATAGCATCGAGATGTCTCAATATAACAATAAACATATGATCCATGTGAAATGATTAACGAATAGCAAAAACATATTTATTATTAATGATCAACTATTCCATAAGGGTCTAAGGCCACTCGTGACCGTGAGCATGGCTGATATAACAGTTTTACACTCTGCAGAGGTTGTACACTTTCACTGTGAGTCGTGTTGCCCATATGCCCGGGTTAATTACTCCCAAAACACTTCCAAGGTGAGCGAGCAGAGAAACACTATGAAGTCTTTCGAAGGTTCGTTTAACAAGCTAGGACCATTAGATTCACTCGGCAAACAGATATAGAGCCCCCCTTTCAAATGGTACAATGACACGCAGCCTATACACATAAGGACAGAGGCCGCACTATACCCGATTCGTCAAGCTATTCTTATGCCAAAAAGTTTAACACTAACAAGCTAGAAAAGGTCCTTCTATATGACTAAAGCCAGAGCTATATAGCCCTCACAGTTACTGTAAATCCCGGATGTTCGCTTACAGATAAGTCCTTAAGGAGAGAAACTAGAGCACCAAAAATAACCCCATGCTCTAGCCCCCTTTAAACAATAATCAAAAGTCATCTTTTAATGTTTATTGCATATTCCATTAGTCAAATTACATGATCATAGTTCATGTTAAGCACTAGCAATGCTACTCAATGCAATATAATAGGTGTCAAGGTATGAGATCAAAACTAAGTCATCCTTATCAAGGGAATATATGCATAATGATTATATTTGCTTATTTTGAATAGGACAACAAGGACAATCCCATGCTATACTTGCCTTGCTTAAACTGGTCCTGAAGATCTTGCCCCGAGAAAAACTCTTAGTCTCTAATGAATTGCTCACAGTCTATACTCGATCAACAACGGCAACAACATTCATCCAGAAACAATGATGCACAAACAAATAAGACTATATTTAGAACAGTACACCAACAGTAATAAAATAAGATAAAAAGTTTTTAAAACGAATCTACAACTCGCTAGGATCACACAGACGCGAAGATCACGAAAAACAGAGCTAAAACGACGAAGTTATGAATTTACTAAGATTTCCTATAGAAAAATAATTACTTTAATTCAAACTCAAAAATAAAATGTTACAAACCTACTGTACAGTAGTACTATCATGTAGAGCTCGCAAATACGAACCTAACGCAGTTTGAACGGGTCAAATCAGAGTTAAAACGGAGATTCTATGCATGAATTAATCTAGTGGCAAATATGTAAATAAGTGAAAACATATTTCTGAAGTTACCGCGATCAAAATACGCTTTATGAAAAATAAAACGTAATTCGGGAATACGTCATGGACTACGGGTTCTATATATAAAAAGTATAGGGGCTCTTTAACAAAATCGCCAGCCGAAATGGTATCTTCAAACCTCGGCCGTTGGATCTGATTTGAACGAATCAGATCTACTCAGGAGGGGAAAAAGAAAAACGTCGGCCAGCTACAGTGGTCCGACGGCGGCGCCATGGCCGGACTTGGCCCGAGCTCGCCGGAGCTCGACGAAACGGCTTCACCGACCACCATTCGACAAACGGGGAGTACCCGAAGGATGGAAGAGCAGGACACGGCGAGCTCACCTAGGGCAAAATCAAAGCCGAGGACGAACCAAGGAAGACGCGCGGCTCGGGGAGGCGGCGGCTAGGGCTCCCGCTTGCGGTGACCGGTCTCTCGAGCACCACAACAACTTCGAGAGGATGAGATGGATGCGGAGGGGTGTGGCACCCGGTTTATATAGCCCTGGAGCGGTTCCAAGAAAAGAAGGGAGAAGATTGGGGCGCAGATTCGGTCAGTGGTAAACAAGGAAAGGAAATCCGATGCCGGCATGGGGAGGAAGAAGGCGACCTTGACGTGTGGGCCCGCGACGTCAGCCAGAGAGAGAAAGGGAGGGCGCGGCGCGCGTTGGGCCAGCGGCTAGGCTCGGCCTATGACGCGAAACAGGGAGAAGGGAGAGCGGGCCACGGGCAGAGTGAGAGGCAGACGCGGGCGCGCGCTCCTGGGCTGCGACCTGGTCGGCCCAAGAGAGAGGGGCGCTCGGGCTGAGCTGGGCCAAAAGCCGCAAGGAGATAAAAAATCCTTTTCTTTTTCTTTTCCAATTTTTCAAAGCCATTTTCCAAAAGATTTTGAATCCTCTTTTGAATTTGAATCAAACCACTCAATACAAAAATTCAAATACAGCAGCATGAATGCTCAATCATGTTTCTACCCTTATATTTGATTTTAAATTAATAAAAATTATTACTTTTCTAAGTTTGTATGCTCACAAAAATACATAAAAAATCATATTCACCTATTTTTAAAGCATACCAAAATTTTAGGGTGTTACACCTTTGGGCACTTAAGGACTCTCAGAGAGATAGATCTGCAGTCAATGGCAATGCATAAGACGTTGGAGCAAAAACAAACCTGTGAGACATAAATATCCGATACAAAGGGAAACGAAATGATTTTAGCTATCTTTACCTTATTTTGCAAAGATGTGTTGTTCTTCAGAGGCCACATGAATATAAATACGCACTTGTCGTGCCCTGTCAGCCGAAAGACAGGTTGTAATCTAAAATGCATATGCAACGCTTCCATTCCTTCATAACAAAATATGCGGTCGATGAAACCAGTAGCAGGCTTCTTTGATGCAAAAGACCAAGTGGCACTTGTCAGGTATACCGTACACAAAAGATCTGGCTGCTATGGCTATGGTTGGGCCAAAATGGTTGGTGCCTTTTTCTTTTTTGGTGGCTAAGCATTGATCGCCCTGCGATGCAAAAATCTATCAGAGGAAAGTATATCCAGGACTAGCGAATAAAGAGAGAATTTAGCAACAAGTCAGAAACAAGGTTTGCGTTTTTTAGCGTGAAATTGAGCATTTTGTATCGTTTCCAATTGCATTGACATTTATGCATGTGATGAAATTGAGAGACAGATAGGCTAGATACCCTGGCTTAGCCTCATCATTGGCAGAGGCATCACCATCATCATCTCCAAGGTCATCATCTTGGAAGAGTTTCTTTGCTTTTTTTGGTAGGGGATGAGCGAGTCCTATAAGTAGATTGTAATCATCCATAGGTTAAGATCCCATATTTATTATGTAAACAAATAAGCAGACTTTCGTGTTGCAATGGTTACCTTTTCTTTGTACCACTCTTTCGTGTCCTGGTTGTAGAGCCACCCCCCAGGTCCTCAGTGGCATTAAAATCTGCAGCAGCCTACGATCAAAGACAAAGTTTACCATTATATTCCAGACTTGGTATCTCATGTTATTTTATTTTTGAGTACCATGCCAACTCAAGCAAATGCTAAGGAATGAGTTCCAAGGTAATAAAAAAAGATGATTCAGTAAGCAGAAAAGTTTTACCTTAGGTGCAAGGGTGTCATCATCATTTTTCGGTGTTTCTGGTGACCTCACAAGAGCAACTGGAGGACTGATAGTATCTGAAACTGCATTTACTGTGTGCAGATTCAGATCTTCATCTTTCTGCGGAGTTATCTGTAGATGTATAAGAGTGTCCAAAAAAATCAAATTGGTAGACAAACGTGCGAACCGTATTCTGTTGTTTGAGTGATTTCACAAATTAGTTTAAAATGTGAGTTAGAATATACCTCAGAAGTAGTGATGGCGTTCCCGCTTTGTGGTGTCACTGGAGGATCAGCGATTTGCGTTAGCAGTTTGGTGGGCATGGTGCTTGAAGCATGGCTAGCTTCTGAAGCTGCTAGCGGCAAAGGCAAAGCTAAGGCAGCACCTTTCTGAGGAGTTCCTTGCATATTACTGCTTGTACCCTGAGAGAGCATGAGGGATGATGACTGTGATCCTGCTGGTGACATTGGAAGGAGAGCCTTTCCATTATCTATCTCACCAACAACTACATTGACTTGGAAGCAGACAATTCCTGGCTGTATTGTGTTTTCTGTAAACCTGACATTCCATACGAAAACCCTTTCCAAGAGCCTTGTGACCTCATTCGGAATGAAATCACGTGGATTTTCAGCGATGAGAGTATCGACTGATTTTTTAGTGAGGCGCTGAGCGATCCTTCCAAAGAGAATAAATTCTGTCACCCGTTTCATCCCCAGCCGTGATAGCTAACTTGAACCTGAAAAGGATTTGTAGCATGAGTACAACAAAGGAAAAAAACTCCTCATTTAGTAAATCAAGGATGAATTAAGAGCAAAAGCTGTCAAGAAAAAAATTGTAATCCAACAGCGCTTGTCATGAAGAATCCATAAAGTATATAATCTCTGAGGTTAGCCTATAGAGATTGCCTTTCAACATGTGCTAACTATTTGTAATAAGATAGTGCAACTATGCTGGACCTTTATCAGGGTAAAAGGGCATTCAGATTCACCAACTATTGCATAGGGGTCATTACAATCAAATTAACATCAGTAGATTTTTACAACAAAGAACTAACAGAAGGCAGGAGACATCACTTGACCTTTGGGTAGGCATGCCAATGAGACCGCATTCAGGCTTGGTGCATTTGAGTCACCATGAATTTTAGCCGTCTTGAGACATTTCTTACAAGCATTGTACCACCATGACTTGCAATCTTTCCTATCTTCACTGTAACCAGAAACTCCCTTTTCTGCATGAGATAGAGGTGACTTAGGTGAGCAAAGAGGGCATACAGTGGACACAATCAAGCTATAGAGACAAAGAACAACATTAGGAAGAGTGACCTTGTTCGTGAAGGGGTTTAGATACTTAATATCAGATATCTTCTTTGTTTCAGCAGCAACCATGGGTCCACTTGAGGCTAGTAACTGGTCCCACTTGACTGGTTTATGCATGTTCCTCACACTGATTAGGAAGGAGCGGATCAGTCTCTTGATATACAAACGAATTATTATACAGACGCTGGATCTAAGGCTTTTTTCTTTAGGGACATCAGGATTTATGTACCATCTGCATGCTGTACCAGCCGATAGGCATGGACCATCTGAAAATAGAAAGCAACAAGTTTAGGCACAATATTAGCAAGCACATGGTAGTACAACCAGCAGTACACTTGTTTAGAAGTGGACAAGTTGCCTACCTGCATAGTTCCTGGCAAGGGTGCCAACAAATATCACAACTTGAGGAGAGATTTGCCCTTCCTTGCACACTTGCTTTCCTGGAAATGAAGCGGCATGTTCACCCCAAAGGACAACATTTGATGAAATCTTGCCACTTTTCACGTGGAAAGGAAAGTTAGCATGCATTGTAGATGTACACAGCTGGTTCGTGATTAGTATGTACTATCATTGGGTAGATAACATAAGAACTTGTCATGACAGTTAGCGAAGGATATCTGACCTTGCATCTCGTATAGTAACAATCCTCTTGGAGGTTTCAGTTTGTTGTGCCCTTGTCCTCAGTGTCGAAACACTTGAAACCGAAGCAACCACTCCAATGACATCTGGTATGTTTGAATAAAAACATTTTATATGTATCGCCATTGCATACCATCTGGGAGTATAATAGATTTGCGGATATAGAAGCGTACCTAGGAAATATTCATTTTTGTCAACACGTTGCCTGATCTGTTCCAGAGGAGTAAGTGAGTAGGTATACAAAGGAAAGGCTGGTGGAATCTCAACAACTTCCTCTACTGTGGTCCATCTTGTAAAGCTGATCATGTTTGCATTTGGAACTGGTTTATAGTTGTTTGCCTTTCTGACTCGAAAACATGAGAAGTTGTAGACGCTCCCTTCTTTTATCAGAGGCTTGAACTGTATATCCAGAGGCGTGTAGATCTGAGCATGCATAGCACATCCCTGCAGAAACAAAAAACAAAGGTTGAACTATTATCATCTGATTGTAGAGTTCATCAGTTACCTACAAGAGCCGGTTTCCCAATCTAAATTGCTGCTATATCTAGCATACACCGCAAAAGGAAAAGACTTTAGATGGTACATATAAAGGATCTCGCATACCTCTTCATCAATTAGCACCAGATTACTATGCAGCAGTTTTGCTTCATTATGAGGATCATAGAAATCCTAGAATCTAGAGACACGCACACATATGTGCTCGCTGAAGTCTCCAGGCATAAGGCTGTTAAGCAACTGACCTTCCATCTGCAGCCACAGGAAGAGACGTAGAACTATTAGGTCAGAATTAGAAGTCTAGAGCATTTTTCTGTCTTTGAAGAGGAACATGAAATACAACAACACCTTAAAACCAAAAGAAACCTTAAGCGCCACGCCGAATCAGCAGACAATATATAAGCAATTAAAAAAGAGGACACATAGATAATGTCAAGGCTTATCTCTACAATCATGTATGTACATAGCAAAACGTATCATATGAAAAGTGTTTCTAAGCTGATGCCGCATCAGCAGCATCAAGGATTTCCTGGTAGACCACGTTTTGAGTTTGCGACCCACATGAGCCATCATCGTCTTCAATTAAGATTCTAAGTCCCCTTCTAGATGTTGATTGTGAAACAGCAACATAGAGCTGCCCATGGGTGAAGACAGGTTTCTTGAGGTGAAGGCCAACCCTAGATAGGGTTTGGCCTTGGCTTTTATTTATCGTCATTGCATAGCATATGCGCACTGGAAACTGTCTTCTCTGTAGTGTGAAAGGCCACTTAACATTGGTAGTATTAAGTGCAATCCGTGGTATAAAAACCTCTTCACCAATATTAGAGCCTGTTTGTATCACACACTGCAGCAGGCGCTGCCCAAGCCCAGTAACAAGTTACCGCGTGCCATTGCAAAGGCCTATATTTTGATTTAAGTTTTGCAGGAGCATTATTATAACACCTTTTTTAGAGCAAGCTTGTGGCAAGGAAAATTGTTTACATTGATGGAGTTTAGGAATTCAGTAGGGTACAGTACATCAAAATCTAGTATGTGCTCAGATGTTTTTGATATTGTGTCACAACTTAGATATTTTATACTATCTCCTGGGTGCTGTCACACCCGATTTTAAGGACAAAACCAGACATATAACATATGTGAAATAAAGAAGTCAAATCTCACATATAGCCGCAGATACGTGTAATATCAAGAGACAAATGCTTAATAAACATAACGCAATAGTATAAAATATACCTTAGAGAGCAACACAGCGGAAAGACAACTTCGAACACCGGGTGTAGACTTCACTCCAGGAACAAACTGACTGGTTGATCACAAGCCTAAAAACTCCAGACTCTATCCTGAGGTGTGGAAAATAGCAAGAGTGAGTCCATGTCGAACTCAGCAAATATATCGTGGGGTTCATGAAGACACGGGTTTACTGCAATAGCTTTTAGTGAGTCATCTTTTTAGCATTTGAGTAGCAACAAATTACCATAAGCCCAAATAACCTCATGATCATGTAAACGTGAATAACGTATAGCAAGAAACAATAATCATTAGTGAGCATCAATATCATCAGTATTATCATTATCATCAGTGTTCATCATATTTATTCTGTAAGGGTCCAAGGCCACTCGTAACCGTGAGCACGGCTGATATACCAGTTTTACACTCTGCAGAGGTTGTACACTTTCACTGTGAGTCGTGATTTACCCTTTCGCCCGAGGTGATCAGCCACTTAACCCACTACCAAGGAAGGTCGGCAGGGTTCACTATGAAGTCTTTCAAAGGTTCGTCTAACAAGTTAGGGCCATTAGATTCACTCGGCAAACAGATATAGAGCCCCCCTTCCAAATGGCACAATGACGCGCAGCCTATACACATAAGGACAGAGGCCGCACTATACTCGATTCGTCAAGCCGTTCTTACGCCATGAAGGTTACCACTAACAAGCTAGAAAAGGTCATCATACTTGACTAAAGCCAGAGTCATATAGCCCTCACAGTTGTACTGTAAGTCCCGGATGTTCGCTTACAGATGAGTCCTTATGGAGAGAAACTAGAGCACCATAAAAATATCCCAATGCTCTAGCCCCCTTGAGCCATGTTTCTATAAAGCATCTTTAAACGTTTATTGCATATACCATTAGTCAAGTTACAGATCATGGTTATTTATCTTGAGCACTAGCATAAATACTACCCAATGTAATATTCCACCGGTGTCAAGATACAAGATACAAAAGCTACACATGAATTAAGTATATTAAAGGTGAATAGAAAACAAGGATGATCCCATGCTATACTTGCCTTAACTTAGATCATTCTTCGAGTCCAAACCTCAATGAACTACTTCTTGATTACCACGTATAGCTCACCGACTAGACAAGATCATAAAAGCACCACACAAGCGTCCATTCAATCATACACGAAGCAAACAATAGAAATAAATTAGAACAGTACACCAAACATATGAAACAACATGTGAAAAGGTTTTAAAGATGTTCTACGCGTTGCTAGGAACACACAGGCGTGAAAAGCACGCTAATCGAAGCTATGATTGAAAAGATACATCTACCAAAAGATTTTGTTGTATAAAACCGAAAATTATAGGTCTCATTTGTTTTAACTATATAAAATCATATATATAGAATAAAATACTTTTTATAGATATTCAAAAGTGACTTAGGCTAAATTACATTTAAATTTAGAAAACTAAAGGAGAAATCAATAATATTTTATTTATAAATCTAATTGCATAGTTATTAATCAAGTTAGATCTAAACTATGAAATTCTAGAGATTTTGATAAAGAAAACATTAATACTAATACGTAGTTCCTGCAGGCAATTAAGCAGCCACTGTTTGTTAGTGTAATTGATTGTGCGTATGAGTATGGATCGATTATCGAATGTGTAATCTTGTGGCCTGTGCCAAACAGTAATAATCTGTGCAGGCTGTGTATCGATGTTGTACTCTGTTAATATAAGAATTAATTGTGGTAATATATGCTATTTAATATTTATTCGAGTAGTAATCAACAAGGCCCTAGTCTTATCACAGGAACAGTACAGACCATAGAATCACAGATACCGTAGTACTGGTCGAGGGTGTGTTCACGCCACAAAAACTCTAGTGGTAGGAGTACTTGTACCGTACAAGAGAGGCCGACGTGAGAGACGAGTGTCCACGTCTTTATTCTTCGTGACCAGCAAACGCCAGTCCGTAGTTTTGTACGTACTGTATAGTACTACCAGAATGTAGAGCTCACAAATACGAACCTAACGTAATTTGAACGGGTTAAATCTGAGTTAAAACGTATAAGATATGGCCTAAACAAGGTAGTGGTAGTTTTGTAAATACCTAGAATTTTAATTTCGAAAATAAATCAAAATCTGGTTTTTAATGTGATCTAGACAGTGGAATTCAAGTAAATACCTCTTCTTCTTCTTGGAGTAGAACGTATGCTCACGAGCAAGCAGCCTGGTGGCTTCGTCGGACGGCGGCAAGAGAAGGAGGAGAAAATATAATTTACTACACGAGAGATTTCCTAAACTAGGGGCTCCTCTACGGTAGTTTTTGGTGTGCTTTGCCCATGGGATAGGTATATATATATATATATATATATATATATATATATATATATATATATATATATATATATATATATATATACTCTTCACCTCCATATCAACTAGCGATATGATGCTAATTGACGTTGCACCATCCACTTCCGCTAATAGGCCTAAGTAATCATTTAAGCCCATTAGTAAATAAATGTATGGGCATTTGAGATTTATTAGGATTATTGCACACGGGCTTTGAGCGTTGAGAAAAATGAGAGATTTATTATTTTCGGAATTAATTATTTTCATGGATAAAATAATTTCAGAAAAGTCCAGAATTATTATTTAAGCCGCGAAAAATACTTCGAAAGCTCTGAAAATTCGGGAAAAATTCCCAGAGACATTATGGAACATGAGGAACCCAAATAAAGTATTTGGAGCTCATGATAAGATATTTTGGAGCATCTAAAAATTAGACTATGCTCATAGACAAGTGGAAACAAGCTATAGAAAAAGTCGGAAAAATTCCCGAGAAGTTTGTAGAGATTGATTGATGGACAAGAAACTGAAAGGAGTGATTTGGGTTATAAAGAAAATATTTTAAGAAGCTCCCAATGAAACTTGAGCCGAGAGACAAGGAATTTGATTGTAGAAAAATGATATATGTATATCAGAGAAGGAAAATCGACCTAAACGCATTTAAAGAAAACAACTTGAATTCATTTTGATCTTTGGTCAAAACCAAACAATACGAAAACACAAATGCATCAACATGTATGCACAACAATGTTGCAACATCCTAAGATGAATTTTAATTTAACGAAAATTTTTATTTTCCTATGTTTTCATGAGCACAACAATACATAATTAAATCATTTTAGCTCTATTTGCAAATAAGCAATTTTTCGGGTGTTACAATTCTACCCCCTTAAGATGAATCTCGTCCCGAGATTTGGGTGAAGTTAATCAAAGAGATATGAGAACTCAGACTATAGATCTTCTTCACTTGATCAAGCAGCCTCATCATCTTAGTGCCACTCCATTGTTTCTACATACCTTGATAATCTTACTCCGGTAACTGGCTCAATATTTCTAAGATTTTGACGGGTATTCCTCATAGCCCGACGGTAACTCTAAACCAATTCTCAGGTAACTTTCAACTGTCAGGCCACTCCTCGTTTTCCTGGTTAGCAACCTTAAATGAACCGTTGCGGTGGGGTGCTGGCTTGCTCTTCACATCAACACTCTTTACACTTCTCGTAAAGACCACCTTGCTGTCACTTGTACGATAAACTCTTGTCCCCACTGATTCAAACTGCAATGCAATAACTCTCATCATGTTCGGCTATATTCTTTTCTAATCCATACTATCCAACCTCCTACTTCATACATTCACCTCCCAATGAAGCCTTCTTACTTTCTTTGTCTAAAGTAGGTTCTACCACCAACTTTGAAAGCATATGACTATTTATGCTCAGATTAAGTTGCTCAACACTTAAACATGATGCTTAGTCCATGGTGTCGTACAAATCTTCTTAGCAAAATTCTTCTTGGCTAAGGGCATCGGCAACGACTCTTACTTTGCTTCTCCGAGTGATAGCACCTTCCATGTCAAAATCAATTTCATTCCAACAATAATGTCACTAGCTCAACCCCAACTTATTGATAATGTCCACTAGATTCTTACAATCCACGTTGATGTCACTCTTATGTCTAGATTATAATGCCCCCAATGAACCTCTGATAGTATCCTACCATTTCCATGAATCTCTAAGTCTCACTTACATCCTTTGATTTGGTGGGTTACATTTCAACACATTATTTACTTTCTGAGTCCTTCGTACACCAACCATGAGGGATAAGACATCCAAGTAAGGACATTCCTTCTATCAAAACTTGCTTACCATGCTTGGTGCAACATTGAAGTCTTTTGAGTCTCCGTAGAACCAACTGTGTAGATGTCCAATATCTCCTTCCTATGTCATCACCGCCAACTCGTCCTGGGTATGGTGAAGATTGAACTCCCAAGTGGTGAAAGCTCGAACCTAGGATCAATCCTATTGAATACACGGGCTCCTTGTAAACGATTCAACTAGTCATCAATTCTGAGAAAAGATGTCTGCACTCGATAGTGACTTCTCCACCGTGGGGATAACCGATTCTTCCAAGTGAAGCGCTGGAATGTTTGAACAACTTGCAACTTCTTTAACTCAGCTACCCCCCTTAAGATGAGATGAACTAGGGGAACAACAAAGGATAGCTGGCATCTTCTTTTGAGTGAATTAACCATCATAAAGATCTTCTGATATTCAAGAGAAACTCATGTGCATAGGCAAGAACAAATAATCTGAAATTCCTCGCGAGCAGAAAAATAGCAGCACAGTAAAACATCCATATCTCTAGTTCTATTAATCCAATTAGGTTGCACCTTATACCGTTGGAAAGATTATCAAATTCTCTACCACTTTCTTATAGAACACTTTCCCAGATTATGCAATTAACTTGGTCGAAAATAGCACATAACAGATTCTGTTTCAGGTTTCAGACAGCACAGATTCATCATTTTGTGATTTTCATAACTCCCAAACCAGAATAGCTATGAGGGTGATTCTTACGGTCAGAGAAACATGTTGAAGTCTACTATTGTCCAGAAAATTTTTATGATTTGTGGTCATCCAAGAACAGAGGCATAAGCTGAAGAAGACAGACTGCTCCGAAAAGATAGGATAAGGCAGAAACAATAAAACCAACCCGACTATTTATTTCATTAATCCTTATACCTTAGGCCTATAAACTAAATGAAACTATGAAAAATCCACAAGATCATTACAATCACTACAAAGATCCAAAACAAACATAGGAATAATGACAATTCACCAAGGCAAAATAGGAGCAAAATTCAACATTGACTCAACTTGCGATGCAATCGTTTTCTTTATATTAAAGGTAAAGATTCCTAAAGCTCTTCTTCTGATTACGCAAGAAGGTGGTAAGATGAGATTCTAAAAGAATATCAAACTAAGAAAAAGGATGAGCATAAGATTTTTTTTAAATAAGCAACAAGGTGGAGATAAATAACAAGGTAAGGATATAGTATAGAAAAAAATACCAAGATCTATAGAACAAGGATTTTAGTGGCAACTCTTAGACTTTATAACGACCAGTTTCTACTAGGCTTGCGTCCTACAGTCGGCATTGCTCTGATATCACTCTGTCACACCCGGTTTTAAGGACAAAACCAGACATATACCATATGTGAAATAAAGAAATCAAATCTCACATATAGCCGCAGATACGTGTAATATCAAGAGACAAATGCTTAATAAACATAACGCAATAGTATAAAATGTACCTTAGAGAGCAACACAGCGGAAAGACAACTTCGAACACCGGGTGTAGACTTCACTCCAGGAACAAACTGACTGGTTAATCACAAGCCTAAAAACTCCAGACACTATCCTGAGGTGTGGAAAATAGCAAGAGTGAGCCCATGTCGAACTCAGCAAATATATCATGGGGTTCATGAAGCTCAAAAGGTTTGACACGGGTTTATTGCAATAGCTTTTAGTGAGTCATCTTTTTATCATTTGAGTAGCAACAAGTTACCATAAGCCCAAATAACCTCATGATCATGTAAACGTGAATAATGTATAGCAAGAAACAATAATCATTAGTGAGCATCAATATCATCAGTATTATCATTATCATCAGTGTTCATCATATTTATTCTGTAAGGGTCCAAGGCCACTCGTGACCGTGAGCACGGCTGACATACTAGTTTTATACTCTACAGAGGTTGTACACTTTCACTGTGAGTCGTGATTTACCCTTTCGCCCGAGGTGATCAGCCACTTGACCCACTACCAAGGAAGGTCGGCAGGGTTCACTATGAAGTCTTTCAAAGGTTCGTCTAACAAGTTAGGGCTATTAGATTCACTCGACAAACAGATGTAGAGCCCCCCTTCCAAATGGCACAATGACGCGCAGCCTATACACATAAGGACAGAGGCCGCACTATACCTGATTCGTCAAGCCGTTCTTACGCCATGAAGGTTACCACTAACAAGCTAGAAAAGGTCATCATACTTGACTAAAGCCAGAGCCATATAGCTCTCACAGTTGTACTGTAAGTCCCGGATATTCGCTTACAGATGAGTCCTTATGGAGAGAAACTAGAGCACCATAAAAATATCCAAATGCTCTAGCCCCCTTGAGCCATGTTTCTATAAAGCATCTTTTAAACGTTTATTGCATATACCATTAGTCAAGTTACAGATCATAATTATTTATCTTGAGCACTAGTATAAATACTACCCAATGCAATATTCCACCGGTGTCAAGATACAAGATACAAAAGCTACACATAAATTAAGTATATTAAAGGTGAATAGAAAACAAGGATGATCCCATACTATACTTGCCTTAACTTAGATCCTTCTTCAAGTCCAAACCTCAATGAACTGCTTCTTGATTACCACGTATAGCTCACCGACTAGACAATATCATGAAAGCACCACACAAGCGTCCATTCAATCATACACGAAGCAAACAATAGAAATAAATTAGAACAGTACACCAAACATATGAAACAACGTGTGAAAATGTTTTAAAGATGTTGCTACGAACACACAGGCGCGAAAAGCACGTTAATCGAAGCTATGATTGAAAAGATACATCTACTGAAAGATTTTGTTGTATAAAACAGAAAATTATAGGTCTCATTTGTTTTAACTATATAAAATCATATATATATATATATATATAATAAAATACTTTTTATAGATATTCAAAAGTGACTTAGGCTAAATTACATTTAAATTTAGAAAACTAAAGGAGAAATCAATAATATTTTATTTATAAATCTAATTGCATAGTTATTAATCAAGTTAGATCTAAACTATGAAATTCTAGAGATTTTGATAAAGAAAACATTAATACTAATACGTAGTTCCTGCAGGCAATTAAGCAGCCACTGTTTGTTAGTGTAATTGATTGTGCGTATGAGTATGGATCGATTATCGAATGTGTAATCCTGTGGCCTGTGCCAAACAGTAATAATCTGTGCAGGCTGTGTATCGATGTTGTACTATGATAATATAAAAATTAATTGTGGTAATATATGCTATTTAATATTTATTCGAGTAGTAATCAACAAGACCCTAGTCTTATCACAGGAACAGTACAGACCATAGAATCACAGATACCGTAGTACTCGTCGAGGGTGTGTTCACGCCACAAAAACTCTAGTGGTAGGAGTACTTGTACAGTACAAGAGAGGCCGATGTGAGAGACGAGTGTCCACGTCTTTATTCTTCGTGACCAGCAAACACCAGTCCGTAGTTTTGTACGTACTGTATAGTACTACCAACATGTAGAGCTCGCAAATACGAACCTAACACAATTTGAACGGGTCAAATCGGAGTTAAAACGTAGAAGATATGGCCTAAACAAGGTAGTGGCAGTTTTGTAAATACCTAGAATTTTAATTTCAAAAATAAATTAAAATCTGGTTTTTAATGTGATCTAGACAGTGGAATTCAAGTAAATACCTCTTCTTCTTCTTGGAGTATAACGTATGCTCATGAGCGAGCAGCCTGGTAGCTTCGTCGGACGGCGGCAAGGGAAGGAGGAGAAAATATAATTTACTACACGAGAGATTTCCCAAACTAGGGGCTTCTCTACGGTAGTTTTTGGTGTGCTTTGCCCATGTGATAGGTACATATATATAGGGAGAAAAACTCTCAACCTTCATGTCAACTAGCGATATAGTGCTAATTGACGTTGCACCATCCACCTCCGCTAATAGGCCTAAGTAATCATTTAAGCCCATTAGTAAATAAATGTATGGGCCTTTGAGATTTATTAGGATTATTGCACACGGGCTTTGAGCGTTGAGAAAAATGAGAGATTTATTATTTTCAGAATTAATTATTTTCATGGATAAAATAATTCCAGAAAAGTCCAGAATTATTATTTAAGCCGTGAAAAATACTTCGAAAGCTCCGAAAATTTGGGAAAAATTCCCAGAGACATTATGGAACTTGAGGAACCTAAATAAAATATTTGGAGCTCATGATAAGATATTTTGAAGCATCTAAAAATTAGACTATGCTCACAGACAAGTAGAAACAAGCTACAGAAAAAGTCGGAAAAATTCCCGAGAAGTTTGTAGAGATTAATTGATGGACAAGAAACTGAAAGGAGTGATTTGGGTTACAAAGAAAATATTTTAAGAAGCTCCCAATGAAACTTGAGCCGAGAGACAAGGAATTTGATTGTAGAAAAATGATATATGTATATCAGAGAAGGAAAATCGACCTAAACGCATTTAAAAAAAACAACTTGAATTCATTTTGATCTTTGGTCAAAACCAAACAATACAAAAACACAAATGCATCAACATGTATACACAACAATGTTGCTACATCCTAAGATGAATTTTAATTTAACGAAAATTTTTATTTTCCTATGTTTGCATGAGCACAAAAATACATAATTAAATCATTTTAGCTCTATTTCCAAATAAGCAATTTTTCGGGTGTTACAGGAGCATTGAGACAATATACTCATTTATTTAATCAACCGTGAGATTATTTGGGCAAACAATAGCACGCGAAGCCAAATATGTAGGATTATGGTAATTTGCTAAGAATTCTGGGTACACTTCGGATACAAGAGCAGCAATTTTATCACCATTGGTACGAATCAATAAATCATCAGGTATTGTAACCCATGAAGCCTCCCGTTCCTCACCCTTTTTGGTAGCTGGTACAGTACCGTCACCAATAGCTAAGACCCACTCACTAAACTGTTCAAGCTCGGCATGCGCATTTCCTTGTAAGGAGGGATTAAGAAGCTGCATGTTCGTGCGCAATTTCAGAACGGCAACATGCTGCCACAGCCTAGAGTTTGTAATGGATGCATTAACTACTGATGTTCACAAGCCTTTTCGCACTACTGGCAAAATTTGCCGAAAGTCGCCTCCAAGAACAACAGGTTTACCACCAAATGGGAGGACAACATTAGCAGATCTTTTTCAGAAAGAATATCTTGCATTGTTCTGTCTAAGGCCTCAAAGCAATGTCGATGAGTCATTGGCGCTTCATCCCATATAATAAGCGAAGCCACTTGTATAAGCTCAGCAAGCACAATACCTCTCCTCACATTAATGCATGTGCTAGCATCGTTTATGTCAAAAAGGTATTTTAAATCTCGAGTGTACACTGCGTCCTCTGGGTAGAAGCAAAGATGCCACACCAGAGGATGTAACAGCAAGCACTACCTTTTTTTAGACCTTAAGTTCGCGATTATAGCATTCCACATAAATGTTTTACCCGTACCACCATGGCCACATACAAAGAAGAAACCAGGAGATCCACTAAGAACACACTCAATAATTGTATCAAATACAATTTTCTGATCACTATTCAACTATGAAACTAAAGACGCAGCATGCATTGATAACATCAAGGGTTCAGGGTCGAGTTCATCATTAATTAGCCAATTGTCACTCATACAAATACACCGAATTGGTAGTCTAGGCAGGTCATAGTCATTTATGTTGCCACCACTATTAGCAAAGACATCTGTGAGTTTTTGTATAAGCAAAGTCATAAGCTATTCTTATGGGACAATATAATGCGGGTTTCCAAGTGCATCTCGAAGCCTACAGTGTATATCATCTATAAAGTAAAGCCAATATTTATCGAATAAAGCGCGCACATTACCAACAGAACAGAAAAGCACCATAGTGACAAATAGTTGTCTGAACTGATACGCACATGCAGACACGATTGCCTCATCAAATAACAGGTTCCATTCATTATCGCATTCAAGTAAACCGTGTGCCTCACACACATCTCGAAAAGTATCATAAACTCTATTGTTAAAGGTTCTTACATAGGCATAGTTCTTTGCACCTTTAACTATCATTAGCAGCATACGTAAGTAATACAGCTCTCTAGCAGTTGGGTGCACATAGTACATACGACCAATTTTTGAGCAAGGTGTTCTCTTGTGCCACATTCTCCCCGAGGCATCCCAAGACTATTCTTTTGGGAAGTCACAATATGTTAAGTGTCTAGCTTCTTCATGTTTCGAGTTAGCTTCGAACCATTCAGTTAACATCATGCTTTTGGCTGCAGGGCTAGCGAGTAGTGCTCTTAAGTCAGTTTTAGGTTCATATCGCACATGATTCATACCAGGAAGGTGCACAACTAATCTCTCTACCGGAGGAACTCTAAAATGCATGTCATATTCAAAAGTACCCCATAGCGCCTCACATGAAGACAAGAACCTGGCATCAATGTATTCCTGGATTTCATTTGGCGGTGCCAATTGTGGTCCAGGTGATGCATTCGATGTGTTTGCAGTAACCTCAAAATAGATCTTCACTTGATCACTTCCTTTCATGACATTTAAACATGTATTTAATCATGTCCGATTTGTTACACCACTCGACATTGATATGCGCATTATATATTTTTTTCAGTAGATGCATGTTATATGGAACAACATTCTTATTGTCTAATCTGACCCCATTTTTCAGAACATGCCTACCATCATTCCTCCGCCTATAAATTGTAAACCCAAATTCATCTACAATAGTTTCTTCCTAAAAGTATTTTGGGAAATTTTTAGAACACTTGTTATTCTTCATGCATGGACATTTTTTTGTTATCATCACCACACGGACCATGCATCATGAACTCATCGACCAAAGCATAGCCTAGTGGATCAACATTAACATTAGGGATTTCAGCACATATTGTTTTATCAATCATAGAAGCATTGAACTCCTTATTGCCATTAGATAACCACACAAGGCAATGTATATGTGGTAGTCCATGTTTCTAGAACTCAACAGTATATAAAACTGCACATAAAAGGCAAAAAATGTAAGTTTTATGGTTAACAAGGATGGATGGTTGTGCTGGCAGTCTATACTGTACCGCACCCTACCTGCAAGGACAGGACCAAACGTCTTGCCTTCCCTAATATCCACAACAAACTCATCAACTTTCATATGAAAGACTCACATGATCAGAACGATCACACGATTGTTGCCCGGGCTCAAACCTCAAGGCATCTGTTATTTCCCTCCATTTGGTGTTGCATGTGAAAGTGACAAATAGGTCAGGAGGGCCTAACACTCTACGTATAGCCATCACATCCTGGTAATTCATGACATGGTATTGCCTCCCACCAGTGAAACTGGCCGGTACTATCACCCTCCCTCCAACCGAATCAGCACTTATGAGACCTCTATCAATGGCATCAACTATTCCCTGCACTGATTCACATCGCAGGTCTCTTTGGTGATCCGCTATGAATTTCAGTCTAGACCCTTCGATCGTTGAGTACGCATCGACAACTATCTGGTCGCTTAACCTTCCATAGCAAGTGTACGGATTCACCTCATGTAACCTATAGTGCATGTGACATCTAACAAATTCAAGCATCGTGACATATTTATGTCCCTTTTCATCATCATCATCACCATCATCATTATTGAAATTCGAATATGTAATACCAAGATGAAAACCATGCTCGCCAGAAGGGAACAGTAGCGGGTATTGCGAAGCCATGTTTGCCGGGGGCAAGCAAGAAACTCGTTTTAGACCAAAATCTCTATCATACACAAGCACATCATAAGTGTATTCATCAGCCGAATAATCACCTACAATTATACCGGCAATTTCACGACTAGTTGGTAAATTATACTAAACATCATGTCTAGTGTTGCAGCCTAGCAATCGCAAAGTCACTTTTTGGTCAACTTCCTGTTCTAGGCGTCTCTAGCGTGCCAAAATGATTTGACAAGTTCATTATGCTCATTTAACATATCCAGAAGAGCCAAGGCAACATCTGGGTCAGGCTGATTGGGGGGCATTATCATCAGATTCGAAGATATCTAATCAGTTATGTGTTTCATGCTCAGTGTCATATATATAAAGCTGTGCAAATTTAGGTCGCGTCCCATGGCGGGGCATCAAGGTACCAATACGATGATGCACCACTCCATTAATCTTAAACACATAAGGTGTGGTTCCATCATTTATAGTTTTGTCAAATATTAGCACCTAAGGAGGTAAACGTGAATAGGGAGTTATAGGATCGTATCTGCCTTAAAAATCGCTTTGATTGTGCGTCGCCATCGAATCGTAGTAATTCAGCTAGAACTTTTGGTGGTTTTTTGTACGGTTTAAGATTAATTTTCCCTCTTTTACAACAAAGATTGTACACGATTTTTCGTTGCATCACAACAGAAGCACTTTTCACACGTTCCTGGAACCAAAAAAACAGCACCACAGTATGGGTACTCATGCGTTGGACCACCATAGTACGAGCGGTCCGGGTAGGCATCTACAGTGACACAATGATTTACTGCCACAGTAGAGACAATAACTAAACACTCAACATGTTGCAATTCAAAGACATCACATACACACCTTTCAACGCCTCGATGCGTGCCTTGTCAAAAGGAAGTGTGACAACTACTGGATCACTGCGATTGCGTGAGTAGTGGCTGTAGGACCTCTTGCAGCGTATCCTATCATGTCGATGTCGCCTATTTGTGGTGGCAAATTCTGGATCAAAGTCCATCAAGGACTTATCACGTCGATGCTGCCTATTCGACAAGTACGGCTGTCTAGAGGTACCAGGTTCATCATAAACGTGCAGATGCTCATCACTGGTGTCTGAAACCATGCGATCAAGGAAACCTAAGCCATTTATCCCCATTACCAATAGAACTCAGGTTAGCCAAGTTCATGTAGTCCGTTCTATATGAACAGAATCAGCTAGCCTACAAAACAAACCTTGTGCAGTCGCAAGATGTCTTTTCTGTCTTTTCTCACGACAACGCAAAACTCTCTCACATGAAGGTCCAGCCATGAGATATTAAGACTGCACTACATTAAGCAGCACATGCACTAATATAGAAAACAAACAATCACATGTGCAAAATATTTCGCCAAAAAGCAACCCACAAGCACAACAACACAGTGCAGAACCATATGTTGAAGAGACTGAACAAGATTTTCATGAGCTCACAAGCAATCACAATGAAGCATATAATCTTTGCAATGGCCAGAGACTGTAGCAAGCAGAGGAAAAACTTACCCTCACAATAGCTCTCAGATGTGCACAGAAGAAAGAAGCAAGACCGCAGCTACCGGCAGCAGCAACAAATCACTTTAAGATAACTGGAAAGGAAGTAAGCATTTTTGTTTTTAAGTGATGCATATAAAATAGTCCCAGCACATTTGCAACCATTCAGTTTGACTCACGTAGTTTGTTTAAGTTAATTATAACTGCAGGCTCACAACATACCCAGAACCAGCAGTCAATTATTCTGAGATCGTAGTTGTCGGGCCCAGATCAGCGGATAGCTGGAATACTTACTTCCTTGCAAGCCCTTCACCAACGTCACAAGCTTGCAAGAGTAGAGGAATCGTAGTTATTCAGCAAGCACAGGTAATAAAAGGCAAGATAAGCATATAATATTTTTAAGTGGGAAAAACAGTTCAGTGAGAGAAGCCAAGTACCAGGACGTCGGATGCGACTTAGGAACCCAGTTCCACTTCTAGCAACCCATCACCACCACCAGAATAAAGCCTAAGATCTGCGAGCAACAATGGACCTGCAGTTCGGGCAGATGCAACACATCAGAGCATAGTGGTAGCACTTAGCTGAATTCCATTAGTTTTACATATTGGTGATATATGGATGGGCTCCTTGTCACTCACACAACAGTAACTGCAGTGCGAGCTTCAGCAGATTTTCAGCGAACTAATTCTCTGTCAACAGTATAGCATTATTAAAATTCTTGAAATCAAATCCGAAACCATAGGCCCAGAGGCCTCACATCATTTCCTGCTGCTATTGAAATGTCTTCTATTACTTTCAGTTCAGGTTGAAGAATCCGTGTACCAGCAAAATCTGGAAATTATTACTTTTTTCTGGAGTCGGCTTATTAAATGGTTCAGTGTTTCTCCTGCAACTTTGCATATTTTCTGCTTGTTTTACCTGCTGTGTGATATGCTTTCCTATCCTCAATGAGGTTATCTATCGATTGTTTCCCAATTTATTTTGATGTTTGTTTATAGGCTGTTGCTTTAGACCTTGAGCAGAAGCTATTCTCCTATATGGTAAATATGCTTGATGATCCTTCGAAGAAAGTTCAAACTGTGAAGTCATGGGGATGGATCATATCTTTGCTTGTTCCAGATGCAGTGAACAATAGACCTCCACTTAATAATCTCCTAAAGGTTCCTGAGCAGATGTTGACTGATCTAAACCCACAAGTTCAGGTTGCTACAATGGTGAGTTAATCTATTTATCTTTTTTTCTGAAATACAGTCTCTTTTTTTTTAGTATTATGAGCGTCTCTATTAAAATTATGGTAACATATTCACAAGTTTCCTGGAAAAAATTGTTGGGTGCATTTTTTTTCCTTCCCAGGCAACCGAGATTGTGGTCCAACAAACTGTGATCCCCCCATTAAAACCCATTGAACAGGCAAGTGTGCAGATGGAAAGGATAAGATTGTGCCTTTATGTCGAGTTCTGTCAAGAAGTCGCAATAGTGCACTTAGCTCTTATTGTTAACTCCTGAAACCACATCAGACAGTACCATAAGCCCACACCAAGAACTACGAATCCAAAGCTATATACGAATCACAGTGCCGTGTTTTCCATTTCGAATAGACAAAAGCTAACCCAATTAAAAAAAACAACATTTGCTACAGGAACAAAATATGTGGGCGAACTCTCGTACACAAATGTACTTGAGACGAAAGCCACAAGCGGAATTATGTTGCCATCACCAACGCCAGACTTCTTGGATGATGAGGACGGCTCACGTGCACTACTCCGACCGCAGCAACCGCAAAGTAAGGCAAGGGCAGTAGGGATCCGCAAGAACCTCTGGTATGAGAGACAAAGGTATGAGATTCAAGATCTAGGGTTCTAGATGGGAGGGCAAGCGAGGTAGTACTCAAACTGGAGAAGGAGATGAAGAACACGGAGCTACTAACTTGGAGTCCCAAATGCCAGGGCATGAGAGAGGGGCTCCGTGCGGGCGAGCTTTATGGCGAGTGGGGATGCTCTGGACGACGGGATGGTAGGGCCGTCTGTGCACTGTTCTGACAAGATGGCACAGCCATCGGTACCACGGGATGGCCGCGCACGCGCGTACGATGAGCGTGAGGCGCCTCCTGGCACTGTTTTGACGCAATGGGGAGGACGATTCCGGACGCGAGGCAGAAGATGAATCGAGTGCCTAGTTTGCCTAGCAACTCCTTCGTTGTGTGCCGAACCATCCCTGCTGTTCACACCCCCAGCCACTGCACGTAGGGCCATTCAAGGGCAAGGCCTAGAAGTCAGTCTGATAAATATGTCTGAGAAAACGGTGGCTGCCAGCCTAGAGCTCACGCGGCATTGCTGCCTCTTCTCTTCACACGGATGCCTCAGGTTCCTACCTCTTTTCACTGCCAATGTGCCAGAGATAAGTATGGACCACTTGCCATAGCGGGTACGTAGTGGCGCAAGGAATTATGGGAATTGGTGTTTCGCCCGGCGCATGCTCGAGTCTCACTTAAGGCCGCCGTCCACACGTCAGCACGCCAAGCTATCAGCGGAGCCATGAATCGCTCTCGCGAGAGGAATCGGGAGTAGTCTTTAAGGAACCTGATTAGTACGAGGCGCGCGCCCTCACGCGTCAGTGGGCACAGGGAAGTTTTTAAAGACGGGCAAAACATGTTCAATATATAGATAGAAGTATGAGTAATAAGAGTTAAATATACGTTCAAAATGTGTATATTACACATATACGCTGGTGCATAGGTATATATTACATCCGGTTTTCAACATGATAGAGTAACTTGCAGTTTCTTTGTCCTCCTTGGTAACTGAAGGATAATGGGATTGGCCATAAAAAATACACACTGAAGCATCAGTGCACAGTGGAAGCAAAAGTACTTCATCAAATTTAGAAAAATCATCTGAATCTTCTTGGTATCATCCAGATAGCAACATCTGCAGGTTACAATAACAATTATTTAGAAAAGATTAATGTCATAATTGGAGTCTTGGATCGAAAACAAAAATCCAGGCAAGGTAGCCAATGTTCTGGGTGAATTACCTTCGAATTCTCATAGCATGTCTCAAGGTCATCATTGACTGAAAGATGATCGAAGAGATCAGCCCGAGCATTTCTGAGTCGTTTCTGGATGTGCTTCTGTGTTTCAGTACCCCTGTATGACCAATTGAGCAGAGAATAAATCAAGCATGTGATGTAGTTTATGATTAAGAATGAGATAATCCATCACATGAGGTTATCCAAAGACTTATATTTCATGAACCACAAATATACCATGGCCGAAGGCGCTTCTCTAGTTCCTCAAATGATAGGGACAGAGGGCATACAAAAGATGAATATTGCTTGAAGAGAAGAAGCCCTCACGGATCGAGTTCCTTGGACATTAATGTCGAGAATACACCTCTCGAACGAAAAAGCAATGGAAAGATGAAGTAGCTCACCTTTCAGAAATTTGTATTAAAAATTGTAGTAGTCTTACCTTTCCCTCATCAACAGATTCGACTCCTTCAATACCTGTGCCATATACATTTCCATGAACACAGGCAAACTCAAGAAATCTGCCCCCTTGCTTATTCTTTCTCTCACTTGCTTCCTTTTGTGAAGTGGCAGTGAACACCATTTATTTCCTTCTCCCTTGGAGACCTCGTGTCTAAAAATCCTTGAAAACAGAGAACTTTTAATATCCCTATGCTGAATAGGTTTAGAAGTACCATCAACAATCATCAGATAGTGCCCTTGAAATTGTATGGAAGGCGTTTCACCTGGTGTAACGATCAGCAGAATTCAACAATGACTAAAATCGACCATGTTTTTGCCACGGGGAATGGCTAGAAATATTTCCATGCACAGACCTGCAAGCTTTGGCTTCATTAGGCTCGGATCATTGTCCACTTTTCCTTCAAGGAGATACCTCTTTTGATTTCTACCGTGGTTTCCGTATTGAGGCATTCTGGGTAAACATGCCAGGCTTCATGGAAACGGTGAAAATGGCATGGGTGCAACTGGTGAACACCGAGAACGCGTTACTGTGAATGCATGCCAAGCTTCTGCGCACAGCGAGGGCACTGAAAGTATGGAGGCGTTCTCAGTTCAGTGACTGGAAACTTCGATTGGCTATCCTGCAGACCATATTATTGGAATTACAAAAGGCGCAGGAAAGACGCAACCTTACAGCTCAAGAAATGGAATTCAAGAAAATTCTCAAAGCAAAATCAATGGGGTTTGCGGCCATCCAAAAAGCAAAAGCAAGACAACACTCTCGATTGACGTGGATTAGGGAGGGTGATTCCAATACTAGGCTCTTCCAAATTTATGCAAATGCGAGAAGGAAAAAAACATTTATTAATGGCCTGAATACCCAAGAGGGGCTGGTGACCTCGCAGCAAGACAAGATCAAAGTTGCCGTGGAATATTTCAACAAAGCGGTAGGAACTCCAATGGTGAGATCACGTTGTCTCAACTGGAATGCGCTGGGTTATACACCAACAAACCTAGAAGACCTGGATGCGCCGTTTACGGCACAAGAACTTCTTGATATAGTCAAGTCCCTACTGGCTGAAAAAGCCCCAGGACCAGATGGTTTCATTGGGATGTTTTATAAAAAAGTGTTGGGAGGTAATTAAGAGTGACCTTCACGAAGCGGTGATGGGTTTCTACAGCCATAAGACCTCCAAAATGCATATTTTCAATGAGGCAAACATTGTGCTAGTTCCAAAAAAACAGGAACCAGAGAACATATCAGATTATGGACCGATCAGCCTAATAAACAGCCTTACAAAAATCGTCACAAAGCTGCTTGCAACAAGGCTTGCCCCGCACATGAATAAGTTGGTCTCCCAAGCACAAAACACATTCATCAAGAAACGATGTATTCATGATAATTTCCTATATGTTCAGAGGGTAATCTAGTTTCTACACAAGAGAAAAAGGCCGGCTCTTTTTATCAAGTTAGATATTTAAAAGGCGTTTGACTCCAAAGGTTGGCAATACCAGCTTGAAGTTTTAAATGCATTGGGATTCAGTACTAAATGGCGCAATTCGATATCCTCACTCTTAGGATCTTCATCTTCAAAAATTCTTATAAATGACAGACCGAGTCAAAACATCAGACATGCTAAGGGTCTAAGGCAGGGAGACCCGCTGTCACCATTACTCTTTATAATTGCAATCGATCTGCTGCAAAGGATAGTAGAGAAATCAGCAAAACAGGGATTATTGCAGCCGGTCCTTCCGAGACAAGCAAAATTGAGGTGCTCCCTTTATGCAGATGATGCGGCCCTTTTCACAAATCCTTCACCGTCAGAGCTGGAAAGGCTACAAAAAATTCTTCGACTCTTTGTGGAATGCTCAGGGCTCAAAGTCAACATGGCCAAGACTGAAATATTCCCAATACGGATGCAAGAGAGTATGGTACACAACATCATACAAAACTTCCCAGGCAAAATTTCCAAATTTCCAGGGAAATATCTAGGACTACCACTGCATACAAGAAAGTTGAGGAGAGTTGACGTGCAACCGTTGATAGACAAGAATGGAGCTAGGCTGCCTGGATGGATAGGAAAATTCCTCTAATCTTCAGGTAGGGAGACATTGCTAAAGGCAGTTCTTTCCAGCTTATGGATTTACCACCTCACGATGTTCTAGGCGCAAAAGTGGCTCATCAAGAAAATTGATAGTATCTGAAGAAGCTTTTTATGGAGAGGAGAAGCCCCAGAAAGGGTAAGCGGAGGCCACTCACTCATAAATTGGCCAACGACTTGCTTGCCAAAGACGAAAGGTGGTTTGGGGATTCTGGAATTGGGAAGATTCACTAGAGCTCTTCGGCTTAGATGGTTGTGGTTTTAGTGGAAGCAAAAACAAAGAGCTTGGAACAAATTGGAGGTACCCTGTGACAAAAGCGACCGGGAGCTCTTTTATGCATCAACATTAGTTACCATTGGTGATGGGAGGATGGCTCCCTTCTGGTCTTCATGCTGGATTAACGGTACCTCACCAAAGGTCATAGCACCTTTGTTATATGAAAAGTCAAAAAGAAAAAAAAGATTACAGTAAGGCAGGCAATAACAGAGAACAAATGGATTGACCACATCTATCCACCAATATCTCCAGAGGAAATAAGACAGTACGTTAGACTTTGGGAGGCGGTTCATGGTACTACTCTCAATGATACAATAGAAGATAACATCACTTGGAAATGGACAGCAGATGGAGAGTACACCACACGTAGCGCCTATCAGATTCAGTTTGTTGGAATCTTTACCAAGATCAAATTAACCCCTATTTGGAAGGCCAAAGTGGAGCACAAGTGTAGATTTTTTGCGTGGACCCTAATGCATAAGAAGATCCTCACTGCAAACAACCTGTTAAAACGCGGTTGGACTGATGATAACGACCTTGATTGCAAGCTCTGCGGAAACGATTCAGAAACTCCACTACACCTGTGCAAGGACTGCAGTTTCACCAAGGAGACTTGGGGTATCCTGAGAAGATGGCTCAACCCTTCGGTCCTGGATTCAGTTAGTGATTCAGGATCACTTTATGCCTATTGGTGGAGATGTAGGCGAAAAATCAAAAGGCAACAGAGAAGAGACGTGGACGGAATTTTTATTTACTTATGGTGGAATATATGGAAGGAAAGAAATAGAAAGATTTTTCAACAACAAAGTCTCAATCCAACACAAGTGGCTTCGCTTTGCAAGGATGAGATCATGCAATACCAGTTGGCTTTCGCTCCTCAGAATGAAGCCCCTCACACAGATTAATGGTGTTCTTTCCTATTAGGCATTCGCTGTTTTCAGTATGTTTTTTGTGATTGCTTTTTAGCCTACCCAGAGTTCTGTTGGTGTGAGTGTTTTTCTTCAGTTGAGTTTTCTCCCTTGTTCCCCTGGATGGGTGAGGCCGCCGTCTTGAGTTGTAATTTTCCTTGTACAGTTTTTTTTTCCTTTTTGCATCATCTAATAAAAATTGCGGTAAAGCTTTTGCCGTCCTTTCTAAAAAAAACAATACATCCATGTGGTGCAAGTGAACATGGCACATGGCATTAGAAGATACCATGATCTGTGAAAATTAACTGATCTGTAAGAATCTTACCGATAAAGTCTTGGTCTTCCTTTTCCTTTATCTTACTTCGTATCTCATCAAAAGGGACAACCGTGTACATATATGCTGGGAATGTATCTTGTGGATTCTTTGTCAACACTATTCTTGTGTAGCAGGTGAATTCAATTATGTGCCATCCAGGAACAGGCATATAAGAGGATTTAGCACTTTTAACTTTGTACCTAGTGATAGTATAAACTTTCTCAGCGTTTTTAAGAGCGGCTTTGTCCTGTACCTCTGTTTTAGGAATTTCAGCATACATAACATTTCTCTGTTGAAATTTGGAAATAATAGATTTGAATATAACAGAACGTTTCTTTATACTAAAAAATGAACCATGCTTGGAATGAACAGGGTAATATAATCTGTATAGAATAGAAGCACATGAAGGTTTCTTTATACTATAAAATCAACAGTGAGCCAAGAAAGGTGGAATCGCAAGATCTCTTAAAGAACTGGCAGAGTAAGGGGATAACATGAAGGCAGGGACAGTGAAAACTAAAAAAAAAGAACCTAAAATAAAATGAACACTAGAGCTATGTTGTTGAAATTACAGCTTACCACATATGAGATTCACAGGCCTAATAAGAGGATTGGATAACATCTAAACAGATGCAAAACAATGGGGAAAAATAAATAAATCTAAGCATGAAAGGCAATTGTAGCTTGACATCAAAAGTAAAATTAGGAGACCCAAATGGTGATGGAACCTGGTGCTGTGCACGCAGAGGCTGTTTTTTTTTCGTTACACATATCTAGAATAAGTTAGCAAATCACATTTATTCATAGTAGCAAAATGCTGAGGACAGGAAAGCAGTGGAATTAATCTTCATTAGATGACATTCAGGTAACACTAAAAAGCACTTTCATCTAGCAATCTGTAAATCTTTGCTGGCCACTGATTCATGGTGTATAACCAGGAATGGCACAACACTCTATCATTTCACTGTTGAGCACAGCTTGCATAGAGAAACATAAAAGGCAACAAGGTATGAGGCTGACCTCCTTAGCAAGAATAAAGCAAATGGCGAAGAAGCATGTGAGAAAAGCTTGCACAGTAGCAGATAATGAGAGGACTGGCTGAAAATGAACCCAAAATTTACCCTAAATCCAAAACTATACCAAATTAGTATCAGGCAAATTAGTATCTCACTCAATTTACCCCGCAAACAAAATCCAATTGCACAGAGCTGCACAAATGAATAGGATCAGTATCAGGCAAATTAGGATAAACCTCCAACATAGGGAAATTCAGTTTATAAGAAGCATGAGAAAGTACGACAAACAGAAAAAATGGATAACTCCAGGAAAGAACACTGAACGTCACATTGGGATGCTGCTTCCATGTAAGCTTCTCTGGCAGCTGAAGCAGTGGCTGCATGAGTGTACTGGATCAATGCCTGCCAAGAAAATAAGATGAGGCTCATTCCTCTCATCTCAAAATTACCAGATCATATGAAACATGCAACTTGAACCGACCTAAGAGCCCGCAGCCTTATGAAAAGCCGAGAAAACATGAAAGTAATTTAAAAACGGAACGTGACACTGGGATGCTCCTTCCATTAGCTTCGATGGCAGCTGAAGCATTGGCTGCATCCGTGTACTGGATCAATACCTGGTAAGAGCAGATGAGGCTCTTTCCTTTCATCTCAAGACTACCAGATATATGAAACTTGCAAATTTAACTGAGCTGAAAGCCTGCAGCCTTTTCAAAAGCTGAGAAAACCTGAAAGTAATGCAAAAATATGGATCATAAATTAGTGCTAAAAAGGCAGGCTGTTATAGGAAATGTATGACAATCTCATGGCACATGAAAAAATTCTGGAGTACAGCACATAGTGTGTTATTATAAAATAAAATAAATCATAAACCATATTTTCAAACAAAGGATATAAACAAATAAATGTAGTGGACATGAAGTTTCCACATCACACATAAGGACCATAATAGAGGTTGATTAAGTTGCATACATATAACAACATCACACAATATGTAGGTGCATTATTGTTGACTGATGCTAGGAAAAAAAATTAAATATTAGATCAGATTACTCTTCAGAAGAATCTAATTAAGCATGCATAAAATTCTTATAGCTCATTATAGAATATAAAGATTTTTTTTGCGAATATGGTAGAATATAAAGCTGTCTAAATAGGACCAAATACGTCCGGTGCTTCTTGTAGACTCAGCAGTCACATGATTCACCCTGCCTCGGACATAGTTCTGCTGCCCCTTATTGCCTTGAGCATTCTGTGCCAGCTTCTTGTTGAGTAGGCTTTGGTTATTGAGAACAAGTACGGAGAAATGGAAGAGAAAAAGAGGAAGTTCTAGGGGCAGCAGTCCGGAAGCAACACTTGCTTTCGAACTACTACTCAGCAGGTAGATCCACAACAGCGTGTGTGACATCTGGCCTAGTTTGGAATTTGGCTCATAGTGGCCCATGTGCATGTTAGTGAGATATTGTGGATGGTTTAGTCCCACCTTGATTGATTAGGGTGGGTTAGATCAATATATAAGGCTTCCAGAGTTCATCTCACCATCTCCAGGTTTTAACCCTATTATGCGAAGCGAGGACGAAAGCATAAGCGGGTTGGTGGTAGGTGTAGTTCACTCAGCGTATAGAGTGGATCTGAGCCATTTGGACTCTAGGGTGTTACAAATGGTATTAGATCCGACCTTCGCGGCCACAGGCGCGTGCGGGTCAGGGGCAAGGACATAGGGCTCATTGCGTGTGTAGGCCTTATAGGGTGCATAGCACATGTGCCAGCATTGGACGCACGTGTTCTTGGTCACCGCTTGTCTAGTGTGGGTGTGTTGGTCCGACGAGGACATCAGGTTCTTTGAGGGTGGTGGTGGGGGGGTTCTATGTGACATCTGGCCCAGTTTAGAATTTGGCCCATAGTGGCCCATGTGGGTCACCGTTTGGCTAGTTGTGGGTGTGTTGGTGTGACGAGGACATCGAGTTCTTTGAGGCATGGATAGGATCTGCTATTACCATGTTTGGTAGTAAATTTGCATATGCAATGAATGGATTTCTCACGATCATTTATGTCATGTAAGTATTATCTTGTTTCTAGATTAAAGCATGCTGTAAAATTACTAAAAATTAAACATTTAGTACTTCTGTTTTTCATGCATGTAGAATATATATTTACAACCCATTATGCATAGTGACTTTAAAATGGTAAAATAGTGATCACAATAATGTAAAATTTGGTGGTAAATATATATGTAAAAAATTGTGAGAGAATGAAAAATCCAAACTAGTTAGAAACTTAGAAAATTTAGAAGTGGTTCCAAGAGAGATTATTAATTAATCAAGCCGTCCTCTAGGAATTCATTTATAGAGTTAGTTGTGTTAAGCTAACCACACCTGCAAAATTATTTCCATGGTTGGTAGACTTATGCCAACCACTCCAAAAAATACACTTACAGGGGCGGCCGTAAGCTTGCCTCTATAAAGACCGGTGTTGCTGTAAATGGTCGTGTAGCTCATGTACATGTCATGTAAAGATTACTCGACGTCTTTCCAGTTTAAGCCCTATACAGTCCATTACATGGCCAGCTTATGTCAACAATCAAACAAAGTATTATACACATCCTAAACGAATTACACGACTAAGGGAAAAAATAGTTTTACTTCGAGTTCAGGCTGTGTAATGGGACATTATGCTCACCACATTTAATTTGATCATTACCTTCATGGCTGGATGTTGGTTGGTGGTGGTGGTTGTGTTGCCATGCTTTATATTGTTAACTATTTATTTGCCTTGTGAACTCATTTGCTGTGCATCGTTTTATCTTATATTGAAACTACAATGTAAAAACTGTGGTTGGTGTTTCTCATTTATGATGTCCATTGCATTGATGTCCCCACTCTTATGACATATGTGGGATTTTCACTTGCAAAAAAGTACAAACATCTAGTTTTTATTGCATTGTTCGAGTATAACCCTTGTACACATCGTCACTTGCCAAGCAAAACAGCCTTATTCACTACATGAGGAGTGACTGATGAAGGACTACCATGTAGCATTTATGTTACTAATACTAATAAATACCAGACCTTTACAATCGATGGCATAGTAGAGGTTTTGAAACCACCTCTCATAACTTTTTTGACAGCCCCTAAAAATTGTTTCCATAGTAGTGATAAAATTTGTACCTCTACGAAAGGCCATTTCTCTGGTAGTGTGACTCTGATCAACTTCACAAACACAAGTATTTCCTTGTCCTGAAGTATTACGTCGTCTTTACACAATTAATAATAGTTTCCATTTTGTAGCAATACTCATGAGCCACCAAGATACATTGTAATAAACAAAACATACATTGTTCTAAAAAGGTATGATATTAAACATGTCATCAAATTGATGCTAAAATTTTTTCTTGAGCTACTAAGCTATTCCTTTCCTTTTAGTCGCTCATACGAAGTTTGAGGTTTGTAGTCGTCTCCTACATATCGACGGCACAACTTCCTCAGTGAAACAATATCCTACAAAATTAAATGCAAATCTAGTATCAAGCAAAGAACAATATAAAAGCTTAAGTTTGCAGTGAGCTTATGATTCACTAAATGTAAAAATTGCATACTTTATGGAATTAATAATACAATATATTAAATTGTAGTTCACTTAAAGCATTAAGATTCAATGTAGTTAACCTAATTTGGATGTGCTCCTTAAACATATTGAGATTAATGTGCAAAATATATTTTTCAAGTTGAAGAATCTAAATTCATATTGCCAAATGAAACATCTGTACAACTTAACGACATATAGTGCAGTTTACTCAAGCATATGGTTGTTCCTCAATGGGTCAATAGTTGGGCATCTAAATTTTAAAGAAAATAAAGAGGAGCAACAATATGCAGAGTCTGTCCATTGAAAAAACTGATATAAAGCATGTCAACAGGTGCATCTACTACAATTATAATTTTCAATGCATAGACATTATTATATAATGAAGAGTTTTAAGAATAATCATGGGCATAAGAAAACAAGATAAAATATAGAAATGAGTACAATAACTGAATTGTAGTTAGTGAATGGACAATATTAGAAGTAAAGTACCTCAGAATTATCATGCACATAAAGAACAAGGATTTTACAATCACATTCTTCTCCTGAATGATGCGTTTTCCTTTCAATAACATGCACTTCAGCGTCAAAATAGAGACCACTCTGTTCACTTTCCTGAACAGTTTAGAACAGAAGTATATATATTCATGAGAGACAACACTACCATGGTCTTAGATAGAATTACGGAACAAGAAAATATGATGACAAATAAATTACTTCTATGTTGTTGATTCTTTCACAATATTACACAAACATAAGCAATCGAAAAGAAAAGTCCCTTATTCAAGCCTGTTATGATGGACTGTAATTTTCTAAAAGTTCCTTTTTCGATATAGTTGTGACTTATGTGTATATTCAGCACTCTAGTTCATAAGTTTGTGTGTTCATTTTAGAAACTATTGGAGCTTGCTGACATTAAAATCAAAGGAAGTCCATGAAATAAATTCTTATCCTTTTATGGAACCCAATTCTAGTACAGGTACTGTATGAAGAATGAAACCCAACCCACAATCACAAGTATTAAGAAATATTTACTCAACTCATATCTAGTCTCGCTCTAGCTTATCATTTTCCCACTGTACCTCATTTCTTCACTCTTCTATTCCTCCAATGGCACCCCACCCCATGATATATCTTCATTAATCAACCTTTAATCTATAGTTATTTTTTAACAACTCTATAGAAAAATGTGAACAACTACAACTACAGTGCTAAACTAGTTTCATTAAAACCACCATGAAATATGTCTTAATAGTGCATCTATTATCTAGTGTTGTATTTTTTAATATAGTTTCTATAATCTTAAATAAAAGTTAATTAGATAAGTTTGATTTAGCATAAAGTACAATGCTTGAACCTATTAACTTTTTTAAATGGTGGGAGTATAGTCTAAGACATTATAGTGTATAAAATAATGCACTAACCTTCAAAATCATTTTTGATATAGGGATACCAAGTATACACTATAGATGGAAGGGCTTGTAAAATCTTATTTTAATGACCTTTACACAAAGTACCCTAAAGTTGAACCCCAAGTGCTAACATCGTTGTTTGAGTGCTGTATTAGCGAGGAGATGAATATGTCTCTATGTAAGCCTTATGCAAAGGAGAAAGTCCCTGATGCCCTATTTCAGATTGGTCCACGAAAGGCCCCGAGCCTGGATGGCTTCCCCATCTGCTTCTTCCAGAGAAAATGGGACACACTCCGGGAAGATGTAAGTAAGGTAGTACATGCCTTTTTTTTGTTGATGGGCACATGCAGAAGAGTGTGAATGATACCGCTATAGGGCTCATACTGAAAGTAAAGTTCTCGGAGAAGGTAAGGGATTATAGGCTGATAAGCCTTTGCATTGTTGTTTATAAGGTTGTTTCTAAATGCTTGGTAAATCATTTGGGGCCTTTATTTGATAATTCAATTTCTGAGAACCAAAGTGCATTTATTCCTAACTGTCTAATTACTGAAAATGCGTTGATTGCTTTGAGTGTATTCATGCGATACATGATGATAATTTAGATAGGAGTAACTTTTTTTTTGTACATGCTAGATATGGCCAAGGCTTATGATCTTGTGGACTGGAGCTATTTGGAAAATGTTCTTGTGAAACTGGGCTTTCACCGGAAATGGGTATAGTTGGTCATGGCTTGTGTTACCACTGTATGCTCCGTGGTGTGATTCAATGGTGTCATGCTGGACACCTTCCAACCTACATGACGGCTACACTAATAAGTTGATCCTTTGTTGCCTTATTTATTCCTGTTTATTGCTGATGGTCTGTCCAAAGTGTTGGAGCAGTAGATATCAGGAGAATGCATACATGGCTTACAAGTGTGCAGAAGGACGCCGGTTGTGTCCCACCTTTTGTTTGCAGATGATAGCTTGCTATTCTTCCGCGCTTATGGGACACAAGCGATGGCAGTCAAGTGTGGACTTGCCAGGTACTACAAGGGCACTTGTTATGATGGACTGTAATTTTCTAAAAGTTCCTTTTTTTTTAATATAGGTGTGACTTATGTGTATATTCAGTACTCTAGTTTATTTGTTTCATATATTTGTATGTTCATCTTAAAAACTGTTTAGAGCTTGCTGACATTAAAATTAAAGGAAGTCCACGAAAATAAATTCTCAGCCTTTTGCGAACTCAATTCTAGTACAGGTACTGTATGAAGAATGAAATCCAGCCCTCAATCACAAGTATTAAGAAATATTAACTTAACTCATATCTAGTCTCGCTCTAGCTTATCATTTTCCCAATGTACTCATTTCTTCACTCTTCTATTCCTCCGATGGCACCCCACCCCATGATATCTTCCATAATCAACCTTTAATGTATAGTTATTTTTTAACAAATCTATAGAAAAATTGAAAGAACTGCAACTGCACCGTTAAAGTAGTTTCATTAAAACAACTGTGAAATATCTTAATAGTGCATCTATTATCTAGCGTTGTATATTTTAATTTATTTTCTACAATCTCAGATAAAAGTCAACTAGATAAGTGTGAGTTAGCATAAAGTACAAAACTTTAACCTACTAACTTTTTTTAATGGTGGGAGCTAGTATAATCTAAAACATTATAGTATATAAAAGAATCCACTAACTATGAAAACCCTTTTTGATATAGGCATACCAAGTATATACTATATAGAATGCACAGTTCTAGGGATAGATAGAGCAACCTAACTACCGTCCATCTCAAAATTTCTTGTTTGAATGTAGATGTTGTATACTAATTAAGGTAGCCGCAAAAAGGAGTTTAATATTACAATACCTTATAACAAAGAACAGGGTCCCTACAATGAACATTTGCACATTCTGTGGTCTTGTATGGCACTGAGCGTTGCCGTAAACATGTACGAACATTGATCCATTCAGCTTCCTCTGCTCCAAATCCAGAAAAACGAACCAATAGTTCCTGATTCATAAGGCAAGCAAAAAATGGCACACGCAGTCAGAACAACATAAAATGACAGTAGAAACTACACAAACAGGGAACATATAAGAAAAATAATTCTGGCATGTCCAGGAAACTATATAAGCATTTTTAAACATATATAAATTGTGTATGATGTTAAAATTGAAAGCATGTAGGCCAATAAATATATATGTGCAAGTTTATGTATACAAAGTAAGATAGTGTCAGAGTTATCTCCCGTATATAATGCACCGATTTGAATTATCTTAGATCTACATAATACACATGGTTCTAGAGGGTCCAACCAAGGTTCATGGTATTGTTCAATCATCACTGTTGGATGCTTCTTCTTTTTTTCACTACAAGAAATATGTCGGTTTATGACAAACATGCGTCATAAACCATGCGCCTTAATCCATGGTTTGTGACATTTATATGTTCATATAAACGTCGCAATCCATTCTATGACATTATATGAACATATAAACGTCACAAACCATGGATTAAGGCGCATGGTTTATGACGCACGTTTTGTCATAAACCAACACATTTCTTGTAGTGTTTAGAACATGCAGGTTCTGCCTGGGCATGTGTTTCATTAGGAGACAGAATTGTATGACGCAAGTACGAGAGAGCCCTTGTAGCGTAGGCTACAAACCACCAAGACAGTTGTAGACAACTAGAAACAAACCATAACACGAAGAAAAGGCAAGGGGAGCAGACCTCCAGCCTCAACGCCCAAACAAACAAACTGTAAGAACAAAAGACATCAACACAATGGTTGCCTACATAGAAGGCAAGACCATGGTGGCACAAATCATCCACCCCAGATAAGCCAAGACGAGAATCCAATAGCAACGGTGGCAAAAAGCATCCGCCAGCGTAGGGTCCAAAGCAACCTTGGCTGCAAAGCATCTGCAAGAGAGAAGCCAATGCGACAACGGCGGCAAAGCATCCACCAGAGAAGAGACCTGCAGCAGCCAAGCATCCGCCGACAACTGTAGCTGCAAGTATCCACCACTAAAGCCAAACGACGGTGGCAAAGCTTCCGCCAGGAAGGATGACCCAAACAAGAATAGGACAGACCATTGTGAAGAAGGATATAAAGCACACATAGGTACAATACAAATCTCCCTTGAGGACCGACAATGAAGCAGGGATGGCGGCAATGACCGCACGGGGTCAACTAGGACGACCCTCACAGCTTGTGCATACAGGGAATGGTGGTGTCCAAAGCAACGCCTCTGGGAAGGAAATGACATACAAAGATGCCACTGTGATTTGTCCGAGGAATCGGACTTTGGGTTTTCACCTAGAGACCACATGCAACAAAGGAAGATGGATCTTCGATGACGCCTCCGAGGAGCATGATGCACGAGCATGCGCCATCGTCGTCGGCACTGGCCACAAAATGGGTAAGACTTTCGCCAAGAATCTACCGAAGCATGACATATGAGCCCCAACACGGTCGTGACCATGACAGCTGCTGCTGCCGCCACCACCACCACCAGTAGCGTGGCCTCTGCTGCCACCACCAGTGCAGCCGTCACCGCCGTTGTGGTCACCAGCACAGCTAGCACCGCCCATGCCATGGCCAGCAGCACCACCGCCGCCACTGCTGCCACTGCCAAGGTAGCATGATAGCTAATAGCCGGAGCTTGCTGGAGCCGGTAAGCCATGCCGAGCATCTGCATCCTCCATAGATCCGGGTCCCACGCACATGGATCTAGCCCCTAGAAGCACAAATTTGACTGGTGCGAGGACCACTCGACGGGGAACACAACAGGGAGGACGAGTTTAGGAGAGGAGTGGGAGGAAGAAGGGGGGAGAAGGCTGTGCGACAGCGGCCAGAACTGGGCAGCCAGGGCGGGCTCGCTTCAGGCGGCGGGTGTCGCCCCTCCGGTCACCCAGGGAGACAATACGGAGAGTTATGCATGCGGAGACATGCATCAAAACAAGGCAACCTATATGGTAGTGCTGAGAGGTACGCGCAGAGGTCATAAGCCAGTGATATGATGCTTCTCTAGCACATAATGGAAGGTTGTAGTGCAGAGTAGATTTTATGATGATGAGACAGCTGCACACAATATGGCCAGCCTTAATCTTAGCCATAAGCTCGACATAGAGGGCTGAGCCTGAGCCACAAATAGATTCAGTGATGTCAAGCGCCTTGAGTTTCTGCCTTGTATAGCTTCTCTATAATAGTTTTGCAGCCCCTCTCAGGGTTGCTCCTTTGTTGCTTCTCTTTGCCTTGTTTTGAGGCTTCTCAGTACAGCACCCCCTCTCTTCTATTTCTTGGCTCACTCTTTGGCGCCAAAGTATTTTTTACATGGTAGAGGGTGGTTAACTATATAGAAGCATATAATTGTTAACAAGTATTCTGTAATAGGGAAGTCAAAGTAGTGCGGCATGATGGGCCGACTTGTAGAAACTAGAGGACACCAACTAGCAATGCAATGCAAAGAAACTGATTTTTATGTCAAAAATATATACACTCCTACAGAAACTTATAATAATAAACCACATCTTCAAATCTTCTTTATTTCCTCTGCCTAGCTGCCTGAGATTTATTGGAATGTCTCATAATGTCATTATACCTTAGCATCTCCTGCCTCAAAAAAATTTAATATATTAAGTACATATGGGCCCTATCTGAGTGTAACACGAGTGCCAAAGCAACCTATATCACAGACTAACTCACTGCATTTAGCCCCAGGGTTTCCTCCCTGTACATATAAATGAGAATGGAATCATATGTACGTTGCTATGACTAACCGATGCTTATTATTGGACAAATAACTAACGGCTGCCTTTACTTTTTATCAACATCATCAAAAATTTGATTTCCTTACCAAATCACCTGATTCGCAAAACCTTTGAGCCATGAAGTCTTCGACATCGAACCTGCAATATATAACGATGCACATATGAAGAATAAAAAATGCTGCATAGAAAACTTCATATATATATACAAACGGCTGGTTTCAATGACGAAGGGTAGAAAGCACTTTATACAAATGATCAAGTTTCAGGCAGCACTTCATAGGGTTATCCAATCCCTTCTCTTACATTCATTTAACATCTTTTGCTTATGATATAATTTCCTCCGAACCGTTGGAAAAATCTGTTAGACCTAGACACACTATCATTTGGAATATCAGCTGTGTCAGCTAGATTATTTTATTTGACTCATATATCAAAACAGGGACCCACGGATACAATGATAATTTATTGGGATAATTTGTCTTGCCTGGCACATAAATACATTACAAAAAAACACTATATCGATTAACACTTTGTTACTTTTATTAATAAGTGCATAAGAGAATATACATGGTAAGATATAAGGGCTTAAAAAGTTTATGTATGAGTAGTCCGTCCAGAAATTAGATGCACAGTAAGGAAGCCGTGTATATATACAACCACGTCCCCCCGTCACTTTTTTGAAAAATGAAAACCTTGTAATATTTGGCAATCAATCAATTAAAAAGCAAAATATAAGAAGGCCAGGTGCAAGAGTCTCCATACCAAGCGCCATCTCTAGCTGACTTAGCTTCATACTTGGTGTGATCATCGATATAATTATTCCCTGATTTTCAAATAATGCTAACAACAATGAGCAGAAGGAAGATACATATATGATAGACAATTGTCATGGATTTGCGATGCATATCAGTTGCAAGAATAAAATCATAACATATAGCAATATCCTAAAGAATAATACTGCCCTGGAGATAATTCTCATGTTTTTGTGATGCATATCGATGTGTAGCAATATATATCCTAATAATAGAAAAGAAGTGCCTGGAAGTTATGAGGAGGCAAACATGGGCAACAAACAAGTTCATAGATCCTAAAAGGATGCAACACATTCATTTGGCATGTAAGGGGAAGTATGATGGAACTAAAAGGTTGCACGCAGAGTTACAGTTTATTATTAGCTTTTTAGCATGAAATGGAAACAAACCTTCTACGTCAGATGAATAATACAGCATTTAGGCGCTCACTATCAATTCCATGGCTCTGAGTTACATACAGATCAAGATAAGGAGCATAATACTTATATGCTCATAAATCATAACTCAGTTCACAGATTTGATCACTCGCTCACTGTGGTGTTCCGTTATTATTGCCTTCCTAAAAACCAGCGGCTAGCAGATCCACGCAAAGAATCATCAGTGATCATAGTCACAGGTAACATCGATCTATCACCTGAGGAAGACGAAGATCCTGCGTGCGTAGTGACTGTTGGCTTCAACTTGCTGAGGGAGGAGCCTCGAGCTTGCTGATGGTTGGCCCAAAACTCCCTTGTGCTTGCCGGAGCATGTGCTTCCCTGGCTCTCTTGGGGCAATGCTTGTTACGATTGTTATTAAACCAGTTGAGCACCTGCATGAGTTCCCCCCAGCCCGGATCGAGCCCCAGATCCCGAATGAAAAAGGTTTGAAATATCTGCTGGAACATCGATGCACAGAGCTAGCTAGTCATGTACCTGCTTTGACTTGACGGGAGTCATGCCAGCAAGGCCCCGGAAGTAGCTAAATTTCACAGCGAGCTCATCCATGAGGATGTGATCCAGCCTGCGACTGGTGATGGGGAACAGGCGCTTCTCCATCTCTTTCACTTCTTCCGGCAGGAATCGGAAGGGTCCCTCCATCCTGCAGGTGCTGCTTGATTGCCGATCCATCCTTCTCCGATCCAACTGCTAACTGATCGAGCCTTCAAGCGGTGGTAGATTGAAGGTTCAAGTAATAAACGATGGATGGATTACCGGAGATCGGAGATCGGAAAGGAAGGGGAAAGAGAGAAGGGTCGAGGGACGTTACCAGTGCGAGCCCGCTGCGTGCGTGCTCTACGTGCTGTGTGCACTGCTGCCAGTTGCCGTCCTCTATATCTTGCCAACGTGTTTCTCTCTCATCTGACGTGTTAGCCAGGCCACGCCACAAGGACGACAGTGTCAGATGGGGTCCACTTCTATTAAAAAAATGTCAGTTTGCTAAAGGCTAGTGCTTAAATGAGTATCACAAATGATTTTTTACATTAATTGCAGAGGTAATGAAGAAAGAAAAATAACTCATCTAAAGTAAGCCATGCTTATCAATGACCATATGATTCAGAGTTCCATTTATCCTTAAGTATAAGCTTTTCTAAAACTCAAGAAAAAAGTATAAGCATTTCTAGGAATAACAGTACTAATTATGCAGCCAGAGAAAAATCTGTCATGCCCATCGTTAAACGGCATTGTGTAATAAATTCTCAGTTCTTACATTTTGAGAGAAGTTCCAGAGGGGACGATGATGGGCGACGTCACATGGATGATTCAAGAATACTCAAATATCAAAGCTCAACTAGATTTAATTTTGACATCAAGAATAGAAGAGAAATATGATTTTCCTACTAAGGACAAGAATTAAATTTGAATATCACCACTATGGAAAATCTAGCTCATCTATATCTACTTGAAGCAATAGAGACAAAAATAGATTGTACTACTAGTATAATAGTTTACTCAAGAAAAATCTTAAATCTAGATGTCCATAAGCTACACATGAGTTGTTACCTAGTTCTCAAATATGAGTTACCATCTAATAGTCATATTAGTTGTACTGGGTAAGATATTGTAAGCATTTAGGGGTTCACTACTGGAAACCAGGACTTTGCCGAGTGTTTTTACACTCGGCAAAGAGCCTTTTGCACTCGGCAAAGCCGAGTGTGGCATCCGGTAAAG
Source organism: Saccharum spontaneum (assembly GCA_022457205.1). Classification (NCBI taxonomy): domain Eukaryota; kingdom Viridiplantae; phylum Streptophyta; class Magnoliopsida; order Poales; family Poaceae; genus Saccharum; species Saccharum spontaneum. Next base: position 20,171,703 of record CM039596.1, read on the forward strand.
TCCACTCGACAACATATTTGTCGGCAAAGGGACTTTGCTGAGTGCTTTTTATCGGGGCACTCGCCAAAATATTTTTATATTTTGCTGCGCCGTCACTCCACCGAACGTTACCAGTTACTTTGCCGAGTGCCCGTCCAGCACTTGGCAAAATGTATTTTTATTTTTTTAACTTTGCCGAGTGCCTCAGGTCCGGCACTCGGCAAAGTTTTTTCCTTTTTTTTAAAAAACATTACTTTGCCGAGTGCCGCAGGCCCGGCAATCGGCAAAGTTTTCCCTTTTTTAAAAAAACATTGCTTTGCCGAGTGCCCTAGGTCCGGCACTCGGCAAATTTTTTTCTTTTTTATAAAAAACACACTTTGCCGAGTGCCCCCTGCCCAGGCACTCGGCAAAGACCCCGAGAATTGCAATTTTTTTATATTTTTACATTCCACTGTTACAGACAATATATATATATATATATATATATATATATATATATATATATATATATATATATATATATATATATATAGTATTGATATATATTACCCTGGGTAGTGATTAATAATCAGTCCCCGAGACTAAATCAGCGAGCCCGACGCAACCCACGGGCGGTCCGCGCCGGTCACCCCCTCCTTCCCGCTCCCATCGGTCCCAGGCGAACACGGGTGTTCCCCGCGGCGGTTCCCGAGCCTCAGACGCTTCCCGCGCCGGTCTCCACCCCCACCCCACCCCACCTCCCCGGCGGTTCCCACGAGATCGAGCTGCAATGTCGCTCCGAAGCTCCCCACGATTGCTACGCTTTCTATTTCCTCTGCCCGGTCTCATCCTTCCCTCTCTCCACCGGCACCGCCCATCCGATCGCTCTCCCTGCCAACGCTGCTGCCGCGCTGGACGCCGTGTGTCCCGCGTGCCGCCTCGCAGCGCCGTGCGGCCGCAGAAGCACTGCGCAGCCCGGCCGGGCGTTCTCGTCCGCCGCTCCCCAGCATCCCGCCCGCGGCGTCGCCCAGTTTTGTGCGTGCGCAGACGCATCGCGTCGCCGGTGTTCTCCGCCGGCATCCCAGCCTCTGGACCCGCCGCGCCGCCCCTCAGCCCACGACGCTTCCCTGCTTAGCATCCTTTAGGGGACGGAGACAAATCGTCGCCAGTCGCGCCTTGCCGCCGTCGGACGCGGTCTGCTGCAGCTGCTTGAGGGTGTTGGAGAATCAGACTTACACGGCCACGGTGGGGTCCGGCAGCCGCAGCGCAACGCCGACCAAAGTTGCCGTGTCACCTCATGGTAATGGGACTTCAACTTGGCGTTAATTTCTGATTTTTCTTCCACCTGTGGTATTTTTTCACATATTAATTTCTGATTTTCTTCCGGCTGTGGGAGGTTCTTCGCCTGGAACCATGGCCACCAAGTATCCACCTCGATCTGTAGTAGCTCGCAGTTCCTCAGCTCAGTAGTTGGATTTCTTCTAATTAGTTTTCTGTGAGCTCCTCTCACACTTAAGGTGCCTCTCCACCCTCATGTTCTTTCGATTATCATGATCTTGCTCTGTTTGCGCAAATGGTTAACTGGTTATTGGATATAGGTTTTTGTCCTGATTTGTTGTGTCCGAATCCTGTTCTTCCTTTCCACGAGCTTAGTCTGCATTTATGAATCATTTTTTACAAATCTCTGATCATTCACTACAACACAAACCCCCCTCTCCCAACGTATACGCAGCAACAGAAATTAGAATCGTTGCTATTAATCGAATCGCGTCCCCTCGTCCCACCATCTCCCTTAATTTATTTATTTAACAATGCGCTGGCCCATGAACCCAGCCCGTGCATAACAGTTCCCGCTTGACCAGAGGTTTCCATCTCCTCCACGCAGATTAGGTTTCTACCTCCTCCGCACTTTTCCTGTTCGGCGGGGGCGGCGATGGCGATGGCGACGACGACGGCAGTTGCTGGTGCATGACTCGAGTATTTCATCTATGGATCCGCACCCACGGTCTTGCCCTCCTGTTACACCAGCATCATCATCCTGTTTGTGCCATTGTTCCCTCAGCAAAAACCTGCGTCAGGGCCTGCCCTCTACTGCGATTCGCGAAAACCTGCGTCAGGGTCTGCATCTCCCCTTCAAGTAAGAGGATCCGAATGTGTTATGCCTGCCCTGCTCTGAATTTACATGTTTAGATATGAATTTGTGAATTTTTTTGGTTCATTGTGTTCCCTAATAATCCGCCTCCACCATATCTGCTGAGAGCTAGGTCCCAATCTCCTTTGGTGTCCTGCGCTAGATCTATTGTATCACTCTCCTCTGACCGGATCTGGTTGATGCTGCTGCCCTCGCTCTGATGAACTTCCCATCAAGGAGTATCCTCCCTAAAATCACTAACTTTTGTTTCAATCATTGTCCAATTAATTAATTCGTTCATGCATGTGTGTGCTAAACTGGTCACAGTTGCGGTCTCATGAATGAGCTGCAGATTAGAGATCCACTACCTGGCACTCTATAGAGATGGGGGCAAATGGTTTGGTAGGTCCTGTATCTCAATTCCATAATGTTTTCTTCTCCTTCGATTTTTTTAGATGTTTTGTGATATGATTTATGAGGTAACTGAAGAACAATCATTAAGAAATTAAGGTCTGGCAAGGTACCACTATCCCTTCAAATATATACGGCTTTGTTGTCCATATATTGGCACCACTTGATTGTCCCATTAGTTATTATATGCTTGCTGACCTGATCTCTAGTTTAATATTGTTTCTAAATTTTTCTCTAATTCCACGAACAAAATTTCCATGGCTGTCTAAATTTTTTCTGTTTGTTTATGATGACAAGTCAGTCATGTACAGGAGATGGATATATGAATCTTATTCTTCTGTAGTTGTAATATGCACATAATTATCTAACATGACACCTGATGCAACCTCCATGGTAATGCTAAGACATAACCAATAGCAGTACTGTACCATGCAAAAGATCTTCGATACTCTCATTTATAGTGAAGACATCCAAAGGAAGACTCCTGTTTCTTTATGTGTTGTCATATTATTCTTTAGAAAAGTGTATGACTCTGTCATGAGGTTGTAAGTGACAGTACTTGAGACATCAGGATATTTAGATATTATCTGATTAGTTGTGGGAGAACAATTCAGGGCTTAGACCTGCTACTACAAGAACTATGGTCATCAGGAGTGTGAGCTATCAATTGAACCATGTAACTAATTAATAGGTAACTCCATATTCCTATTCATCCTTTTTTACTGCAGCTAATCCTTGTCTCACTATTACTCTAATAGTGACCATCGTAACTGAAAGCATGTATCCGTTGTTTTAGAACATACTGCATATTGAAGTGTCAGCAGCTTTCGGTACTGTCTCTGAATATCTGGGATCATGGGCATGCTGATAGCTGGTAAATTAAAAGAATGCTGCCCTTTTCTTTTTGTCAGTTTCTTTTTAGTTTCTGTTGTAGTTGCATATATTCAGCTCATAGCTTAACTGTTTTGGGAGAAAATGTTTAGAAATTTGAGTATATCAAGGTTACAGAAACCCCACTAGTAGGTCAGAATGGAACTTGTAGCCTTGTAATGGTTCTCTCCCACTTTTCATATACTTGTGCAGGTTTTCCAGTATTTACTTCACCGTTTTCCTTATCACAGAAACACTGATTCAACTCACTTCACCATCTCACTCACTCAGGAATAGTAACCCTTTCCTGCTTCTCAGGTACGTACAAACTTAACATTCTTTTGTTATGGTGTTTTCTACATTTTGTACTTTATTAATCACTCAGATGTTTTGAAACTTTCACTTGATTCGTCTGGAAAGTATCACTACTGGATAAGGATTTTTGCATGCACATTTTTCTGAGATACATATTGTCTGTTCATTAATTATGTCGGCTTACTTTCGAAATATACACATTTCAGATTGTTTCCCCCCTGAATCTGCAGCTGTAGAGACGCAATGATTGTTGTGGCTTTGCGGATAAATGATGTTTATCCTTCAAAGGAAGAGCAGGTTTTATTCAATTACTAGAATCACTCCATAATCCTTTTCAAATATTACCAGAACATAATTGAACTAGTCTTGACTTTATAGTACAGTTTGCTTGATCTGAAATTTATGTTCTTGTATTTCTTTTGGAACTAGTTTTCTTGATAATGTGCAAGTATCATATAACACCTAAATAGTAGATGTACGTACATTTTAGGAGTACTATACTGAAATGCTTTTGTACAGGTACTATATTTTTACTCTTAGTTTCCATGCAGGATTGATGAAACTCACTGGTGAGGAACGGCCGGCTGGTGGCATTCTAGAGGATTTCTTTTTGTCTTATATTTTTATTTCCATATGATCATGCACTCTGAATAAAAAATTGTGCCATATGGATTTTTTTGGATGGCACTCGTTGTAATATCCAACAATTGATTTTGAATATATTTACAAGTGTTGTTATTTCTCATGTGTGAGATGGTCTCTAATTTCCAATTAAATTGCAGATGCATTCTCTTAATTTGGCTCAAATAAAAATATATTTTAAGTGATGTTCATTACATGGCTTAATCCAAGCCAAGCATACAGCACAGATGTTGCAACAACCCCAATCTATACGTTGCAACAAATTATAGAAAGTGTTCGTATGCGGTTAGTCCAAACACATATAAGTGTTGCTATAGTCCATCAATATCTGTTGCAGCTTTGCAACGGTTATTTGTTGGTGTTACCAACGCATGTCTAAGTGTTGCAATAGACCCTTGCAACGCCACTTCTGGCAACGCATTTACTATGTGTTGGTATAGACCCTGCCAACACATATATGGACTTTTAGCAACGCATATATGCGTTGCAAAAGGGGTGGTCATTTTGTAGTGATTCTGCGGCAGTCTAGTATGTGTAGATCAATGTATCAATGTATTTTAAGATTTTATACAGACGAATGTTGTGGAAAACTGGAAATATCAATTCTGTAGTAGATATTTACTGCCTGCAAGTGTTCACACAACTCAGTTCATGCACAAATCGTAGAGAAATTATAAATTACAGCATCGACTTGTTGTGACTCCTGCCTTGTGCTACTTCCCCACATGCACAGCTTGGCTGGTGCTCTTCACATGGATTATGCTCCTAAACTCCAGAACTCAAAATCCAGTTCCTGCGCTTCGCTCTATTGAGTGCATGTTGTTTCTCTCCCACCGTTTGTAGGAGTTAAATTGTAAATTCATCTTGCGATTGTTATTTTAATCTGTCAACCAAAATGACTCTTGTGATTGTTTGGTCGTCTTTTGTTGTAGTAACAAACTATATGGCCATGAACTTTCAAATTTTGAATGAGAAGGGGTGATGGTCAGTTGAGACATCACTTATCCTTATGTGTGCTCCCGGTAATTTTTTCTTCCTGCTGTGTTGTCCTCAGTTGGATCTTCCTTCCTCTGTCTTGCAGCAACCTATGATTTTTTCTTGTTTTGAATGTGCTATGCTGGTTTCAATTTTGTAAGAGAGAAATCAAATTAGATAAATAATTTAGTGAATGGTCTCAATTGAATCAAAATGTAGTACGTCGTTTCTGGTCAATGATGAATTATTAGAGTAATGCCAAACATCTCCTCAGCTATAGGACCAGCTGCATCAGGTACAATTTGCTGACAACCCATTAGCCATTTTAACCTATGAATTTTAGTGAAATGCAGTGAATGAACCTATGAACAATTTGTGACAATAGTACAGTCTGAGTCCTGTTGAGTTTACAGATCCCTTAGGCTGGAGTTTTTATGCATATATGAATGCCTTTTATGTGTGTTGTCTGTTTCAGCCTATCGCATAACATGGTTTTTGTTGTAGGTGTGGATGATTTTTGTTGCAATTGTGATAAAAATAGCCTCTGTGGACTGTGGCACTAATTTATTATTCATGGTTCCCAGATCTCTTCCAAGCAACAAAAGTTTAGGAGAACCATGTCGACCTGCTGCTTCTATTTTATTCTTGATGTCTATATTTTTTAGTGCCACTGTCGACCTGCTGCTTCTATTTTATTCTTGATGTCTATATTTTTGGAAAACTTATTGATGGGGAAAGGGTAATTTTACCAAGTAGCAACCATGTCACAACTACTGTCTTACAATTTGTGCAGGTGTCGGAAAGATCTGGCAACTGTGTATTATGCAGCCAAGCCTACCTCATCCTTACGGGAATTACAATGCAAGCATCAGACACGTATAATTGATCTCTTTGTCTCTCTGTTTCTTTTCGGTTCAGGGTGTTATATGAGGAAAAGGTAACTAATTATAAGATTATTTAGTTGTGTGACACTACATTTATACTGTATCTGTGCATTTAATTTTGTTGTGATCTTAAATGATTCTACTAGCTACCTTCATATTTCAACAAATGTCCATGATTCTATTTTTTGGTTAGGAAATGATGCCACAGTTTGCCATGCTGTTCTAAGAGTCCACAATATACAATGAATATTTCTAATCTTGGTTCCAGATAGCTTGGAGATTAACATTGCCTCCAATACAAACATTTATTTCTTTTTGTGTATACATGGAACACTGCCATGTATACGTAATTATTTGCTAGTTGGGTGACTATCCCACTATACTAAATTTATGACTATTTATATTTTATTGACTACCTTGAAATAATTTCTTCAGATTGTAAATTTTTGGTTCCTATAAATTAGCGAATGCAGCAACTTGAGAGCTGCGGTTGGCTAGGCAATGTGTAAGTCTTCAGAGCTGCGGTTCTTATATATACACTCTAAGATCGCCTGTAGTTTAGAAAACTCATGCTTTTCTAGATTAATTTGCTGAGAATCTAATCTTATTTAGAAAGTTTAGGAAATCAACTCGATGCTAAAATCTGTAGATGATTTTGTAGTTCATATTAAGAAAGTTCACGAAACACAGATGATTACTTGTTAGGAAATGAACTTGATAACTTGATGCTAAAAATCTGCAGAATTCAAGGATATTTAGTTAATACATAATTATTATAAATTAAACTTAAAATTCAATAGGAGCTTTTTTTTGTGCAGCCATGATGTTCTCGAGTGGAGGCTTCTTTACTTCCCGTGAGTGGCGGCACCTCCCCTCCTCAACCGATGGCTGTTGTTGTTCCCATCATTATCTAAAGAAGTGGCTTCGGATTCTCCCCAACTCTTTACAGTGGCTACCACTCCCCATCATCCTAAGAGCAGGAGGTGGTGGCTAGTACCCTATTTCTCAATTGGCGGTGTGGCCACACAAGGGTTCGATGGCATGAGCAATCCATATCTTGTTAGCTTTTCCTCCACAATATGCCAGATTTCTTCGTATTAACCTCACAAATGAACTTTGTCAAGTCAGGTAGCCGGCTACCCTCTCCTTTGTTTGACTCTCCTGTTTTGTTGATGATCCACATTGGTGGCGACTGGTTGTGGTTATCGATTATTTGGTGATGCTGATGCATGCTCCATGTTTGTGTGAATCTTATACTATATTGAGGTCTCACATGATTGGTCCAAGAGTGATTTTTTTATACATTGGCAGATTGCTTCTAATATTGAAGCATGTTTACATTGGAAACAAATCCACAAGTTGTCATTAATCCATTTAGACAGTAGTTAGGATTAGTTAGGATTTAGCAGAATGATAGCATATCCGTTTTCAGTATGTGATTCCATCTTGTATAGACATCTGTTAGTTGTATATCTCTTGCATTATTATTCTGAATTTTCATTTAACATGACATGGCCTGAAATTAGGGACAGAACAGATACCTTTTTTTTAATAAGGTAGCACAATTATCTCTGTTCTGATAGTTTGCCACTGGAGTTTTAGCTTGTAAGCTGGTATCCCCAGCACAAGGTTTAAACTCACATTTGCTTAAGCACAATGTTTAAACATGAAATAGTTCCTGGTCCAATCTTTAATTCAATTTTGTTATTTTGAAAATTAGTGCTCAGTTTCATATTGGTGTCATGTCGTGGACACCTCTGGAAATAGAAATTGTGAGCAAGGGAACGTGATATTCATGTATGCAAAACCTTCCCATGCTCCTCTCAAGCAGTCAAGCTCATGTAGTTTTTACTGATTATTGATAGCCCTTCACATGTAATGAGAACATTTTCCATATTTAAACAGCTATGCTTGATTTAGTATAAAAAATACTGTTTAAACTCAGCTTATTTCAACGAACATATATGTTCCACCATAACCTGTGTTCGCTCTTGCAGGTTAGTCATACACAGCGTAGTGCCTTGCAGGATGGAGGAGATTGGTCAGCAGGGTGGAGGAGCGAATCAGGCAGGGAAGTGTAACGGAGGACGTGCGGCAGCGCTCCCTCAACCAAAAATCGGTCACGCGAGCAGGCGACATGTAGTGGAGAAGTGGAGAACGCAAGGTTGATGTGAGTGACATAGGAGCGAAGGAATTGAATTTCTCAAGGAGAATCTGCTGCGCAACTTCCCACTGAGAGTTATTCATCTGTTGGCCTCCCTCATCCGGAGAGATGTCCTCGTTGTGATCAAGCTGTGGAATGCGCACATTTGCACTGCAGATGTGTTGCATGGGCATGTGCCTCGACTCGATCTCAAGATGTCTTTACATATTGTATGTGCATTAACACGAGATTTGCAGTCTGTACGAGAAGGGCATGTGTACTTTTGGTATACATTACACTAAAACTATACTCATACTCTGGGTCACATGCATGAATGAATAAATGATCTGTTGCATAAGTTTCTGGTCTCTTGTATATAAAAATGATGTCTATCGGTATCTCAAACTATAAATGGTTAGACTTAGACATATGAAAATTCTATGAGAAGATTATGTTAAGGTATCTCTATAAATATATTTTTAACAGAAAATATGATTGCAGTATTTATTCTGGGATTTGATGAATTAACATTTCAAAAACAAGAAAAAGGGAAACAAATGGTCAGTGGTTTCAGGATTCACATCAGGCTAGTTGCAGCTAATGAATTTGCAAGCTCGCCTGCTCGACCAATGAAAGGTGACCAATGATAGGAGACAGGCACCGCGAGAGGGCACTTAACAAATCCTGCCAGACACCAACTCATGCGGCTTTGTGTGTGTTATCCTTTGCGTCACATGGCAGAGGGGGCCAGCTAGTTGCTTCTTTGCCACTGCCTTTCCCCTTCTGGGAGAAAGGGGAGAAAACTGCTTCTAAACACATGCTATATGAGAAAAAAGGGGAGAAAACTGCTTCTGAAGGTTGCCATGATAGCATGAGTTCAGAAACATCACATGTCATGGAGCACACAGTTTGCGATAGAGCAATGAACATCCTCATTGATAAACAACGGTGACCTAAAGGTCAACCAGGGCGGTAGCATCATTTAAATCAACAACTTGCTATAGTGATACATGAAGGATGACTGCAAAGACAAACTACTATCACTAAAATTACAAGTTCCTTCTGAATGCCAAGTCCAGCCCACGTTTTCCTCGCTTTGTGTACTGCTTGTCTACACAGATTGTCAGTGCTACAGACAGAGCGATGAGTGCCAGGACTGTGAAGATGAGTGCCTGCAAGGAACGATCAAAGTGAATCACTAATCAAGCTGTGGAATCGGCATGTACCATACCAATTTCTGCTTATTAATGAAATGATATGTAAGGAAAACTCTCTGTATTTGATTAGGAGGCTCCATATTTCCAGATAGACTAGCAGCACTCAAACCATGTGTAATCATGTCGGTAAAAGGTCATCCTGAATCCATTCATACTACTCAGTGGAGGTTCATAGATCACAACTAAAACTACTAAGCTTAGTAGTTGTTTTATTCATTTTATAGGTTGTTTTATCCATTAGGCTTATAATTAGTTGCATGTTCAGACGTAAACAGACTCGAGTACCTATGATACTAATTTCTTCAGAGTATGAAATCTAACACTGATAATATAGACATTCACAGAGTTGACGAGCATCTTAATTTAGTCTCCAGTGGCGGCTCCAAAGACAGAAAAAAGGGGCCTAAATAATATAATCCTAGAAATCATAGTAGCTATATAGTAATGGAAAGGCTGGCAATACAGTTTCATGATAGATACAGAGATGCACATACCAGCCAAAAGATAAAATAGAGCTGTGCTCAGTCATTTCGTCGAGCACATTGTAAGCACCTGCCAATGCGTCACTACACCCCTCATGTCGTGTTCTCGCCGCCCGCCGTGCAAGCAAGGCAACCTGCGCCCATATTACAGCAAGCAAGTAAGGTGTGGGATTTGATGCATGAGTGCCTAACCAGCAAGCAAGATGACCGCACGCGTTTTCACCTCAGCAAGGCAACAAGTAATTAAGCCCCTGCAGCTTGCGCCCCTGCAAACTGCAGCTGGGGCACCGCCTCGCCGGGGTCGGAGCTCGCCAACGGCCAAGTCGCCAGCTGCCCTGCTCAAAGTGTCAGAGTTGGGACTCGGGAGTCCGTCGGACGCCGCAACGCCGACGCGGGCGGGAACAGGAAGAGGCGCGCAGCTTCTGGTATCCGGTGACGGGCTGGTTCAGAGGAGCTATGACTTGGGCCGCGACGACCTTCTCCCTAGACATTTGGGGGAGCTCGGCATCGGGCAGGTCGCGGGCGCCGCTCGTCTATGCGTGCTGGTTCGGCTGGGCGGCTGCTGGCATCGTGCGCGCGCGACGACGGCAGGGCGGAGGCGGCAAAGCGGGAGGCTGAGGCTGTGGAGGAGGAGGAGGAGGCCTACCTCCCGGGATCCGCCATGGCAACCGCCGCAGCCGCCGGATCCAGGGCGCGGTGGGCGTGGGGTGCGGCTGCTAGAGAGGAGGTCACCTGAGGGAGGCCAAATCCGCCGGATCCATGGCGCGATGGGCCCCGGCCGCTGAGGAGGAGGTCGCCGGAGGGAGACTGGATCACACCGGGGAGAGAGAGACCGAGAGAGAGGGAGAGGAGAGAAACCGAGAGGGACCCGAGGGAAGACAGCGTCGGTACTGTGTGGAGAGTGGGGAGAAGTCGTGGCTCGCGGACGATGTGCGTCGGTTGCCTCGGATGCGTCGATTGCCTAGTGCGTGTGGTCGCCAGGGGGCAGGATGGGGCCCGCTCGGGCTTGGCTGGCTCGGACGCTCGGGCGTGAGCGGGCTGTGGCGGGGGGACTCGGGTACTAAATATTAATCACTACCCTGGGGAGTAATTATAGCGCAGTCCTCTCTCTCTCTATATATATATATATATATATATATATATATATATATATATATATATATATATATATATATCAAAAGCACACGCATAATTTCATAAATCCATCAGAAATACATCACAAATCCTCTAAAGTTCAACATTACAAGTTTATTATTACATGTTCAACATCACAAAGTTCAACATCTCTACTGCGGCGGCGGCAGAGAGTGCAACTGTTTTCTCTCGGACTACAGTGACGGACCAGACTGTGGTGTAGGGTTGACGGGATCAGCCCTTGGTGACACGACAGCGGGGTTATTTGAACCCGCCGATGGAGAGTGCACAAAAGAAGAGATTGCATGTGTTAGACTCAAAATTGAAAATTTCGGCAGCACCTCCCCTGCACGGGGAGGATTCCAACCTGCAAGAAACAACGGCACGAAGGCCGACAAAACAACGGCACGAAGGCCGACAAAACAGTGGCACGAAGGCCGACAATCCCAACGGCACGAAGGCCGAAAATCACAACGGCACGAAGGTCGACAATCCCAACGGCACGAAGGCGTACTCACAGGTGTGAACTGTCGAATCGGAACTGGAGCTGGCATCCGCACTTGAACACCCGATGCTTGCCCAGTGATTTGCATGATTTGGAACATGTCCGCCATCTGCTTCTGTGTGGCCTCCAACTGAGCGGTCAGGAGCGCTTGTACATCCTTTGTCTCTGGCAGCGCATCCTTTGTATCTGCCAGCTTGGCCTGTAGTGTTTCAATCACATGTTTTAGTATTGTAAATCTGATCAATATGTGTAAAGTTCAATGTACGACGAGTGAAACCGGAATTACCTGAAGTTCATCGACCCGCGACAGTGTTGGAGTAGGCCGTGCACATATGGTAAGGCTTCTGGACGTGCTCTGTGCCCTCACGTCGGAGAGAGAGGGTGCAGAGCTCGAGGAGTCGGCGCCGTCTACAATCCACAACCACCCGTGCTTCCTGCCTTGCCCCAGCCTCATGATCACCTCTATCTCAAGGGGCTCAGTGCTCAGATTGAGCTTTGAGCCACGGAGCGCCCGAACCGCCTCCGCGTAGTCTCGGACCTTAGCGTGGACAATGGGGTCAGAGTAAGCCTCGGCAGAGGCATCCGGGTTGAAGATGACATCGGATTTCACCAGGCCCATGTGGGACACAACCCATGCCGTGAACTTCGACACCGGCTGGTCCGGGTGTGCCACCTCCTGCGAAAAATACGGGCAAGATGATTAGAAATCAGGCAAAATTGAGCGTTAGAATAGATAAATGACATCTCATACGAGTGCCCGCTTGAATGCGGGGAGGTTGCGGCTGCCTTGTTGGTGAGTTGGACCGATCTTTAGTGCCCGCTTCCGCTTGCCTGTCCACGATCCTCGACCATGCCGCTCTATGCGACATGCACCACGAGGTAGGCACCTACACATCATCAAGTGTTTGACATATAAGAAGATCAATTATGGACCTACTAAATCTCATAACGAATCAATATTATCCACGTACCTGAAGGTACTGCTCCTTGGTCAGTGCCACCTTTCTTGCACCATCTTTCTTGAGGGGCTCTTTCTTGATGGACCTATAGTAGTCGACGTGGGCCTGGAGTCGCGCCTCATGAATCATGTCACTGACGCGCTTCTGACAGGCTCTGTGTGCCGTCCGATCCGCCATCTCCTCTCGACCGTCTTCTGGCTTGAAGTACCTCTGCATACAAACACGATGTATTCGTTCATTATTTCAATAAAAGACTTAACCAATGGAGGAGATGTATTGGCCTTCATTGTGAGACACTTACCCAAAACTCCACCAAAACCCGCTCCTGCTTGTTGTCCTGCTCGTCATCCGAGCCGAGCTTGTACCTGTCCCACGACCAGGCCGGTTGAAAGCCCAAGTTTTGTTTTGGTAATTAATGACAGCAAGTTGCTAATGCTATTGTATCAAGTGTGATTAAGCTAGGCGTAAGCAACATGTGATGGAGGTGGAAATGGCATGGAGAGATGGCCACAAGATCACATGTTTTGGTGCTTGAAATGATGAGCAAGATCATGAAGGAATGCACATAAAATGATGAAAATGATGATCAAGTGGAAGAGAAGGATCTAAGAGCGCAAGGCAAAGGTATAACCATAGGGTTTTCCTTTTGCTGGTCTAAGATGAGTAGAGAAGTGATTGACCGGGTTTAGGATACATAGCCAATTATCAAGAGGGGCAATCACGGTTAGCTCGGGAATCAAGTGCCACTAGATCAATGTCTTGAGCATATGCATTAGGATCTAGTAGAGAGCTAACATAACGCCTTGAAAAATGTTTGTGAAATGCTAACACATATACACTTGGTGGTGTTAGCACATTTGCGAAGGCGGTGGAGTTTGAGCGGTAGAGAGGGGTTTGGAATTCGGCGCTTTTTGGAGAAGTGAAACGCCTATTTTCTACTGCGCCGGAAGTCGAAAAAGAAACAGAGGCGAACGACGGTCACTGTGGTGACTGGACGCGGTCGCGGTTTGACCGGACGTGTCCGGTCAGTTCTCAACAGCTGTCAGGCGCGCGCGTGCTAGGGTTTGCAACCGGCGCGTCTGGTCCATCACGGGACCGGAGCGTCCGGTCAGGCACCTAGAGGGACTGAGCTGGTCGTTGAGCCGACCGGACACGCGGCGTGTCCGGTCACGTGCGATCAGACGCGTCCGGTCGTGGTGGGAGCTTACTGGACTCTGACCGGATGCCGGGTGCAGCGCGTCCGGTCAAATGATAGAGCGCGTCTGGTCACGGCAATGGTAACTTTTGACGCGCTCTGTTCACGCTTGTCCTATAGTGACCGGACACGTCCGGTCACCCTAACCGGTGCGTCCAGTCAGTGCGTTTTTCACTGCGTCGTCCAGTAACGGCTAGCTGTGTACCCCTTCACTATAAATAGATGATGTCCGGGGCTTGAGGGTAACTCTTGCACATTTTGAGACCTAGAGACATCTTTTGAGCTAGAGAACAACCCCTCTACTCATCTCTTTGCTTAGTTGCACATCTTGAGGGAGATTGAGTGAGATTCAAGTGCATTTCTTGAGAGTTGCATTCTAGAGGCACTTAATCTTCGAGTTGCTGCGGATTTCTTGTTACTCTTCCGTGTTTCCCGACACGGTTGATGGCTTGGAGCAGCGGAGGTGATTGAGCTCACAATTGAAGATTGTTGGAGCCCTCACCAAGTGTTGTAAGGGGTTCTTGATCCTTCCCTGCGGGAATTCACAAATTAGATACTCTAGTGGAGCTCGTGGCTTGGAGGATCCCCATCTTGTGTGCGGTTGTGCGGCGCCCGCTGAGGGCTCGACTCTTGATAGTGAATTAGCTCGCGAACCGACAAGTGGGTGCATCGCCACAACGAGGAGTAGCTTACCGGGAAGCAAGTGAACCTTGGTAAAAATCTTGTGTCATCTCTTTGCCGAGGATTTCTCTTGTGGTTGTTCATTGTGATTGATTCTTCGAGTGCATTACTTCTCTACATCGTTGGTATAAGAATCAAGTCACTTGCTCTTTACTTTCTTGTACTAGTCCTAGTGTAGTTTGCTTAAGTGTAGCTTTTATCACATAGGAGTAAGTAGCTTAGTGTTTTAGTCTTGTTGGTGTGTATTAGAGATCATAGCCTTGTTTCACTAGAATTGTATAGGTGGCTTGCATAGTGTAGTTGAGCTAGAGCTAGAATTAGCTTAGCCATCTTTTATACTAACGTGGTTGTTTAAGTGAAGCTTGTAGATTTTTAAATAGGCTATTCACCCCCCTCTAGCCATTTGGACCTTACAAGTGGTATTGGAGCTGAGACACCATTTATTTGAGGCTTAACAACCTACGGTGAAAAAGAAATGGCTCAATTAAGCTTGCACATCAACAACACCAAGAAAGCACCTCACTTTGATGGCACAAATTATGCATATTGAAAGGTTAAGATGACCGCACACCTCAAGTCAATCAATAGAGAAGTGTGGAAGGTCACCGAAACAAAATTTGAGATTGCTAATCCGGAAGCACCTACACCGGTGGAAGAGAAGAAGCTCCAATGCAATGACATTGCCATTAGTGCTCTTCATGAGGCACTAGATGACAAGACCTTTGAGCAAGTGAAAAACATTGAGATTGCTCATGATGCTTGGGCCAAGCTAGAAGAAACTTTTGAGGGCACCGAAGGCACAAAGACCGCTTCAAGATGCAAGAAGATGAGAGTGTACCAAGAAATGTTTCATCGGTTGCAAGTCATTGTCAATGAGCTCAAGGCACTTGGTGAGGAGGTCAAGGACAACCAATTCTCTATGAAGTTCTTGAGAAGCTTGCCCAAGAGATTTGATACATTGATCACCATGCTAGTGAGGACTACATTGAAGGATTCAACTCCTCAACAAGTATTCCAAGAAGTGATGACCGATGATTCATATAGAGAAGATGATGAGAAAGAGGAGTTGGTCAAAAAGAAGAAGAAGGAAAGTGAGAAGAAGGATGATGAGAAGAAGAAGAGTGTGGCATTCAAAGCCTCCACATCCAAGGGCAAATCCAAGATTGAATCATCAAGTGATGAAGACTCAAGCTCTTGTGATAGTGATGACATTGATGAGAAGATGACTCTTTTTGTCAAGCAATTTGGCAAATTCATGAAGAAGAAGGGCTTTCGTGCAAGGAGGAAGAACTCATCCAAGAAGAATGAGCATACCATGAGATGTTTTAGATGCCATAGCAAGGACCATCTCATTGCAAAGTGTCCTTATGATAGTGATGATGAAGATGCTATCAAGAAGGAGAGGAAGAAGCAAAAGAAGAAGCAATAAAAGAAGGAGAGTTCTCATAAGAAGAAGAATGATTCTCATGTTGCTACATGGGATAGTGATGACTCCTCAAGCGATGATGAGGATGACAACAAGAGCAAGAAGAAGGGACATGCTAGCATTGCCATCCAAGAGAAGGTCTCCCTCTTCGACACTCCATCGTGCTTCATGACTAAGGCCGCTAAGGTATCATCCAATGATGAGAGTGATCATGATAATGCTAGTGATAGTGATAGTGAAGAAGAAGAATTCACTAAAGATGAACTAATCACTATGCTAGAAGATTGCACTCAACATTTTAAAGAATCTAGAAAGGAGTGCAAGGGCTTGCTTAAGGAAAAGAAAAACGTTATGGAAGAACTTGATGAGCTTAGAGCATCTTATGAGAGTCTAGAGGTAGACCATAAGAAGCTTCAAAAGTCTCACACTAAGCTTGAAGAAGCTCATTCTTCTCTAGTTGAAAAATGTGAAAACATGCCAACAAATATTGAGAAAGCTAAAACTTGCAACATAGGCATATCTTGTGATATAATTGATGAATCTTGTCATAAGCCTATTGTTGTTGCTCCCACTAACCCTTCAAGTAGCTCATCTACATCATCCTCATCTAGTAGTGATGGTTTCACTTGTGACTCCACACTTATAGTTAAAAATGAAAATCTCAAGAAGGAAGTAAAAGAGCTCAATCACACATTAGCTAAGTCTTATGGTGATGAGGACCGCCTGCTTATGTGCTTGGGTAGCCATGGCTTCTCTCTACAAAGAGGGATTGGGCTATAACCTCAAGAAAGGCAAGGCCGCTTTTGCTCCTCACAAGACTCGTTTTGTGAAGAACAATGGTACCTATTGCAAAAGTTGCAAGCAAGTTGGTCACATAGAGCAACATTGCATGAACAAGAAATCCAATGCTAATGTATCCTCAATTAAGTTTGATTCTTTCTATATGCTTACCTAGGGTACAAATGGTGTTCATGCTAAGTTCATTGGTGCACCATGGATGGGCTCAAAGAAGAAAGCCATTTGGGTACCAAAGAGCTTGGTCACTAACCTTGGAGGACCCAAACAAGTTTGGGTACCTAAAAGGAATTGATCTTGTCTTGTAGGTCAATTACAAAGCCGGAGGAAGGCATTGTGTGCTTGATAGTGGGTGCACTCAACATATGACTGGGGATTCTTGTATGTTCAAATCAATTGATACAAGTCAAAATGGTGGTTTTGATGATATCACTTTTGGCAACAACAAGAAAGGCAAGGTCAAGGGGCTTGGTAAAATTGCTATCTCAAATGACATGAGCATATCTAATGTGTTGCTAGTTGAGAGCTTGGATTTCAATCTTTTATCAGTGGCACAACTTTGTGATCTTGGCTTCAAGTGCATATTTGGTAGTGATGATGTTGAAGTCATAAGTGTTGATGGATCAAATTTGATATTCAAAGGATTTAGACATGGTAGTTTATACTTGGTTGACTTCAATGATAGTGAGACATAATTGACATCATGCTTGCTTAGCAAATCTAGTATGGGTTGGTTATGGCATAGAAGGCTTGGTCATGTTGGAATGAAATAATTGAACAAACTTTTGAAGCATGACTTAGTTAGAGGCTTGAAGGATGTCACCTTTGAGAAAGATAAACCTTGTAGTGCTTGTCAAGCCGGCAAACAAGTTGGAAATGCACATCCTAGTAAGAGTGAAATGAACACATCAAAGGCATTTGAGCTATTGCACATGGACTTGTTTGGG
The DNA here is from genome assembly GCA_022457205.1 of Saccharum spontaneum. Lineage (NCBI taxonomy): Eukaryota > Viridiplantae > Streptophyta > Magnoliopsida > Poales > Poaceae > Saccharum > Saccharum spontaneum. The sequence continues at coordinate 20,189,373 of CM039596.1, forward strand.
CCAACAACATATACTAGCATTGGTGGCAACAAGTATGGTTTTGTGATTGTTGATGACTACACTAGATACACTTGGGTGTTCTTTCTCTGTGACAAGAGTGATGTTTATGATCTATTCAAATCTTTTGTCAAGAGGGTGCAAAATGAGTTTGAGACTACCATCAAGAAGATTAGAAGTGACAATGGTAGTGAGTTCAAGAACACAAGAATTAAAGATTTGTGTGATGATCTTGGTATTGGACATCAATTCTCACCAACATACACTCCTCAATCCAATAGTGTAGTTGAAAGGAAAAATAGAACCTTGATTGACATGGCTAGATCAATGCTTAGTGAATACAATGTGAGTCATTCATTTTGGAGTGAAGCCATCAACACGGCTTGCTATTGTAGCAACCGTCTCTATTGCCATGGAAAGCTTGGGAAGACACCATATGAGCTATTAAATGGAAGAAAGCCCAACATTGCATACTTTAGAGTGTTTGGATGCAAATGCTATATTCTCAAGAAAGGCACTAGATTGAGCAAGTTTGAAAAGAAATGTGATGAAGGATTCTTACTTGGTTATTCTACCACAAGCAAGGCATATAGAGTTTGGAATCTCACAAATGGCACCTTGGAAGAAGTTCATGATGTTGAGTTTGATGAAACCCAAGGATCGCAAAATGAAGCTCAAAATCTTGATGATGTGAGAGGAGATCAATTGGCAAATGCAATGAGAAACATGGACATTGGTGATGTTAGGCCAAGGCAAGTTGATGATGATGATGATACTCATGTGATCAACCAAAATGTGCAAATTAATACAAATCAAGCAAGCTCTAGTGGTTCTCATGATGAAGTGCAAGATCAAGGTCAAGCTAGTGGAAGTAACCAACTCCCAATACTACAACCTATCAACATTGCAAGAGATCATCCGTTGGACCAAGTTATTGGTGGAATTCAAAGTGGTGTTCAAACTAGATCAAAATTAGCATCCTTTTATGAGCACTACTCATTTGTGTCACTTGAAGAACCTAAGAAAATAGAAGATGCATTGAAAGATTCCGATTGGGTAAATGCCATGCATGAAGAGCTAAACAACTTCACTAGAAATCAAGTTTGGGAACTTGTTGAGAGGCCAAAGAACTGCAATGTGAATGGTACTAAGTGGGTATTTAGAAACAAGCAAGATCAAGATGGCATGGTTGTGAGGAACAAACCAATATTAGTAGCACAAGGTTACACACAAGTTGAAGGTCTTGACTTTGGTGAGACATATGCACCGGTTGCAAGATTGGAGGCAATTAGAATCTTATTAGCATATGCTTGTGCACACAACATCAAGCTCTATCAAATGGATGTCAAAAGTGCATTTCTCAATGGCTACATCAATGAAGAAGTTATGTTGAGCAACCTCCCGGTTTTGAAAATGACATGAAGCCTGACCATGTTTTCAAGCAAAAGAAGGCATTGTATGGTTTGAAGCAAGCACCTAGAGCTTGGTATGAGAGATTGAGGGACTTTCTTCTCTCTAAAGGGTTCAAGATGGGAAAGGTTGACACCACTCTCTTCACCAAGAAGCTTGGAAATGACTTGTTTGTGTTACAAATCTATATATGTTGATGATATTATTTTTGGATCAACAAATTAAAACTTTTGTAAAGAGTTTGGAAAAATGATGGCTAATGAGTTTGAGATGTCTATGATTGGAGAGCTTAGTTACTTTCTTGGCCTTCAAATCAAGCAAATGAAAAATGGCACTTTTGTAAGTCAAGGGAAGTACATCACGGACATGATCAAGAAATTTGGATTGCAAGATGCTAAGCAAATGAGTACACCAATGGGCACAAATGATCAATTGGGTGTTGATGCTAGTGGCAACATGGTAGATCAGAAGCAATACCGGTCTATGATTGGAAGTTTGCTCTATATCACCGCTTCTAGGCCGGATGTAATGTTTAGTGTGTGCAAGTGTGCAAGATATCAAGCTTCACCTAGAGAAAGTCACTTGAAAGCAACCAAGAGGATATTGAGATGTCTTAAGGGCACTCATGATGTTGGATTATGGTTTCCAAAGGGGTCTAATTTTGAGTTCATTGGATATTCAGACTCCGACTATGGTGGATGCAAGATTGATAGAATGAGCACAAGTGGCACTTGTCAATTGCTTGAAAGGTCTCTTGTTTCATGGTCATCAAAGAAACAAAATAGTGTTGCACTATCTACCGCCGAGGCCAAATATATTAGTGCCGGTATTTGTTGTGCACAATTGCTTTGGATGAAGGCCACTTTGAATGATTTTGGAATTAAGTTCAAGAATGTGCCATTGTTTTGTGACAATGAAAGTGCAATCAAGACGACACAAAATCCGGTACAACATTCAAGAACCAAGCACATTGATATTAGGCATCATTTCATAAGGGACCATCAACAAAAGGGTGATATTAGCATTGAGAGGATTGACACCGAAAATCAACTAGACGACATATTCACAAAGCCACTTGATGAAAAGAGATTTTACAAGTTGAAGAATGAATTGAACATACTTGACTTCTCCAACTTGAGACGAGTGCACCCCCACATTCCTATATGACATGCCTCTCCTCCGACATAGCAAGGTAAAGTTGTTTGACATATCATCCATACTTTGCTAAGGACATGTTTAGAACATATAGACATTTTTGCATGACAAATAAGCTCATTCATGAAAATCAATTGATTTTCATGTATATATGGTACCACTATTGCTTCTATGTTTGTTTGATCTAGTGGTAGCATATGACATGTTTGTGGGCTTGCAAACCTAGTGTTGAATCTAGAAAATGAGCTCATGATGTGTAATTCAACATGGTCAAGATAACCCTTATACTTTATGAGGTGTGAAGAAGCTTGTCCTTGGATCAAACCGAATTACATATTCTAGGCAAGTGATCTAGATTGAACCATAATTTGGACCCCCTCATATTGATTGACTTGACTCTCACTAAATTTGGCACTTTTTTGGTGATTGTTGACAAAGGGGGAGAGAAAAGTCACAAAGATAAAAAGTTAAATTGCAAAGAGGGAGAAAGATATAGTAAGGGGGAGAGAAATCAAAGTTATGACATTGGAAAGGGATCAATTAAAATTGAGCACACAAGTAGGGGGAGCAAGCTCATGAATGTTTTGTTGCATTTGTATGTGCATTAACATGATGTATTGTTGCATTGCAAAGATTAAATTCATATTCATGATTGTATGGTGTATGCTAGAAATAGAACATGAATGATGATTTGTTGAGAGTAGCTTTATAAGTGGTATCTAGACACCTTTGCTTATAATGTTGATCTCACGGGGTACTTTAGTGTTTGTGATCTTTACAAGTGATATATTACAAGTGGTGTCCAGCTACATCGATGCTAAGGATGGTATATAAAGGAAACTCCGATTAGTATCACGCTTCAAAGGTCCATTCTATATACCTTGGCATCAATTTGATAGTAGTAACTCTCCCAAAATTCAAATCCATACATATGTGCACAATTGAACCAAACTCATGAAAGCACATATATACGGGGAGCTAATACTATCAAAATTGAAAATTGATTTCATTTCATATCTTTGTGATGGTTGTCATCAATTACTAAAAAGGGGGAGATTGAAAGCCCAAGTTTGGTTTTGGTAATTAATGACACCAAGTTGCTAATGCTATTGTATCAAGTGTGATTAAGCTAGGCATAAGCAACATGTGATGGAGGTGGAAATGGCATGGAGAGATGGCCACAAGACCACATGTTTTGGTGCTTGAAATGATGAGCAAGATCATGAAGGAATGCACATAAAATGATGGACATGATGATCAAGTGGGAGAGAAGGATCTAAGAGCGCAAGGCAAAGGTATAAGCATAGGGTTTTCCTTTTGCCGGTCTAAGATGAGTAGAGAAGTGATTGACCGGGTTTAGGATACATAGCCGACTATCAAGAGGGGCAATCACGATTAGCTTGGGAATCAAGTGCCACTAGATCAATGTCTTGAGCATATGCATTAGGATCTAGTAGAGGGCTAACATAACGCCTTGAAAAATGTTTATGAAATGCTAAAACACATACACTTGGTGGTGTTAGCACATTTGCGAAGGCGGTGGAGTTTGAGCGGTAGAGAGGGGTTTGCGGGAAGTGAAACGCCTATTTTCTACTGTGCCGGAAGTCGAAAAAGAAACGGAGGCGAACGACAGTCACTGTGGTGACCGGACACGGTCGCGGTTTGACCGGACACGTCTGGTCAGTTCTCAACAGCTGTCAGGCGTGCGGGTGCTAGGGTTTGCAACCAGCGCGTCTGGTCCATCACGGGACCGAAGCGTCTGGTCAGGCACCCAGAGGGACTGAGCTGGTCGTTGAGCCAACCGGACGCGCGGTGCGTTTGGTCACGAGCGATCGGACGTGTCCGGTCATAGTGGGAGCTTACTAGACTCTAACCGAACGCTGGATGCAGTGTGTCCGATCAAACGCTGGAGCGCGTCCGGTCACGGCAATGGTAACTTCTGATGCGCTCTGTTCACGCTTGTCCTGTAGTGACCGGACGTGTCCGGTCACCCTGACCGGTGCGTCTGGTCAGTGCATTTTTCACTGCGTTGTCCAGTAACGGCTAACTGCGTACCCCTTCGCTATAAATAGATGATGTCCAGGGCTTGAGGGTAACTCTTGCACATTTTGAGACCTAGAGACATCCTTTGAGCTAGAGAACAACCCCTCCACTCATCTCTTTGCTTAGTTGCACATCTTGAGGGAGATTGAGTGAGATTCAAGTGCATTGCTTGAGAGTTGCATTCTAGAGGCACCTAATCTTCGAGTTGCTGCAGATTTCTTGTTACTCCTCCATGTTTCCCGACACGGTAGACGGCTTGGAGCAGCAGAGGTGATTGAGCTCACAATTGAAGATTGTTGGAGCCCTCACCAAGTGTTGTAAGGGGTTCTTGATCCTTCCCTGCGGGAATTCGCAAATTGGATACTCTAGTGGAGCTCGTGGCTTGGAGGATCCTCATCTTATGTGCGGTTGTGTAGCGCCTGCCGAGGGATCGACTCTTGATAGTCGATTAGCTCATGAACCGACAAGTGGGTGCATCGCCATAACGAGGAGTAGCTTGCAGGGAAGCAAGTGAACCTCAGTAAAAATCTTATGTCATTTCTTTGCCGATGATTTCTCTTGTGGTTGTTCATTGTGATTGATTCTTCGTGTGGATTACTTCTCTACATCATTGGTATAAGAATCAAGTCACTTGCTCTTTACTTTCTTGTACTAGTCCTAGTGTAGTTTGCTTAAGTGTAGCTTTTATCAGATAGGAGTAAGTAGCTTAGTGTTTTAGTCTTGTTGGTGTGTATTAGAGATCATAGCCTTGCTTCACTAGAATTGTATAGGTGGCTTGCATAGTGTAGTTGAGCTAGAGCTAGAATTACCTTAGCCATCTTTTATACTAACGTGGTTGTTTAAGTGAAGCTTGTAGATTTTTAAATAGGCTATTCACCCCCCTCTAGCCATTTGGACCTTACACCGGTGACCACGTCCCATCTTTCAGCTTCACAAGGCCAGGGAAGTGTTTCCTGCATAGACATCCCAGGATGGTAGTTGGGTGTGTGGGGGGGGGTCAAGAGCACCTGACCAAAGTATCCAGCCCCTGCATAAGTGATTAAGAAAAAATAACAGTTTCTCTATTGATTCTCAATGTATCATATGAAGTACTAGTGATAACATCTATAGTTACTTACCTTCTTCCCACAGGACGAACCACTGGGCGTTGGTCAGGAAGCGGAACCAAAGGAAGGCTTGTGGGACCTCGCAGGTAGGGAGTCGACTGAGCAGAACTGTTGTCCTCTGTCTGCTGAGTCGACGGAGTGTCTATGCTCATGCCCGTGGCTGCCGCATGGTCCTCCAAGGTTGGAGACGGGTCCTCCTATTGGTCGAGAGCTAGGGGAGGAGTCGGGTCACTCTTGGTCCGACCACGGCCCCTCCCCCTCCCCCTCCCCATGCCTGCTCTCACCGTTGGGGCCAAAGACGTCCCCTCACCTCCCGCCGCTGGGCACAGCCTCTGGTACGCTGAGAGCACCTGCCTCGGTGTACGGTCCATCGCCATCTTTGTTCTGTCACTTGCAATGTACAAAGAGTGAACAACAAGCGTTAGTATATACATTACAAATAGTTCAAAATGAATAAACATAACAAAATTTAATAAAAATCATAGTATTACATGCTTTAGGAATAATCTTCATAATTGGGGTCATAGGTCTCGTCATCACTGTCAAAATTGTCCAAATGGGCAACACTATCCGAAGGTTCTGTGTCTTCTTCATCCTCTTTGCCTAAATGGAATCGCTCAAGCATTTGAATGTCCTTCAGATTTAGCACTACATCTCCAAGGTCCTCTTCATCAACCGTTTCATTGTCTACTTCCATGGTGGTGCTCACACTGGGTAAGACTATCTCAAAGCTCCCTTGTAGCCCATCCGCTTGATAGAACTCTCCATCATATGTGTCTATGTTGAGGAAGGTGTAATCTTCATCGTTTGGAACAACTAGTTTACCGTGCGAAGATACCTGGTGCACAATAGACCAACCCTTAAGATGGTCTTTGTCTTGGCACGTGTATGGCGCATGATACACCTGCACGGCATGTTGAGCCACAATATAGATATCTTTTCCTTCATAGACGGAATCATGTCTAATCTTGACTAGCCCAAGATGAGGGGTCCGCCTCGTTTGTCTAGGATCAAACCAGTGGCACTTGAATATGATAGGAGTAAGAGGTACTCGGCCCTCATATTCAAATTCATAGATCTCCTCAATTATTATGTAGTATTCAACACCATTAGTGCCCTATGTAAAAACTTGTCTGTTGGTGGTTTTCCGACTGGGCCGGAGCTACTCGTGTCTTGACGTGTGGAAGCGATATCTATTCACGTCATAACCGGTATATGTCTTCACCCTTAACTTGAAGCCATTTGCAACCTATCTCAACTCGTCACTTATGGACGCATTGGTCTGCGCCTGCAAGCTCAAGCATGATACATCGTTATAATCTTAGAACATACGAGGTACTAAGGAATATCGACAAATGTACGAGCTAAGTTGGAAAGTACCTTTTGTTTGAACCAATCAATGAAATCAAGCCTCCCAGCTCCCGCGCCCTCTGAAAGAAGGGTATCATGTTCGTGCGGGGTAGGATCCCTTTGTTTATGCCACTCTTGACGAACAAATTCCCTGTACCAGAGAGAATCAATGAGGTTCGATATAGAATAGTGACGTCGTATTGAAACAAGTTCGATGAGAACTTACTTAATGAATGGCTGAACCTCAATAAGGTTGGTGAACACATAAGTGTGATTCTACGCCACTCTTCTGGATCCAATCTCTTTGGGGTCGATCCACTTGCGCTGCCTAGTTGTCCTTTGAAAAGGCTAAGGGTCAATTCAACTTCACCAGCATTGTAACGAGGGGGTGGATTATACTTGCTAGGAAGGTTCGGCTTGTAGTAGGATGTCATGAAGTTTGAAACCTCCTCCTGACAATGTTTTCCTAAACGCTAAACGGTAAACAGTCGGTCACCCTTCGTTTAGCATTTAGACCGTTTAAACGGTGTTTAAACGGAGTTAAAAGGCCTAAACAGTTTTGTACAATAATAATAAAATATACATATTTATGTAGGTAAAAATAAAATTTGCTAGAACCCATACATATTTACACATGTAAAAATGAAATATTCTATCAAATAATCTTATTGGAAGAAATCTAAATCCCACAACACTTCATATAATTACAATGTTAATTAGTTTCATGTTGATTGTGATAGACGTAGTCCTTTAATTCACTTAATTATGGATTAAATGGTTGCTTAGCTCATTTAATCATGTTTAATCTAATTTTGTTTAGACCATTTAGACGGGATTGAACGGTTTAAACGGGTTTAAACGGCCCAACCGTTTAATTCACCGTTTAGGTCCTAAACAACACGGCTGACTTCTGTTTACCGTTTAAACGGTGTTTAAACGGACTAAACGGCCGTTTAGGCGAACAGTGCCTCCTGAATGCTTGCCTCTACAATGGAAGCCTCAATTCTGGCTTTATTTGTACATTTCTTGCGAAGAGTCTTTAGACATCTCTTGATTGGATAGCACCAACGGGCCTGTACGGGCCCCCCAACCGTGCCTTGCTTGGGAGGTGCACAATCAGATGCTGCATCAACAAGAAGAAGCCGGGTGGAAAGATCTTCTCAAGCACTTCCCTCCTTTGACCTATTTTTAAGACATAGGGGGCCTTAGGCCTTCTCCACTACTTTCCTGTTACAGGATGCTGCATCTCTAGGTTTGGCCTATCACACAACGTTGCTAGGTCCACTCTAGCCTTAGAGTTGTCCTTAGACTTGTCAGTGTCCATGAGCATCGCCCAAAGTGCCTCGACGATATTCTTTTCAGTGTGCATGACATCAATGTTATGGGGCAGTAGGAGGTCATCGAAATAGGGAAGCCTCGTCAAGCCAGACTTATGAGTCCACATATGTTGCTCACCATATCCCACGAAACCACCATCTTTGTTGGGCACGAGAGCCTCTATCTGAGCACGAACCTCTTGCCCAGTCCTCAAGCGCGGTCTAGGATCTGTCACTTTGACACCTTTTGTAAAGCTCTTGACGTCATGTCTGAATGGATGGTCAAGGGGGAGGAATTGATGATGTTTGTCGAACGATGAATACTTGCCACCCTTCTTCAACCATATGAACCTCACAGCTTCCTTGCATAGTGGACATGGCAACTTCCCCTAAACACACTAGGTGCACATCAACCCGTACGTCAGGAAGTCGTGTAGGGAGTAGTGGTGCCAGACGTGCATTTTGAAGCTTGTCTTCTAGCTTGATCGTATGTCCACACCCCTTTGACCCAAGCATCGATCAACTCATCTATCACAGGCTCCATGAAGACAACCATATTACTCCTTGGGTGTCCTGGGATTATCAACGACAGGAACACGGTATGCCGTTGAAAGCAGACACTGGGGGGAGATTGAGGGGGATGACGAACACGGGCCAACATGTGTATGGTGCAGTGATCATACCATATGGATTGAACCCATCTGTTGCCAACGTGACACATACATTACGAGCCTCCTCTCCTTTCTGAGGATGTCACGCATTGAAGTACTACCATGCATCAGCATCGGATGGATGTATCATCTTCTTAGGATTGTACCGCTTCCCATTTTTGTGTCATGTCATCTGTTTCACGGTTTCCTTGGTCATGAACAGCCGTTGGAGCCTCGCTAGGAAGAGAAGGTGTCGTAGGACTCTCATGGGGATCTTAAGTTGCTTCTTCTGGCCATCGCCTGAGTCTACCTCCACGTACCTAGAGGATTTACACTTCGGGCAGTACTTTACATCCACGTGTTCTTTCCTAAATAGGACACACCCCTTCAGACAAACATGTATCTTGTCATAGGGCATCTTCATTGCAAGAAGGAGCTTCTCTGACTCGTACAAGTTCTTCGGCGTAATATGTGTCGCCGGTAGCATATCGCTCCACACAGCCACCATCTTGTCGAAGCCTTCTCAACTTAGGTTCAATTCGGCCTTCAACCCCATTACGCGACCAATGACATCCAGCTAAGAAACATTAGTACAGTCGTGAAGGGGTTTCTGTGCCGAGTCCAACATCAGGTAGAAGGCATCTGCGGTAGCCTCCATGTCCTCCTTTTCACGGCATTCAGCGAACTGAGCTTGGTGAAAGTCATCCATCATGTCAGGTACCCCGGCATCATCATCGAAAGTCTCGAGCCGTGGTCTGATCACCTCCTCCCTGATACAATCGGCTTCACCATGGTGGATCCACCGGTGGTAGCCCGGAGTAAATCCAGACTTCACAATATGTCTACCCATGGTGAACCTATCTTTCCTTCTCATGTTGTCACAACCGCTGCAGGGACAAACCACTAGAGAATGGCCTCCAGCACTCTCGCCAAATACATGCTTTAAGAACTCTTCAACCTTGACTATAAACATCGGGTCAAAATCATACTCGTCTCTCCGGAGTGTGTACATCCACTCACGGTCCTCGATCCTTTAACAGACGTATCGGCAGACATGAGTGACCAGACAATTGCATCTACACGGTGTCCCTACTCTCTAATAGGTGAGGATAGGTCCTAATCCCACCCGCGGATCCGTAGATGAGTTAGTTTCCATGCTTCGCTCCTATCCGAGATGGAATTTCGGCAGCACCTCCCCGTTGTTCTCCCGATACACGTCCTGCAAGAGAGAGTGTATATCCAGAGAACAACAGGGGGTGATGCTGAAACACCGTCTAGGACCGGAGCGGACCAAGGAAACTAACCCATCAACGCATCTGCGAGCTGCCCAAAAAACATGGACAATCAGAAACAGATACGATCGCAGATATGCAAAGACCTGCATACCTCCAACCATATCTCTTTCGGATGGGAGACGCCTAATAGGGATACGCGACCTAAGACCATGATACGGATAGAAGGGTTATACCTAGGGGGCCGGTGAAGTCAGGCTAGCGGGGCAGTGGCGAGTCGATGCAGTGGCGAGGCGACGCAGTGTAGGTAGACCTCCGACAGGCTCATCTCTACAAAAGAAGAAACATAAACTATAAGTTAAAAATTTTGGCAGAACCTCCCCTGCACGGGGAGGTTTCAAAAACTTGCAAAAATAATGGCACAAAGGCCGACATTCATAATGGCACGAAGGCCGACAATCACAACGGCACGAAGGCCGACAGTCCCAACGGCACGAAGGCCGATAACCAGAACGGCACGAGCCGACAACCAGAGAAGGGGTGATATACCTAGTCACGATCAGGGTCCTCCGGGTCACCTTCGACAGGCTCGTCTCTACAAAAGAAGAAATATAAAACTATAAGTTAAAAATTTTGGCAAAACCTCCCCTACACGGGGAGGTTTCAAAAACCTACAAAAAGAACGGCACGAAGGCCGACATTCACAATGGCATGAAGGCCGACAATCACAACGGCGCGAAGGCCGACAGTCACAACAGCACGAAGGCCGACAGTCACAACGACACGAAGGCCGATAACTAGAACGGCACGAGCCGACAACCAGAGAAGGGGTGATATACCTAGTCACGGCACGTGTGTCGACGGGGATGCCACGAGGAGAAGACGGCTGCGAACACGACGAACGACACGAGGCGATGGCTGGGTGTCACACCCCAAAAATTCTATTTTGGGTTGTGCATAGGAAACACTAAATAAAATAAATTTTTTAATATTCGGATAAAATTTTCTAAGTTTAGTTTATGATAGCATCAATTAATTATAGAAAAAAAATGAGAAAAAAATGAGGATCTTTAAATTTTCTAAACTAATTTGACGGGCTATTGTTTGATGTGATGTTTGCTTGTTAACTCTTGTGTGTTGAGAGTGAGCAAGGTCTTTAAAAATACATTTAGTAGGTCGATCTTTCTTCTCCGGCATGCCTTTATCTTTTTCTATAATAAATATTCCTTGTTTCTCATATCAAGTTTTCATCGGAAGCTTCCTAAAAATCTTCTCTTTTATAACGCAAATTACTCCTTTCAGTTTCTCGCCCATCAATTAATCTCTACAAACTTCTCGGGAATTTTTCCAACTTTTTCTAGAATTTGTTCCCACTTTTCTATGAGCATAATCTAATTTTTAGATGCTCCAAATTATTTTATCATGAGCTCCAAATACTTTATTTTGGTTCCTTATGTTTCATAATGTCTCTGAGAATTTTCTCCGAAATTTTGGAGCTTTCGAAGTATTTTTCGTGGCTTAAACAATAATTTTAGACTTTTCTAAAATTATTTTATCCATGAAATTAATTAATTCCAAAAATAAATAAATATCTCATTTTTCCCAATGCTCAAAGCCCATGATCTCTAAGGCTAATGCATTTATTTACTAATGGGCCTTAATGTCTATTTAGGCCTATTAGTGGAGGTGGACGGTGCAACATCAATTAGTACTATATTACTAGTTGATGTGAAGGTGGAGAGTTTTCCTCCCTATAAGTATGTACCTACCCCATGGGCAAAACACATCAAAACTACCGTAAGAGGAGCCCCTAGTTTGGGAAATCTCTCTTGTAGTAAATTAAATATTTCTCCTCATTCTCATGTCGTCCCTAGGCCGAGGCCCTTCCGATGGATGGAAGTAGAAGATGAAGTATTTGTGGTTTTGTCACTGGTTCGTAATATCTTTATCGTTTCTTCATTTTAATTTTGTTTTGCTCCGTTTTAGTTACGTTAGTTTCGTATAGTTGCGCTCTACACAGTAGTGCTAATGTTTGTCAAGTCTTATAATTATGAATTTATTGATATAATTTGATTAATATTAATTTAATAGTTTTTAATTAAAAGTGACATTGGTCTATATCTCGACCTGTTGTAAATAAAATGCTAACTTGATAAATAACAACTTAAATGTTTCATTGTTAATTATAACTTGCTTAATCTAATAATGAAACATGATAATCAATTAGTTCATGTCTCATGTTCGGTGCTTTCTAAATTATAAATGTTGAAGTGACTTAAATAATATTAATGTTTATAAATAAAAGAAACATATGACAACATATATTTTATAATTTGTTTAGTTAAACATGAAACATATATACACTTAATCTGATTAGTGATTATCTAATGTCTTTTAATTTATTAGAAGCAACTTATGTTTATAACTCTAGTCCTTCATAAATAAATGTTAACATGACTAATATCAACATAAATGCCTTTTCAACAATGACATGCTTAGGCTAACCTCGTAACATATAATGATCCGATTAACTGATCTCACATGTTTTATATTTCAAAACTATAAATCTTTAAATTGCATTAATGATATATAATTGTTCATAAATAAAATATGACTTAGGTTTAACTCTAACATTTATAACTTGATATAATTTGGTTAGTTCAACTTTAGAATAATTCTCTAAAATGTCTATCACCTTAATTCATTAACCAAAATAGATCAAGTGTATAGTTTGTCTTATTTAGTTATGTTGTCAATCTTGATAGACGTGTCCTCGGTAACGATAACTCCGTCCTTAGTCGTTCTTGTGCTCTCATGATCGTAGCAACGAACCGTGACGCTTAGTGTGCGCTCTTTTAAAGCGTCTCTGTTGTTTAGTGTGTTGTTCTTAGTTGTGTTTATTGTCTGTTTGTTCTGCTTGATTGCTACGAGTAGAAGAAGCATGGTTAATTAGCGCTGAAGACAAGGAGCTGAGGACCGACAGTCGAAGCAAAAGGACTTGAGACCAGAAGATAACAGTTGAAGGGTTTGAGCAGCTAGACTTTGGGACTAAGCCAAGTATAACATGGGTCCATCCTTGTTGTCCTATTCACTGAAATTATCATATATGTGCATGTGTCCTCCTTGATAACCATAGAGATTACAACTTAGCTATTGATATCTTGTTTCCTTGTCACCCATGGGTTGTGCATTTGAGTAGCTATTGCTAGTGCTTAATGATGAACAATGATCTTGTAATTTGACTGATGGATTAAGCAACCAACCATTAAGATGATTTTATTACTGTTGAAAAGGGGGCTAGAGCAAGGGGTTATATTGTTGCTCTAGTTACTCTCCGTAAGGACTTACCTGTAAGTGATAACCGGGATTGACAGTACAGCTGTGAGGGCTATATGGCTCTGGCTTTAGTTGTTTAAAGGACCTTTTCTAGCTTATTAGTGGTTACCTTAAATGGCGTAAGAATGGCTTGACACGTTGGGTGTAGGACAGCCTCTAGTCTATGAGTATAGCCGAGAAGGAATTGTGCCATTTGAAAAGGGGTTCCTACATCTGCCTGCCGAGTGAATCTAATAGCCCTAACTTGTTAGACGAACTTTTGAATGGCTTTATATGGTTTTTGATGTTTTGGGCCTTGCAAACCCATGCATTTGGAAATCATGACTCATAGTGAAAGTGTACACCTCTGCGCAGAGTTTAATAAACTGGTATAATAGCCGTGCTCACGGACACGAGCGGCCTTAGAGATTCTTATAGAATAGTTGATCACCATTGTTATACCATGTTTAATTATTGTTGTTACTATTATGCTCATGTTAATGCTATTCATTATCCTTATTGATCATTGATTCATTAATGGGATATGGATTACCTTGATGCTACTCAATTGCTAATTATATGATGATTAAAAGCTAAACGCAGTCAAATAGTGTCTAGCCTTTTGTGCCTCATGAACCCTGTGTTATACTTGTTGAGTTCGACATGGACTCACTCTTGCTATTCCCCAACACTCCAGTGTATAGTAAGGTGCTACTCAGAAGAAGGATAAAGAGGTAGTGGAGTTTCCAGAAGTCTTTCAGAAGTGTTTGGCATACGGAGCCCCCAGTTAGCCGTCCCTGAGAAGAATGGAGCCTGAAGTTTGGTCACTGTTCCGCGATACTCTGATGTAAGTGTTAATATAGCTATGTATACGTTATATAATAATATTGTTTCTAATACTTTTTCATTCGGGCATGTGTCGACTTCCTGGGCACATATATGATTAGCCTGGTTTTGTTCTTTAGAAAACCGGGTCTGACACTGGGGAACCTCCTCCTTCTTCCTCCTCTTTCTTCGTCCTCCTTCCCCCTTCTCCTTCCCCCTCCTCCTTCCTCTTTATCCTTCCTCACTCTTCCTCCTCTTTCTTCTTCCTCTTCCTTCTTCCTCTTCCTTCTTCCTCCTTCCTCCTCCTTCTTCCCCCTTCTCTTCTTCCTCCTTCCTCCTTACTTCATCACAGGCAGCAAGGCATGGCCGGGGGCGGCGGACGGGGGCGTGGTCTGGGGCTGGGGGCGTAGCCGGGGGCGCGGACGACGGGCGCGGCCGTGGGCGCGGCTAGGCGCGCGGGGGCAGGGAGCACGGCCCGCGGGCAGTGGCCTAGGTCGTAGGCGTGGGCGGCGGCTAGGGTCATGGCACTGGGGTTGGGCGGGGTTAGGGTTAGGAGGGGCAGTTGGGCTGGTGGGCTTTAGATAGGATTTTCCTTTTTTAAAAAAAACGTTTGACGAGTGCCCCAGGGGACAGCACTCGGTAAAGACCATTTTGCCGAGTGCCCCCGCGACACTCGGCAAATTTTTTTTAGATTTTTGACCCCACTTTTTTTGTGTTTCCTTCCCACATTTTTTAAAACTCCATTTTAAAAATTGGCGCAATTTTGACTCTTTTTGATATATTTCGTTAGTTTATTTCATTTCGTTGAATTTTTTGAAATATTTCAAATTTGAACTGCAGGTACATGAAATAATGAATTTTAGTGATTCAAAAAATGATAGTCATGGTATTTGGTGTATGTTGAGGCCGTATCCAGGAGCTCACATGAAATATTGAGCATCTCGTTGATGCAACATGCCGAGTTACTTGCTCGGATGAACAAATGACCTAAATAAAGGTTGTAGATCTTGATGAGTTCTACAACTTCGTTGTTGATGACTTTTTCATTTAAAATCATTTACTCTTTCAAAATATTGATTCAAGTTGCCATTTTTTCAAATTCAATTTTTGAATTGATAAAACAAAGTCCCACGAAAAGATGACCAAAATAATAGCTGTCACAACACAAAAAAAATTGATAGAGCATAATTTTCGAAAATTTTGGGAAAAAAATCATCAAATTTGAAGTTAGTATGAGGGAGAAAGACTAGTTACAAGTTTTAGCCAGACATTAAAATGAGAAATCAGAGTTCTTCAACAATTTAAAAATGGAATTTCTAACGGCCTTTTGAAATAGTAAATGATTTCAAATTGAAAAGTTGTAAACAACAATGTTGAAGAACTCATCAAGATCTACAACTTTAATTTTGGTCATTTCTCCATCCGAGATTGTTTGAATAAATTCAAACTTTAATACTTAATTTTCACTATTCAACATCAATTTGTAGGGACGGCTCTATATCCAGCCGCCCCCTACAAATTGGATTTGTAGGGGCCCTTACAAATGGTAAAATTGTTCAAAACAGGAAGGCGTTGCTACAAATCATTTCTGCAGTAGTGTCACCTGCATGTGCCTGCTATTAATTGCAAAAATGACTAGCCAGGCACAAATGAACCTGAGGTGACAGAAGAGTTAGGCAGCATTTGGTCCATCCGTTTGAGGAGATAGGGATAGTGATTTATGATGCTTATAAGCCAGGCAACTGGGCGGACATCCAGGTGATCGATTTCGTGCACTTGGTGCCCGACAACCAGGGTAGGAATTCGCATCTGGCAAAGAAACTCAGTGTGTGAACCAGAACCAAATGAAGTCCAACCAACATACAGGCAGTGGTCTAGTCTAGTCAATTTTGGCCACGGTTGCATACAATCACCCTTAGAGCCAATAAATAATTGAGACAATGCTCTCTAGTTTCTCATTTTTGTACTCTTTACCATGTGAATAGAACTTGATGTTTCTATTGTAGATCTGGACCAGATATCTTCTTTGATTTTGGAATAAGCTCTTGTGCATGGGTTGGACTTTGGACTCCCTTAGGGTATTATCTATTAGCACATTGAAGCTATTCCTTCGACCTATTGAGCTAATTATACTCATCATCGCCTTAGAGCAAGTACAACAATTGTCTTATGGTCAAGCTAGTCAGCATTTTTGCTGATGTGAATGAGGGAAGGGAGAAGAGAGCTTAGCTCTCATGCAAGCAACAAATTAGGCACGGAAGCATAGGTAGTAGTGGGTTCCAATAGAAATATACACGACGATGAATAGGAAAGTGAATGAAAGCATATAATAATAAAAAAAGTTTGTAGACAAATAGAAGACTAACTAATAAGGGCAAAGAATTCTTGGCTTCTGTTTAGTCTCCATGATCTGGTCCTACCATATAAATAAGCGCAAACACGAGTGTGATAATGGTTAATCTATCGGTAATGCTGGGAAGCGGACGTCTGTCCGTCCCACTCTGCCTCGCTGCTGCCGCCTTCCCCCGCCATGCTGCATCTGCCGCCGCATCACGCTCCATCCCCAGCCATGCCCACTCTTCCTCGCTACGCCCGTCCCCCGCCGCTGCGTGTTGTGCCCCATCCCCTGCTGCACTTAGGTGCTTCCGCTACCGTAGTTCCCTACCAGGAAGGCCCTAGCCGCCGCGACCAGCAAGGAGATGTTGCACTGAAAGCGTATATTACAAATGTATGTTTTAAGTGTTTAAGATGTTTTAAAGTTATGTTACAAGTATTTCATATGGATGTGCAAAAGTAGATCGGGATATTGCATATGTTCAAGTGTTACAAAGGTATGTTGCTAGAGTCTATTCAAAATGTTTCATCTGTTTCAGATGTATGTTGCAAGTATTTTATGTGGATGTTGTCTATGTCGCAGTTGCTATATACACATATGTTGGAAGCGTATGTTGCATATGTTTCATCTATTTCAGTCGTATATGTTGCAAAAGTATTTCATGTTGCAAGTGCGGACCACCGGCGTTAGTTGGTGTCAACGAGGGCCGCAGGGCCAGGCCGCATCCACGACGTGGGGAGGAGGTGCAGTCCGCCGCAGCCAGTGTGGGGAGAAGGCGCAGGCTGCACGGTGCCGGTGTGGATGAGGCCCGCACGATTCTGCAGCAGAGGAGTCCGACGTGGTGGAGGTGATCGGCGCTGGACGTGTTCGTGCAGGGATTGAGCCGGGGGTGGGGCGAGTCATCCGGGCGGTGTGGGATAGTCCCGCGTGCATGAAATGGTGCCGGCGTGGGTGGCGTGCGAATCTAAGTGGATGGGGCGGAGTAGGCGCGGGCGTCCGTCCGGACGTCCAAGTGCTAGCCTCTCCGTTAATCTATTGCTTTGAGTCATAATGTGTGGGCAAAAACAAATGATCTACTCGTGGTACCACATGAGATAGATGAGGAGATATTTAAATTTACCGGCAATCATATTGCTCTACTCCTGGCAGTGATTTGGAAGATTCAATATCTTGCTTACACTGTGCTGCTGCTTCTCTCCACCTGTAAGTAGATTGACACAATACATCGCATATCAATCCAGGCCCCCTTCATGGGCACCTTGTTCACAGCGTTGCAACAGGATTGTCCCATTACTGGGATTGATATCCGAGGTGGATCTTCAATCGTGATGAACTTTTTGCAGTCTCTTAAGACGGTCACCTTCTGCTCGTTGGTACAAGTACCAACAACGAGCTGGGAAGGCATTGCTATTGCACACAGTATCAACAGATGAACAACTCGCCCATCTGGCAGCATCGTCTTCAATACAGTCGCCAATCTAATATCTGATGTGGTGATGAGTGCAAGCTAAGGGCCAAATCTGATACTGTTTACGTATCAAGAATGTGTATGTTCTCCTAAGTATATAGGAGAGAGAAGGCACACGCCAGTACGCTAACTGTTTATGCAGCTTTAATGCTCCTGATGATAATATATATCTTCAATCTAGGACAAGATCGCTATCATTTATTTCTTCAGGACAGATGTGTCCTCATTTACATAAATGGATTTGGTTAGTATCTATCTATAAAAAAGCGAAAGAATTGAAAAACACCATTCTATCTATCTATCTACCTATAAAAAAATCTATCTATCTATGTCTATAAAAGAGCGAAAGAATTAAAAAACACCTCACACCTGAAAACTCCTACCCAACCTCAGACCTCGTGCGTTATGCCCTTTTGACTTAACAACACAAACATTCTCTTAGTATTCACTCTATAAGAATTTGAAATCGACATTTGAGGTCCTAAATGATTTCAATTTAAAAAAGTATCGGTTACAAAGTTTTAGATCTCTTCGAGATCTATGGCTTTCTTTGATTGTTTCTTTATCCGAAGTCATTTGAGAAATAAAAAATATGAATTTTAAAATCATTAATCTTAAAACATAATTTTGAGCCTTAAATGATTTTAAATGAAAAAGTAGTTAACTACTAAGTTGTGGATCTTTTAAAGTACTACAACTTTTGTCCATACCATTTCTCCATCTTAGATCATTTACAAAAAATCAAAAAATTAATTGGCGGCTTTCTTACAAAAACAGCTAGTGTAAATGAATCTTTATTGGCGGCTTTCTTAACTCTACCACCAGTAGAAATCATGTATTTACACTCTTAAGTATGCCGCTAATATAAATCATATTTACACTGGCGGTAGGTTAAGAGGACCTCCAGTGTAATACTTGATTTTTTACTGAGGATAGACTTATGAAAACCGCCACTAAAGATGAATTTACATTGGCGGTTTATAGCCATGGGCCCACAATTTCTTTTGTACTGACGTCCATACATCATGAACCACAAGTAAAAAAAATTGCAAGCATCATATTAGGAAATCAAACTAAAAATTATTACTGATTTTAGTAATTATTTATTTATGTAATATCAAATATGCGATCTGAATTTTTTATGTGAATTTTAGGCATGCATCATGCCTCATATTTTGTATATATATAGTTTTCATGAACATGTAAGTGCCATGATCGCAACATGGCCCTCTACGGTTTGTGCGAACGCTGATGGGACAAATCCCCAGATATAGGATACAAACAGAGCAAACATTCGAAATCAGGAGTACTCTTCGCTCCCTCAAAAGTGCTAGACTAGTATAGCCATGTTGTGTTCGTAGGTGCTTCAGTGAACTGATATCTGCTGAGTACTCTTTGCTTAACGCCTACTAGTTTTCTCTGTTTGTTGGTTTTTGTTTCTTGTAGTTTCTTTGCATGTCCCTGAATATTATATCAGAAATGAAGTGGCGGCATGCTTAACTCAACAGAGAAGGAAGTGATATCAGGAATCTTTTGTCGCACAATTTATTTTACTGTTCGAATAACGATACATGTCAGGATGATTGACACCTTGAAAGATTTTCTTAAATAACTACGAAAATGTCATCTCCTGAACATCTTATTACGACCATCCAAGCCACCGTGCCCTTTGCAGCATTACCTGGCAAGGAAAACACCATCAATCTATTTCTTTGCTTGCTTATCAGCACTTGCTTGCTGTGAAGTAGGGGTACAAAAAAGATATGCAACAAGAGTTACCTTATAACGATGGGGAGGAGGAAACTAATGCTTTTGGTAGCAGGATTCGTCAAGATGCTTGACCTTCGTTGGATCGTATTTCTGTAAATCTGCAGCGGTTAGTTTACCGGCGATGCAATTCATCTGAGGACTCGTGTGTACTTTCTCTAATCCTCGCACTGCCTCACAACATGGACCATTTTGGGATGGGAGCTGAACGAGGGCTCCTTTCATGATGTACAATTTGCACACGCTCACAATACGGTCCTTTTCTTGAGCGGTACATGGCGATCCGGTTACAGGGTTAACAACGATTATTGTGATCAACAGGAGTAAAACTGCTACTTTCAAGGGGAACATCTTTTTGCGGATTTAGCAGGTCGTTACAAACTGGGTGAAGGAATCAAAGTGGGCCAACCTTTGATGTTCTGCCTAAAAATCATGTGTGGGTGCACCTATATATAGGAGTGAAAGCACTCGTCAAGATATGTATTTACTCTTAGAGAATAAAGATTACTAATTATTTATTATTTATGAATAAATTTGTTTATGAATCTCATTTCATATCTATCTATCTATCGGTCAGTCTGTCTGTCTGTTGTTTGTCTATCTGTCTGTCTTTCTTTCTGTCTATCTATCTATCTATCTATCTATCTATCTATCTTGATCTTGTTGTCAGTCTCATTCTTATCTATCTGCCTGTCTCTCTGTGTCTATCTATCTGTCTATCTGTCTATCTATCTATCTATCTATCTATCTATCTATCTATTTGTCTATCTGTTTATCTATCTATCTAGTTACCTATCCGTCCATTCGTCTATCTATCTATCCATCTGTCTATCTGTCTGTCTATCTATCTATCTATCTATCTATTTGTACACAAACTACAAGTCAAAGAGTCTAATATCTCACTTTTACTAAAAATACCATGCGCACCGAAATTGGGCAAGAAATTGTCAATCTATCCAATAGATTAAGCTCATGGAAGAAGGAATTAAATTGTAAAAAAGGTTAGAAATTTTTCAGAACTTTTTTCACACATAAACACAAATGCAACCAACATAAATGCAACAACCAAATTAAATTATTACAAAAGCTTTTAGAAAATCACACTTTCCATTACTCAAAAAGTAGAAAACATAATTAAATCATCAAATATTTTGGAAAATTATAAAACTATTTATTTTATTAAGCATTAACTACTCACAGTCACTGGGTTACCCTAGGTTAGCAAGCAAGCCTAGGGCACCATGTTTGTTCAGCACATCAAGCGATGAACAGCAACATTGGAGTTGGAAGGGCAAAAAGGAGGTAGTAGATTGATTTTGTCAATTGACCTTGATCCTATAATATAGAGAGAGGGGTGGTCTTATCCCATAAGGGAACACATGTCTGAAACGGAATCTACAAGTTTCCCATGACATTGAGCAAGTTTCCATTGTGTTAGATAATTCAACTCGGGCTTGGACTAGGAAAACTAGCTTAGGTGGTTTTCAATACCGGCCGGGTGGTTTTTGTGGGTCCAGAGCAAAAACACTCCAAAAATCATAATTTACTCATCCGGATTCGAAATTAGGCAATCTGCATATGTTGCTTGATCGGATCGATGAGAGAAATACAATAGTGCAATCCATTCATTCTTCAATTTGAAGTTGAGAAAATTGGCTTGACCGGTTTTGGAAAGAGGTTAAGCCTGTTTCTAGATCAGCCCCTCAAAATTGTGTTTTTCACTCGGAATGAGACGATACATATATGTTTTTCGATCATGCCAACGAGAGGACGCCGTTATGCCTTTTTTTCGAAGTGTCAAAATCAGCTAAGCCTGTTTCTACTCGAAATTCTGTATTTAGGCTTCCTTGACAATTTTGGCTGTCAACGACCATCTCTCATCCCGAAAGCAGCAACAGTAGTCTCTCTGCAAACTTATAGGGCAGCGTAGTTTTTCATGAAGTAGGCGAATGATGCATCTTTAACATGAGAAAATCGAGTTGCTTATAGAACCCTCGTAATAGACAATGATTGGGGATGCGAGCTGCGTTAGTCACAGGTTGGGAGTTCGCATCTTGACCCTCTCTTTTGCTTAGAAGCCTCGTAAGGCAGCTGTGGTCCGTCGTTGCTTATGGAGTTTGCAGTTGTTAAAGGAAAATTAGTAATTTGGTTGCAATCATCAGAATGCACTTGGACCACAATACTTCATAGCCGGTCAAGAACACATACATGATGGTGTAGTAGGTATAGACAGCCATCAGTCGCGATCAGTTCACAGGGTGGACCACATATACTCTAGTACACTACCAACAAATTGCACTACACTACGGAGTCTGCAGCCCTTATCTTTGTCACAGATCAAAAGTAATAAGCCCTGGTGTCTTCATGGATGATGGATACGCATACTTACAAAGCCATCGTAATGGCTGATGGCTGTACTTAGACATGACTTGGCAAATGAACCAGATGCGCGTCTACAAAACTGCAGGAGGAGGCCACACAGAGCTTGCATATAAAAGGCGATGAGGATCTATCTATATTTTCTCACTTGTGTACTACCCCATATGAAACTGAGCTCCATATAAGCAATCCATTTCTAATTTGTCACTTGTGTACTACCCCATATGACACTAAGCCCCATATATAGCCGCCCCTCTACTTTTAGTTATCAATACAAAAGACAGGCTGGTTGGTCTAGTAGTGTATGGTGTACAGATGTAGGAGCATATATATAGCTACTCTGAGTTAACGAATCCGAAGGTAAGGCCATTGACGCACAATCAGCAGATTAATATGGCGAGCATCAGCGGCAATGAGAAGGCGAATGCAGCGGTGCAGAACAAGAAGGTGGTGCTAAGGAGGTACGTCACCAGGCTCCCCACCGAAGAGGACATGGAGATCATCGTGGACACTATCAGTCTGCGCGTGCCGGTGGGGCAGACTGCCGTGCTGGTGAAGAACCTCTACCTGTCCTGCGACCCCTGGATGCATGACCGCATGAGCAAGCACGATGACGGCGACCCCACCGTGCTCGCCCCGGATTTTGTCATTGGAGAGGTACGCGTCCAAATTCGATCCACCGTCCATTGGAGCATAAGAATCAGTTGTTCGAAGAAACCTCTGTGACATGTGTGTGATTTATTGATCATCAGGCCATGGTCAATTTCGGTGTGGGCAAGGTGATCGACTCAACGCACCCAGAGTTCACTGCCGGTGACCTCTTCTGGGGGATGAGTGGATGGGAGGAATACACACTCATCACCCAGACGGAATATCTGAACAAGATCAACTACAGCGAGCTGCCACTCTCCTACTACACACGGGGGTTCTTGGTCAGCAATCTCAATGAGTCAATGACTGCATGCACCGTTCTGTCTTGTTCTATAAATTCTTCTACATTTTGCTTTCAAAATATACCGGTTTTGCTCGTCATTGACTCTTGTCTAATGTCAACCGCCGCCGTCCAGGCATGCCTGGGCTCACTGCATATTCCTGCTTTTTCGAGCTTGGGAAGCCGAAGAAGGGCGACTTCGTGTTCGTCTCGGCAGCTTCAGGCGCCGTAGGGCAGGTCGTCGGGCAGCTGGCCAAGATCGCCGGTTGCTACATTGTCGGCAGCGCCGGCTCCGACGAGAAGGTCAGTCTCCTGAAGACCAAGTTCGGCTACGACGACGCGTTCAACTACAAGTCCGAAACCGACCTCGGCGCCGTGCTCAAGCGCTGCCTTCCCGATGGCATCGACACATCTACTTCGACAGCGTGGGCGGCGCGACGCTGGACGCCGTGCTGCTGCACATGTGCCACGGCGGCCGGGTCGCCGTCTGCGGCATGGTCTCACAGTACGGTTTGGAGGAGCCCTACGGCGTGTACAACCTGTACTGCATCATCAGCAAGACCATCCGGTGGAGGGGTTCAACGTTAATGGCTACTTCCATCTGTACCCGCGGCTTGAGGAGGAGATGGCTGGCTACATCAAGGACGGGAAGGTCACCATCGTGGAGGACGTCGTCGAGGGCATTGATGGCGCACCGGCAGCTCTAATCAGGTTGTTCTCTGGCAAAAATGTAGGGAAGCAGTTGGTTGCGATTGCAAGGGCATAACTGAATTGAAGCAGGAACTCCGTAGTGATGAGATGGGCAAAAACAAGTCTTGTGCTACTTGTGTGACGCCAGCGGACTGGTGGGGTACTGGGGGTAATACAATGTGATGAGATAATAGAGCCTCTCCCTACCAGTACTTGTGTTATATTAAGAGGGCATCATATCGTTATTGTATTGAGAATAAACATATTTACAATTTTCATTTCATCAGCATATTCACATCTAAATAAATGCCAGTGTACTTTTATTCAACACATTTCAGTCATGATAAATCAAACAAGCAGTCAATCGTGTTAGTGCATCTTAAAGAGTCTTTCTAAAACTCACTCTCTAAATCATCATTTGGAGATTCATCCGCATAAAAAACCGCTTTCTATATGTTTTCACTCTCCAACAACTTCTGCATAAAAACCGCTTTCTATATGTTTTCATTCTCCAACAACCTTTTTATATCTTGTGTATACCCTATAGAGTATTTTCACTATCTATCTTTAGCTATCGAGAAATCCAGAATTCAAGATGACTATACTTAGATAACCATTTAAAGAAGTTGTTGGAGGATATTTTTTTCCGGAACTGCTGGTGCCCGGACATCTGATGGGATAGGATTCCATTGAAAGGTACCGTGCACTAGGCAGATTCATTTCCCCGATGCGTGCCTGCACTCCGCCCCCCCCCCCCCCCCCGCTCGTGCCTACTTTTCACGCGCCCACCTAGGGGCCCACACCCGTGGGGACCACTAGCATCCCTTTCCTCTTCTCACACACATCCCATATTCCCATATACAACACCCGATCTACTTTTGAAACTTCAAAATTCAACACTTGCAACATATGTCTAAATATAGATAAAACATTTGAAACATGCATCTGAAACACTTGCAAAAAATACTTGAAAACCATTGCTAACATACGCAACATGCAGATAAAACACTTGCAACATATGTGTGAAACATATACAACATCGAGATAAACACACTTGCAAAATACGCCTGAAAGAACAGATGAAACATTAGGGACAGACACTTGCAACATACGTGTACAAAGCCTTTTGCAACATCTCAATCTACTCTTGCAACATCCGTATGAAACAATTGCAGCTTACCTCTAATACAACTGAAATATTTTTATTGTACACTTGCAACAGGCATGGTATCCCGGAGCAGCCTTCTCCACCGTATGCATCAGGGCACTAGCGTGCCACAGC
This sequence comes from Saccharum spontaneum, assembly GCA_022457205.1. Taxonomy (NCBI): domain Eukaryota; kingdom Viridiplantae; phylum Streptophyta; class Magnoliopsida; order Poales; family Poaceae; genus Saccharum; species Saccharum spontaneum. The sequence continues at coordinate 20,214,624 of CM039596.1, forward strand.
GCAGCAGGAGGCAAGGCCGGAGGTCTTCCACGTCAAGACCCGATGCTTTTCCTTGCGCTAGCAGCACCTATCGGCTTCGTCGGGTGGGGCAGGCAACGGAGCAGTAGCAGTAGGACGGGCGCACGGAGTAGGAGCAGTGTCAGGAGTGGCAAGCGGCGCGCATGGAAGAGGAGCAGGAGCAGCGGCGTGGCGCAGCGAAGGAGGAGTCGAGGCAGCGTAGTGCTGCGGTGGGAAACACTGCGGCGGATACTACCCATGAGAATGGGGAAACGGTTCTAATGGGGAGTGAGAAGATAGCTGAACATTTTTTTATCAAACAGCCGATCGGAGGAGGCATCCGGGATAGTTGGGCCGTTCATACCGTCACGGCCCACAACAACGGGGGAGTCTGGCGATCGAACGCCCTGACCCCAGCATTTCTATCCATCAAAATCTCAATTCCTAACAGTTAGGAAGGATACAGAGAGTCTCTTGGAGTTGCTCTTAATCAGTTGTACAGGTGATTATGGAAGCCAGCTGCATGATCCTTGGTGAAGGCGAGGCAACCGAACGTGCGTAGATGCGCTACCGCCGGTGCCTTGCCGTGCCATACCTCGTACGGCGTCATGCCGCTGAGCACTCGGTTCAGGAGATGGACCCGGTCACCACGGCCTCCCCCCAAAACCGCGCTGGAAGCCTCCGCTGCTTCAGCAGAGCCTGCGCCATGGCAACCACCATCTGGTTCCCCCTCTCCACGATGCCATTCTGCTGCGGTGAGTAGGGGCGCTATAATGGCACTCAATGCCCTCCTCCGCACAGTAGGATGCGAACTCGGCGACGGTGAACTCGCGCCCATTGTCAGTGCGCAGCGCCCAGAGCTTCCGCCCGCTCTTATTCTTTGCCAGGGCTTGAAGATGCTTGACGGCGTCCGTGGCGGCATCCTTGGTGGTCAGCAGCACCACCCACATGTACCGTGTGGTGTCGTCGATCAGCAGCAGGAAGTAGCGCCTACCGTCGGGAGTCACCAACGAGATGGGGCCACAAAGATTGCCGTGGACGATTGAAAGCCCAAGTTTGGTTTTGGTAATTAATGACATCAAGTTGCTAATGTCATTTGTCAAGTGTTTTGAGTTAGGCATGAGCAACACATGTGATGAAGGTGTATGTGGCAAGGAGCGGTGGCCACAAGATCACAAAAAGATGGTGCATGGACATAAAATGATGATCAAGGTGATCAAGCATGTGGAGATAGACATGGAACAAAGTGATCAAGGCAAAGGTATAATCATAGGGTATACTTTTGCCGGTCTAAGATGAGTAGAGAAGTGATTGACCGGGTTTAAGATTGATAGCCGACTATCAAGAGGGGCAATCACAGTTAGCTCATGAATCAAGTGCCACTAGATCAATGTCTTGAGCATATGCATTAGGTCTAGTAGAGAGCTAACGTAACGCCTTGAAAAATGTTTGTCAAAATGCTAACATACATGCACATGATGGTGTACACTTGGTGATGTTAGCACATTTGCGAAGGCGGCCGAGCTTGCGAGCGCGGGATTTAGGCGTTTTCGAGGAAATGAAATGCCTATTTTCCATTGCGCCGGAGGCGAGAAAAGGTGGTAAAAGTTCAGAGTGTTTTTTCTGAAAAACTCCAACCGGACGCGGTCTCGGTTTGACCAGACGCTTCCGGTCAGTAGTAGCTGTTGCAGAGGCGCGCGGACTAGGGTTTGCACCGGCGCGTCCTATCACTCGCGGGACCGGTGCGTCCGGTTAGGCGCTCAGAGGGTCTGTAGTTCGCGTGGTCGATCGGACGTGGTGGCGCGTCCGGTCACATTCGACCGGACACGTCTGGTCGTGAGTGGACCCTTACTGGACTCCGATCGGACGCCGAGTGCAGCGCGTCCGGTCACGTGCGATCGGACGCGTCCGATCACGCGGGGAGCTCTCTGGACTCCGATCGGACACCGGGTGCAGCGCGTCCAGTCAAACAAGTGTAGCGCGTCTGGTCACAGGAACGGCTCCATCTGACGCGCACTGCTACTGCTTGTCCTGTAGTGATCAGACGCGTCCGGTCACCCTGACCAGCGCGTCCGGTCAATGCGCACAGAGCGGCATCTTGAGCCTAACGGCTCTATTCTTTAGGGATGCTTATAAATACTCGTTTGGCCGGCCTTGGGAGTCTCTCTCTGACTCTTTGAACACTTGAGACATACTTTGAGCTAGAAAACAACCCCTCCACTCATCTCTTTGCTTGGTTGCACATCTTGAGTGAGATTGAGTGCGATTCAAGTGCATTACTTGAGAGTTGCATTCTAGAGGCACTTGATCTTCAAGTTTCTGCGGATTTCTTGTTACTCTTTCGTGTTTCCCGACGCGGTAGATGGCTTGGAGCAGCGGAGGTGATTGAGCTCGCAATTGGAGATTGTTGGAGCCCTCACCAAGTGTTGTATGGGGTTCTTGATCCTTCCCTTGTGAGTTCATGAATTGGATACTCTAGTGGAGCTCGTGGCTTGGAGAATCCCCATCTTGTGTGCGGTTGTGCGGTGCCCGCTGAGGGCTCGACTCTTGATAGTCGATTAGCTCGCGAACCGACAAGTGGGTGTATCGCCACAACAGGGAGTAGCTTGCAGGGAAGCAAGTGAACCTCGGGATAAATTATTGTGTCGTTCTCTTTCCGAGGATTTCTCTTGTGTGATTGATTGATTGGTTCTTCTCATCTCTACACGGCGGTATAATCACTCAAACCTCTTCTTTCGTGTTACTCTTTGTTTCTAGCTTGTAGTTGTTGTTGTGTTTGGTGGATAGCCTTGTACTAGACTTGTGTAGGTGGCTTGATTAATTAGTTAGAGCTAGTGCATTTTGCTTCGTCACCTTTTGTACTAACACTTGTGGTTAAGTAAATCTTGTAGAAGTTTTAATTAGGCAATTTACCCCCCTCTAGCCTTTTTGGACCTTACAACGAGCTCCAGCGCGTCCTGCGTGCGGTACTGGGCTTCAGCCGGGAATGGGGTGCGACGGTGCTTGGTGATGACGCACGTGTCATAGAAATGGCCAACGTGGTTGATCGCCGGTAGCCCACGCACCATGTCGTCCCTAGCGAGCTGACGAAGCGCATCGAAGTGGAGATGACCGAAGCGCTCAAGCCAGCGCCACGCCTCATCGTCCTTGCACTCGGTGAGGCAGAGCGGCTTGGCCGCGTTGAGGTGGAGGATGTAGAGGCGATTAGCGCTGCGGCAGACCATGACGAGCAGCCGCTTGCGCCAATCCTAGATCCTCAACACGCCATCCTCGATCTCAACCTTCGAGCTTCCCTCGTCCAACTGACCAAGGCTCATGATCGAGTTGCAGAGCGCCGGAATGAAGTAGACGCCATGGAGCACCCGGTGCTCACCTATCTTGGACTCAAAGATGATGGACCCGATGCCGTGGATCTCCTCCTTTGACACGTCGCCGAACCACACCGTGCCTCTAGTCGAAGTGTCTAGGTCGGTGAAGAGCTCGTGACGTCCCGTCATGTGGTGGGTGGCGCCGGTGTCTAGGTACCATCCGTCAATCTTGTCGTCGCTGGTGCCGGTGTTGAGGAAGACACGGGCCCGCGCCTCGTCGAGGTCCAGGTTGGTGCCGGCAGTGAAGAGGGTCAGAGTTTGGCGCTTGTCACCGCTCCCTGCTTCATCCTGCTAGGGGAAGCCATGCGCGGAAAACAGAGTAGCGTCCTCCTCTGCTTTCACCACGTGCGCCACCACGCCTCCTCGCTCACGACCGCCCCGACCACACCGAGGATGGGGGCAGTCCTTGGCCTAGTGGCCGGCACAGTTGCAGTTGAGGCAGAGGTCATCACGATTCGCCCTGCATTCGCCATTTGCACCTCCTGCCCTGTCCGCTTGCGCCCTACCGCTGCCTCCAGCTCCTCCGCTGTCGTGGTCAGCGTGCGTCTTGTTCTTCTTGCCACCGCGGGGACACCGACGTTGATCCTTGGACGGCCCGGCACCTTCCTCCTTCTTCTTGTCGAAGGCCCGCCACTAGTCGGCGGTGTACAGCAGCTTGCCGCCAATAGCGGCAGAGTCGGATTTCGGTGCCTGCCCTCGGTCCTAACTGACTTGAGCCGCCCGGTGACGTCCTCGATGGTGAGCTCCTCAAAATCCAGCAGCGTCTTGATCGAATTGACGATCTATGCGTACCTCTTTGGCATGCTCCGGAGGAACTTCTTGACGGCACGCTCCTCCGTGAGGACGGTGTCACCGTTGCGCGCCATCTCTCCCATCAGGTTTGTCAGCCGCACGGAGAAGTCCTCGACTTGCTTGCCGGGCTAAAAGGTGAGACCTTCCCACTCTCCTCTGAGCCGCTGCAGCGTGGCGCAGCGCATGCGCTCGCCGCCGATCTGCCGCAATGCGATGGTGTCCCACGCCATCTTCGCTGTTGGCTTGTCGGCGATGGTTGCCACGACGTCGAGAGGCACGGCGTTGCAGAGGGCCTCTAAGGCCCGGCGATCTTTGTTGTACCCAACGCCGCCGACGTGGACCGCCTACCAGAGTTGCCGCGCCTACAGCTTCACCTTCATGAGGAGGCTCCACTCGTGGTAGTTGCTCTTGGTGAGCATCGGCCACGGCGTGCCGGCCCCGGAGTCACGGTAGATAGTTTGCTGCACCAGCGATCGCCCGCGACGTCCTCGGCTCCGCTCTGGTGAAGGCGACGGGCGGCGGCGATGCGGACTGAGCGACCTCCCTCCCGCTGACGCCGCGTCCTCCTACTCCATCTCCGCGCAAAGTGCAGCAGCAGCTGCTACCACGGCCTGAGCCGCGGCGGCTGTCTGCTGGGCAGTGGCGGCCGCTGCCGCAGCCGCTGCCTCAGCGGCAGCAAGGCGCGTCGCACGGTCACCCGCTCCAGCCCCTGCTCCACTAGCGCCTCCGACCAGAGGGTTGACGACCACTGCTCCTCCTCCGGCAGTGGCGGCTGTGGTGGCTCGCACTCTGGAGCTCTCGGTGGACAAGGCAGCGGTGCTCTAGACTAAGCTCTAATACCAATTGTTGCCCAGATATGAACTAGATCTGATTTAGAGCAAAGTCCAGAGGGCAGCTTGGCCTGTCACCGGTTGGATTGAATTGGAAAATGGCAAAAAGCATCTCACGGTTACAAAAGGGTGCTGCTGCTTATATAGAGCATAGCAGCTCCTATCTACTCCCTAGCATATTCAGCATAAAGCAAGATACTCTAGGCTACTTGGTTGCCAAGGCTTGTCCATGATTAACTTGGGAGCCAAGACACTTCCTAACTGCAGTAAAAATAAAATGCAGAAAGTAAGATACAAGTACTAGGCTTAACCATCAGTAAGGGATGTGTTAGAAATATTTGAAGCACAACATTATTGTCCTCACCTCCAAATACGTAGGACTTCTTGCAGAGTGCAGACACTGCTGCTCGCTCAGTTGCAAATATCCGCAGCTTTATGCGGCGTAAAACGACTGTCACATGAGCCAAACAACACTCATGTTGTTCCTGGACTGAGCTTCTAACTCTTCTGAAAGAAAAATTGAAAGACTGCATATAGTAACAGAAGATGAGCAACGACAGTTACTACTTCGTCCTTTGTAAATTAAGACAAAATCTTTCTTTGAAAAGAAATTTGAAGCTGATGGCACATACAAAAAAAACTGTAGATGTAGAGAGGATGAGAAGGGTGAAGCTCCAGCTATAGGAGGGAACTGAGCGATAGTGTGACCAAAACTACGCTTTTCAAAATTGAAGAAGCATTATGCAGCACTTACATGGAGCACCAAACAAGAACTCAGCAGCTCAGTGTTACGGAGTATAAGAGAACATTCGTACCATCTAAAACTTAACCATTCGTACCATTCCTAAGCAGATAATTCTGTAGTACTGATATGAAGTAATTAAGTATGGAAAAAATTTAGGAAGTAAGAATGGACCTTTGGTTTTAATAAACCTAAATGCTGACACCAGAATATGCGTTGAATATAACAGTCAGGCGGTCGTAAACCAAGCAAAGAATATTTAGTTTTGAAACCTATATCCATTGCGCTGTTGTCACCACATCCAGATGGATTATTTTCTCAGCACTCTGTAGATTGCTAGAACCTTCGGCACAAATGGATTTCACTCACCTACGCAGGGAAGGCTTGTTCTCATTGTTCTCTAGGATGATGTGCTGGAGAATATCGGTAGGCATGTCCTAGACATGTGGCACTTAGCAGAGGAGGAACCATTCCACTTGTCGTGTTGCCAATCTTGTAGAGTCTTCTCAAATCAGCACCACCAGTCATTTTGAACAACGCCAACCAACTGGCCAGCCTATTCACCTGAAATCTTTTTTGTGAACTGCATATGAGGCAAAGAAAACTAACCTGACATTCATAACAGAATACCAAACGAGGAAACGATCCTTACTGAGAAAAACAAGAATATAGGGCAATCTCTGGTTGTCGAACGTCTAGACAGACCTGGTTTTAATTCGAGTGTTCCATCCTGACTCTCATTGCCATAACCACATATAGTATCCATTGCGGCACCTAGGCCTGTCCCTGTTATCTATAGCAAGATCACATTGACCATATATCCTAGAAATCAAAACCGTTACTCCCAAAGGGAAGACCAGTTTTTATCGAATTCCTATACTGGGTATGTGGTCAGTCGGTAGATTAGATCCTACTGGGATAAGTAGGAGCTGCTGATATATTTGTAGGTCCTCTGTTGTGCATGCCCTGCTTGAAGGCAACACAGGGAAAAAAAAACATGAGTGAGCCTAGCAGCAGACGTAACACACAGTCGAAGTATATAATCATAATCAACCTAAATAAGAAGGCAAGGCATAAAAGTTTGTATGCTGCTGAGTCCAAAAGCACTTCACATGTGAAAAAAGGAACGGTAAAAAAAAGGGTCATGTAGCTGCCTACGATTATTTGTCATTGAAGGGACCAAACAGATTTCTAATCAATTAAAATTTATTTTGCACAAGAGGCTAACGCTGTCGTGATCCACACCATGTTGTGATCTAGAAAGGACATGAAGGAAAGACACAGCAGCCAAAACGAAAGGAACTCACCAACACACCTTCCAGTCTTATTAGTCTGCGCAGATTAATTTGCTGATAACAAAATCTCCTCTGGGTTGAGGTCCTACATCACATAGCATAGAGGAAAGAAGCATCAGCAAGCATGAAACAGAAGGAAGATGTGCTCCAAATTCCCAACAACACAATATTGAAGAACAGGTGACGGAGGGGCGAAACCCTAGGTCATCATCGCCGCCGCCGCGCTGGGGGCCGCCGTCGCCGTACGGTGCGCGTGGGGGCGTGGGGGAGAACAAGGGCGGCGGTCACCGCGGAGATCCGCTTGCGTCACCACGCTGCCCACGTCGGAAGAGATGGGGAGAGAGAGGGAAGGGAAGAGAAGAGACTGGCGGGACCGATACGCGCGGTGGACGGAGGAGGAGGGGGCCGGCATTGCGTCGGCCATGGGGCGCTGTTGTCCCCTCACCTCCGCCTCCGCGTAGGGCTCGAGAAAGAGGATGGGGAGGTCGTGCTGGTTTTTTTTTCTCCTTTTTTTATGGGGAGTGGAGAGAGCGCTAGATATTTGTGGAGGGCGACGTGGGCTGCTGCTGGCCACGTGAAGGGAGCGTAGGGACAACCGGAGCCACCGGATGGAGATCAAACAGGTAAGAAAAATTTTGCTAACATGGATGGCCTGGGAAGCCGGCGACAGGTTTATCTTTGTATGGTTGAAAAGAGGGCACTGTTGTTGTGTTGGAATAAGGAAACATATTTATAATTTGCAGATCTAATAAACCAATGCTAATGTGCTTTTATTTCAAGATTTCAATATGATAAACTAGGTAATGTCCCATGCGTTGCTGTGGAGATGTAAACAGTAGTTTAAGATGAATTATCTATATCTAGTACTAAAAACTTGAGAGAATAATAGAAAAATAAAACCTAGACGACAAATAAAGTGGAGAAGAATGAGAGGACCAGTACGAAGGAATTCGCAGATTTAGGCGGAGCTCAAATTGGTGGAGCGACTGTATCTTTTGATACACACACGGATCTGGCTACTAGAACCAAGTATCTAGCCATTGGAGGGACAAATGAGAGATTTGGGAGAGATTTAGGTTTGGATAAAAAGGAGATACCATGGAGAAAGGAGCATGCGGGAGTGAGCCATTTTTGGCGCCACCCTCTGGCCGTCGCCGTCACAGTCGTTGTTAGCGAATAGCCTCAACGTCAATGGCTGAGCTGGTCGGAGGAGGTGCAGTAGTTTAGCGGCTGGGCTGAGTCACCCTTAGTTTCCTCACGTGTGGAGACAATGCGAGGGAAAGCGCTCCAAGAATAACGATTTACCGTAGTTGAGCAAGGTTCTCTAGCTAGTTAGGGCGTCACAATAAGGACTCAAATAACTAGCATAAATTATATTTTATTCTATAAAGAGGCGAGAGTGTTGAAAACACACTCGCTAGCGAGATAGTCCGTCCGTCTAAAAATAAGCGATGTTTTTTACTTTTGGATTTTTTGTTTGACTATTCACCTATTCAAAATTTTTGTATAAATATTATTTATTTTGTTATAACTTATTCTATCATTAAAGATACTACAATAATGATTTATTTATTTTATTATTTGCACAAAAAAATTGGATAAAACGAACGGTTAAACAAGAAGTTTTAAAATAAAAAATGTCACTTATTTTAGGATGGAGGGAAATATGTAGCAACCAGCTCGCATGGTATTCAAAAAACTTACTTTGACACCTGTCCCTTTTCTCAGCTGCCATGCAGCTTACGTTTTCTTCATTTTTATTTCCTATCTGCTCTATGTTGCTATCTATTTGTACCAGACTGTTGGGGACACCCTTAGGCAGTCTCAATGGTGGAAACTATGTACGATGTCCAAAAAGACTATGTCAGCAAAAATCATGTACATAAACTACCTCACACAATGCTACAGTCTTTACGGTAATAAACATCAGACTTTTTTCTCTCTCTCCCTTATCTCTTCCTCTCTTCTCTCATTCTCTACTTCTCTCCCAACCACACAGATGCAGAATGCAACGGTCAGCAGTTGCGGCCGTCAAGCGCGGGGCCAGTGGCGCGAGCAAGCGCACAGTGGCAGCCGGCGAGCGGGGGCCAGCAAAGCGAGCGCGCGCAGCGCCGGCGCTTCCAGTGAGCACGCGCAGCGTGCCCTGGGCGAATCGCAGTGTGGCGTGTGCGGCCGGCGTGGATGGGCGAGAGCACGGCGCATCCTGAGCACAGATGGGTGTTGACATTTCTTAGCATCACTTATTACTAAGTTGTCATCCCTAACATGATGCCAGAAATACGTTGTTGGTAATTATAAGAACACATGTAAACTTTGAGAAAATAATATTGAAGTTAAGTATCCGCAAACACACAGATAAATTACCATTGTAGTATTTTACCCGGAGTATACTAAGTATCGTTATTTATATTTAATCTATAAGGAAGAGCTATGGGGTTAAGTTGGCATAGAGATATTGACAATGTATATACTTATGATAAAAACCACTCTCATACTTTAGCACGGGTGAGTTAAGTGATAGATAAATAATAAATGTAAGGTAATAATGGTGTTCCAGAGATAGAAACAGAGACTCACAAATATAGTATGGCTAAGCAGGAGATTCGTTAAGACTACAAGATTTTTATGTCATTCCTAATTACTAAGTCTTTTATACACTCAAACATAAATTCTCCCATTTATAGTATAACTAACTTTGGATCTATGCATAAGGAATATTACTTAGGGAAGTTTGAAAACGGAGCCCGCCCTTTTTCTGTAACCAGTTCTACATATGGGAAGTAGACTACAAAGAACTCAACGGGAGTATCACATCCGCGCTCTACCACGTGACCCGGCACATAGAGTGCATCTGCAGGTAAACAATATCTAAGCACCATGTTTACGTAATGTCAACCACTTAACTCACTCGAGTACTGAATTAAGCGCTTTGCGAACATATGCATAAATTCATCAGCACAAGGTCAAAAATAAAGAGATACAATTGCTAATACCAGTCTCCAAATGGCAGATTTGGAATTCTGAGTAGTAACCTAAACTCTACTTGAACCTTATTAGATAGCCTATACTAGAACTTAAAGAACTAGAGCTCTCTCTTTTTTCTCTCTGGAAACCCTAATTTCTAGTCTTCTCTTGACTTATGGCAGATTGTCCCCCAGGGGGGCAAGGCCTGGTTATATAGCCCTGAGGGTGCAACGTGAGCTCTTGGATCAAACTGACTTAAGGAATAGCGTAGATTTATTCTAGGAGGCGGTGGAGGAACCGACGTGGAAGCAGAGGCTGCCTGGTGGGCCCAGGAGGCCAGCCGGCCTGCCGGTCTGGCATCCTCTCCAGGTTTGTTTGCTCGGGTTGTCTTCTTGTGTCCTCTGAAATCTTTTCGAGTAGTTTTCGTCACGGATAAATATGATTTTATTTGATGTTTTAATCCTTCTCGTCAGTTTTCTAGAATAACTCTGCTGAAAATACAGATTCACCAAAACTTGTAGAAATTATCAGTTTAAACCCCTAAGTCTATGTTGGTGATCCTTTTTAAGCATTTATTCAAATTATATTAACGATTTATGATGGATGATAACTACCGTCAACAATGGGCGAGCATGGCGATTGGAGATTGGGGTTAGCAGCAGTGCCAGGATGGGCGAGTATGGCGCTGACCTATGCAAATGGGCGAGCACGGGGCGGCCTGGGCGGATGGGCGAATCTCAGTGCGTCCTATGCGGCCTGGGCGATGGCGCGGCCCACGGACGGACGGACGGAGCGTGGAGGATTCAGCGGCGAGCAGTCCGGTGGCGGGCGCCCCCACTAGGTTGATACTACTCTTTTCCTCGCAACGCTGAATTCGTGGTTCCTTCGTGCATCGATTGACGCGAGGACATGGTTTCTTTGGAGGGAAACCGTTTCCTCAAATTTTCTTCTCTTTCTTCATTAATTAGACTGTCATGTCAAATTTTTGCTTAGCTGGTAGGTCAATTAGTAGGAATAGAAACCACCATCCTCTCCTGTGCTGACGACGCCGCACCCCGCTCCTCTGTTCCCTCCCTCGGCACAACAGCGATGCTCCTCCACTGCTCGGCATTCTTCTCATAGGCGATGCTCCGGCGCGCGTGATGGTCGGCTCCGTCCTCTGCTCCCTTAACCCGCATGCAGATACTCAATCCGGCCCTTCATCCTGTGCGATGGTTTATGTGGACGGGTGTCTTTGTTCCGTCGGCTCCTTTCTGGTATGTTCTGTCCAACTTCAGATTTCTTCATGGGTGAGGCATTGCAAAGGAAGGATCCCACCTGTTTTGTTTCTTGCTGCACATTGATGACTGGACAACATCATCTTGCGATACTGAAATACTGTATACGCATGAACAGGTTTCAATTAGTTTTCTGTATTGGCAACTTCACGCAAGCTACTTGGATGCTTGCCATAGCTTGTAACATCCCAGATGTTAAAAGCAACTAAAACTTGATCATGAGCATCATCATGCATAACCATCAAGCATTGTTTCATAACTTCACCTTATGTTTCAAGCATAGCATACATATGTTTCATATGTTGCATATCATTAGGTGTTTCATAATGTCATGTTTCATATGTTTCGAAGTAATGTTCCATAGGTAGTTTATAGAATGTTTCATATGTTTCATGTTGTATTGTGATGTTTCAATGGTAGCCTTGCTATGTTGCATAAAGTTCCAAGTATTGTTTTAGAGTGTCTCTTGTTGCATGCAAGTGTTTCACTTGTGCATTGCCATGTTTTACATGTTACATGAGATACTATAAATAAAAGTAATTAAAGAAACCTTGTTAATAAAAATATGTGTGTTTTCTTAAATAATTAATTAGTTGAGGTTTTTGGTTAATACTTGTTCACCCTAGGTTGCTATTTAATAGTTTTGTGAAAACCTGAAAATAAATTTCAAATTACTTCCTCCTAAATTCAAAATACCCTATTTTGTCCCTAATTTTAAATCTCAAGATCTAGGCAGAATTTGGGGTTGAGGCAAAAAGCAAAGTTGAAGGTTTCATCAAGTGGAGCAACTTTTATTTTTGAATATTTTCAAGTTACTATGCAAATTTGGAAGAAATTGAAAGAAAAAGAAATGAGGTGGTATTGCTACAGTAACCGAAGCCGTCTCTGCTTTCTCCTCTTCCTCTGCTCACCGACGTGCCGCCGCTCTTCTTCACCGCGCGTGCGCGTGGTGACACGCAGCGGGCACCGTGGCTTGAGCAAGCAGGAGCTGGCAACCCCATCCACGTCGTTTCAGTCGAGATAAATCGAGCGGGACGCCGTTTCCTTTCTTTTCTCTTCTCGCTCACCGACGACGTTGTTTCGCCACCGGCGTCAAATTCGCCATCGCCGCTGCTCCGCAACTAAATTCCCCTCGCCCACAGCCTCGAGCATCCGTGCGCTCTCTCCAGACCCGCTCACTTGGCTTCGCTTCGCCGGAGCAAGCCGTGCGTGATCTTCTTCCTCGCGGCGGTCAACAGCGCCGCCGGTTGCCCCTCCATCGTGGACAGCCCCCACTGGAGCCGCTCCCGCCTTTTCTATTCCATGTTTTGTACTCAGCTTGCCTCCGCACAGCTCACTGAGGCGACCGTTTTCATTTTCATATTCAGGTCGCTTTGGAACACGCGTTTGCCGCCGCCGCCATCACCATGGGCGAACCATCTCCACTGCTTCTCCGCGTCAGCCGAGCACACCATCGTGTCCGTGGTGAGCTCCTGGAGCTAATCGGCCCTCAATTTTACTTATACCTCGCCTTTGTGCCGTGTTTGCTGCATCGCCGTTGTGCGTGCCTGGTCGCTCCGCCATGGCTGCAGCCAAGCTCGTGCGGGATCGTAATCCGCACAATTCTCGCCCTGTCGTAACATGTTAGGTCTAGGTGGAGCTGGTAGTGCCGTTCTCTCCGCTGGGGATCTCACTGCCGTCATGCTCCACCTCACCGGAGTTCCTCGGGTCCGCCGTGGTCGCGACTGGTCGTTGCAGTCCTTTTGTTCGTCGTCTGAGTCATGGAGGTGGTGCGCAGAGTGGTGTGGGTCGCGCCAGGGTAGCTCGTGTCACCGGCGACCTCGCCGCCGGCGAGCAGGTGCCTGTCACAACTCCGCATTCTCCAGAAGAGGCCTCCACTTCCAAGCCCAAGAGGAGCAAGCGGCACAGGCCCAAGAACGTCAAGCTAGCTGGCCCAGAATGGATTTGTCATGCCTGTAATCTGAAGCCCACTAGCGTGTGATACATATGTGGAGGGGGAGAGGAGAAGGACTCAACTATGATTTGAACTCTGTAACCTAAATCCCGAAAGGGAAGCACTCGCCGTCAGCCTGTCCGGCGGGCGATCTACCTCGTTATCATTTTTCCTTCTTCCCGGCGCCGCCGCATTCCGCGGTGCTGACATCTGGTACCAGAGCCGACGAACCCGGGGCCGCTGGTGGAGCTCTGGAGTCCGCGTCGACCACTCACGAGCACTTCACCAGGCTTCAGCGCTCAAGAGGAGCGATGGATCCTGTTGTTGCGAAGACGTTCGACGAAATGCTCAAGCGAATGGAGGACTTCGACAAGCGTTCCGTCGAGCGCTGGGAGCGCTCAGAGAAGCGGTTTGAGGAGGCGGCGGCTGCTCTCCACGAGCGCGAAGAGGCTGTCGACGCCCGCATCTCTTCACTGGAGAGTTTCGCCTCGACCCAATACTCCGCCGCCGTCGTCGCCGACAACTGGGGCGCACACTTCGACTCGCGCGTGACGGATCTGGAGCAGCGCATGGTCGACCTCGAGCTCATCCGCCTGACTGAGATCCGCGATGAACGGGATGACCGGGTGGAAGAGCTGGAAGGAGCGGTCGGAGGTCTGCAGTCATGGCGTCAGGAGGTGGAAGGCAGCCTCGACGATCTCCGCTACGAGATCCGCCGTTTCCCAAAGGTAGCAGTGGCGCCGCAGCATCAACACCCGCTGCCTGCGCGTCGTGAGTTGGCTGCCGCCGCGTACTCTGGCGGGTTCACGGTCGACTGGCCCGATGGGCACCGCGTTGAATCGACTACACGGGAGCGGGGCTATGGTTCGGTGACGACCATAGCTCCAAACCCGGCCAATGGTACGTCCGCTGATCCCCATTCCATTCCTGTTAACGCGTATCATCCGCTACCCTTCACCGCCTACAACCACCATTCTGCCCGGCCACCTGAAACCACCCATCCTCCACCCCCAAACCCCCACAAGGACACCTCCAATTTCCCTCCTCCACCTCCTTTCCCCACCGATCCCATTCCCACAATCCCACCCCACCTTCAAGGTCAATTGCCTAAGATGCATTTTCCCCAATTTGATGGCACCACACCTCAGTTATGGATTACTCAAGCTCATAATTACTTCGACATGTACTCTGTTCATCCATCCATATGGGTGCGCGTAGCCACCATGAATTTCATCACGACCGCCAAGCGTTGGCTCCAGTCTATCAATCACAAGCTTCCACACACCGATTGGACCACCTTGTGTGCTATGATCCGCGAGCGCTTTTGCCGGGATCAGCACGAGCTTCTCCTTCGTCAGTTGTTCCAAATCAAAATGACTGCCTCTGTTCAAGATTACATTGACAAATTCGTTGATCTTGTCGAACAACTCTCAGCTTATACACCCAATCCTGACTCCCTGTCCTATGTCACTCGGTTTGTGGATGGTCTCCGTGATGATATTCGTGCTGTACTTCTTGTTCAGAGGCCTGCCGATTTGGATGCTGCTTGCACACTTGCCCTTTTGCAGGAAGAAGCCGTCGAGCCGCATCGACGCAAGGACGTCAAGCGCTTTGATGCCCCCACGTTGCCCAAGCCGACCCCAGCACGCGGTGGCTACCCTCTGCCACAACCCCCTCCGCGTCCTGTACCTGGTCCGCAACAACACGAAGACAAGCGGCAGCATGAGGAGCGCCGGCCTGATCAGCGCCGTGCCAATGTTGATGAAAAGCTGCAGTCACTCCGCTCCTACCGTAAAGCTCGTGGGCTCTGTATGCGGTGCGGTGAAAAATGGCATCAAGGACACAAATGTGCTCCAGCTATTCAACTTCATGCGTTACAGGAAGTTTGGGAGATGTGCCAGGACGTATTCCAGGATGATGTTCAGTCCGAAGATGACACCACTGCAGTTCCTGACCAAGCATTTCTGTTACTTTCAGCTGATACTTCCTCTCATACAGTTCACCCTCGTACTCTCCAGTTTTCTGGTAGGATTCAGGGCCATGACATTCATATTCTGCTGGATTCCGGAAGCACTCATTCCTTCCTGGATGCTCGATTGGCAGCTTCTCTTTCTGGTGTGCAGCTCCTGTCCAACCCAACAAAGGTAACTGTGGCTAACGGTAGCACTGTAGCTTGTGAAGCTCACATTCCATATGCTGAATGGTCTATTGCGGGATACACATTTCATTCCACACTCAAGCTGATTCCAATTGGCAGCTATGATATGATACTTGGTATGGACTGGTTGCAAGCTTTCTCTCCAATGAAAGTGCATTGGGTCCAAAAGTGGATTCAGATACAGTATGGGCCCAATACGATTGTCCTACAGGGTGCTCTGCCCATTCCAACGGATTGTGCTTTGGTTCAACTCCTTCATATTGACAGTTCAGAGACTGCTCAGCCGGTACCTCCTGACATTCAACTCATCCTTGATAAGTATCAACACTTGTTCAATCCTCCAACTGAGTTGCCGCCTCGGCGACCTTGTGATCATTCCATTCCACTAGTACCTGGTGCTCAGCCGGTGGCATCTCGACCTTACAGATACTCCCCAATCCTCAAGTCTGAGATTGAGACACAAGTCAATGAGATGCTTGAGTCTGGCCTCATTCGTCCCAGTACGAGTGCTTTTTCTTCACCAGTGCTTCTCGTCCGCAAGAAGGACGGCTCTTGGAGATTCTGTGTGGACTACCGCCAGTTGAACGCCCTGACAGTGAAAAGCAAGTTTCCAATACCTGTCATCGATGAATTATTGGATGAGCTCTCTTCAGCCAAATGGTTCTCTTGTCTTGATCTCCGGGCTGGTTTCAATCAAATACGCCTTGCACCAGGCGAAGAGCACAAGACGGCATTCCAGACACACTGGGGTCAGTTTGAGTTTACTGTTATGGCTTTTGGACTCACTGGGGCACCAAACTCATTTCAAGGGGCCATGAATTCAACCTTACATCCTCTGCTCCGCAAGTGTGTTTTAGTCTTTTTCGATGACATCCTCATTTACAGCTCCACTTATGAGGAACACTTGCAGCATTTGGACAATGTGTTTGCTCTGTTGTCCAAAGATCAGTGGCTGGTTAAGTTATCTAAATGCCGGTTTGCTCAGCAATCCATTGCTTACCTTGGACACGTGGTCAGTGCACAGGGAGTTTCCACCGACCCAACCAAGATCGAGGCAGTATCTTCCTGGCCTATACCCAAGGACACTAAGGAGTTGCGCAGTTTTCTGGGGCTCGCCGGTTATTACCGCAAATTTGTGCAGCATTTTGCAATCATCGCTCGTCCACTGTCAGACTTACTCAAGAAGGGTACCCTTTTCGTTTGGATATCAACACATACTACAGCCTTCGAGACTCTCAAGCAGGCACTCATCCAGGCTCCTGTCCTTGCCTTGCCAAATTTTTCCAAGCCTTTCCAGTTACAGACTGATGCCAGCGACAGCGGCGTGGGCGCCGTCCTGCTACAGGATGGTCACCCACTGGCTTTCGTCAGCAAGGCCCTCGGACCCCGTACTCGTGGACTCTCCACGTACGAAAAAGAGTACTTGGCAATCCTAATTGCCGTGGATCAATGGCGTTCGTTCTTACAGCATGGTGAATTCATTATTTTCACAGATCAGCGAAGCCTCATGCACATTACTGATCAACGACTTCAAACACCCTGGCAAATGAAGTTGTACACTAAGCTGGTTGGTCTCCAGTTCAAAGTCGTCTACAAGCCTGGTGTTACTAACCTGGCTGCTGATGCTTTGTCACGCCACCCTCAGCCGCCAGTACAGTTGTCAGCTGTTTCCTACGCTTCTCCAACATGGTTGGCCGAGGTAGCAGCCGGTTATGCTGCTGATCCAGTCTCTCGATCGTTGGTCCAGGAACTCTCAGTTGACCCCATGGCTCATCCTCCATACTCCCTGGTCGGTGGTGTGCTCCGGATTCATGACCGCATTTGGGTCGGTGCAAATCAGCCTCTGCAGGATCGTATTATGGCTGCTCTTCATAATAGTGCACTTGGGGGACACTCCGGCTTCCCAGTGACTTATGCCCGCATTAAAAAGCTGTTTGCCTGGCATGGCATGAAGTCTGCTGTTAAGGCCTTCGTGGCGTCTTGCTCTGTCTGTCTCCAAGCCAAGCCAGACCGCGCCAGGTATCCAGGGCTGCTTTCCCCTCTGCCTGTTCCAGCCGAGTCATGGCAGGTTATTTCAATGGATTTCATAGAAGGCCTCCCTCGATCCGGCAGTGCGAATTGTATCCTGGTTGTTGTTGATCGCTTCAGCAAGTTTGCACACTTCGTGCCGCTACTGCATCCATTTACAGCCCCTCAAGTTGCTCAGCTGTTCCTCGACAATATTTACAGACTTCATGGTATGCCTACTCACATTGTGTCAGATCGAGATCGGATTTTCACTAGTCTGTTTTGGAAGGAGTTGTTCCGTCTCGCTCAGACTACTCTCTGCATGAGTTCGGCATACCACCCGCAGTCGGACGGGCAAACCGAACGGGTCAATCAATGCCTCGAGACGTATCTTCGTTGCTTCGTTCAAGCTTGCCCTCGTCAATGGGTGAAATGGCTCAGCTTGGCAGAGTACTGGTACAATACCAGCATTCATTCTTCACTGAACAGGTCGCCATTTGAGGTATTGTACGGTCATTCCCCACGCCATTTTGGCCTAACCCCACCTGCAGCTTCTTCTGTCCCCGATGTGGATACAATGCTTGCTGACCGTTCCACGATGCTTGATCTTGTTCGCCAACAACTTCTCCGAGCTCAACAACGTATGAAGCTGCAAGCCGACAAGCGTCGTTCGGAACGGTCCTTCCAAGTTGGCGACATGGTGTATTTGAAGCTGCAGCCCTACGTCCAAGCTTCTTTGGCCCCCCGCGCTCACCAGAAATTGTCCTACCGCTACTTCGGGCCATACAAGATTCTCTCCAAGATCGGTGACGTCGCCTACAAGCTTGACCTGCCTGCTTCCTCTTCGGTCCACCCCGTCTTCCACGTCTCCCTGTTGAAGCCGGCTCCATCCACCAAGTACCCCCTCTCCGCCGCCGTCCCCGACATCTCCGATGGTCATCAGGTACCTGAAGCCATACTCCAGCGTCGCCTTCATCCTCGACGTGATGGTTCCGTTCCGCAATTGTTGATCAAGTGGTCCGGCCTTGGCGCGGACCTGGCTACTTGGGAAGATGCTGACGCTATCCAGCAGCAATTTCCTTTCGCGCCGGCCTGGGGACATGCCGGT
Organism: Saccharum spontaneum; assembly: GCA_022457205.1. Lineage (NCBI taxonomy): Eukaryota > Viridiplantae > Streptophyta > Magnoliopsida > Poales > Poaceae > Saccharum > Saccharum spontaneum. The sequence continues at coordinate 20,233,095 of CM039596.1, forward strand.
ACTCAAGCAGGGGGGGGTGTCACAACTCCGCATTCTCCAGAAGAGGCCTCCACTTCCAAGCCCAAGAGGAGCAAGCGGCACAGGCCCAAGAACGTCAAGCTAGCTGGCCCAGAATGGATTTGTCATGCCTGTAATCTGAAGCCCACTAGCGTGTGATACATATGTGGAGGGGGAGAGGAGAAGGACTCAACTATGATTTGAACTCTGTAACCTAAATCCCGAAAGGGAAGCACTCGCCGTCAGCCTGTCCGGCGGGCGATCTACCTCGTTATCATTTTTCCTTCTTCCCGGCGCCGCCGCATTCCGCGGTGCTGACAGTGCCGCCATCCGCGGCCGAGCCACGGTCGTGGCGGTTTGGGCTGAGATGCCACGGGCCATTCTAATCAGCAGGTTGGGCCAAGAGTGGGCCGAACAGGAGGAGGTGTTGGGCTGAGAAAATGTTTTGTTTTTTCAGAAAAATCTTATAAGTGTTGATCCTTGTATTATTCATAACTAATTTTATTGCATGATAAATTCATGAAATTTTATGTGTAACTTTGCTATGAGATACTCTACCTTAGAAAAATATGAGTTGGTCATTTTCTGTACTTTTTCTATACTTTAAAATTAGCTCTTTTAATTAATAAATGCCCTTTGCATGGTTTTGAGAAATAAAAATATTAATCTTGAGATCATGAAAATTTATGAGCAAGTTCAACCTGCTGTTTTAGATACACACAAAAAGTTTGGTACTGATTTAAGGTAGAATGGTTTGGTCATTTAGTTAAGCGTACTTTTATGAATTAATAAAAATACTAAAATGATTTGTATAAATCCCTGAATTACTTTGTGTGACTTTGGGGTTTATTGTGGACCTTGGAACACTAAACCCTATGTTGTTCCTTGGCAACTTAATCCTTTTTATGATATACTCAAATCAACTGGTTATTAATAAATAGATTGTTTATTTAAATGCTCAGTAGGAAAATATATATGGAAATGTTTTATATGAATCCCTAACGATGTGAAATGTGATTGTGATTTTTGGATTGTTTGACGACCATGGAGCATTTCACCTTTGTTGTTCCATGGCAAATGCTTACATAAATATTATGGTCATGATTAACTTGTTCATGATAAATAAGATGCATATTGATAAAACATGTTTGTTTCTCAGATGCAACCTCATGGGTAAAAGTAAAAATTATATATTTCTTTGTATGTTACTTATACATGTCTTTCCATGGTAAAGCTTTAGTTGGTAAGCATGTTTAACAAGTAAACCTTTGATTTATTAGGAGAACAACTAAAAAATGATAACTACTTGCAACTGTACTGTGAAGGAAAGTTGTACTCAACTTTCTTAACCTTATTAGAATTCTACCATGCCCTACATGACTTTCATCATGCATCATGCATCATGTCATGCATTCCATCATGAAAAGCAAAGCATCATTTATTACGTGTAGTTTGTACGAGAGTGAGCAGGCTCGGATGGATCAGGTCTCGGAGTAGGTCCATCCACCAGAGGTGTTGGTGTCTATTGGATCTCTCTAAGAAAACTAACTTTCTCTGCAACGAAGGCAAGCCCCGGTGCATATCACCCTTCTATAGCTTTTACAAATCTTTATCATAATTAAGTCTTGTGAGATGCGCATTAAGTAAATTAGGAGTTAGTTTATACCGTTGTTGCATGATTACCTTAATATCCAGATATCCTCAGATATACCCTGTTTTTATGAAAAGGTCGTTACCTCATATGCCTAGTAATGCTTAGTCTTTAATGGAGGTCGAACGATGATTTCATCGTTTGAGAGTAATAGTTTTACCTTGCTCTTCTCAACTCTTAATGGGTTATGAATACCATGATGTTAATTTGGTAAATCGAGACCAGGCGGAATCTTGGCTTGCGCCCAGTTTGAGTCTGGACGTAGTGACCCCGCCTGTGTCGATTAAGGATCGATCGTTGTCAGAGCTGTCTGTGATCATGATTTATAGTACTGGCCACATACTCTGGTAAGCCCAACATATAGGCTATTCCATTATGGGAAACAATAACCGCGCACTGGGAGTGGAGAGATGGTGGGAGTATTGTGTACCCATGCTTGTGAATGCATCAGGCTTGAACGATTCCAAGAGGTGGGATACTGGCTCTCGGGTAGCGCTGGACCGGTTCCCATTTTGGAGGATCCGAGTGAGGGTTCATATATGTAGGTTCGGGTCTGCAGACCTATACCTGCATATATCGTGTGGTAAGGAAACCCCAGCTAGGCCAAACCGATTTGAATTGCCGCAGCTTCTCGGTGAAGAAGACTCGATCAACTGTGTTGCATCGTAGTTAATCAATGAAACATGGATACTAATTGTCGGTACCAACAGAATGGGGGTACCCACAACCAACGATAATAAAAAAACAAAACGATTAAACCACAGCAAAACACAGCACGCCTTGACCACGTACAAGGTCCGCCTCGTACGAGGCAAGCTCGACGGGACGCCTCGACCGTGCTCCAATTCCGACTCATACGAGGCACCCCCGACAGGAACACCTCGACCGCGCCCCGTCCCATACGAAGCCAGTACAAAAAGGCACCTCGACTGCATTCCGACTCGCACGAGGCTCGCTCGACTACCGGCAAAACTCTGACTCGCATGACCCCGGGTCGGAGCGCTCGACCTACTCTATTCACCTACTCTGAGACAAAAGTCGGAGCATTCAATGCGATTACCTGCTACCATCTACCGACATGGCCACAGCCGTGACCGACGTGGGAGCAACGCCAGTGTCAGTCCTCACTTTTTTACCGCCCATCCCGTGATGGGAGGTGAAACCTGTTACTGTGCGCACCTTACCACGCACTATTTTATCGCCAATCACCCTCGAGGGAGGATATGACAAGGCCAGTATTCCACGATCTCGAAGATTCGGCCTTATTCGTCCGGCCTCGACCCAGCCTCGACGCCCAGCACTGGTCGACAGGAAAGAAAGGCCGACGTGGCACAAGACTTCGGGTCATTTCACCGTCTCATCCCCAACGTCACCACGGTGTCCAGGGATGGCCGCCCATTCCTAGAGCACGCCGCTACAGCCATCTCGACAGGGATCGACAAAACTTCACCTCAAGGCACCCCGGTGCCCCGGCCTCCTCTTACCCTATAAAAGGGCAGGCCAGGGCTCTACAAGGGGACACCGGCAAGACACAAGCCAGAAGCCAGGTGCTAGCAAGCAAAGGCGTACAATCCGCAGATCAACATCTCAAGCAACCACCTCTGTACTTTCTCATTTTTCATTTGAGACCTGGGCTCAGTTCCCTCTCTCACGGCTTGTAACCCCTACGCAAGCACTTAGGTGCAAGGAAATACAACACTCCCCCCTCCCCGCTGGACGTAGGGCCTCCTTTTGCCTGAACCAGGATAAATCCCCATGTATTCCCCTTGCATCACCATCCGGGTTAGGGACACGCAGCACTCACTCGTCGGTTTAGGACCCCCATGGGACCGAACACCGATAGTTGGCACGCCAGGTAGGGGAACGCTGCGTGCCAACATCGTTTTCCCACCATTTTCCTGGATGGCTGACCCTGAACGCCCTCTCCCGTTGGCCACAGTGATCTAGTTCGGGAGTTTGGAGTTCATGTCGCTTGGCCATGGCTACGATATGGTCCTCCTCCCACCCAGGCACCCGACCAACGAGGATTACGAGCTCTCCTAGCCTGGGGGAGCACTGCGCCGGCATCGTCGCTCTCAGGCGTGAGCCTCCAGACGACAGCGAGCCCAGTGCAACCGCCGTCATCACCTCGTGGAGGGCGGTGGGACTCCCCGATCCGACGCCCCTCAGCCAGACGCCAATCTAGATTTCCTCATTGAGGGTCTGTGTAGGATGAGCTTGGCTAAGGGCAAGATGCCGACGGAGAATTCCGCCACTCCCCCGTCCAGTGTGACGCCGCCACTACCCGGTCCAACCACTCCGGCACGAGCAGCGACGTCTCCATCCCCATTCCTGTTTGGGCCAGATCCGGTTGCCCGGGCATACGCTTCCTCTGTGAGCACTAGTATGAGCGCTTATGAGGAACTCCCCGGGCACCATCTACGCTCCACTCTGGACCTTGTCGCATCCACACCGGCTTCTGAGTATCTGGACTCTACGGAGACCCTAGAAACAGAGCCTCGTGTGACTGCTTCTCGACGTTACAACCCCAGAGACGATCGGCGACGGCCTCACATTCCTCCATCATACTACTACTTCGGCGCTCCCGACTCCGACTCCGCCGACGACACCTACGATCCGACCCGCGAGTGCTTCAACATCGACGGGGCGAGCACGTCGGATTCGGAGGATGAGGAGCCAGTTGAAGGAAGGAACATGCCACCTCATGTCGAGCTCCCTGCCGAGCGAGATGAAGCTCAATTCCTTGCGGATCAAGGAATGCAGCTCGAGCAAATTCATGAGTTGCAGGACAGGCTCGACAAGGAACGAGAAAACCTGCGCCTACTCCAACAAACCCTCAAGCATGAGCGTGCGGCACACACACACATGGCGGGAGAGCTCGTGAGAGAGCTCGCGACATCAATCGCCGCATCGACGAGGATTGGGCGATCAACCCCCCGGTTTTCGCTCGAGCCAGCCAGAACGTTGTTGCCGCCGCCATGCTCCTCCGCAACATGCCCGAGCCATCAAACCCCGACGCCCGTCGAGCTCGAGACGAAATCTGAGAACTCCTCGAGACCACTGCCATGCAGCAGGCCGAGAGCTCTGCCTCGAGGCAACGTGAGCCAGCCTCGGAGCGGCTCACCGAGCCCTCCCGATAGGAGGGAGAAGCCTCAGTCCATCCCGAGCCTGTCCGACGGAACCGGGCGGCTCCTACCCCTGAACACGTCACCGATGACCATGAACCTCGAGACACCCGTGGCAACATCGTCGAGCGCCGCACGCGCAAACATGGTGACGGCACAGCTCGAGGTTACCGCATGCACAGAGGCGGGCACTATGACAGCTCAGAAGATCGAAGCCCGTCGCCCGAACCACCGGGTCCCAGGGTCTTTAGCAAGGCCATACAAGAAACAATACTCCCGGCGCGGTTCCGCCCTCCCACGACTGTCACCAAGTACAATGGTGAGACCAAACCCGAACTTTGGCTCACTGATTTCCGCTTGGCGTGTCAGCCGGGCGGGGCCACCGACGACCGAGTCATCATCTGACAACTCCCCCTGTTCCTGTCCGACACCGCTCGAGCCTGGCTCGAGGATCTTTCACCTCGACAGATCCACGACTAGGACGATCTCGTGAGGGTGTTCGAGGGAAACTTCAAGGGGACCTACATGCGCCTCGGCAACTCATGGGATCTCTGGAGTTGTAAGCAGAAGCCGGGCGAATCCCTCCGGGATTACATCCGGCGTTTCTCCAGGCAACGCACCGAGCTCCCCAACATCACCAACTCCGACGTGATCATGGCCTTCCTCTCTGGAACCACCTGCAAGGAGTTGGTCCGAGAGTTGGGCCGTAACACCCCCCTCACTGCCAACGGATTGATGGACATCATCACCAACTTTGCCGTCGGCGAGGAGGCAGTTGGTGCTATCTTTGGTGGTGACCAGGACAAAGGGAAGCAGAAGGTTGACGATCCTCCGGGCTCTAGCCGGGGCTCCAAAAGGAACAACCAAAAAAGAAGAAGAACCAGCAGGGCAAGCTCGAGGCCTCGGCCGACGAGCTTGTTGCCGCCACTGAACGCAAGAAACCTCGAGGGCCCCCTGGCGGGGGCATCTTCGACAAAATGTTCAAAGAGCCGTGTCCCTACCACAAGGGGCCCATCAACCACAACCTCAAGGACTGTCACATGCTCCGTAGGTACTTTGAAGGTGTAGGTGCCAAGAAGGACGACAAGAAGGAAGATCCCAAGGGCGATGACAAGGATGGGGGTTCCTCGAGATCCACGACTGCTTTATGATCTACGGAGGGCCCTCGACCCGCCTCTCGACGCGCCAGCGCAAGCGAGAGCGGCGAGAAGTTTTCTCCATACAGCCGGCAATCCCCCACTTCCTTGACTGGTCTGAGGTGGCCATCACTTTCGACCGTGATGACCATCCCGACTATGTCTCCAATCCAGGAGTCTACTTGCTTGTTGTTGATCCCATCATCGCCAACACACGCCTCACCAAGGTACTCATGGTCGGCGGAAGCAGCCTCAACATCATATACGCTCAGACCCTCGACCTCCTGGGGATCGAGAGGACGCACCTCCAACCCAGCGTCAGGGGCTTCCACGGAGTCGTGCCAGGAAAGCGGGCAGAACCTGTCGGCCGGGTCAACCTGCCTGTCTGTTTTGGCACTCCCTCCAACTTCAGAAAGGAGACCCTCACTTTCGAGGTGGTCGGATTTCGTGAAACGTACCACGCCATCCTGGGGTGCCCATGCTATGCCAGGTTCATGGCGGTCCCGAACTACACTTACCTCAAGCTCAAGATGCTAGGCCCAAACGGTGTCATAACCATCGGGCCCTCATACGAACACGCCTACGAGTGCGACGTCGAGTGTGTCGAGCACGGAGAAGCCATCTTGGAGTCGGCAACCTTGGCGGCGGACCTCGACGGTCTGGCCAACGAGATCCCCGACCCCAAGCACCACACCGGCAGCTTCGAGCCCGCTGAGGACGTCAAGCTCGTGCCCCTCAACCCCACCGACCCAAAGGGAAAGGCGCTGAGCATCAGCGCCACCCTCGATCCCAAATAGGAAGCAGTGCTCATCGACTTTCTCTGTGCTAACGTTGATGTCTTTGCGTGGAGTCCCTCAGATATGCCGGGCATTCCTAGGGAAGTCGCCGAGCACGCCTTGGGGATCCAAGCCGGCTCCAAACCGGTGAAACAATGCTTGTGCCGCTTCGACGAGGAGAAGCGCAAGGTCATCGGTGAGGAGATACACAAACTGCTGGAGGCCGGGTTCATCAAGGAGGTTCATCATCCCGAGTGGTTAGCTAATCCTATATTAGTTAAGAAGAAAAGTGGGAAGTGGAGGATGTGTGTAGACTACACTAGTTTAAATAAAGCATGTCCAAAAGTTCCGTTTCCTTTACCACGTATTGATCAAATCGTTGACTCCACTACGGGATGTGAAACTCTTTCATTCTTAGATGCATATTCCAGCTACCACCAGATCAAAATGAAAGAGTCCGACCAGCTCGTGACTTCGTTCATTACCCCATTCGGCATGTATTGCTACGTTACTATGCCTTTCGGTCTCCGGAACGCGGGGGCTATGTACCAGCGATGCATGCAACACATTTTTGGGGAACACATCGGACCAACCATCGAGGCTTACGTCAATGACATTGTTGTCAAAACCCAAAAAAGCTGATAATTTAGTAAACGACCTCGACGTTGCGTTCAAATGCCTCCGGGCAAAGAACATCAAGCTCAATCCTGAGAAATACGTTTTCGGCGTCTCTCGAGGCATGCTTTTAGGGTTCATCGTGTCTAAGCGTGGCATCGAGGCCAACCCAGAAAAGATCACTGCGATAACCAAGATGGGCCCCATCCGAGATCTGAAGGGCGTACTGAGGGTCACGGGCTGCTTGGCAGCGCTCAGTCGCTTCATTTCACGCCTCGGCGAAAAAGCACTCCCCCTGTATCGCCTCCTGAAGAAATCAGAGCACTTTTCATGGACCCTCAAGGCCGAAGAAGCTCTTGCAAAACCCCAGGAGAACCGCTCTTACTTTATGTCGCCGCGACAACACAAGTAGTCCGCGCGGTCTTGGTTGTCGAGAGGGCTGAGGAGGCTCATACCTTGCTCGTCCAAAGACCAGTCTATTTCATTAGCGAGGTGCTCTCAGAAACTAAGGTACGCTACCCGCAGATCCAGAAGCTGCTATATGCCATCGTCTTGACACGGCGCAAACTCCGTCACTACTTCGATGGCCACCCGGTGACTGTGGTTTCTTCTTTCCCCCTGGGAGAGATAGCTCAGAACCGGGAAGCCTCGGGTAGAATCGCCAAGTGGGCGGTAGAGCTCATGGGCGAGACTCTCTCATATGCACCGCGCAAGGCCATCAAATCCCAGGCGCTAGCGGATTTCCTGGCTGAGTGGACCGACACTCAACTCCCCCCGGTACAGCTTAAGGCTGAGCTGTGGACCATGTACTTCGACGGATCCTTGATGAAAACGGGAGCAGGCGCGGGTTTGCTCTTCATCTCACCCCTCAGAGTTCACATGCGCTATGTCGTCTGGCTTCATTTTTCTGTGTCAAATAACGTCGCCGAATACGAGGCGCTCGTCACGGGCCTGAGAATTGCCATCGAACTCGGGGTCTGACACCTTGACATTTGAGGCGACTCCCAGCTCGTGATCGACCAGGTCATGAAGAACTCAAGCTGCCGTGATCCCAAGATGGAAGCCTACTACGAAGAGGTGCGGCGCCTTGAGGACAAGTTTCACGGCGTCGAGCTCAACCACATCGCACGTAGGTATAATGAGGCCGCCGATGAACTGGTGAAGATCGCGTCCAATCGAACTACGGTTCCACCAGACGTTTTCGCAAAAGATCTCCACCAACCATCCGTCAACCTTTGTAACACCCCTGGTGTTATGGTAACTAAAAACCTGCCATGTCATCATTTGCACTGCAAATCATCCATGATTAGGTTAACACTGTTATGCATTAACTAAAATGAGTTTGAATTCTTAGGTTCGATGTGTTTCTCGTTGTGTGGTTCGAAATCCAAAAACCCTAATTTCGATTATCACCGCAAATACTTAGTTTATGCCCTGCGTAATTTGAGGTGTATTACGGTGTTATACACTAGTGCCAAGTGTAGGGTATAAGCTCAAGTCCAACCTATAAAATAAAGCTTCAAGTTTGAGTTAGGGTTTGGGATCCAAAGCTTGTTACAAGTTTTCCGGTTCGAATTCGAATTCAAAATTGAGGAATCCCTAAAAGAATTTCTTAAGTCAAATTGGTCAACCTAGGGAGCCATTTGGTCAACCATGTGAGGCTTGACTCAATGATGTCCTAGGGTGAAGGTGTGATTCCTAAGTAACTAAAGTTAAGAAAGAATCAAGTTTCAATTCAAAACTTTTCCGAAAACCCTAAAAAACAAAACCCTAGTTTTACCCCTTTTGACATAAATCAAAATCTAAGCAAAATTTGGGAAAAAGTGTAAAACCAATTTTGTAGATCTTTTCTAGGGCTACAAGTTTGGTGTTTTGAGTTTTCAAAGTTTCAATGTAAAATTTGAAGTAATTTTGAAAAGATTCAAATCTCAACATTGTCCCCTTTTCATTTTCCCTATCCAATTTCAAAATGGAGGCATAATTTGAAAATATTTTGAATAGCAAAGTTGTAGGTCCGTCTTAGATGTACAACTTTGGTATTTTGAGTTTTTGAAGTTTCAATACAAAATTCAAAGTAATTTTGATTTTTCAGATTTCCCAAAAATGTCCCTTTTTGAATTCAAATTCAAATTTCAAAAAACTAAGCTGAATTGGAAAAAGTTCATATTGAGAAAGTTGTAGATCTTTGAAAAGTGAACAACTTTTGTTTTTACAGATTTTCAACTTCTATTGAAAATTTGAGAGTAATTTGAATTTTGATTCCAGTGGCAATTCTGTAAATAATTTGAAATCAACGTCAATCACCGCACGCCACCTCTCCCGACGCCGGCGACCTTCGTCCCGCTTCCAGGCGCGCCCGCGGCGTCCCGTGACCGCCTCGTCACGGCCGTTTTTCTCCGCGTGTCGCCACCACACCGTCTGGGCTCGGCTATAAAGGCCACCGTCGTCGGCCAAATCATTTTCTCTTCCTCCTCCGCTCATCGCTGCGACCGGCCACCGCCCTTCGCCGCCCAAATTCGCCGCTGCTGTTGCGTTACCACCCCACAGCTTTTGCCTCCGGCTCCGCAGCGCGTGCGCGCAGCTCCTGGAGCATCCAATTGCGCCTCACCTCCTCTGCACTCGCCAGCGCGTCCTCTTCTTCCTCGCGGCCGGCAGCAACGCCACCGTGACCGCCTCACCATGGACCGGCCCTTCCAGCGTCTCTCCGGCAACCCCAAGCTGCTCATCGTAATCACTGTGAGCTCCTGCACGTGATGCTTCTCTTGTTTTAATCGTTACCGTCTTGTGGTCGCGTTTTGCTCGTCGCGTCGCCGTTCGGGTCGCCGCCGAGACCGCCATGGCCGCGGTCACGCCTTCCCCGTGCGGTAGCAGCTCCAATTCGTGCTTTAGATAGGTTCGCGAGATTCAGGTGATGTTGTTGGTATGGTTGAGGTGATCCCGATACTCCGGAGGCTCGTCGTCGGTGAGCTCACCGTCGACGGTCGCCGTGGCAGCGCGTCCGCGCGCGCGGGAGAGAAGGAGAAGAGAGGGAGGCGAGGATGACATGCGGGGCCGGTGCGTCAGAGAGAGAGGGAGGAGCGGGAGCGTGAGTGAGGCCGGGCCGCGCGGTTGGGCCGAGCGGGCCGCGCGCGTGCGAAGCAGACCGGGCCGAGAGGGGGAACAGGAGAAAGGCAGCCCGCGATGGAAAATTTTGTTTTTCCTTTTTCAAAAATGTGAAATGATTTTCAGTTTTATTATTTATGTTATAAATTATTTATAATTCCTAAAATAGTGAAAATTTTTGAGTAACCCTTTTTCACTGTATACTATTTAATAAAAATAATAAATATCAATTTTAAGTACTTTTTGTAGATTATTTAATTAGTCCATTTAATTCTTAAGTGGTTCTTAATTAATTTTTCTAGGCTTATTTATTTATCCAAAAATCATGAAAATTATTTTATCATCTAATTAAGATGTAACCTTCTTAAATTAAAAATTTTAGCTTAATTGGGTTAAGTTAAATTTTATGCTTAAATTATGCTTTAATTAATTAATTAATAAGGTAATTAGGGCATGATAATTAATGTTGCTTGACTTTATGATTGAGTGTTGACTTTAGGTCATTAACCCTTGATGACCTTTAGCATTGTTAATTGGTTGCTTAAGCTTTCCTAATTATGTTGTTAATTCCTAATTACTGTCATTTCATGTGTTTAACAAATTCCGTAATAAGTTGTTTAGGGTAATCGGACCCTAGATTAGGGTTAGGTTAGAAACCTTTGTTGTTCAGTTGTACCGTGAAGAAAAGTTGTACTCAAGTTGTTAACTATGTTAAGCATCCTTTGAGCATCATATTTATTATCTCATCATCCTAAAGCATGCATTATCATTACGTATAGTTCCCGTAAAAGAGGAGGGTACCGAAGCCGAACCTGTCCCCGCCGAAGAGTCATCGTCCGTGGAAGTAGGGTTTGACATCTGCGGTACTGAACCCGAGCCTGAGTTTCCCGTCGACCAAGGCAAGCCCCGGTTACATCTAAACTTACCTTGTGATTTTAAAAAGTTTTATTTAACTTTTATTACAGCTCTATTGCATTAAGTACTAGGAGTTGAGTGATAACCTAATTACTGCATTATCATCCTTGATATTCCAATACCATCCTTGTTACTGTTTTGATTTAAAAACGCTTAGTATGCTTAGCATTGCTTAATGAGAAAACTTTAAAACTTTTAAACAAAGTTTGAAGGGTTGTTGGACAATTACTTGATGAATGTTAATGTTGATAATTGGGACCGGTCGGTGGACTTGCATCGGGAAAGGAGTCCCCCTGTAGTGTCTCCGACTGAGTCAGTTAAGGACCGTACCGTTGTTCGAATTGTGTGCGTCGAGAATTTGCAACTGATCACATGCTCCGGTAAGCCTAAGACCTCGGTAATACCAATATGTGAACGGCAAACCGCGCACTGGGAGTGGAGAGATGGCGAGAGTAGTGTGTACCCTCGTAGCCAAGGGCTGGATTGGAGGTGTACTATACTCTCGGGTGGCGCTGGACCCGATCATGTTTTGGAGGATCCGAGTGAAGGTTGATATATGTCGGTTAGAGTCCTACATATGTCGTGTGATTGGGAATCCCCAGCTGGGTTTAATCGATTCGAATCGTCGCTGCTCCTCGGTTAAGGAGACTCGATTCTCTGTTCAACATCATAGATAATAAATGGAACTTTGGTCGGAGAAACAGAAAGATATTGAATAAGTTATATGATCTAGATTAGAATCACTTACATTCTGTTGATAAATAATATTGAAATAAAATCGTGATCTTAAGGATTCACCATTAGTAGCTTTTATGCAAAAGAACTTGACTTCCTGCTGGAACCTCACCTTGACTCCCCTAAGCCTGCATCCCTGAGTCGTTCCACTAGTTTTGTCGGTTAAGTCTTGTTGAGTACTTTCGTACTCAGGGTTTGTTAAACCCCTGTTGCAGGTTCGTCTCATGAGCAGGTGTGTTTTGGACCCTGTTGCATGACTGTCTTTGCGGCAAGCGACGACGAGTAGAGATGTTTGGCTCTTGGGCAGAGCATCGCGTTTTGGTGTTGTAATAATGTTAATAATGCTACTCCACTACTATGGTTGTAACACTAAACTTAAGTTTTATAAGTTTGGAACATCAAGTTTGTAAACCTATGTTATGTAAGACTTCCGCTTTTGTACTCTGATGTAATTTATTATATAAACTGTTGTAATACTATGATGCCTCTGTAATGTGATCCTGCTCGGAAGATTGTGGATGATTCGGGTTTCCCGAGGACACCCGACAGACTTCTTAAGATCTGTGGTACACTTGTACAGTGGTTAGAAGTCTTTAAGACAATAACAAGTACAGGTGGGCCATAGTAATTAGGAGGTTCTGCCACAGCTGGTATCAGAGCGATCATGGACAGAGTGGTTGTAGTATTACATTTCAAAAACTTCAAAACAGTTGAGTCAAATAAATGTAACTGACTATTTTGGTCCAAATTGCTTATTACCTATCTTTATTCCTCTGGTAGATCTTTAGTCATGTTTAAAAGCTTTTGGTGGAATAGCATATTAAAAGTGCCCTATAAATAAAGTTTATGTTTTGTTACTCTTGTGCAGTTAATTCAAAAATCTTTAATAATCGTTCGTATGTTAAGTCATGCATCATGCTTAATGAATCTGTTAAGTTACCTTCCCTGTTATTGAGGTTTGGGTTAAGTAGTATCAATCCTATTCATGCTAACCTTCAGATCCTCCCCAGCTATCCTTACCAAATTCTACCTTTTCCCGCTACAGGATGGCCCGTACTAAGTTGACGCCCCGCAAGTCCACCGGACCAAAGGGAGTTCCTCGTCGCCAGCTTGCTCCCAGGGACGAAAGTGCTAGCGGCAGCAGGACTGTCCCTCAGACGGAGATCGAGAGGCTTTCCGCTGAATTAGCCCAGGCTACACGCGATAGAGCTACGGACGCTATCCAGGTCGGAGAGTTACAGAATCAGTTACGGAGGCTCACTGGGGCTCATCTGAGCTGTGAGCGGATGATGGGTCGCTTAGTGACGGAAAGGAATGAGGCATGGCACCGAGAGGATGTTGCCAGGGAACGTGCTGAGGAGTTACAGTTCTATGTCAACGATCTGGAGGGAGATAATCAGGTTCTCCACGAGGAAGTACATCAGTTGTTCTATCAACTGCATCCTCCACCTGGTGCAGCTGAGCTAGACCCTGGTGTTATCCTCGCTGATGGTGGAGAATCTGCAGAGGAGTCAGAGGAAGAAGAAGATCCGGAGGAAGTGGAGCCTGTGGACGAGAGTGACGATGAAGGAGGTCACGTTTCAGGGATGGACACTGACCGTGAGGACTGAGTTGATCAAGTGCAGTGGGTAGTTAGAAGTTTATGTTTGTTGTCAGCCTTAGTTAACCAGGAAGTCCGGTATGTGTGCGGACCTGTGTTATAAATAAATGCATCTGTGTGGCGTGTTTGTAATCGCTTTTGTAAAGGTTCAATAAAAGTTTGTGAATAAAGTTTGGCTTGTTATCAACAGATGGCTCATAATGATGATGGTACGGGGGCTGCTCAGGGTGGGAATGGTGTCCCTAACCCACCACCCGTTCCACTAAATATGGCAGAGGCTATGTTCGCCCTTGTCAATGCTACTGCAGAAAATGCTAGGCTACTAAGGGAAGTGGTTCAGAATAATCACAATGCACCACCAGGCAATCGGGGTCGAAATAACCACCGGAATGAAACTACTTATGTGGATTTCACTGATACCCGACCCCCAGTGTTTTCCAGAGCTGATGAACCGTTAGAAGCAGATGACTGGCTCCGCACTATGGAGTAAAAGTTTGAACTCATAGAGTGTAGTGACTACCAGAAGCCGATGTTTGCAGCCCAGCAACTCCGAGGTGCTGCCGGAGCATGGTGGGGAAATCACCTTGCTGCCCAGCCAGCTGGTCATCGGGTGACCTGGGCGGAATTCCGTGCGGCTTTCAGAGCTCACTTTATTCCAGAAGGGATTATGATCAGAAAGTTAGAGGAATTTCTTGCACTGAAGCAGGGAGACCAGACAGTAATGCAATATGTGGGCAAGTTCAATCACCTATCACAGTATGCTGCTGATCAAATCAACTTTGATCGCAAGAAGCAAGCTTGTTTTATGAGGGGTCTGAACTCGAAGATTCGTACTATGATGACTGGTTGTCTGAATGTGACTTATCATGAGGCCGTTGATATTGCTCTTTCGTCAGAAGAAGAGTACCGGAAGCATAAAGAGGCTAAGAAGAAGAAGGTGTCGTATGGACCATCTGGTGGCAATCAAAAGCGCCAGAAGATAATTTACCATCCCCAAAATCATTTCCGTTCTCCTTTTCGTCCACCACAATTCCAAGCCCGGCAACAGACATTTGTCCGTCCTGTTGCAGCTCTATCCTATCCACGTCAGCCGAGTGCTCCTGACATTCGTCCTCCACTTCAGCAGGGTAACAATATCAATAATTATCCCTGTTATAACTGCGGAAAGACCGGGCATTTCTCGAGGGAGTGTCCATACCCGAGGCAGTATAATCAGAATTATCAGAAAGCTGCTGTGCCACAACAACAGAACCAGAATCAGCAGAGGGGCAATCACCAGAATGCTCAGAAAGGCAAGGCCGAGAAGAAAACTGGACGAGTCTTTTACACGCAGGCCGAGGCAATACTTGAAGGAGAGCCCGTCATGATGGGTATGTTTCCTATTGCAAATCATCCTGCAGTTATGCTTTTTGATTCAGGCGCATCACATACATTCATCAATCGTACATTTGTTATGAAACATGCAATTCCAATTGGGGAAACAAAAGAGAACTTCTTTATACAGTCGCCCGGGGGTCGTCTGTGTACTAAAGAGATGGTACATCAGGTACCTATAGTTTTGGGTGGGCATACTTTTCCCACGTCCATGATAATTTTGAAGGATCAGGATATAGATGTGATCCTAGGCATGAACTGGATGTATCAGCGCGGAGCTGTAATGGATACTCTGAATAGAACCATAAGGCTGAACTTACCTGATAATAGTTCTCAACTTCTTATCCAACTTCAAACACCAAAAAGGGCAGTCGAAAGAGTCTGTGCAACGTCTGTGAAAGAAATCAGTGATATACCTGTGGTTTGTGAGTTTCCGGATGTTTTCCCAGATGATCTACCTGGATTACCTCCTGACAGAGATGTGGAATTTGTAATTGAGTTGAAACCTGGCACTGCCCCAATATCTAGAAGAGCATACAGAATGCCACCGAAAGAGTTAGCAGAGCTCAAGATACAATTACAAGAGTTACGTGATAAAGGTTTTATTCAACCTAGTTCTTCACCATGGGGATGTCCAGCCATATTTGTGAAAAAGAAGGACAAAACCCTGAGGTTGTGTGTTGATTATCGTCCGTTGAATGAAGTGACTATCAAGAATAAGTATCCCCTTCCTCGTATTGATCTACTTTTTGATCAACTTGCTGGAGCCAAAGTCTTTTCTAAGATCGATCTTCGATCTGGCTACCACCAAATAAAAATTCGCCCTGAGGACATTCCAAAGACTGCTTTCACTACTAGATATGGCCTTTATGAATATCTAGTCATGTCCTTTGGTCTTACCAATGCCCCCGCTCATTTCATGTATCTCATGAATTCGGTTTTCATGCCAGAGCTTGACAAGTTTGTTGTTGTCTTCATTGATGATATTTTAGTTTACTCCAAAAACAAGAAAGAACATGCGGAACATTTACGCATCGTTCTCAGTCGCCTGAGGGAACATCAGTTGTATGCTAAGTTCAGCAAATGCGAGTTTTGGCTTAAGGAGGTGCCATTTCTTGGACATGTTTTGTCGGCAGAAGGTGTTGCTGTTGACCCTGGTAAAGTAAGAGATATATTAGATTGGAAGCCCCCAAGTACTGTTCATCAGGTTCGCAGTTTCTTGGGAATGGCGGGTTATTACCGTCGATTCATTCCTGATTTCTCGAAGGTATCAAAACCCATCACTGAGTTGTTGAAGATTCAGGTTAAATTTGTTTGGTCATCAGAATGTGAGAAGGCTTTCCAAACATTGAAGAGGTTGTTAACCACTGCTCCAGTGTTAGCTCAACCAAATATTGAAAAGCCGTTTGACGTCTACTGTGATGCTTGTGGCACTGGTATTGGATGTGTGCTGATGCAAGAAGGTCGAGTGATTGCTTATGCTTCTCGCCAACTCAAACAACATGAAGAGCACTATCCAACCCATGATTTAGAGTTAGCGGCTGTTGTTCATGCTTTGAAGATATGGCGGCATTATTTATTGGGTAATCTATGTCACATCTATACAGATCACAAGAGTTTGAAATACATTTTCACTCAGTCTGATTTGAATATGCGCCAACGAAGATGGTTAGAATTGATAAAGGACTATGACTTAGAAGTGCATTATCATCCGGGTAAGGCAAATGTGGTTGCCGATGCCCTCAGTCGAAAGATTCATTGCAACTGTTTGACAGTGAAACCGCTGGATCTATCTTTGTGTCATGAGATTGAAAAGTTGGGTATCGAAATAGTTCAACATGGTAGTGTTGCCAATATTATGGTGGAAACAACTATAAGAGATAAGATTATTTCTGCTCAGAAGGAAAATAAGGGTATAGTTCACATAAAGGAAAAAGTCAGAAAGGGAAAAGGCTTATGTTTTAGAATTGATGAAGCAGAGGTCCTCTGGTTCAAAGATCGTTTGGTTGTACCTAAGGTTCCGGAGTTACGCCAATTGATTTTGGATGAAGCACATTTGACCAAATTCTCCATCCATCCTAGAAGTAATAAAATGTATCATGATCTGAAACAAAGATTCTGGTGGACCAAGATGAAGATTGAGATTGCCAGATACATAGCCAAGTGTGACACCTGCCAGAGAGTGAAAGCTGTACATCTGAAGTCAGCCGGAGTATTGCAGCCGTTACCCATTCCAGCTTGGAAATGGGAAGATATCAATATGGATTTCATAGTGGGTTTGCCCAAAACAGCAAAAGGGTTTGATTCTATCTGGGTTATTGTGGACCGCCTCACTAAGTCTGCACATTTCATTCCAGTCCAAACTATATATCCAACTATCCGGTATGCTAAGATATATTTTGACAGAATTGTCAGTCTGCATGGGATACCTAAGACAATTGTATCCGATAGAGGTACACAATTTGTTAGCAATTTCTAGAGGCACTTACATGAGTCACTGGGTACTAAACTTCTGCATAGTACCGCTTATCATCCTCAAACAGATGGTCAGGCTGAAAGGGTCAATCAGGTTCTAGAAGATATGTTGAGGTCTTGTGTGCTCAATTACTCAGATTCTTGGGATGACTGTTTGCCGTTAGTAGAATTCTCCTACAATAACAGTTATCAAGAAAGCATCAAAATGGCACCGTTTGAAGCACTGTATGGACGCCGATGCAGAACTCCACTGAATTGGTCAGAATCAGGAGAAAGGTGGTTCTTCGGAGTTGATTTAGTAAAAGAAACTGAAGAAAAAGTCAGACGTATACAAAATAATATAAAGATAGCATAGTCTCGTCAAAAGAGTTATGCAGATAAGAGACGACGAGCACTGGTGTTCGACAAAGGAGATTATGTATACTTGAAGGTATCACCCATGAAAGGAGTTACCAGGTTTGGGGTTAAAGGCAAATTGGCACCCAGATATATTGGACCGTTTCAAATTCTGGAACGATTTGGTAAAGTGGCTTACCGTTTAAGGTTACCTGAACAACTCTCTGCAGTACACAATGTGTTCCATGTGTCACAGCTAAAGAAGTGTCTACAAGTGCCTGACCAAGTGATTGATTTTGAGGGGGTCGAGCTTGAGCCAGATCTAACATATTCAGAGCATCCTGTCAGAGTTTTGGATCAGAAAGATCGTGTCACCCGGAGTAGAACAATCAAGTGGTATAAGATTCAATGGAATCAGCATTCAGAAGAAGAAGCAACCTGGGAATCTGAAGATTATTTGCTGGAAAACTTTCCCGACTTCTTTGCTTCTATCTAAGTTACAATTTCCTCTCTAGATTGTAACTCCTTCTTTTTAAACCTTGTGATGTAAAATACCTACCTGTTTTATGAACAAATCTTGAACGTGGTTGTATGGCACGTTTCCTTTTTCCTTTACCTAACCCAAGGCTTTAAATCTCGGGACGAGATTTCTTTAAGGGGGAAGGGCTGTAACACCCCTGGTGTTATAGTAACTAAAAACCTGCCATGTCATCATTTGCACTGCAAATCATCCATGATTAGGTTAACACTGTTATGCATTAACTAAAATGAGTTTGAATTCTTAGGTTCGATGTGTTTCTCGTTGTGTGGTTCGAAATCCAAAAACCCTAATTTCGATTATCACCGCAAATACTTAGTTTATGCCCTGCGTAATTTGAGGTGTATTACGGTGTTATACACTAGTGCCAAGTGTAGGGTATAAGCTCAAGTCCAACCTATAAAATAAAGCTTCAAGTTTGAGTTAGGGTTTGGGATCCAAAGCTTGTTACAAGTTTTCCGGTTCGAATTCGAATTCAAAATTGAGGAATCCCTAAAAGAATTTCTTAAGTCAAATTGGTCAACCTAGGGAGCCATTTGGTCAACCATGTGAGGCTTGACTCAATGATGTCCTAGGGTGAAGGTGTGATTCCTAAGTAACTAAAGTTAAGAAAGAATCAAGTTTCAATTCAAAACTTTTCCGAAAACCCTAAAAAACAAAACCCTAGTTTTACCCCTTTTGACATAAATCAAAATCTAAGCAAAATTTGGGAAAAAGTGTAAAACCAATTTTGTAGATCTTTTCTAGGGCTACAAGTTTGGTGTTTTGAGTTTTCAAAGTTTCAATGTAAAATTTGAAGTAATTTTGAAAAGATTCAAATCTCAACATTGTCCCCTTTTCATTTTCCCTATCCAATTTCAAAATGGAGGCATAATTTGAAAATATTTTGAATAGCAAAGTTGTAGGTCCGTCTTAGATGTACAACTTTGGTATTTTGAGTTTTTGAAGTTTCAATACAAAATTCAAAGTAATTTTGATTTTTCAGATTTCCCAAAAATGTCCCTTTTTGAATTCAAATTCAAATTTCAAAAAACTAAGCTGAATTGGAAAAAGTTCATATTGAGAAAGTTGTAGATCTTTGAAAAGTGAACAACTTTTGTTTTTACAGATTTTCAACTTCTATTGAAAATTTGAGAGTAATTTGAATTTTGATTCCAGTGGCAATTCTGTAAATAATTTGAAATCAACGTCAATCACCGCACGCCACCTCTCCCGACGCCGGCGACCTTCGTCCCGCTTCCAGGCGCGCCCGCGGCGTCCCGCGACCGCCTCGTCACGGCCGTTTTTCTCCGCGTGTCGCCACCACACCGTCTGGGCTCGGCTATAAAGGCCACCGTCGTCGGCCAAATCATTTTCTCTTCCTCCTCCGCTCATCGCCGCGACCGGCCACCGCCCTCCGCCGCCCAAATTCGCCGCTGCTGTTGCGTTACCACCCCACAGCTTTTGCCTCCGGCTCCGCAGCGCGTGCGCGCAGCTCCTGGAGCATCCAATTGCGCCTCACCTCCTCTGCACTCGCCAGCGCGTCCTCTTCTTCCTCGCGGCCGGCAGCAACGCCACCGTGACCGCCTCACCGTGGACCGGCCCTTCCAGCGTCTCTCCGGCAACCCCAAGTTGCTCATCGTAATCACTGTGAGCTCCTGCACGTGATGCTTCTCTTGTTTTAATCGTTACCGTCTTGTGGTCGCGTTTTGCTCGTCGCGTCGCCGTTCGGGTCGCCGCCGAGACCGCCATGGCCGCGGTCACGCCTTCCCCGTGCGGTAGCAGCTCCAATTCGTGCTTTAGATAGGTTCGTGAGATTCAGGTGATGTTGTTGGTATGGTTGAGGTGATCCCGATACTCCGGAGGCTCGTCGTCGGTGAGCTCACCGTCGACGGTCGCCGTGGCAGCGCGTCCGCGCGCGCGGGAGAGAAGGAGAAGAGAGGGAGGCGAGGATGACATGCGGGGCCGGTGCGTCAGAGAGAGAGGGAGGAGCGGGAGCGTGAGTGAGGCCGGGCCGCGCGGTTGGGCCGAGCGGGCCGCGCGCGTGCGAAGCAGACCGGGCCGAGAGGGGGAACAGGAGAAAGGCAGCCCGTGATGGAAAATTTTGTTTTTCCTTTTTCAAAAATGTGAAATGATTTTCAGTTTTATTATTTATGTTATAAATTATTTATAATTCCTAAAATAGTGAAAATTTTTGAGTAACCCTTTTTCACTGTATACTATTTAATAAAAATAATAAATATCAATTTTAAGTACTTTTTGTAGATTATTTAATTAGTCCATTTAATTCTTAAGTGGTTCTTAATTAATTTTTCTAGGCTTATTTATTTATCCAAAAATCATGAAAATTATTTTATCATCTAATTAAGATGTAACCTTCTTAAATTAAAAATTTTAGCTTAATTGGGTTAAGTTAAATTTTATGCTTAAATTGTGCTTTAATTAATTAATTAATTAATAAGGTAATTAGGGCATGATAATTAATGTTGCTTGACTTTATGATTGAGTGTTGACTTTAGGTCATTAACCCTTGATGACCTTTAGCATTGTTAATTGGTTGCTTAAGCTTTCCTAATTATGTTGTTAATTCCTAATTACTGTCATTTCATGTGTTTAACAAATTCCGTAATAAGTTGTTTAGGGTAATCGGACCCTAGATTAGGGTTAGGTTAGAAACCTTTGTTGTTCAGTTGTACCGTGAAGAAAAGTTGTACTCAAGTTGTTAACTATGTTAAGCATCCTTTGAGCATCATATTTATTATCTCATCATCCTAAAGCATGCATTATCATTACGTATAGTTCCCGTAAAAGAGGAGGGTATCGAAGCCGAACCTGTCCCCGCCGAAGAGTCATCGTCCGTGGAAGTAGGGTTTGACATCTGTGGTACTGAACCCGAGCCTGAGTTTCCCGTCGACCAAGGCAAGCCCCGGTTACATCTAAACTTACCTTGTGATTTTAAAAAGTTTTATTTAACTTTTATTACGGCTCTATTGCATTAAGTACTAGGAGTTGAGTGATAACCTAATTACTGCATTATCATCCTTGATATTCCAATACCATCCTTGTTACTGTTTTGATTTAAAAACGCTTAGTATGCTTAGCATTGCTTAATGAGAAAACTTTAAAACTTTTAAACAAAGTTTGAAGGGTTGTTGGACAATTACTTGATGAATGTTAATGTTGATAATTGGGACCGGTCGGTGGACTTGCATCGGGAAAGGAGTCCCCCTGTAGTGTCTCCGACTGAGTCAGTTAAGGACCGTACCGTTGTTCGAATTGTGTGCGTCGAGAATTTGCAACTGATCACATGCTCCGGTAAGCCTAAGACCTCGGTAATGCCAATATGTGAACGGCCAACCGCGCACTGGGAGTGGAGAGATGGCGAGAGTAGTGTGTACCCTCGTAGCCAAGGGCTGGATTGGAGGTGTACTATACTCTCGGGTGGCGCTGGACCCGATCATGTTTTGGAGGATCCGAGTGAAGGTTGATATATGTCGGTTAGAGTCCTACATATGTCGTGTGATTGGGAATCCCCAGCTGGGTTTAATCGATTCGAATCGTCGCTGCTCCTCGGTTAAGGAGACTCGATTCTCTGTTCAACATCATAGATAATAAATGGAACTTTGGTCGGAGAAACAGAAAGATATTGAATAAGTTATATGATCTAGATTAGAATCACTTACATTCTGTTGATAAATAATATTGAAATAAAATCGTGATCTTAAGGATTCACCATTAGTAGCTTTTATGCAAAAGAACTTGACTTCCTGCTGGAACCTCACCTTGACTCCCCTAAGCCTGCATCCCTGAGTCGTTCCACTAGTTTTGTCGGTTAAGTCTTGTTGAGTACTTTCGTACTCAGGGTTTGTTAAACCCCTGTTGCAGGTTCGTCTCATGAGCAGGTGTGTTTTGGACCCTGTTGCATGACTGTCTTTGCGGCAAGCGACGACGAGTAGAGATGTTTGGCTCTTGGGCAGAGCATCGCGTTTTGGTGTTGTAATAATGTTAATAATGCTACTCCACTACTATGGTTGTAACACTAAACTTAAGTTTTATAAGTTTGGAACATCAAGTTTGTAAACCTATGTTATGTAAGACTTCCGCTTTTGTACTCTGATGTAATTTATTATATAAACTGTTGTAATACTATGATGCCTCTGTAATGTGATCCTGCTCGGAAGATTGTGGATGATTCGGGTTTCCCGAGGACACCCGACAGACTTCTTAAGATCTGTGGTACACTTGTACAGTGGTTAGAAGTCTTTAAGACAATAACAAGTACAGGTGGGCCATAGTAATTAGGAGGTTCTGCCACAACCTTGGGCCAGACGGAGGGGTCGACGGGCCGTCACTCGACCCTCCACCTGAGGCAGAAGGCCCCTCGACCGGGGCTGAGGCCATGCGGGTGGAAGGCTCGACACCACCATCCGACCCCGAGCCTGACTGGCGTATTCCGTACCTCGAACATCTCATTCGAGGGGACCTCCCCTCGGATAGGATCGAGGCTCGATGGATCGCTCGCCAGGCCAAAACTTTTGTGATATTTGGCAATAGTAGGGAGCTGTATCGCCGTAGCCCTACAGGTGTCCTCCAACGTTGTATCACAAACGAGGAAGGCAGAAGCCTGCTAAATGATCTACACTCGGGGGCTTGTGGTCACCACGCGGCGCCTCGTACTCTTGTCGGAAATGCTTTCTGACAAGGTTTTTATTGGCCAACCGCAGTCTCCGACGCCATCAAGCTAGTACGCTCCTGCAAAGGCTGTCAGTACTATGCTCGTCAAACTCACCTCCCAGCTCATGCCCTGCAAACCATCCCCATCACATGGCCGTTTGCTATTTGGGGGCTCGACCTTGTCAGACCCTTGAAAAGGACAACTGGCGATTTCACCCACTTGCTCGTTGCCATTGACAAATTTTCCAAGTGGATCAAGGCTCGCCCTATCACCAGCATCAGGTCTGAGCAAGCTGTACTCTTTTTCACCGACATCATCCACCGCTTTGGGGTTCCAAATTGTATCATCACGGACAATGGCACCTAATTTACTAGGAAAAAGTTTCTAGATTTCTGCGACCACCACCACATTCATGTGCTCTAGTCGGCCGTAGCCCATCCAAGAACAAATGGTCAAGTAGAACGTGCCAACGGCATGATCCTACAAGGTCTGAAACCTAGAATCTTGGGCAAGTTAAACAAACACGACAAGAAATGGGTTGTCAAGCTTCCCTCGGTCCTGTGGAGCCTAAGAACAACACCGAGTCAAGCCACGGGGTTCACTCCGTTCTTCTTAGTCTACGGGTCTGAGGCTATGCTCCCAACTGACATAGAATACGGATCCCTAAGGTTGAAGGCCTACAACGAAAGAAATAACGACGCCACAAGAGAGGATGCCCTCGACCAGCTCGAGGAAGCCCGAGATGTGGCTCTGTTACACTCTGCCAGGTATCAGCAAAGTCTCTGATGCTACCATGACAGACACGTCCGCAGACGCGACCTCAACGTCGGTGACCTGGTGCTACGTCGAAGCCAGAACACCAAGGGAGGGCACAAGCTCACGCCCCCGTAGGAAGGGCCGTACATCATCGCAGAAGTACTAAAGCCGGGCACTTACAAGCTATCCAACGAGAAGGGCGAAATCCTCACCAACGCTAGGAACATTGAACAGCTACGTCGCTTTTTCCCTTAAAAAGCCTCGGGGCTCTGTAAATTCTTTTCAATCTCATTAATAAAGAATACAGCAGTGTTCAAAGCTTTGTTTCCATAACAACCAGGAAGGATCGACTCTGTTTTCTCAGAATCGACCCTCCCTCAGGGGCTGCAAGGGGGGAACCCCTGACCTCAAAAAAACTCGTACTCTTTTTCAAAAAAGAAAAACTGCCACTTAAGTCGACAACGCTGCGGGAGCACCCTGAAGCTCGAAGGGTTCTTGAGCCATGAGATCACTTATGCCTCTGAGGCTACGGTACCTCCACTCACCCCTCACGCCTAGGGGCGCGACCGCACGCTAAGTAGACCTAATGACGGCTCATAACTTTGAAAAGGAATACATCCCCAGTTGCTTAAATCAGGTTCTTACACGATCTGCGAGGCCGCAAGAGCACCTTGGAGCTCGAGGGCAGTTGAGCCACGAGATTACTTACGCCTCCGAGGCTACGGTACCTCCACTCACTCCCTTACGCCAAGCGGCGCGACGGTGTGCTAAGTAAATCATGCGAAAACATGGTTCAAGTGATAAAGGGAAGAAAAACCTGAATAAAACTTAAGCAACTAGTGCAGGTTTACGTTTCGAGTAATTCATGGCCTCCGAGGCCACCATGACCAAAGTTAAAAACACTAACTTATTACATGGGCCTCTACGCCCAGATTTGGCTCACAGGCCCTCATCGTCAGCAGGCGGGACCACATCGGCTTCAAAGAGTTTGGCCAAACGACTTCCAGGCTCCTCGGTGGCTCCGATCAGGCCCAGGCAGGCGTCCTCATTCTCCTCGTCCGTCCGATCTGGATCGGTGATGAAGCCATCAGCGACGAGCTCCATGTCGTACACGAACCCGGATCGCACGATGGCTAGCGCCCTCTTCACACCAGGATGGAGGCCACCTCGTATCCTCTCTCGGACAAGGCGGCCCAGCGCCACCATCCGACGGACGAAGGAGTTCCCCGGGGCATCCTCCTCAGTGTCGGCGTCGGGCTCGACCCCCAGGCCGTCACATACGGAGGTGATGGTGCCCTGAAGCAACTGAGTCCGCTGGGTCTCGGCCTCGAAAAGATTCTGGAATGAGGTGGCCGTTGCCTGAGCCGTCTGCTGCTCCTTCTCCAACTCTGGAACACAAGTGTCAAGTTAGCACAAGTATGGGACCTCGACACCAAGGCCGTTGTGCAACAAAAAACTTACCCTCGGAGTGGGTCTGCCAGCCCACGACCTCGTCGCGAAGTCCCCCACACGTCGTCTCAAGCGCTTGGAGAGCGCCATCCCTGTCACGAATAGCCGCCCTCAACGTCTCGATCTCTTGGCGAGCGTTCAAGAGAGCCTCGTCCCTCTCCCGGACAGCTCCGCTCAGCGTCGTGACCTCGTTCTTCAAGGCCTCGAAGCGAGCAGTCACCTGCCCAATCTGAACGTTCAGGGTGTCACGATGCCTGCTGACAAGGGTGACGTCCTCCTCAAGCTCCTTCACACGCGCTGATAACGGCGCGAGAGCCTCGCGGGCTTGGGCAGCCTCTTCTAGGGCCCTTGTCATGTCTTCACGCGCCGTGGCCTCGGTAGCCCGGGCTTGCGTCTCCTCCTCCTTCACCGCTGCACAGGCGACGCGAAGCTCGGCCGCCTCAGCACTCTGATGGGAAAGCCGCTCGTTGGTGTAACAACCCAGAAATTTACAACAGACCAAAAATCACAACTACAATTTTTTTTAAAAATAACCAATGTTTGGTGAGTGACATATAGGAAACCAACCCTAGCTGCATAAGTAGCATCTAGTCTAGTTAATTACATGTTGCATTTAATTATATATTCATGAGTTGGTTTTTATGTTCTTTGTATTGTTAAATAAAACCAACCACCTTTATTTAAATGAGATCCAAATTAAATAAATGTACTAATACAATCTTGTGATCTAGTATAAACCCTAAAATACATCTTGTGGGCCCCATTGTGGTAACCAAGTGGAGGCAATATATATTTGTATAAAATACAAAAGCCTTGGCTTAATTGGAATAACGAAAATAAATTGGAAAAGCTTTGGAGTTTATTTAGAAAAAGAGAAAAGCTCTCCAAGCCCGTTTTACAAATTCGGCCCGCTCACCCCAGCCGCTTCGCCAGCCCAGCCCAGCAGCCGCGGCCGTTCCACCGCGATGGGCCGTGGAGAAGACCGGCCCAGCCAAGCCGAGACGACCCGGGTGGAAACCGTTCCCCGCCTTCGGTCACTGCCAGCTGGGGCCCGATCGTCATCACCAACCTCCCGCTTGTTGTTCCTCTGCTACGCCCGAACCAAAAATCAAAGGGGGGACATGGTCACGCAATCGGCGAGGGGAGATTCCCCCTGTTCCCTGCCGGCCACCTTGCGCGCCAAGCCACCAAGCCGGTCCCGCACGCCAGTCGCTCACACCACCCCGCCCATGCCTAGCGCGCGCGTGACCTCGCCAGGGCCCGCGGATGCGCCTGCCACCGCCGTGCATGTAACCACCATAGAATTCCAAATTGGTGAGGCCAATCCGATCTTTGCTAGCTGGTGTTCTCAGAATCCCAGCACAACCTCATCGATCGCCTCCACGTGGCCCAAACCTCTTCACCGCCGCACGATTCTTCTCCATGAACGCCGCCCCCTATAAGTAGGTGCCACCCGGGGCGCCCTACCACTCCCTCCGCTCCGCCACCACCCTGGTGGTCACCACCTCACGCCACAACTAAGAGAAGTAGAGGGGAGAAGAAGGGGAGAAGGAAGGAGAGGGCGGCCACCGGAGCCGCCAGTTGCTGAGGAGCCGTCGGAGCCGGAGCGTCGACCGAACGGCTACGTCGACGTTGCTGTTCTCCCTGCATGGCACCGCCTCGTCACAGCCTCGAACCATCGCTGCACTGCCATCCTCCTACCACGAGCCCCAAGGTGAGTCACACCGATCGCAACCTCCTCTGCTCACCACCGTAGGCACGACTGGCACCACAGAGGTCAATTCAATGCCGAGATCAGTCAAGGCTGGTGTCGGATCGTCGTTTGCACCTACACACACCTGCGCGGTCACGTTTGCACTCCACCCGGCTTTACCGAGCCATACCAGCTCGGGAACGTCACCGTCATTGCAACAAGCAGAATGTGCCCGCCATGGCCAGAGCACGGCCATGGCAAGGCCGATTCTTGTTGGCTCGAGACGATAGAGGTAATAGAAGGTCCAACCGGTTCGCCTCGGCAGGGAACACATCGTGCGCACCAAGGAAGGGAAGAGGAGCCACCGGGAAACTGTTCTTAGCCGCCATGCCGACGGCAGCGTGCACGGGAGCGCGACCGGGAGACAGAGGAGGTGCCGGAGAGCCGCTGCCCACCCAAACATGGATGCGTGCCCTACCTCGTAGATGAGATGACAACAGCGGCCCTAGCACCCCGTAGAGAAGTCCATTTGAGAATCCCCGAGCCTTTTTTTTGAACCTCGGGTTGGCCATGGAGGTCTCGCCGCCGTTCACCACACCGGCCGAGCCGCCAACGCCATAGACACCCCCTCTAAGCGCTGTAATCCGCACCGAAGACCCCACCATCAAGTTCCATGGGATCACGCGATGTTGTAGAGCCTACTGGCTCCGCCTGTGAGACTCCAAAGCACGAGTCCGGTCGCTCGCCGTCGGTGAAGGGCGCAGCCGGAGAAGAAACGAAGCAAGCAAGAGAGGGGAAGAGCGGCTAGGTGCACTCGGTGCACCGTGAGCGAGAGGAGAGAGGAGAGTATGGACCGGGTCCACTATGGACCGCGTTCAAGACCTGTGGACCGCATGCACGAGTCCACTGTGAGCCGAGCTCACCAGCCCGAGCCCGTTTGAGAATCCAAATGGACGACGTGGCCGCACCAGCATCTGACACGTGGCGGCCCAGCCCGGCCCAGTTCGGCCCAACCCAGGCCCACCGAGGCCCGGTCTGGCCCGGTCAGCGTTGACCGTTGACCAGTCAAACGGGCCCACCTGTCAGTGACTCGATCTATTTCGGCCAATCAGCGCATGACACGTGTCGCTGCCTGGTTTTTCCTTTTCTTTTTCTTTTTTAGAAAATCATTTAACCTTCGAAAATTCATAACTAATTCATTTTAACTCAGAAAAATACCAAACTAGTTTCTAATTTTTTCTAAAAATGAGCTCTACATCTTAGGTATATGTTTGAGTGCAATTGGATCTTTTGAATTTCTGTTGCTTCCTTATGCACCTCTATAGGAGTCGTTAATACGACTCTATGTTACGTTTAACAGAGCCGGAGGACCTGCCGACTGAGGAGTACGACCCCGACTACAGCGAGGACGTGGGAGATGACCTGCCAGGTGCCACGCCCCACCCAACTCCGTAGAACCTATTACGCATGCAAATATAGAATTGCTAGCGCTTTACCTTTTATGAAATAATATGTTGATAGACTGCATGTTAGATGCTTTACTTTGAGCCCTTTACCTTGTTCCAACCTTACTCCTGCTCACCCTGTTGTTAGGCTAGATGCTCGCATGTTACATATTACTGCTTTACTCTTACTCGTATTATATCTGTGATGTGATGCTGGTGAGTGAGAGACGTATATGTATAAGGCACCTAGTGCCGAGAACTTGGTAAACCTAATAAATGAACTGGGGAGATCTTGGTGTGCGTCTTGGGTGAGTGGTGAGGGTTGAGTCGATCGGACAGGATCCTACGACGAGTCTTTGGGGCAAGTCTTGCTGGAGGGGTGCGACCTGGGCATCCCTCACGAGAGTTACCTGTGGCGGGTATATTGTGAGGTGAACTCGGGTGTTGGTTATCCCTGGTGGTGCTGTCATGGCATGGGGAAGACGGTGTTTCCCCTTTGAGAAGATATCATGTCTGGTCCTCCTAAGGACTGGTATGTCTTGAGAACCGGAACCATGGGACTTTCGTGCACACCACTCACTCCCGATGGGCGGGAGACGATTACCCGACTGACTAGGGCAGTACCACTACTACTAGGTTGTAAGGTGATAGTGTAGGGAGGTACGGGCATGGGGACCCACACCCTCCTAAGACAGCGTAGTGACCTTGGGGGCCCGGTACTACATCTCACAGTCTCAGCGTTTCGGTGGACACCGGGGTGGCCCAGGGCTAAGTGGTAGGGTGGTACTGTACCGGTTGGGAGGCAGTCGGAATCAGCCTAGACGAGCCGGATCGTCGAGGATGGCGATCTTGTGGATTACCAGGTGTACACACTCTGCAGAGTTGATCGATCTATACGTATAGCCGCGTCCACAGATATGGACATTCCCATGACCTACGCTTCACTTGATTAGAGAGATGAGTCCTTTCTACCTTTCCCCCGGGTTTTGTGTTGGATTCCGGCTTCGGTCGTTGAGACGAGATCTGAGCAGGAGTCAATCTCATCGTCTAGAGAGTGAGATGAGAGGTGTTGTGATGGGATGGGAAGAATGTGACCAAGATGGGTTAAAAACTGATGAATGTCTTACTAATAAAATGTTAATGACTTGCATAGGAAACCCACAGCCTAAATAGGTCTATTTCTACTTTCCCCGTTGCATTCCACTTTCCACAAAGCATTGCAAGCATAGGGTGGGCGATGCGTGGCTAGTACCAAGAGTACTGATAGATTTTTGACAGGTTTGGAGTCCGAGTACGACTATGAGGGCGACGATTGGGAGGACTAGAGGGTCTGTTCTATGCTCAAGCTGGTTCCAGAAGATCGTTTTCCGCTGCTATCTAGGCCGAATGCTGTTCCGGATGCTTGTGTGAGTGTGTTCCGCCCTACGAAGCGATGATAATAAGTTATGTAAAACTCTCTATTATACTCTGATATTCGTGCATGACTTTATGTATCACTGAGATTTGGGTAAATTGACGGAATGTTTCGTCATTTTATACTTCGTTTCTGTGGATTTCCCTTCACGGAAATCAAGGACATTTCAGTTGTCCTCCTCGACCAGAGCCCGTTGCCAGGATAGCGCCGCCCACACGAACGCTCCTTAAGCTCCTGACCATGGTTCAAAATCGAAGAAATTAGAACCAAAGAAAGGGGATAAAAAGATAGCAAAAAACCATCAAACTGAACTTACCTCGATGGCATCTAACATGCCTCGCGACAGGGCCTCCGACGCCACGCGAAGCGAACGTACCGTGTGCCGCCGGAGACCCTCGAGGTATTGCCAGTGATGCACCTCGTCTCCGTCATTTAGGGCAAAGACAGGCTCCGTGCCAGGGTCGGAAGCGTCCCTGAACTCAAGGGATGATCCCCCTAGCGCGGCAGCTCCTCCTCCGCCCGTACTAGGGCTAGCCCGGCAAGGTCCGGCTATCCGATTGGCAACCCGACCGGGGCACTCTCCGGTGCCGCGGAAGGACCGGCCTCATCCGCAGCTTCGGCCCCCTCGACTACCGCAGAGGGACCAGCCTGGTCCACTACCTCGACCTCCTCGGCACCCACCACCTGCTTCCCCTTGTCGATGGGGGAGTCGTCGAGGGTGAGGCCGACCACGGCCGGGGTCGACCCTTGCACCAGGGCTGGCGCCTCGATCGCTGGCGCCACCACCGGGACCACAGGCGGGGGCGCGACTGCCCCCCCTCCACCTCAACCGCCGGCTCCACCGGCGGGTCCTGCTGCGGCTGCAGCCCCCCGGCTGCGCTGCCTCCTGTCCCGCCCCTGGCGGGACCTCCACCATTACCTCTTCAACATCCACCCGCCCCACGTCGCGGGTGGATGCCTCGGTCTCTGTGGCCTCGACGGAGGCCTAGGCGGTCGACATTGACCCCGGCACCGCCTCGCCCGTGCTCCGACCCCTGCACGGCAGGGCTAGAGCCGGCAGTTTCTTGGGCACCCGCTTCCGCCTAGGCAGCCGCCACCTGCTGCTTTAGGCGCTCCGTCGTGTCCTGGAGTCTTTCGACCCAGGCGAGGTCATCAGCCGCCATCCTCATGATGACGGCAGCACCCGATCGGTGCGCCTTCACGGGGGTCAGCCCCGTGAGCTCCGCCTTACGTTTGTGCCTAAGGTGTAAGTAAGTACATGAGAATAAGAAATAGGACCGCCAAGTAACAAAAGGCGAGGCAAAAAAACTTACCCAGAAAGGGGCAGCAGGGGCCTCGACCCCGGCCGGTCGGAGACCCCCGACGGCGCCTGCGGCGGCCTTACCGCCGGCCCCCCTGCGGGCCGGGTGCTCCTCGAGGCCCTGGTTGGTTGGCCGCCTTGGGTCCTCTGCGCCTCCGAGGCTAGCTAGCCTCAGGTCCTCACGCCTATAGGCGGCGCCACAGATGACGACGCTGGCGGCGCCGTCCCAACCACCGGCGGGACCCGCGGAGCCTAGGCTCACGGGGGCAGCATCATCGACCCCTCCTGTGGGGTCCGAGATGAGGCGGCCCCTCCCGTCGAGGGGCCCGCCTCTTCGCCCGCTTCCTCCATCTCTTCCTCCACCTCGACAGTCACGGGGGCTAGCCCCAACGCTTGGGAGGTCGACCCCCCAATGGGCTCCAGGAAGGGGCGCACGTCAGGGAGGTCCGCCAGCCCAATCGCGGCATCATACCGCGACATGGCATCATCATCCCCATCACTGTCATTGTCGTCGTCGTCGTCCTCCCCCGAGACCGTCTCGGAGGGAGATTCCTCGAGGGGAAGCCCATCGAGGCTTTGCTGACGCCGACGCTTCTTTAGCTCCTCTCGCTCCTTAGCCTTGCGGATCTGGCGCTTCTTGGCGGCGTCCTTCTTCTTCTAGGACGCCTGCTGGCGTCGAACCTCCCGAGCGGGATGGTCCTCTAGGAGCGGCGGCCGCGTCTCCCTCACCGCCGACAAATCCTATGCATCGACCTCGACTAAATCAAAAGAATCCGAAAACAGACGAAATAAATAAATATACTAGCAATAGCACTTACCAGAGGTTCGAATCCCTGGGTGGGCCGCATCGGCACCTTGTCAACGTCCTCCGGCTTGAAGTTCCCTACCATCCGGCATGCACGCCGGATGACCTCCTTGAGGGAGAGGGACTCGTGCGACATCCTACTCCCCTCCAACGACGCTTCCGACGTCATCTGGTCTAGCCGGAGTCGATGCTGTGACAACGGCATCACCCTCCGACAGTGGAACGCCGTGGCCACCGCCGCCACCGTCAACCCACGCTGGCGGAGCTGTTGCAACACGGCAAGCAGCGGGTCCAGCCGCGGCTTCTCGACCTCCGTGACGCCGTACGCCTAGTTCTCCTCTTGAACGACCAACACCCGGCCGGTATACCTCGGCAGTTGACTCTCGTCATTGTGGAGGTAAAACCAACCGTCGTGCCAGCCGCTATTCAAGCAGATCTGCTAGGCCAGGATATACTGGTCGCTGCGACCAAATCGCACCTACAGCACGCAGCTCCTCGGACGCACCACGCGCCGCGTCTCTCGCTCCTCCGTCTTCTTGGCGAAGAACTTCGCCCTAAAGAGATGGAGCCACAGGTTCCACTGTGGATCCATCCCTAGGTACCCCTCACAGACCGCAACGAAAATAGCGGCCTGTGCGATGGCGTTGGGGGCGAGGTGGTGCAGCTCCACCTTGTAGTAGTGGAGAAGCGCACGCATATAGGGGCTGGCCGGCACGCCGAACCCCTGCTCATGGAAGCAGATGAAGCTGACCACGTAGCCTTCAGGGGGCGCTGGCTCCCGGTGGTCGGACGGTGGCGCGATCCATTCCGGCTGCGACTGGCTCGTCCTTGGCCGCAGCAGTTCGTTGCGGACCAGCTCTTCCAACCTCCTCTCCATCACCGAGGAGGCAGCCCAATTGTCAGCGGGGAGGAGCTGGCCCTTGCTTGCCATTACCGCCGAGAAGCTACACGGACGAAGAAAGGCGACGGCGGCGGCGCTGGATGAGGGTAGAAGGGCACAAAGGGGCGGAGAAGGCAGGAATGCGAAGGGCCTGTGGTGGAAAACGGACCCCCAGGCCTTGCTCTTATAGCCCCGACGGAAGCCCAACGGCCGCGCGAAAAGGTAGGAGCAGTTTCTGCATTTAATGCCCTTACCTAACCGTTTCCTCAAAACTCGCAAATATGGGCATGTGGCCGCTATCCACGTCGTAACTGTCACACCACGACGCCCACTACCACGCTGATCTCGCCTCCCCTCCTAAAAAAGCGCGCCCGACAAACGGGCAGGGGAAGGATCCGCGGACGGATATTCCCAGACACCTGGGAAACGGGCTCCGAGCTCGGTATGAGTCTCGAGGGAGCGGAAGCTGGCCCTCGACTAGGGTTCGACAGCTGCCCTCGGGTGATAGAGTTAGGGACGACCAGGGATGCGCCCATACATGGCCAGGGCTCGAGCCACGCTCTCGAGGCACCCCAAGACGTATTCGAGGCTGTAGGAGAAGGTCGACATAGGAATCCCCTCGAAGGGAGACATCGAGCCCTCGAATCCCATCGTAGGGAATCGAGATCCACACGACCGCTCCTTGGCATTCTTGAGAGCACCTCTGGGCCGCTAGCCGACTCCTACCGAATGGAGCACGGGCTCACACTCGAATTCCCCTGCTAGTAGCTCGCCGGAGATCGTCGGGACTCGCCCAAACAGGGGTAGTACGACGTTCCCCACCCCTCCTCCTCTTTCCTAAAAGAAGGAGCGTGAGGGTCGAATG
Organism: Saccharum spontaneum; assembly: GCA_022457205.1. Taxonomy (NCBI): domain Eukaryota; kingdom Viridiplantae; phylum Streptophyta; class Magnoliopsida; order Poales; family Poaceae; genus Saccharum; species Saccharum spontaneum. Next base: position 20,266,731 of record CM039596.1, read on the forward strand.
ACAAAAGATGGCCGAGACTCTGATCGACCCCGTGCGTACGAGGCTCAGGGGCTCGACCGCAACAGACCAAACCTCGAACAAGAAGACATGAATCACACTGCAAATCAAGACCATTCCCCAATAGAACGTATAAAAGACCTCGGAGGAGTCCAAATACTCCACCGAGGCCTCGGGGGCTACACCCGGCAGGTGCGCTCGTGCGCCCCCACTGGAAAAAACCACGACGCTACGACTCCAATTCATTAACTGATGAGCCTCTGAGAGAGTGACCACACACTCACCCAAAGGCTCGGGGGCTACCGTCGGTACCAACAGATTGGGGGTACTCACAACCAATGATAATAAAAAAACAAAACGATTAAACCACAGCAAAAACAGCACGCCTCGACCACGTACAAGGTCCGCCTCGTACGAGGCAAGCTCGACGGGATGCCTCGACCGTGCTCCAATTCTGACACGTACGAGGCACCCCCGACGGGAACGCCTCGACCGCGCCCCATCCCATACGAAGCCAGTACAAAAAGGCACCTCGACTGCATTCCGACTTGCACGAGGCTCGCTCGACTACCGGCAAAACTCCGACTCGCACGACCCCGGGTCGGAGCGCTCGACCTACTCTATTCACCTACTCTGAGACAAAAGTCGGAGCATTCAATGCGATTACCTCCTACCATTTACTGACATGGCCACAGCCGTGACCGACGTGGGAGCAACGCCAGTGTCAGTCCTCACTTTTTTACCGCCCATCCCGTGATGGGAGGTGAAACCTGTCACTGTGCGCACCTTACCACGCACTATTTTATCGCCAATCACCCTCGAGGGAGGATACGACAAGGCCCGTATTTCACGATCTCGGAGATTCGGCCTTATCCGTCCGGCCTCGGCCTAGCCTCGACGCCCAGCGCTGGTCGATAGGAAAGAAAGGCCGACGTGGCACAGGACTCCGGGTCATTTCACCGTCTCATCCCCAACGTCACCACGGTGTCCAGGGATGGCCGGCCATTCCTGGAGCACACCGCTATAGCCACCTCTACAGGGATCGATAAAACTTCACCTCAAGGCACCCGGTGCCCCAGCCTCCTCTTACCCTATAAAAGGGCAGGCCAGGGCTCTACAAGGGGACACCGACAAGACATAAGCCAGAAGCCAGGCGCTAGCAAGCAAAGGCGTACAATCCGCAGATCAACGTCTCAAGCAACCACCTCTGTACTTTCTCATTTTTCCTTTGAGACCTGGGCTCAGTTCCCTCTCTCACGGCTTGTAACCCCTACGCAAGCACTTAGGTGCAAGGAAATACAACACTCCCCCCTCCCCGCTGGATGTAGGGCCTCCTTTTGCCTGAACCAGGATAAATCCCCGTGTATTTCCCTTGCATCACCATTCGGGTTAGGGACACGCAGCACTCACTCGTCGGTTTAGGACACCCACGGGACCGAACACCGACACAAATGGATAAAGGATGATCTGAGTTGGACATGAGCTTGATGAATAAAGAATTGGTCGATTTAGACCAGGTGCTAATTGGATACTGTTGACGGTTCTTAAGTATCAATTATAACCATCAAATAAATAAAGAAAAGGACCTATATGCAAGCAACACCTAGAATTAGGGTTTGATCTAACAGAATTCCACGAGTTTTGCTGTTTATCTATTTCTGCAGGGGGTTATCAGGAAATACGGAAGAAAGGCCCACATGTCGGAATAATGACGGGATATTAACCAAACACGTAATTATCTTACATCTAGAAGATTCCAGAAGCCACGGGAACGAACGGGAGCCGTAACGGGCCAGGACACAGGGCGCCCGCCCTGTGCCCTAGGGCGCCCGCCCTGCCCCCGGGACCAATCAGGTCGAGTCTCGCGGATTATGCTCCACCGCCTTTGAGGATCAAGGAAAACCATAGGATGAAGGTCGGTTTGATCCGACGGTCCAGATTCATCCAAAAGGGCTATATAAGCAAGGCCCCTGACCCCTGGTGGAGAAGACCCCAATTCATTATTCAGTTGCATATCTCTAGTTAGGGTTTAGAGAGAGAGGTTCCCTCTAGGGTTCCCACCTCTTAGGGCTTAGCATCCAATGTGAAAGTAGAATTAGTTCTACTAGATTGAGAGAGATAGAGTGGAGGTGTAGATCGGAGGAAGCCGGCCTGTCGGTGTCTACTCCGAGGTTGTACCTGCGGGAGCAAGTTCTTCTAACCCGAGGCTTGTTCTCAGGATTCTTCAGTATTTCGACTTCTAAATTCTAGTAAGTTCTTTGTTTTATTGTTCTTTGGTTTATGAGTTTACTTTGATCTCTTCGCGTAGAGTTTAGAGTAATCATCTCTAGCGTAAACGTGGTGTTTAAGCTAGGATACTCATAGATATCCCCTCGTCTAGCCGGACCGTGGTAGTAGCGAGGAACGTGACAATTCCGAGTTACCTTTGTATTCCATATCCCGTTAGCAGGATCGATAGGGTTTATAGGTGCGGGTTGAACATCCTTTGTGGTGTCTAAATTCCGTAAACCTCCCCAATAGAACAGTAGATCATCCTTACCAAGGTTAGAAGAAGAGTGCGGTTGTAGTCTTCTCTATACATCACTCACATCGAATCATAGTGGTTGTAGCCTAAAGGTTAGTAGTAATAGATTTGGTTAGTCAGATGCACTCTTTCTCCTAAAGGTAAAAATATAAATACGATACCCAGGATAACATCTCGGGTGAAGTGCTCACCGATATCCGTGCGCTTGCGGATCCTATTTCCTAATTGCGTTACCAAATATCAACAAGCATTTCTGGCGCCATTGCTAGGGAGAAAGACGGTTTGCTGAGATAACCTTGAGTCTTACTACTAGCTTGTATTCATACTTTTTATTTTCTTATCTTTTTCATTCTTTCTTTTTCTTTTTACCAAAAATGGAAAACCAAGGTTCTATATCTATCTTTGATGCCGCAACACCTTCAGCAACTGACCTTTTACCATGGGAGTCATCACAGCCTATCCAAACATCCCAGTATAAGTTAAGTTCAAGGTTGATTGCGATGATTCAAAATTTATCTTTTTCGGGAAAGGAAGACGAAAACCCTTACCTTCATATTAGAGATTTTGAGCAGACATGCGATTGTCTTCGCATTGATGGCATCTCTGATAAGACTTTACGTTGGAAGCTTTTTCCTTTTTCTTTAAGAGGAGAAGCTAGACGATGGTATAGTCAGAAGGTAAGTCAACAGCAAGGTGAATGGGGAGTTTTAAGAGCCAACTTTTGTCTAGATTTTTATTCCCTTGACCGTACTGGTGACCTTAGACTCGAAGTCCTATCTTTTAAACAAAAAGATAATGAAACTTTGGGGAAATCCTGGAAACGTTTTTCTGATCTTTCAGAATCTGGTCCAAAACTTTTGCTTGAAGACACTGTTCTTTTATTTCACTTTTTTCGAGGTCTTCAGAAAGATAATAAACAAATGCTGCATACTATGGCTAGAGGTTCTTTCTTTCGTATCCCTACTGATGAAGCTAAGGGGATCTTGAATAGAATCCTAGAAGCTGAGATGGATAATGCCCTCCATGATAAAACCTACGAAGCCGGAGTAGACACTCTGCCAAATTTTTCATCTACTTTAGCTATCCCAGGTTATGAGCCACAAAAGAAAGAAATTCTACCATCTGATTTCATGCTAGACATAGAATCCGATCTCTTTGCCGATTTTGGAAACATTTCAAACTACCATTCTATAGACCAACCCCAAAACGGCCAATTTAGCATTTGTTTACCAAGTGAACGTCAATTGAGAGAGCTTATCTCGGTTATGAGTAGCGAATGGTTAGAGGAGTCAGAGCTTTCCTCTGAAGTAATCCGAGTGGACACACCCTCTATAACTATACGCTGTGCTTATAATTCTGATCAATTTAACGCTCTCTATAATCCTGTTGTGGGGATCAATATTATGTCCGAAGCTTTTGCACTTAATTTATTTGGGAAACTTGTTTTAACCCCCACAACAAAGGTCATAAAGGAATCTTCGGGACGATTAGTCCCCAGTCTTGGAATTATTAATGTCCTACCCTTTATGGTAGAAGGCTCCATGGTTCATTTGAACTTTTATATCTTTGATATATGGGGTTTCGACCTATTGATTGGACAACCTTTTAGAAGACTCCTTTATGAAGGTCAAACTGGAAAGCTCTACATTTCTTTGGGAAAGGATTTTAAACTTCCAATTACAATAACTCACTCCTTGAATAATAAGACCGAGCCATATCTTTTGCCTGATCCTATGGAGGAGGTAAAGGCTGTATCTCTAGAACTTTTAGATGATCCAGACTTAGAAGAGGAAGCCCCCTTCTTCACTGAAGAAGAGGCCGAACCTTCTGAACCTGAACCCTTAGATGAGTTTGCAGAAACACCTAGACCCCCCATAGAACTCAAAACTTTACCACCCGGTCTTACCTATGCTTTCCTAAACAATAATCCAGAGTTTCCTGTGATCGTTAGTAATAAACTCACTCAGGAGCAAACTCTGCGATTAATGACCATTCTTGAAAAACACCACTCTGTTTTCGGCTACTCACTTCAAGATCTCACAGGAATCAGTCCTATGATTTGTACCCATCGTATTCCGACAGATCCTTCTGTTACACCCTCTCGAGAGCCTCAACGTAGACTTAACAACGCGATGAGAGAGGTAGTTAAAAAAGAAGTTATAAAGTTGCTGCATGCAGGGATTATATATCATGTGCCGCATAGTGAGTGGGTAAGCCCTGTTCAAGTTGTGCCTAAAAAGGGAGGCATGACTGTTGTTATTAATGATAAGAATGAGCTAATTCCGCAACGCACCGTCACTGGGTGGCGGATGTGCATAGACTATAGAAAACTTAATAAAGCCACGAAAAAGGATCATTTTCCTTTGCCTTTTATAGATGAGATGCTTGAACGGTTAGCAAAACACTCGTTTTTCTGTTTTCTAGATGGATATTCAGGGTATCACCAGATTCCTATCCATCCTGATGATCAAAGCAAAACCACTTTTACATGCCCATATGGAACGTATGCTTATCGTAGAATGTCTTTTGGGTTATGTAATGCACCAGCTTCTTTTCAAAGATGTATGATGTCTATATTTTCTGATATGATTGAAGAGATTATGGAAGTTTTCATGGATGATTTCTCAGTTTATGGAAAAACTTTTGATAGTTGTCTTGAGAACTTAGATAAGGTTTTGCAAAGATGTGAAGAAAAGCACTTAATCCTTAATTGGGAAAAATGTCATTTTATGGTTAGAGAAGGAATAGTGCTAGGACACCTAGTGTCTGAAAGAGGTATTGAGGTAGATAGAGCTAAAATTGAAGTAATTGAACAACTACCTCCACCTGTGAATATAAAAGGAATTCGAAGTTTTCTTGGCCATGCTGGTTTTTATCGCAGATTTATAAAAGACTTTTCATTTATTGCGAGACCACTTACTCTTTTGCTAGCCAAGGATGCTCCTTTCGAATTTGATGATGCATGTCTAAATTCTTTCAATTTATTAAAGCAAGCACTCATCTCTGCACCAATCATTCAACCCCCTGATTGGTCGTTGCCTTTTGAAATTATGTGTGATGATAGTGATTATGTTGTGGGGGCAGTTTTGGGACAAACTAAAGATAAAAAGCATCATGCAATTGTTTATGCAAGTAAAACTTTGACAGGAGCTCAACTTAATTATGCAACCACTGAAAAAGAGCTTCTGGCTGTTGTTTTTGCCATTGATAAATTTAGATCTTATTTAGTTGGAGCTAAGATAATTGTTTACACTGATCATGCTGCACTAAAATATTTGCTCACTAAGAAAGATGCTAAACCTCGCTTAATCAGATGGATTTTATTACTCCAAGAATTTGACTTAGAAATAAAAGATAAAAAGGGAGTAGAAAATTCTGTTGCTGATCACTTGTCTAGAATGTACTTTAAGAATTCACAGGAACCCCCCATTAATGACTCACTCCGGGACGACATGCTTTACGGGATTAACAGATCTGACCCCTGGTATGCAGATATTGTTAATTTTATGGTTTCAGGTTATGTACCACCCGGAGCAAACAAGAAGAAGCTTATTCAGGAAAGTCGTTCACATATATGGGATGAGCCATATCTCTTCCGAGTATGCGCTGATGGCCTACTTAGAAGATGTGTGACCACTGAGGAAGGATTGAAGATCATCGACAGATATCACTCATCACCATACGGAGGTCACTATGGAGCATTCCGTACACATTCAAAGATCTGGCAATGTGGATTCTATTGGCCTACGATGTACGATGACACGAAGTAATATATCAGAAGATGTGGGCCATGTCAAAGGCACGGAAACATAAATACAAGGGATGCCATGCCACTCACTAACAACCTTCAGATTGAACTCTTTGATGTCTGGGGAATAGACTACATGGGTCCATTTCCCCCATCAAAGAAGTGTGAGTTCATCTTGGTGGTGGTTGATTACGTCTCCAAGTGGGTAGAGGCACTACCTTGCAAACATGCCGACAATATCAGTTCGAAGAGGATGTTTGAGGAAATCATATTTCCAAGATTTGGAGTCCCCAGGATAGTGATAAGTGATGGAGGATCACACTTCATTGACAAGCGCTTCGAGCACTATCTATCAAGACATGGAATCCGTCACAACGTCGCTACTCCCTATCATCCTCAGACAAGTGGCCAAGCAGAGACTTCTAACAAGCAAATCAAGAACATTCTTCAGAAGACGGTGAACGAGATGGGAACGGCATGGAAGGACAAGTTACCCGATGCACTCTGGGCTTACCGGACAGCATACAAGACCCCAATTGGAATGTCTCCATACCAATTGGTATACGGAAAGACCTGTCACCTATCTGTTGAACTTGAGTTCAAGGCACACTGGGCCATAAAAAGATGGAATATGGACCTAGATATCGCCGGAAAATATAGAAGAATGCAATTATCGGAGTTAGAAGAATGGCGGGAGAAAGCATATCACAATTCAAAGATCTACAAAGAAAGAGTCAAGAGATGGCATGACAAGAGGATCAAGAAGAAGGAGTTCTCACCCGGAGATAAGGTATTACTTTTTAATTCCAGGGTGAAGCTTTTCGGACATGAAAAGCTCCGGAGTAAATGGGAAGGACCATTCAACGTAATTCATTCATCATCCCACGGAGCTATCACACTTCAAAATGACGAAGGTACGTTATTCAAGGTAAATGGTCAACGTCTTAAATTATTTTTAGAGCCCAATAAAGAATTAGAAGAAATAGACGTGATCAATTTTTACCTTCCAATTAAAAATTAAAGCCCGATGCTTTTATCTTAGGAGGCGTGAGCGTCGCTGAGCTATCTAGATTAGATCTTGGGGCTATATATGTCTTAGTATTATTAGATTCGATTAGGTTCACTTATAATCAGTTTAGATCTATTATATTCGGTTATTATTCGGTTGTAATAAATGCCTCAAGATTAATAAAGATTATTATTAGTATGTCTTGTGTGTCTCTACTTTATTTTTGTGCAAGAAAGCAGAAAACAAGTATGGGGGAGATTCCCTGACATGTCACACACACTTCGATCGCACCACTCCATGAACTAGGGACACACTCTGCACACTTTTATTACACACTTATACACTCACCTTAGTTTGTGCAGAATTTTATCTCTCTAAACATGATAAATTAAAAGGATAAAAATGCTTATAATCATGATCAATCTCACTCTGTGATATTTCCTGGAAACCTGCAATTATTAAAATTATTTCAAAACCCTGTGTTGCTAAAAGTCATTGTGGAATAAGAGATGGTAAGGGTATGAGTACCTTATTCTTAGTATCTTTATTGCTTGGAGGATTTGTTTTAAAAAATCTCAAAATTATAGCTACCATCCTCAAGTTTTATATGCCTGCTAAACATGAAAATATTAATTAAAGCTATCTGCTTTGTATTGAGTTTGTTCAAAACAAGTTAGACCCTTGTTGAGAGATTTATCATACTCCCTAGATCAAGACATTTTTATTCAGAAAGATTCACTCTTCCGAAGTATTATTGCGTTAGAGGCATGGGCTATGCAAAATTATGAATATATCGAGGAAATAAAAAGGAGCAAGTGCTCGATAACCTCGTGGAAAAAATGGACAAGTGTCCGGCAGTAGAATTAGGGGTACCTCGGTATCCACCCAAAATGAAAAAAAATGAGATATGATAAAAATATGATGGAAAGAAAATGATAGCCCATGGTCCCTCTAATAAGCAATATGCCAGTAAGAGTGACAAGTTTTTAATTTTCAAAATCTTTGATCTAAAGAGTATGGTATTCTTCTCCTCGGATCCGGTTTTGACCACACAATAAATGCAAGGTATGTATGCTTAAAGAATTATTTTTGCAAAATCAAAACAGCCTCAGAGAGAAATATAAAAATAATGAGTGACTCTGAGAGCACCTATGAGGATAAAGGTATGCTAAGTTTTTCTTTTCAAAAATATGTAAAAACTCCAAGTGATAGGGATTAAGAAGAAGAAAGGCTCTTTACTCTGACCATATATTTCCCTGACTATAAGTGCACAGTGGATTTTTACAACACCCTGCAGGTATGAAAGAATGTTTCAACCCCAGATGTTTTATTAACCAACCTTTTCTCGAGGACGAGTAAAAGCCTAAGTATGGGGGTGTTTGTTGACGGTTCTTAAGTATCAATTATAACCATCAAATAAATAAAGAAAAGGACCTATATGCAAGCAACACCTAGAATTAGGGTTTGATCTAACAGAATTCCACGAGTTTTGCTGTTTATCTATTTCTGCAGGGGGTTATCAGGAAATACGGAAGAAAGGCCCACATGTCGGAATAATGACGGGATATTAACCAAACACGTAATTATATTACATCTAGAAGATTCCAGAAGCCACGGGAACGAACGGGAGCCGTAACGGGCCAGGACACAGGGCGCCCGCCCTGTGCCCTAGGGCGCCCGCCCTGCCCCCGGGACCAATTAGGTCGAGTCTCGCGGATTATGCTCCACCGCCTTTGAGGATCAAGGAAAACCGTAGGATGAAGGTCGGTTTGATCCGACGGTCCAGATTCATCCAAAAGGGCTATATAAGCAAGGCCCCTGACCCCTGGTGGAGAAGACCCCAATTCATTATTCAGTTGCATATCTCTAGTTAGGGTTTAGAGAGAGAGGTTCCCTCTAGGGTTCCCACCTCTTAGGGCTTAGCATCCAATGTGAAAGTAGAATTAGTTCTACTAGATTGAGAGAGATAGAGTGGAGTTGTAGATCGGAGGAAGCCGGCCTGTCGGTGTCTACTCCGAGGTTGTACCTGCGGGAGCAAGTTCTTCTAACCCGAGGCTTGTTCTCAGGATTCTTCAGTATTTCGACTTCTAAATTCTAGTAAGTTCTTTGTTTTATTGTTCTTTGGTTTATGAGTTTACTTTGATCTATTCGCGTAGAGTTTAGAGTAATCATCTCTAGCGTAAACGTGGTGTTTAAGCTAGGATACTCATAGATATCCCCTCGTCTAGCCGGACCGTGGTAGTAGCGAGGAACTTGACAATTCCGAGTTACCTTTGTATTCCATATCCCGTTAGCAGGATCGATAGGGTTTATAGGTGCGGGTTGAACATCCTTTGTGGTGTCTAAATTCCGTAAACCTCCCCAATAGAACAGTAGATCATCCTTACCAAGGTTAGAAGAAGAGTGCGGTTGTAGTCTTCTCTATACATCACTCACATCGAATCATAGTGGTTGTAGCCTAAAGGTTAGTAGTAATAGATTTGGATAGTCAGATGCACTCTTTCTCCTAAAGGTAAAAATATAAATACGATACCTAGGATAACATCTCGGGTGAAGTGCTCACCGATATCCGTGCGCTTGCGGATCCTATTTCCTAATTGCGTTACCAAATATCAACAGATACCGATAATAACTTAATACACAGCTAAAAGATTGAAAGTAAGGGTTCACTTGTAGTAAGGTTTTCTGTAAAAGTTACTTCTTAATTCTACCTTACTTTTAAGCCAGCATATCCTTGGAGTCTTTTCTTTAGTCGGGTAAGACTTGTTGAGTACCCTCAAGTACTCAAGGTTTGTTAACCCCTGTTGCAGGTTTGGACTTGAGCAGCTTAGTGAGGTCATGTCAGTGGGCTCGACATGGTCTGAGTACCTCTTCTACATTAGATGTTTCTTCTTGGATGCTTTCTCTGTCTACTCATCTTTTGGAGCTTAGGTTAAAGTTTAACTTCTACAAGTTTTGTAAAATACTGTTATATTATTCTGTACTCTGATGTAAGATATTTTATACCAAATGTTGTAATGTTGTAACAACTCCTTTGTTGATCCTGTATGAGTTGTAAAATGTGGATGATTCGGGTTTCCACGAGGACACCCGACAGACTACCGGAGTTGTGTGGCTTGCATGTGCAGCTATCAGAAGTCTGAAAGACAATGGTAGACACATGTGGGCCATAAAATTCAAGTGGTTCTGCCACATAGCTGATCAACGTTCTTTACATGATGCATGTACAACAACATAGCCTTTTGTCCCAAGCAAGTTGGGTAGACTAGAGATGAAACCCAAAAGAGATAAGAAACAGGGAGACACATAAAGAGACATAAATGGCACAAGATAGAAAGAGGTCACGGTTTAGGCACGTTGATTGCCAATCTCCAAGCGCTCTTGTCCATAGCTAAATCCTTAGAGATATCCTACTCCTTAAGGTCTCTCTTAACAGACTTGTCCTAAGTCAGTTTAGGTCGACCTCTACCGCTCTTTACATTATCGGCCCGCTTTAGAACCCCACTACGCACCGGCGCCTCAGGAGGCCTCCGTTGGACATGTGCAAACCATCTCAACCGATGTTAAATCAATTTCTCCTCAATTGGTGTCACCCCAACTCTATCCCGAATATTGTCGTTCCGGACTCTATCCCTCCTTGTGTGCCCACAACACCAACGCAATGTACACATCTCTGCTACACTCAATTGCTGGACATGTCGCCTTTTTTAGGCCAACACTCAGCACCGTATAACATTGCCGGGCGAATTGCCGTCCTATAGAACTTACCTTTCAGCTTCTGAGGCACCATTTTGTCACAGAGGACGCCAGAAGCTTGACACCATTTCAACCAGCCGGCTGAAATTCTATGCCTAACATCTTCATCAATGTCGCCATCCTTTTGTAGCATCGATCCTAAATACCAAAAAGTATCCTTCTTGGCCACCACTTGCCCATCGAGGCTAACGTCTCCCTCCTCATGCTTACTCGCGCTGAAATCACACCTCATATACTCGGTCTTGGTCCTACTAAGTCTGAACTCTTTCAACTTTAACGTGTGCCTCCATAGTTCTAACTTCCTATTAACCCCTACCCTACTGTCATCAACTAGCACCACATCATCAGCAAAGAGTATACACCAAGGGATATCACCTTATATGTCCCTTGTGACCTCATCCATCACCAAAGCAAATAAATAAGTGCTCAAAGCTGACCCCTGATACGAGGCCATTAAATTTTTCTCTCCATAGAAACTACTATGGAAACTCTGGGCTGTGAAGGTTAGTTTCTATCGATTATTTATTTTTCTATTTTTTCTTAGAAACTACCTATAGAAATTATGGGTTGGGACTGCCCTTATAATGCAAGTGACACCCAATTTAATCAGATAAATTAAAGGCAGTTACTAAGACTTGTAACTGGTGACGTCGTTGGGTTAAGGTAGTTACTAGGACTCACTTAACTGGTTCCAGGACTTGTCATTTCCCGGTAAGAACATGTTCTTGGAAGTTGAAATTTAAAGAAAAAAAGTATTCTGCTTAGTTAATTAGAGGGGAACTATATAGAATTTAAAAAGCTATTTTAGGCTGAAGACAAAAACATGCTTGCTACTTTATGCCTCTGACACCGTACCCCAGTTCTGCATAAACATTTTATTGATTTCCTGTTTCCGATTATTGAGTAGTTTATAATTTTTCCAGAATGCTGATACCAGCCTATGTGTTTTTGTGACACCAGTAGTTGGTGCACATGCTTATAGAGACGAAAGGAATTTCTGAAATAAACAATAAGTCCACTTAAATCAATCAATTAATATTGGAGGCAAACAAATAAAAGATCCTAGCGAGCAGCGGCATCATATTTTATTTTATTTTTGTAACAAATACACTAGTACATACTTCCTCGGTCCTAGTTTAATTGCACTTTTACAATTAAAAAAGTCCCAAAATAACGGATCTCTCGCATCCGAAGAGGAAGTACGGACTACAGACTTCAGAAGCCACCACCAGATTGGATTGAGGAAATAATAAAAAAACCGATGGACGCTCCTGTCCACTCGTTTATGGCTACAGAAGCCACACCACATGAAGCTCCAGAAGCCACCAGACCTCGCCGCGTCACCAAGGGCTTCGCGCAAGCCGTGTTTTTTGTTTAGAAATCATGCACTGCGCCACTGTCCAATGCTCAGATTTTTACAGGGGCAGAAATATTATTTTACCAACACATTGGTTTCCATGCCCAAATCTAGAATGGTAACTTATTTTGGGATGGCTGAAGTATATATCTAGAAAAGCAAATTAGTTTTACCAATTATAACAGTTTTTGTACTGTTTCCCCACGAAAGGGTTCTGGTGCTGTGGTGCACACTGCCGCACCAGCACATAAATTGGCCTAAGGATTTGGTCCGAGCTAACCGAATTTCAATGAAAATCACCTATTTCGGTGAGTCCTGAAGTAATATTATACTAGTAAAAAGTTTTCGACTAAATTCATATTCTTAGTCAAGTCTAGAGTTAACAGGGGCAGGGTTCAAAATTTCGGCGAAATTTCAGCCGAATTTCGTGAAATTCAGTAATTTCGGTGGTGGTCGAAAAAAAACTCTAAAATTTTATAATACTCTAATACATGTGATGTATAACTCTAGACTTGTATTTTTCTATTGATTATATTGTATATTCTTCTATTCAATAGATGTGTAGTCATAAATCATACTAATATTTATTTAGATCTAAACTTTTTTAGAAACAACATACTTCATGTCTTAATCTCTAAAAAAAATTCGGCCAAATTTCACGAAATTCGGTAATTTCGGTGGTGACAGAAATTTTTGCGATAAATTAAAATCCTTGAACAGGGGTCCAGTTGTACATGGAATTTCCAGTCGAGTCTTCCGCACAGCAAAGAAAAGGGTGAATAAACAAGTCCTGGTCCTGACGTCATGGAATACGTGTGCTCAGAAAACCGTCGTCACGCATGACTTCTCACATGAGAAATGCCTTTCGGCACCTGCTGTTGTCCGTCCCGTCTATAAAACTGTACAAGGAGGAGCGCATGCTGCATCGGCAGTAGCATACCAGACTATCAGCAGCAAGCTAATAAAGCGCTCCACTACAGAAACGAGCCATCTCTTTTATTCTTTCGCGGGTAGAGTAGGGGAAATGGCCGGCAGCAGGGAGGAGACAAAGGCGGCGGCGGCGGCGGTGCAGAACAAGAAGGTGGTGCTGAGGAGGCACGTCACCGGGTTCTCCACCGAAGACGACATGGAGATCAAGGTGGACACTATCAGTCTGCGTGTGCCGGCGGGCCTGACCGCCGTGCTGATCAAGAACCTCTACCTGTCCTGCGACCCCTGGATGCGTGGCCGCATGAGCAAGCACGAAGATGGCGCCTCCATGCCGGCCTCGGACTTTATGATCGGAGAGGTACGCCGTACGCATCCAAATTGGATCCACCTCCAGTTAGTCTCTTGTTAAACGTCATTGGAGCTGTATAATTAGAATCAGAGGTGAAGAAATCTGTGTGTGATTCATCAATCAGGCCATGGTCAACTACGGTGTGGGCAAGGTGATCGACTCGACGCATCCAGAGTTCACCGCCGGCGACCTCGTCTGGGGGATGAGTGGATGGGAGGAGTACACCCTCGTCACCCAGCCGGAATCCCTACACAAGATCAACCACGCCGACCTGCCGCTCTCCTACTACACGGGCGTTCTTGGTGAGCAATCTCTATGACTGCATGCAGCATGCATTTTCTCCATTTTCATGTCAACATCTACTAGTAAGTATGTAGTGACTGACTGACGGTGTTGTTCTGGAACCACCGCTACGTTGCAGGCATGCCGGGGCTCACTGCGTACGCTGGGTTTACCCAGGTAGGCAGGCCAAACAAAGGCGACTTCGTGTTCGTCTCGGCGGCGTCCGGTGCCGTCGGCCAGGTCGTCGGGCAGCTCGCCAAGATCGCCGGCTGCTACGTGGTCGGCAGCGCCGGCTCCGACGAGAAGGTGAGCCTCCTGAAGACCAAGTTCGGCTACGACGACGCCTTCAACTACAAGTCCGAGACCGACCTCGGCGCCGCGCTGAAGCGGTGCCTCCCCGACGGCATCGACATCTACTTCGACAACGTGGGCGGCGCGACGCTCGACGCCGCGCTACTGCACATGCGGCACGGCGGCAGGGTCGCCGTCTGCGGGATGATCTCGCAGTACAACCTGGAGGAGCCCGACGGCCTGCGCAACCTGTTCTGCATCGTCCCAAAGTCCATCAGGGTGGAGGGGTTCAACGTCGGTCGCTTCTTCCATCTGTACGAGAGGTTCGAGGAGGAGATGACTGGGTACATCAAGGACGGGAAGGTCGCCGTCGTGGAGGACGTCGTCGAGGGCATTGAAAGCGCACCGGCAGCTCTAATCGGGCTGTTCTCTGGCAAAAATGTGGGGAAGCAGTTGGTGGCGATTGCGAGGGCATGAGTTGAAGCAGGAACTACGTCGTAGTGACGAGACGTAGCTGTATGACATTATATTCGCTCACATAACTCATGTCGTGATGGCATGACTATGTGACAAAATGCCTAATAAAATTATTCTTGATATCAAAAATATGATGACTCAAAATCAAAATAAAGGTCTATTTAATCTTCTTCATCCAATTCTTTTGTGTAGACAGTTTTAATAATACTAACTAAATGAATGGTCTAGAATTCTCATCTATCCATTCCGCTATAAAGGTATTGAAGTCCTCTAGGACTTTGTGCATTGTTGCAAAATTAAATAAAGCCAATAAGATGCCCTATAACAACGATGAGCATGGACCACAGAGTTTGACGGGATTTCAGAACGTGAATGAAATTAATTTCCAGAATTACTCCATCTAAACATCTTCTAATAAGCTGATTTGATCCACTTCTTCCTTCCTTCTTTTTTCTGCACTTCGCGACGATCCTCACCGCTATGACTGTCACACTGTTTCGATCTACACCGAATGCGGTATAGCCATCAAACTGTTTTTTAGGGAAGAACAAGCATGATAGCATCGGCGGTGACGACAAGCCTTAATTCTCTTTCTTCTTTTTGCCCCTTTTGCTGTTTATTTCTCCTTTGCAGTTTGCACATAATCGAGAGCGGGAGGTTTTGTAGACACCAAGATCAAAATGTGGCTGCGCTGGCAGAAAAAGAAACGGGAAAACTATTTGATGCTAGAGTGATTTTCTCCTTCCGCTCACTCGATTTCCCGAGCGTTCGATCTTTGATCGGTTGATCTCGTGTGGTCCGCATGGTCCCCACCTGCCCCCCTGCACCGCTGGCTGCATGCATGCATTCTGATTAGATGATGGTATGCCTGGTCGTGTGGGGCCTAGGGTGCCAGGGTGCGGTCGGGCGCCTGCTCCCGCATGCTGCTGGTGCCTCGGAGCATACGCCAGCAAGTGCGGGTGAGGCCTTGTTTAAAATTAGAATTTTTTCACTCTCTCTGTCACATCAATTTTTAGCCGCTTATATAGAGTATTAAATATAGGTAAAAAATAACTAATTATATAATTTAGTTGAAAATCATGAGATGAATCTTTTGAGCCTAGTTGGTCTATGATTGGACAATATTTGGTAAATAAAACGAAAATGATACTATTCATGAGATTTAAAAAATTTGTAAAGTGACCTAGGCCTGAGTCAGATCACAGTGCATGCAGGACCTCTCTTTGTCACCTCAAGTCACCTACGGACTACTCCCTCCGTCCCAGAAAAAGTGTCGTTTTAGGTTTTTCAAATATCGTGTTTGACCGTTCGTCTTATTAAAAAAAATTAATAAATATTATTTATTTTTTTATGACTTATTTTATCATTAGAGATACTTCAATAATAATTTATTTATTTATAATTTTCACAAAATTTTTGAATAAGACGAACGGTCAAACACGATGTCTGAAAAACCTAAAACGACACTTTTTCTGGGACGGAGGGAGTACGGAGTAGCCCTTGGGCATCTATACACAGATTCATTTGTTTAGTAGGTGCACGTTACATCTTATTAAACCATATTTTACTATTCCTATTTATATATAAATTTTGTGTTTAATAGGTGTAAATTGATTATTTGTAAGTGAAAATGGCCAAAATTACTCGGACCTATCTGATCAATTTTTTTGGCTTTTCTTTTGTTTTTCTGTATGTTTTATTTGGTTCCTCTATGAAATTTTCCAATTCGACTTCCATAGAAATAATCTGAATAATTTTTTTGTTTTCCTTGTTTAATATTTTTTATTATTTGGATTTTTTTTTGGTTCGTTTGATTGAAATCCAATGGCCATGGGAATCAAGTGTTGGATTGGAAACACTCAATTCGCTTTCTTTGTCCCAATCAAGTGTCCAGCTGCCCTATAGCACTAGGGTGTCAGCCGGCTCTCAGACAGCCGAGCGCCCACTAGACACTCCCTTCTGCTTCTGTTTACGGCAGGCTGTTTTTTTGGCTTATAAGCCGGCTGTGGCTGATTTGCTGTGAGAGAAAAACACTGTTTCACGACTAATAAGCCGTGCTGATAAGCTCAGCCGAACAAGGGGTTAGGTGTAAGTTATGGGTTCAACTGGTGTACATTAATTATTCGTAAATGAGTGATCCGAATTATTTGAAAACTTATCTGATCTTTTTTTTGCTCTTTTTATTTTCTGTATGTTTTATTTGATTTGGCCTTTGAAATTTTCTAATTTGGCTTCCTTAAAAATAATCTGGCTAATTTTTTTGTTTTTTTAATATTTTTGCACTATTTGGATAATTTTTTTGGTTCATTTAATTTGGATCTGACGGTCATCAGAATCGAGTGTTCGGGGTCCAAAATACTCGATTTTGGTTTCTGCCGTCAATCGAGTGTTCCTGCCCTACCCATCACTCGGGTGTCCATGCACCTAGAAACACGCGACTGCTGATTAGACAGACCCAGAAGAAATGGTTTCTTAGCTGGCAAATAAATAATAAATCTCCCACAACTAAAAAGAATAAAATGGAGATAATTGTTTAGTGCCGTAATTTTTTTGGTGTTACCACCATCTGCCCATGCGATCCCGGCGTCCCTCTCCCCACTGCTGCAAAAAGGAAACAAAAAAAAACTTTAAAGGAAACAGAAGCTAAAAAGGAAACAGGAAAACCTCGGTCTCCATCAGCGCGCCTCCTCCGTGCGACCCTCGCTCCACACCGGTCTTTGGTTTGGTGCGACATTAGTTTGATGTTACCGTGAGGCCTCCCCTTGTGATCCCTGCCCGCAACCCGCATCGGAAACAAAAGGAAAGCCCCCCGCTCGCTCCGTCCCCAAAATGCACACACAAGGAAACCATCCGGGCACACAAGGAAAGCCCTCGCGCTCGCCCCTCCGTCCCCGCTCAAATGTCATCGGTCAACTCCCAAATCAGAGACAGGAAAAAAACCCGACTAAGACGAGTGCCTCCGTCCTCCCCCACTGCCGCCGCCCCGGCCCCCGCAGCACCTCCCCTCCCCTCCCACGATGCCTCCAACGATGGCGGCGACGATCCCCGCCATCATCTCGATCCCCACCGCCCCTGCGCCAATGCCGAGTCTCGTCGGCGACGATCCCCGCCGCCAATCGTGGTCGTGGAGGCCGGTCGGGCAGCAGCGGAATCCGGTAGGGCGCGCACGCGGTCCTGCCCCGACCCGGTTCGACCGCACGCGGAACCTGGCCCGCCGCCGTCGTGGTATTCGAGGCCGAGCGGGCGGCAACGGAAGCCGGCTGGCCACGCGCGTCCTTCACCCCAGCCTGGCTTGTGTCTTCGTCGGTCCTCTGCTCCTGCCGCACTTCATCTCCATCCCGTCGTGCAAGGAGCACCACCAGGTGTGCCAATCCCATCTCTTCCCTTCCTGTTGTGCGAAACCGAGCACCCAAACCCTACCTGATGTTGTCCCGTTGGCCGGCACTCTAACAACAACAAATTGCAACCATGGCATGCAGAGCATGGGTGGTAGTGGAGAACCGTGACTACATACTTTGCTCTGTGTTGTGCATTTGATAAATGGTTGGACACATGCTTTTGATGTTTCCTGATCCTGTGATCTCTACCAAATGTAGTCGAGCCACTATGAATCGGAGCTAGAGGAGATGACACATCTTAAGGCAGGAATTCATTCAACACTTGAAGGTACTCCATCATGTGTGCGATCTACACACCAAGTTATGTCTGATTGAGGGCAGATATTTACTTATTTGTGATACCTCCACCTCTTAAGAATTAAGGGTACTCTTAGTTTTTAACTAATTTGTGTTAGTGATCTGATTACAGAGCAATGCAATTCAGATTCTGGCATATCTAAATTGTACCAATAAACCACAACATGTTCTGAAACTGGTTTCTCTGATGCTACCCATGGTTCAGTTTCTCTTGCAGTACTGTAGGTTTAATATGCCCGCCCCATCAAGCCCACAGGTAAGACGGGTTTGATTCATTTCTTCCTTCCCTTTCGTGGGCTTTGTCCATTTCATTCATTTTCTTCCTCGATCCGAATTGATTCAGGGGGTGATTTGCTTGCAGGGCGCTGAGTTTCACTGCTCTCGTCCATCTCACCCCGGTAGTGATCGGCTTCCAAAGAGGTAGTGCTTTATCATTTGTGATGCGCTCATGTGTTTCTTAATTGCAAATGGGTACCATCGCATCATCGCTTGAATGATCAGTTGGCAATTTGTGTCTTTAAGAATTTAGAAGAATCTGAATGAGATCAACATATACTTGTAGATGTGTTGCTCCTGATAAAATGACATCTACAGATGGATGCTTCCTCTATTATTTCATCACTTGTTTAGTTTACCGGTGAAATATATTAGATACTTTTCTCTTGTCAACTTTGTTTATGGCCACTGAATTTTTGGCTTGCTAAATTTTTTTATTACACTGGATGGTATTCAAATGTTTGGCATCAGGCCTTTGCACCTTCAGACCTCGCTCGCTGAATTGGTGTCCCCATAACAGCAACACCAAGCCAGGTCACAAGGTTATCTCTGCACTACAAAATGTCTGTGGATTGATCTTTGTTTATTTTTTGAACAATTTGGTGTAGGCAGGCAAGGAAAAGAATGATGATTTCTCACTGAAGTTAAATCTTGAAAAAGAGGGAATGCAACAACTTTTCTGCAGGTAATAAACTGAACTTGCCCTGAATTGTTGTAATTTTATTGCCATGGGCTTACATTTGTAAACTCTACAGGATGAGTCAATGGTTGGCATTGATACACTGATCCTTGATTCTGAGCAGCACAACCAGCTGCCATGTTATTGTGCTTAATATAATGATATTGTAACTAAGATAACTTTTTATGTCTTGCCATGGCCATGTTGAGTCCAGGTTCAGATAATTTTATTGGCAAAAAATAGGAAGATGACAAGCAGTTCAGTTTTACGAGAATATACATATGTGATTAGATTGGTTTAGTGGGGGCTAGATAAAGATCTCATCCTTTAAAAAAATAAAATTCGTTCAGCAATCTTGACATATTTAGCAAACAAATGTTGACCGTCCTGTGTTATCACACTTAGAACAAGAACTGTCCTGCGAGATTGCCATGTATTGTGGTCGTCATTATACTACAGGAGTATGTTGTATCATTAAGCTACTTTTTCATGATCCTTTTATTGCAAATAAATTAATCAAAATTACAATCTTTACAAATATTATCTTGTTTTGTATTTTACTGTATGCAGCAAGTGATCGAAGCAGTTTTGACAGTAGTGGACCTGATCTGTTAGCAGACTTGTGTTCAGAGAAAGTAGGCGGAGTTTGAATTTCATGAGAAAGCAGAGGCACTGTACTGCATTAGAGAGGAGAAATGAGCAGATTTAGTGTAAGTGGTTCAAGTAGTGCAATTCAGTAGATGCAAGTCATAGAGTTTCTAGCTAAAGAAAAGAGTGTTGATGTGTCTAATTCCTTAGTAGTTGCAGTACAAATGTGTGAGTGAAGCAGTGATAGAATTGCCTCTGTATTATAGAAAAGTCTATAAAGTAGAGTTTATAAGTTTGCGACGTCGCGCTCTTTGTGACTATGTTAATTTCAAGTTGGGCTATCCCGTAGGAACGTACGGGCACACTACTACTAAATACCTAGTACTAAATAAAATGACTGAACTCGGTCACGGCAAACAAGTTGGGCTCAGCCACATGCCGACCGAGCTAGCCAGGGGACGGCAAACCTTCGCTGCCAGGTTTCTCAACCCTCGCTGCAATTTGCAGGCCCCGCTACTATTCAAACCAAAGAGAGCCGGTGGGCCGTGCCCGAGCAAAGTATCGCCCCTCCACTCCCTTGGGCCGGAACGCCGAGCGATGCCCTGTCCCGCTCGGCCCGCGACGTGCCCAACAAAAATGGCTGCACATGGACGTACGAGCTGAGGATCGGTTGCGCTTGCTCACGCTTGTGTTCTGTCACGCTCGCTCGCGTACGCGCTTGCACACGTGGCAAGGAGATCACGGCGGCGAGCTTCTGTTCTGTCACGCTCGCTTCTTGCCGTCCCCAGAACCTGACGCCTTCTTCTACAGCGATGGAGGTTCTGGGCATGGCGCCGGCAAGGCTGTGTGACAGGGAGCACGCATTGCCGGGACCTTGTGTCACCATGGAGCCAATGAGTATGCTTCCCGCCCTCCCAAGAATCCGACACCGATCTGCTCCAGCAGTAATGGTGTTGACGTTAAAGATGACATCAAGCTAACATACCAACGAGGGCTTTGAACATCTAAAGAGGTTACAAACAATCTATAACGTAGCAAGAACGCAGCGTAATCGACTAAACCGATCTAAAGTCCGATAAGACCGATGTAGAACCTGTTCTTGACTGAAAAGGCTCTTGAACTTCTCCCAGAAGGACCCGCCGAGGAGAAGCATGTGGTGGATCTCCTAGGGCCAGCAAGGCCGTCTAGGATGCCGCTGGATCTCGCTAGGAAACTCAGCGAACAGCAGGAGGGGTTGAGAGAGGGGTAAAGGGTTGATAGGAGTTGATAGATTGTGTTTTTGATGATTCGATAGATGGGAACTCAATCGGCCGTGATCCTCTCATTTTTACGGAGGGGGTGGTCTTATCGTGTAGAAAACATCTCCAAAACGTGTTCTTCAAGTTTTCCACGTCGAAAATTACCAAAAACCGACTTTTAGGTGTAACCTAGTTGGTTTCCAGGAAGGAGGTGCTTAGCCGACAAGGGAAGTCGGCTAAGCTGACTTTTGCGGGCTCGGGCAGCTCCCTAGCCGGCTGGTGAAGGTGAGTCGGCTTAGCCAACTCTAGCAGGTGTCGACGCCGGCTGGTGAAGGTGAGTCAGCTTAGCCAACTCTAGCAGGTGTCGGCTGAGCCAACTGGCTATGGCTCGCCATCTTCTCTGCGCGTTTCGTTCATTATTTTGACGCGCCGCTTGACCTCAAACATGTCTATGATGTTTGTAACTTGTTCATGATGTCCAAAACCACCTTGGGATATTTTTGAGTGTCAATATATGCCCTCCCTATTTTTAGGTGAATGATGCATGAATCTGAAAACACTTGATAGATCAAAATAAAACCAAACAGCGACAATACCCATCTCATCAGCTACTCGGCGACTAAGGGCGATGTATACATTGGCCATTTTTGTTCTAAGGGCGATACATGTATCGGCTATTGCTTGGAGAGCACTTAGGTTTCTTGCTAAACACTTGAAAAGTACTTTTTCAAATACCTCCCGTTGATTGCTCTTGTGAGACGTTCACCTTGCAATGTCTCAAGTAGATAGGAATTTCTAAATATGACTTTGATCACTTTGTAAGGACCCTCCTAATTTGGTGATCACTTGCTAAACTGATTGCTCTTTGATACAATTGGTAGTATGGTTTTCCACACTAATTCTCCCACTTGAAAGGATTTGCTCTTGACTTTCTTATTGTATGCCTTGGCAACTCGAGCGTTCTCTTTCTCTATTTCCTTGAGAGCCTTTAATCTTACATCAGTCACCTCAAAGATATTATCCATCATCAAATCATGATAAATAACAGTAGATAGATGTTGGCGGTCTTTAACAATCAAATCCGACCACCAACTAATGTACAAAGAGAGGAGAAATTGGCAATATTAAACCCATATGCATTTACCACTAACCCATTTCCACATGTATTTAGAGGATATTATTTTGCAGGACATAAACACAAATGCATGAAAATTTTCACTGAAAGGACCTTTTGGATGCTGATTTGTGTAAAGGAACAAGGGAGACGTCCATCAACTTGACTCAACCGGGCAAAGCACCCACCAGGAGTGATCCATGTCCAGCCCACAGCCCACCATGTGAAGACGGTGGTGAGGTGGCTCAGTCAGGGGGTGGCCGACCCCTAGGGGTGCCCGACCCCCTGCCAGTCCCTCTTTGCCTGTCCTTCGATAGGCGGTGGCCTGGCTCCATGCAGAGGAGGTGCAGCTCGGTCCTCGGGCCAAGAATAGCCCCCAGCATTGCCTAGCTCCTTGTATAAATAGAGGGGTACCCCCCCTCTACAACATACACTCAACTTGAGCATTACCTCACATACCTTACTCTCTAGTTGTAGCTTTAGATTTTTAGTAGCTTTAGAGAAAGGCAAAGCTACCTTGGAGAGCTTGGCTCCTTGGAAGAAGGGACCTCTGGGTATGAATAGGAATATGAGTTCTACCAAAGTCATGCTCTCATCTTACATTTATAGTCATACTTATGAACTAGAGTATAGTTATTATGTTATGATCTTGATACATAAACTAGTCTATAGTTTGTATCTCATGAGAATAGCATACATGACTTTATGCTTAACTACTCATATAACTTATATAATCAGAATTAGAGCTAAGTTGAGGTGGCAGTTCATCGTGCTTTCGAGTATGCCCAAGTCCTTTACCTGTCGATCCGTAGGGTCAGGGACCTAGGAGGATTTGGGTAGTTTCTGTATACACAAGCGTGGTGCTTGGGTATGGAGAGACAGGTGAATGCATTGTCCCTCTCCACGATTGAGGCGGTAGGCAGCAAGTGGTGATAGCTCTGTCCGTCCCTTGTAACCCCCCACATTCGTTTGGGGTGTAGGAGTCTAAATTGTCACATGAGGTTGCTCGCAGACCAGTACTCGATAGTCTCCCGACCTGCTTCACACTTAGCCCTAATACTAATTATGTAACTTGAATGGTCATTAATTAATGTTTGTATGACTATACTAGACCAATGCCGGCTCAACTTATGATTATTCTTTTATTTTTTCTCTTTATTTTATTCTTTGAGGAATGCCAAGTGTGTGTTCACTATCTTGAAATTACCGTTTTTACCCCTGCTATAAATATTTGTGTACTTGTAAGTATTATTATTCAAGTTCATATCCATACTAGATTATTAATCAAATGTCTTCCTTTGAAAAAAATATAAATAACAATATCCTGAATACTTCAGGATGAAATACTACAATGATACAAGTTATATGAATTGCCACCTTAGCTTAGCTCTAATCCTGATTATATAAGTTATATGAGTGGTTAAGCATAAATTTAAGTGTGCTACTTTCATGACACACAAACTATAGGCTAGTTCATATATTAAGATCATAACATAGTAATTATATTCTAGTCCATAAGTATGACTATAAATATCATATGAGAGCATAACTTTGGAAGAACTCATATTTCTATTCATACTCAAAGGTCTCTTCTTCCAAGGAGCCAAGCTCTCCAAGGTAGCTTTGCCTTGCTCTAAGCTACTAAAAGAAAGTAAAGCTATTACTAGAGAGTGAGGGAGTGAGGTGTTGCTCAATGTGGTGTGTGAGGAACCCAAAGTGGTGTTTTGCCCTAGTTGAGTTGAGTTGATGGGTGTCTCCTTTGTTCCTTTGCACGAATCAGCATCGGAAAGCGCCTTTCAGTAAAATCTTCCATGTATTCGTGTTTGTGACCTGCAAAATAATGTTCACCAAATACATGTGGAACATGGTTAATAGTAAATGCATGTGTTTTAAGATTGTCAATTTCTTCTCTTTTTGTACCTTAGTTGGCGGTCAGATTTGATCGTTAATGGCCGCCAGCATGTATGACTGGTTACGATCTGCCGAACAACTACATCAAAAATCTGAAGGCACTCCTAAGGAAGAAACGGTCACGTATAGCTCCTTCTTCTACCACTCCACCGACACACAAACTAATCACCCCCACACCATCCCCTACTCCAAGCATGGCTAAGATGCTGAAAGCCCAAGTTTGGTTTTGGTAATTAATGACACCAAGTTGCTAATGCCATGTGTTAAGTGTTTTGAGTTAGGCATAAGCAACACATGTGATGAAGGTGTACGTGGCAAGGAGTGGTGGCCACAAGATCACAAAGAGATGGTGCATGGACATGAAATGTTGATCATGGTGGAGATACACATAATATGATGGACATGATGATCAAGTGGAAGAGAAGGATCTAAGAGCGCAAGGCAAAGGTATAACCATAGGGTTTTTCTTTTGCCGGTCTAAGTTGAGTAGAGAAGTGATTGACCGGGTTTAGGATACATAGCTGACTATCAAGAGGGGCAATCACAGTTAGCTCAGAAATCAAGTGCCACTAGATCAATGTCTTGAGCATATGCATTAGGATCTAGTAGAGAGCTAACTTAACGCCTTGAAAAATGTTTGTGAAAATGTTAACACACATGCACATGGTGTTTTTCACATGATGGTGTTGGCACTTTTGCGAAGGTGGTGGTGTTTGAGCGGTAGTAAGCGGTAGTCAGGCGTTTTCGAGGAAATGAAATGCCTATTTTCTATTGCGCCGGAGGCGAGAAAAGGTGGCGGAAGTCCGAAATGTTTATCACTGAAAATACAGTGACCGGACGCTGTGGTCGAATTGACCGGACGCGGCTGGCGCGTCCGGTCAGTTCAAACCACAGACAGACGCGCGTGTGAGAAGGGTCGTGGACCGGCGCGTCCGGTCCCTCGTGAAACCGGCGCGTCCGGTCATGCACCCAGGAGTTCAGCACGGAGGGCAGATGCGATCAGACGCGGTGGCGCGTCCGGTCACGTTCGACCGGACGCGTCCGGTCACGAGTGGACCGTTACTGGACTCCGATCGGACACGGCTGGCGCGTCCGGTCACATGCGATCGGACGCGTCCGGTCGCGATGGGAGCTTACTGGAACGCGACCAGACGTTGGCACTGTCGTGTCCGGTCAAACGTTTAAGGGCGTCCGGTCAGGGCAACGGCTAGTTCTGACGCGCACTGTTTTCGCTTGTCGTGTAGTGACCGGAGCGTCCGGTCAGCACGATTTTTTCTGCGTCGTCCGTAACGGCTAGCTGCGTACCCCTTCGTTATAAATAGAAGATGTCTGGGGTTTGAGGGTAACTTTTGCACATTTTGAGACCTAGAGACATCCTTTGAGCTAGAGAACAACCCCTCCACTCATCTCTTTGCATAGTTGCACATCCTGAGTGAGATTGAGTGAGATTCAAGTGCATTGCTTGAAAGTTGCATTCTAGAGGCACTTGATCTTCGAGTTGCTGCGGATTTCTTGTTACTCTTCCGTGTTTCCCGACACGGTAGACGGCTTGGAGCAGCGGAGGTGATTGAGCTCGCAATTAGAGATTGTTGGAGCCATCACCAAGTGTTGTAAGGGGTTCTTGATCCTTCCCCACGGGAGTTCGCAAATTGGATACTCTAGTGAAGCTCGTGGCTTGGAGGATCCCCATCTTGTGTGCGGTTGTGCGGCGCCCGCCGAGGGCTCGACTCTTGATAGTCGATTAGCTCGCGAACCGACAAGTGGGTGCATCACCACAACGAGGAGTAACTTGCTGGGAAGCAAGTGAACCTCGGTAAAAAATCTTGTGTCATCCCTTTGCCGAGGATTTCTCCTGTGGTTGATCATTGTGATTGATTCTTCGAGTGCATTACTTCTCTACATTGTTGGTATAAGTATCAAGTCACTTGCTCTTTACTTTCTTGTACTAGTCCTAGTGTAGTTTGCTTAGTGTAGCTTTTATCACATAGGAGTAAGTAGCTTAGTGACTTAGTCTTGTTGGTGTGTATTAGAGATTATAGCCTTGCTTCACTAGTATTGTATAGGTGGCTTGCATAGTGTAGTTGAGCTAGTGCTAGAATTAGCTTAGCCATCTTTTATACTAACGTGGTTGTTTAGTGAAGCTTGTAGAATTCCAAATGGCTATTCACCCCCTCTAGCCATTTGGACCTTACAGATGCTCCGCGACTACTCCATCCCCGCTATTGCCAACGTGCCCATTGGGCTGGCTGTCAACACTGGGAACAAGAACTTCGAGCTCTGCTCTGGCCTCATCACGATGGTGCTGGCAAACTAGGTCTCTGGTTTGCCAAGTGAGGACGTGAACGCGTATCTCCAACACTTCCTCGAACTCTGCGACACTATCATCATGAAGGACGTCAAGCCTGCAAGCATCAGGCTCCGATTGTTTCCCTTCTCCCTCTCGGGGAGGGTGAAACAGTGGTTCTACAAGGACTGGGAAGCTATCAACACGTGGAACAAATGTTCCACGGTGTTCCTCGCCAAATTCTTCCCTATGGGCAAAACTAATGCCCTGAGGGGATGAATCTCCAACTTCTAGCAAAACACCTGTACTTTGTTTTGAGTCTCTATGTGCTAGACCAGTAGTGTTTCCTAGAGTCTATGTTGTGAGAGATCCGTAGATGAGAGATTGAGTCCTTTGTCTGTGTTACTTCATAAGACCAGATCTTGTTCAAGTTGATCTTCTGGAAATAAAGAAGTTGTCCTAAAAAATTAAAGGCCCAAGATCTCTTGCTTTGAATCGTTTTGGTTTTTCCTCTTCCCGAACTCCTCTCTTTGCTCTTTTGGTGGTTTGTTTGAATGTGAGCCTTTGAATTCGTTTGGGCTAGATGCATATGTGCTAGGACCCATAAGCAACATGTCTACCAACCAGATTTGGTAGTTAACTTTCTTACAAGCACAAAGTTTGGGGATTTTGACAAAATTTTTCTAAAAACCCAATCTTGGAGAGAGATTTTTCATCTGGGTTGATCCTTTGATCTTTTGGAGTTGATCTATTGGGGATAGTTTCTAAACATCCTTACGAACATTTCCACAAAATTTGAGCTCAATCAGACTTCATTTCAATGTTTTTCACCTTTTTGGAGTTGGTTTTGGGCTACTCAAACTGTCAAAGTGTGCCACGCCGACCTAGCTAGCATCCTGGCTAGGCCGCGTTTGCATCCTGGCTAGGCCATGTTTGCCCGGGCATGGGACCTCTCCGAGGTGATTTTGAGTTCCAAGTGTATGTTCTTTGATCCACTTCTTCCATGAGGTTTTCGAGGTGTTAAGGAATGTTTTGAAATCATCAAGTCACCGGTTGGCTTGTGTGATTTCACCTTGAGCACTTGCTTCGGTTGAGTGGTGCTTGAGAGCTTTGCTTTTGCATTTTGGTGCGCCTTTCGCTCCGGTTCTCTGGTTATCCCGGAGGATATTAGTTACCTGTTGACTAAAGGGCATCTCACTTGTTGGTCTTGGTGTTTTTGGAGGGTTGTTTGGGCAACGGCCGTTTTCACTAGTACACGGGCATACTATACAGGCGGTTGGTAACCTATTTCTACTGGCGTTTTTCAGCACCGCCTATGCTGAAGGCCAATAGAAATGGGCCAATTCCACATGCGGTTGCTTGTGAACCGCCTGTGGAAATGAATTTCCACACGCGGTTCACTTAGCGAACCGCCTGTACAAAAAATTTCCCGAAAAAACCCAAAAATAAATAGCAAAAAAAAAAAGATTTTAATTAGGGGAGGACCCCACCGCCTAGCAATTTTTCGCGCAAAAATCGCGCGCTACGCGCTCCAGGTGGGATTCGAACCCACGACCTCGGCCTCGTACGGAGCCTCCTCTACCACTGCACCACACACTCACATGTGTCCATATACCCTTTCGGTTCCCCACATATTATACAAGTCCGTGTGTAATTTGCTTGTTTAAGGTCCTAAACGATTTTAAATTAAAAAGTTGTCAACTATAAAGTTTCATAACTTTTCGAACAACTTTCGTATTGGTCATTTCTCCATCCGAGGTCGTTTACAAAATTTGAATTTAAAATTTGAGACCATTCAAACGTAGTTTTCGTTGACAAGATGATTTCAAATTAAAAAGTTGTAATTTACAAAGTTTCATAACTTTTCGAGATGAACAACTTTTATTTTGGGTGTTTTCTCATCCAAGATTGTTTGAAAAAATCGAATTTTAAAAAACACGAGTATTTCTAGTGACGGATTTCTTAACGAACCGCCTGTAGAAATGGATTTGTATAGGTGGTTTGTTAAGACAACTGCCTGTAGAAATGTCTTATTTTCACAGGCGATTGTCTTAAAAAACCGCCTGTAGAAAGCCATTTCTACAGGCGGTTTTGGTCTTGGGGTCCCCCGTTTCATTTCTACTGGCACATGATAACTAAAACCGCCAGTAAAAAAAAGCAGACGCTGGGAAAAATCATCTTTCTACTAGTGTTTGGAAGAAATTTTATTTAGCTCTCATTCACCCCCTCTGGTCGCCTTTCTCGTTGCTTCAAATTAAAGAGGCCCAGTAAAGAAATTTTGGCATGACCACGTAACTGGTGACGTTGGGTAAAAATAGTTTAACATATGTTTTAGGACTTGTGTCGTTTTCGGGTAAGAAAAGGTGTGGAAGTTTGAAACTTAAGAAGAAAAGCACTCTGCTTACTTAGGGTGTGTTTAGATGGGAAAAGTTGGGGTGAAAAGTTACTGTAGCACTTTTCGTTGTTATTTGGTAAAATTTGTCCAACCATGGATTAATTAGACTCAAAAGATTCGTCTCGAACTTTACAGACAAACTATGCAATTAGTTTTATTTTTTACCTATATTTAATGTTTCATGCATGCGTTTAAAGATTTGATGTGATGGGTGGAAGAGGAAATATTTTGGGTTCCTGTAGTAAGTGAACAAGGCCTTAGCTAGATGGACAAAAACTACATGGAATTTTCATGGAAAGCAGGCTCATGAGTACGTCATAAAGCCGTCGTCCTCATACCTGATAGCTCACAAGGGAAATGACTCGGCCCTTGCTGATGTCCGTCTATAAAACTGAGCGAGGAGACTGCATTGCTGAATCGGCAGTAGGATACCAGACGATAAGCAAAGCTAGCGTTCCAGGACAACCATCCCTTTGGTAGAGGAAATGGCCGGCAGCAGCGACGAAAAGGTGGTGCAGAACAAGAAGGTGGTGCTGAGGAGGCACGTCACCGGGTTCCCAACCGAAGACGACTTGGAGATCACGGTGGACACTACCAAGCTGCGTGTGCCGGCGGGGCTGACCGCTGTGCTGATCAAGAACCTCTACCTGTCCTGTGACCCATGGATGCGCTTCCGCATGAGTAAACCCGAGGATGGTGGCCTACCGCCGGAGTTTGTCATTGGAGAGGTAGGAAAAATCATAATCTGATCCACTGTTGATTTGCTTGAGGTGAAGAGATTTGCTTGATATTGATCCATCAGGCCTTGATCAATTTCACTGCGGGCAAAGTGGTGGACTCAACGCACCCGGAGTTCAATGCCGGCGACCTTGTCTGGGGGATGAGTGCATGGGAGGAGTACACCCTCGTCACCCAGCTGGAGTCCCTTCACAAGATCAACCACACCGAGCTGCCGCTCTCCTATTACACGGGCGTTCTTGGTCAGCGATATCATCATGCACTATATATCTTTCTTGCAGTACTTTCCATGTTTCTCTCCGGTTTGCTCATCATTGAAGCTAATCCAATGTTAACTACCATCCAGGCATGCCCGGGCTCACTGCATACGCCTGTTTTTTCGAGGTCGGTAAGCCGAAGAAGGGCGACTTCGTGTTCGTCTCGGCCGCGTCAGGCGCCGTCGGGCAACTCGTCGGGCAGCTGGCAAAGATCGCAGGCTGCTACGTGGTCGGCAGCGCTGGCTCCGACGAGAAGGTCGGTCTCCTGAAGACCAAGTTCGGCTACGACGACGCCTTCAACTACAAGACGGAGACCGACCTCGGCGCCGCGCTCAAGCGCTGCCTCCCCGATGGAATCGATATCTACTTCGACAACGTGGGTGGCGCGATGCTGGACGCCGTGCTGCTGCAGATGCGCCACCGCGGCCGGGTCGCCGTCTGCGGGATGATCTCGCAGTACAATTTGGTGGAGCCGTACGGCCTGCGCAACCTGTCCTGCATCTTCCCCAAGGTCATCAGGGTGGAGGGGTTCTACTTTACTTTCTACATGCATGTGTACCCGAGGTTCGAGGAGGAGATGGCTGGATACATCAAGGACGGGAAGGTCACCGTCGTGGAGGACGTCGTGGAGGGCATTGATAGTGCACCGGCAGCTCTAATCGGGTTGTTCTCGGGCAAAAATGTAGGGAAGCAGTTGGTTGCCATTGCAAGGCCATGAGTTGAAGCAGGAACTCCGTAGTGGTGACGAGCTGAGCAAAAACAAGTCTTGTGCTACTTGTGTGATGCCTCTCCTACCGGTCCTTGTTTAAATAAGAGGGCACTGTTATTGTATTGGAATAAAAAAAGATATTTATAATTTGCATTTCATCGGTACATTCTCACCTAAATGAATGCTAATTCGCTTTTATTTGAAGATTTCAATATGGTAACTAGGTAATGTTACTGTGTGTTACTGTGGAGATGTAAAGAGTAGTTTAAGATAAATTATCTATATCTTATACTAAAAACTTGAGAGAATAATAGAAAAATCAAACCTAGACAACACATAAATTGGAGAAGAATGATAGGATCAGTACCATGGAGTTCACAGATTTAGGCGGAGCGCAAATTGAAGGAGTGATTGTATCTTTTAACACACATGGCATATATATTTAAGAGTGTTATTGTTAGATCTGAGAACAGGGATGGCCACACATGTGGAAAGCTTCTTTTCCTTGCAGGCTCACCATGATAATTGTAAAAAATTTACTCAAGTTTCAATGCGAACACCTTAATCAACAGATACATAAATTGGGAAAGGCTAAGATACCTTTTGTTGTTGGACTTTCATGCGCATTGCCATAGAAACAATGTTTAAAAAATCTCAAATGATGTGTCGTCACATAGCCAATTAAAAAAATCCGTATAATCTGCACTAGTACAGGAATCATTTTTGCAAACGATCAAAAGCAATCTTCAACGTTGATTTAAAAAACCACTACTATGCCACAGATTATAAAAATAAGTAATTTTTGAAAGGTGGTTTTAAAACCGTTCCTAGAAATTGACTTAAAAAATATTTTTAATGTTGACGTAAGCCTAGCTCACGAGATTTAATTTTCACTAGTTCTAAAAAAGTGCAACCACCAGGATTTGAACACAATCTCTCACCTCATGTGTTCTGTCCCCTACCACCGCACCACACAATCAATTGCCTTTGCTCTTATGATGCTGTCTATTTGTACTAATATATATGAATCTTGTAATCAATATTTTGACTCATAAATGATCTTAAAAGGAAAACATTTTCAACTACAAACTTTTAGATCTCATCGAGCACTACAACTTTGATATAGAGCATGTCTCTGTCTGTAACATCCGACCCACTGGTCATGTGCATGTTAATGAGATATTGTGGAGTTTTAGTCCCACCTTGGTTGTTAATGGTAGGATAGACCAACATATAAGGCTTTTAGAGTCCATCCCACCATCCCCGGGTTAATCCTTTTACGTGAAGCGAGGACGAAAGCGTAAGTGGGATGGTGGTATGTGTGGTTCACTCAGCATGCAGAGCGGATATAAGCCCTTTCGACTCTGGGGCGTTACACTATCCAAGGTCATTTGGAAAATTCAAAAATTTGAAATTCAAAATCTAAGAACTTAATTTATATGTGTAACCCTAAATGATCTCAAATAAAAATTTTATCAACTACAAAGTTTTAGATCTCGTCGAGCTCTTCAATTTTGATATAAATTTTGTCTTCATCCGACTTCATTTGAAAAATATATGAATTTATTTGAGCTATTTTTAAGGATGGTTGAATTAGCAACCGCCCTTGAAAATCGATTTTTAGGGACTTCGGACTTAACAAAACCGCCTCTAGAAATCACTTATTTTCAGAGACAGTTGACATAAGAAACTGTACTTGAAAATCTTATTTTCAGGGACGGTTCTTTAAGCCGACCGTCCCTGAAAATAGGTATACTTTCAATGACGGTTTACTTAATAGAACCACCCTTGAAAATGTATTTCCAGCAACGGTTCGTTAGCTATAGTGCTCCTCGCCAAGGTTACGAGTGGTTTCTTAAGTTGTCCGTCTCTATTAGAAATAGGAATCATGTGTAAAAATTATTTCTGTACTAGTGCTGCCATAGGCCAAAAAAAACTTGAGTATCCAAACGAAGCATATAGATGATAGAATAATTGGCAATCCTTCTTCACTTAAAATTCATGTAGACACTTGTTAATGGAGAGAGATAGAGAGAGAGAGAGTGGAGCAATCTTTTCAAGTGGCAAAAGTGAGGCTTGCAATTGGCACCTTGCAAGCAGGCACATGGAAGAGCAGCTGTAGAGTTGCACATACATATATCTTCAGGGTGGCAATGAATGAAGGGAGAAGGAGGGTGCTCCGTCTCTTTGACTCCTATGACTCATTAGGATATGATAAAGAGATTGATTAGTAGATGACTCTTCCTAAAGGAAACAGAAGAGGATGCAGAGCGGTGTATTGCACTGCGTGTGGTGGAAGGGGATCAGAGGAGGCCAGAATAAATCTTCATAACATGGCTTCATGTGGTTTGAGCTTTATAGGAACTAGCAAATGTGCCCCTGCGTTGCGATGGAGCCTGAAACATCTTAAGATCGACTATGTATCATCACTAGACGCAAATTGTTCAAACTCGAGTTACAATCATATAGTGACATGAAGGACACAAGAATATTCTAAGAAGGAAAAAAGACAGAAGAATCTGAAATGTCGATACAATTTTTTATACATTAAGTTAAACTTACCATATAAGAGCATCTCCAAGAGTAACCAATCCAACCTCCCAATCCTTGTTTTTTGGCAAGATTGGAAAACCCCCTCTCCAATAGTTCCCAATCCATCCTCCCAAACTTTTGGCACTTGGAATAATTCCTCCCCCAGCGCGGAAAAATGCACATGAAGAGCCACACGTGTATCCTCTTCGTGGCGCGCTTCTCCCCTGGCGTTTCTTCTTGCTGTTCTTCTTCCTCGCACCATCGAGTCTAGGAAGCCAATTAGTGCCGTCGCCGACCTAGACATGCGTTGACCGTCCCCAGCCTTGCGCGTCGGCTGCAACAGCTGCCCAGAGGGCCATGGCCATCGCTGGCCGCGCCTGGGCGGCCATAGCTTGCTACTGACCTCCCCCGAGCTAGCCCTTCCTGGCTGCGGCTGGCCATGGCCGACTGTTGGCTGCCCTGCACTGGCGCTGCCTCGTTGCGTCCAGCCGTGGCTGCCTGGCCCTAGTTTTAGGGTTTTGGCCGGTTGGGGCTGGCTGCTGGCCGGCTGGGGGTGTCTGCTAGCCAGCTGGGCATGGTTGGCGGCAGCCATCGTCTGCTTGGTTCCCACTGTGCCCAGGAAACCCACGCACGCACGTGCCGCCAACAAATTTACCCATCGGTGTTTTTTTATTCTTAGGAGTGGTTTTTTGGAAACTATTAGAGATACCCTTGTTTGGTCCTCCCAAAAGTTTGTGACGGGATGGAAAACACAATGTTTTTGGAAAAAATTTATTGGGAACTGTTGCAAATGCTCTAATTTTACTTTTACTAAACATATACTATATTTCTTTAATCTTTTAGACAGAAGGTAGTACCACATTCAGCTGACCATGACCAATCCATATTGGTTAGCGGACCCCAAATTTTCTTTCACTTCACTTATTTCTCGTGTCCACCTACAAATATTTTCTTAGCCTCTGTGCTGGCAGGCGGCAACATTTTCCATGCCTCCTTATTTCTATCCTCTCACAACGGTGAACACCTTTTGTTTCTCTCCTTTCTCTCTCACCATCCTGAGCAGCTGGAGGCACATATGTGAGGCGTGCAGGAGGAACTGGAGGAGGTGACTGCTTATGCGCATGCTGGAGGATGCAAGCCAGGCATTGTTGATTTTGGTTAGTTGGGAAATGATTTTCATCTTTGTTTTATGGTTTGAATTGGCTACGCAGCGTGGACAGCTGAAGAAATATTATACTTTTTGTTAGAAATCGGTCTGATCTGTAGTTTTATTTTATATGTATATTTGATCAGTTTTATCACATTTATATGATAAGATTCACACATGAAATTGTTTTGCTTGCTTGATTATATATATATGCTTACCCGTGGCTGCTGCTTCTATCCGTTTCCATATATAGATTGATCTGGCTCTTTGAGGTTATTTTGGAATATTGATACGAAAGTATGACTAACGAACTTATGGCTGCTGCAAGTTTTGAGGAGGAAAAATTCGGTGAGCCACAGTACCCGTGAACAGTACCGGGTGGAGTAGAGTTCGAACTTTTTCTCGGCTCTTCTTGTTATCGTGACTAAGGATGAAACTAGAACCGAAATATCCCGAATCAAACCGTATTATTTTCTGTATTTTATCCGATGGAATTCGTATTTTTGTGTCTGACTTTACCGTTTTCGTTTTTTTTCGTATTTCAAATGTAAAAGTAGAAAACGGTTTAGACATTTTCCCACCGTTTTCGACCGTTTTCTACTTTTCTACTTTTAATTTTGAATATCTAGAATTTAAAATTTGGTTGTCAATCATTATTGTCCAGACAACTAGGTAAAAGTAAGTGTGGAGCATTGATGCCCATTGGCCGCATTATATAGGCAGCTCACTCCTGTCTTGCATGACTGCATCTGGCTTTCACGCGGTGCTGTTGTTGCATTGCATGTGACTGGGCCGACCAAAAAAGGGAGAACTAGATGGGCTAGACGTTGTTGCTGTCCTTTCTACTCTAGTACCGATGGCATCTCAAATTTTCTCTTCTTTCTTTTTCTTTCTTTTTTATTTTTTTTCTCTGGTCAAAGAATCCAAATTGATAAGTCTGCTTTCTTACACTCGAAATTTGCCACCATGGCACTTGTTAATTGTTATGTGTTGTGGATCGGTATTCCATATTGAATTTTCGTATACCGACCGTGTTCGACATAATTTCGCTCGAATTAGTTCATTTTCAAAATTCTTGATATTCCGTAAGTTCGTGTTTGTTTTCGTGTCTGGTTTTACCGTTTTCGCTTTTGTTTTTGTATTCAAATGTAAAAATAGAAAATGATTGAGGAGTTTTTCGATCGTTTTTTACCATTTTCATCCTTAACTGTGACTAGCCAGAGCTTTGGCATGCGTGGCCTTTTCACTCTTTTTTTTCTGTTTTTCCTCTATCATGATCTCATCTGATTAGGCCGTATCTTTAGTCCTTTTCCTTTTTTCCCAAACCGTGGGCGCCAGCTCCAGGTTTTCCCCCACTCTTCCCGGATCTGGAAAGGCATAGGTAAAATAGGTAAAAGAAAGATACATATACATCCTATTCTATTTAGTTTAGGACTTCTATTAAGATTCATGATTGAGAGATCTATTTGGATCGGAATTTCTATGTATCCAAATCATACTTCGTATCGTGATAGACAAGAGCTATCCTAACTTGTATAAGCACAGGTTATTATATATAAATCTGAATAGAAGAAATTCTCCATTGTTTAGTAGTTAGAAAGAGACGGACCATAAAAAAATGGATAGACAAAAAAATAAGCTGAAATTTTGCTTCTTTATTATTGGGAACTGCTCTAGTACTCCTCTTTCTAAAAATTACACACATCTCAAAGCAGTCAATTTAATGAATTATTATTTTTTATTATTTTTGCAACTAGGTCCTGCATGGGGCCAGCCCGTCCAAGTCCAGCCCGAGCCCAATCCTAACCCCATATAGAGGGAGAGTGACATGTCTCCGTCCGTTCCTTCTTCACGCCACCGTTTGCCTTGCCGACAACGCAGGCGTCTACTCCCTCCTCCGATCCCCCTGCAGAAACCTAGGGCACTCCCTCCTCAGGTCCCTTGAGGTGGCCATTCCGGAGCTGTGGAGCAGCGGCGGCCGGCGGACCAAGCCAACGGTGGCACCTCCTTCCCCCTCCTCCCCGGATCCCATTTCTTTGTGCTAGCAGCAGGCAAGGAGGTTCGGCGCCGCCGTCGTAACCGGTGAGGAAGAGAATCCGTCGGGAGCCGCAGGGCCATCGGTCGGGGGAGGCGCCCGCCCCCACCCTGCCGCGCCACCGGACGCCGGACGGCAGGCGCCTGTCCGCGCCCCCCGCGCGCCAACGAGCCGCCGGCGCCCTTGTGATCCGGGAGCCGCCAGGTTCAGCAGCGCCGTCCGATTTGGGTGTCTTCTGGGTAACCCGTCTGAAGAAGAACACTGTTGCGTATGAGAACTATCGTCGAATTTATGTACCTCCGGGCGAGCCACTTTCATTTGAACCTGGAGAGCCATTGAGAGTGAACATACTCTTCAAGCATATTCTGGCAATGCTGTCTGGCAACACGGCAATCACTGCAGAGACTGGGGACTTGTGGTTTAACTGCGAACCTGAAGCTACCGGAAGGTTGTGGGTAAGCTCCTCTCTTCAAATCACGATTGGGCTGTGAAATTTTATAGTGATGCAAAATTCATCTGCCAGTTTCTTCTGTACTGTTGGTTGGTGGCGGTAATTGGTACTGCTGATTTAGGCTGAGTCAGATAAAAATCTGATGGATGTTGTTCTGATTCTTTCACACCACTGACCACTAGAAATTCAATGTTAGCCTCTTCACCATACCGAAAATATATTTCATATTATATAATAGTGACATCAAAATTGGGGAGGCCCACACCTTTTGGATGCTACGACCTCCTAATTTACCATCTCTAACAAAATTATTTTTTTCATGCAAATTTGAATTAAAATGACACCAGGCCTGCATAAAAGAGGCTCTAATTTTCTCAGCAATGCATTAGACATCTTCGAACTGCACATATTATCAGAACTACACAAGAAAAAAGCTAAATGACTGAGAAATACATAAAGAAACATAATAATGTTCCAAATTATTTGACATATAGGATGACTGCACATAAGATTTGATTCTCTATTTAATAATTCCATCCAAATGCAGCATGTTTAACGGTTGATCTGCAGACAGCATGTGCTTCCATAATGACTGAATGAGCTGCAATGCTACATATTACTGGACGACCTACTTACTATCATTAATTGCTGCACATCATTTTTTGAAATTCCCCGCTGAATACATTGATGACCTGCAATGTAATGGGCGAAAAGGAGAGGGAAGGATGGGCTCTCTCCACCTTGGGACCTCGGTGCAATGCGGTGGGCGTGATCGGACGGTGGGTGCAGGATTGATCCAATGGTGGATGAGGTGTGCGTGCCGAACCTCCAGGACCTGCGCGTCCGAAAAGTAGCATTGAGGAAGTTTTAAACGTGCTAATATAAAGTTCGTCAATTTTAAAAATAAAATTTAAAACTATAAAGTTTTAAATATCAAAGTAAAAAATTTAAAATGTGTTAGTATACAGTTTCTAAATTTATAAAGTGTAAAGTTTGAAATTATAAGTTTCAAAGTTTTGAAATACAAAGTTTTAATATGCTAGTATAAAGTTTTAAATACGCTAGTATAAAGTTCCTGAATTTTAAAAATAAATTTGAAATTACAAAGTTTTAAATCTTAAAGTAGAAAATTTAAAATGTGCTAGTATAAAGATTCTTAATTTAAAATTTAAGTTTAAAATTATAAAGTTTCAAAGTTTAAAGTACAAAGTTTTAAACGTGCTATTACAAAGTTCCTAAATTTTAAAAATAAAATTTGAAATTACAAAGTTTCGAATCTTAAAGTAAAAAAGTTTAAAACGTGCTAGTATAAAGTTTCTAAATTTGAACTGTGTGAGGTTCTGAACCTAGCAGTACAAAGTTCATAATTTGATAGTTCAAAGTTTTGAACCGAATGATACAAAGTTTGTAATGTGGTAGTTCAAAGTTTATAAATTCTTTGTTTAAAGTTTTTAACCTAGCATTATAAAGTTTTTAATGTGATAGTTTAAAGTTTTCAACCTAGCAGTACAAAGTTTGTAATTAGATAGTTCAAATGTTTTATAAATTCAGAGTGTAAGATTTTGTAGCTAGCATTGCAAAGTTTGTAACGTCATAGTTTTAAAAATTATAAATTATGGGTGTAAAGATAACAAGCTAACAATACAAAGTATAAATTGTGATACATCAAAGTATTGAATTTGGCCATACAAAGTATATATTGTGTTAATCAAAAGTATCGGAATCTAGAATTATAATGATGTAGCTCAAAGTTTCTAAATTCTAAGTGTAAAGTTTTCGAACCTAGCATAACAAAGTTTATAATGTTGTAGCTTAAAGTTTTATACCTAGAAGTATTTTAGTGTTTAATGTGGTAGTTCAACAAAACAAAGTTTATAATGTTGTAGCTCAAAGTTTTATACCTAGAAGTATTTTAGTGTTTAATGTGGTAGTTCAAAGTTTATAAATTATGAGTTCAAAGTTCTCGGCCTAGAATTATAAAGGTTTATAAATTCTGAGTGTAAATTTGTCAGCTTAGCAATGCAAAGTTTATAATGTGTTAGTTCAAATTTTTGAACATGGTATGAATTTTATAACTTCACGCATTTTTTAATCTATTTACCTTTTGTCTTTTTTCAGGGTATTTGTGGCAACTATTTTGGTACCGAAGAACAGAATCCACATGTGCTTTATATTTAGCTATTTGCATCTTTGACAGATATGATGTACTCTTTTTTCCTAGTTTTTTTCGTGATAGCCAATTTTATTTTTTCTGTATCGGTTGAATTATCAATCATGTATAAAGTATTATGGAACATAAATCCTGTATAAAGTATTATGGAACATAAGGTATATGAATTTTTAAGAATAGTACTTCCACTTCTATACGGATGTCAAACCATTCCCCGCCCTTTTCATCTCCCACCAACCCACTATCCTGAAAGAGAAAAAAACTCGTAGAATATAGAAAGGAGAAACATTAATGGGTCAATCAAAAAAAGCTAGACAGGAGAAGAGAGAAGAAAGCTACTTTTAAGTCCTGGAGAATACATACGAGTGGGCCAGTCCAAAATAAAACTAGACAGGAGAAGAGAGAAGAAAACTACTTTCTAGTTCTGCAGAATACATAAAAGCGCTGCTCGTGCACGCGCGCAGAGTAAAGATGCCCCCAGTCTGCCTGTGATGTAAACCTGAAACGTTAAAACCTGAACTCAGTTTTGAATTTGGGACTAAGTTTACCAAAATTTGGGCCTCCCAATCTTCAAAATCGTAGAGAATTTAATCTTTCTTCTTAAACCTTTTTGGTAGAGCAGTGATTCGTGAACAACTTTTATTAGAACAGATTGGATCATCTACACATGAAATCGAGAGAACAAAGGCTGTGAACATAACACTGTTATAATTATAACTGAACTCGTCTGTTCAGTGCATCGGCACCGTCAGCAAGTCACTGCCCTGCTTCACCTGCTCGCTTCGTGGCTACCACTTAATCTCGCCGCCCGCACTCACTGTGACGCGGCCTGCCTGGAGCAATCCGGCGCACTCGCAGCCGGCCTTCCAGATCCCGCGCGCCGGGCCGGTCTCCCCTGAGCTTGCGGGGCGAAGCTTGTGCCGGTGCCGGGGCTGAGGCTGCCTGTCCCGTTGGAGCACTCACGTGACTTTCCCTCTATTAGGGCTGAGCTCGGGCTGGACTTGGACGGGTTAGGCCAAAAAATAATAAAAATAATAATTTATTAAATTGACTGCTTTGAGATACGTGCAATTTTTAAAAGGAGTACTGGAGGGTTAAGTATAGTGGCCTTTGTCTACATAGGTATATATAGGATATAGGATAAACGAAGCAAGATAGTGTGGAAGCAAGCCACATGGTCTAGTATTTTAAATTAGATAGTGTGATATTCTCTGGTATCACGTGTAGGCATGGTCACACTCGTTCTACACTATATTTTACCACCCATGAATTTGTACCACGTGTACACACTGTCGAGCTGAAATAATATTCCAGTCAGATCCAAACTATCATCACAAATATAGAAATATTCATGTATTTCTCATCTTACCTTTCAATAACGTTCAAGGATCTAATTTTATACTTCTCCAATAGGTGATTGATAGGGTCAAGGACCAACATATTTTCTTTCATGGCCTAAATTATTATACAAATCCAGTGGTTACTATATGGATGTATTATTGCATAGGTTCAGGACACAACTCTGTTATTTGAACTTATTAATAAAGACTATGTAAAGGTAGACATATGTAAAGTTATAGGGGCTAATGATAAGCATTGCCTATCTTGAAATTCGAGCATTACATTTCCTATGTAGGTCACTACACAAAGGTCGAGTTTTTCTTCCATTTACTTTTTAATCTCATTCCTCATCTATCTTGTACACAAGAGCTAGCTTTATGACACAGTCCAATATTGGGTTCATTCTTGTTGATTCTCATTGGGTTGGGATACCCAATCCTTAAGTTGAGGTCTCGGACCGGCACCAAAGCTCATCTCCTGATCTTCATGTTGCATTTTGTGTAATATATGTGCATAGTTGTACGAGTGACACTTATAGCCACCACACTGTCAAGAGTTAAATGTCGATTCTTTTGTGGTAGAACAATAAGTGAGTGTCCTTGAAGACAATGATAATCATGCTTGGGCCATGAAAGGATCAAGATGCCCAAGAGGGGGGTTGAATTGGGCTAATCTAAAATTTCTTGCAACAATTAAGTCCTACCGCTTAGCCCATTTCAACCCATGAGCCTAAAAGTGATTTCTATTCTATTGCACAAATAGTTTTGCACCCTAGGTTCCCATCCTACTCTAGCATGGCAATTCTAGAAATGTAAATACATGAAAGTAATTGCTCAAATATAAATGCTCAAAGCAAAGAAAGGGAAAGGAACATGGCACAGTTTTCCTGAGGCATCAGAGAGTCGGCACCCCCCAATAGTCCTTGTTGGAGCACCCGCTTAAGGGTATCGCTCCCCCTTGATCCGTGCAAGGATCAAGTGCTCTCTACGGGCTGATTCTTTGTCTCTTTGACACGGTGAATCGCTCATAACTGCTCACATGATGAGTTGGGTCATCCACAAGCTCTGTCGGATGATCACCAAGCTCCCAATCGCCACCAACCCATCTAGGTGATGTCGATCACCAAGAGTAACAAGCACAAACTCTCACTTGACCATGACAAACCTAATGAGGAAGGTGGATGCACACTTGCTACTCCCTATGCACTAATAAGATCCTTAATCTTGGATTATCAAATCTCAATCACCCCACTAGGCTCTTGCACTCCCTTGTACACCATTGTGTTTCTTCAGCTGAACAAATGGGCAAGAGAGCTAGTATGGACAAGATGGAGAAGTATAAATACCCCCCACTCACTCAACTAGCCATTTGATTCAAGTACACCTCTCTGCGAGTGCTCCAGACCGGACCCAAGGGGGTGGTCCGCACCAACACGCCTCGGTCCGACCCTCACAAGCGCCACAGTGTCAGCACTGTGTCAGAAGGAGAAGTTGGAGGGTCTGGACCCAAGCCATGGTCCGGCCACCACCAATCGGACCGAGTCCGGAGAGAAAAAACACTCTCTAGAACCTCTCTGTGTAGCTCTGGACCAAGCTCATCCATGGTCCGGACGCTAACTGTTCACAGAGTCCAGTTCACCGTGAGCATACCCTAAGCAACCAGACTCTGGACCCATGGTCCGGTTATCTCTAAACACATGGTCTGGTTCATCTCTTCTCCTAAGATCCTCTCTATGAATGCCATGTGTCCTATGGACCCATGCACCATGGTCTGAAGCTTGCTCTAAACCTCAGTCCGGAGCCTATTCAACCACCCAAAACACTTCCAATTCAAAATCTTTGTGAATGGGGTTGATTCCACTTGATCTTTGGGCCCACCCTGGGCTACCTAGTGCTAAGTTTGATAAGTGTGCACCACACCTAACAAATTAGACTCGCCTAGATCAAGTTACTAGTTCATACCCCCCTTAATAGTATGGCCAAAGGAAAAACAAAGTCCTAAACTACTCTAAGTGTCTATCCAATACCAATCGCCACTAAGAACTAGTCCATCCTTAACCTTGTTGTCCATCCTTAAAAAAACTAAAACGAGTTCCATCGAAGGGGCATGAAAAACATTGATTGCCCAAACAATCACCAATATCATGACCTAACTTAAATTGCCTCTGCAAAACACACGTTAGTCACAATAATCTTATGTAGTCATTAATTGATGAGGACATCGCCACGCTGGACACATCGACGCTATGGTCTTCTCCAAGTTGTAATTCGTCCCCAACTCAGCTGCCACGTCACCCTCGGATTCAGTAGACACATCGTCACTGTTTCGATCATAACTCTCTCATACGACATCGAAACGGGGCGTTCTTGGATGCGTTGGAAAGGGGACGACGACGCCGTCATTTTGGATCTGGTCCCAGCTCCAGAAGGTCCGTGGATCATTCTGTGTGACCACGGCAAGGTGCTGCGTCACCTATTTTGGCCAACTTGGCCATGTATCGTGTCGGGCCTTAAGCCCAAGTTATGGGCGCCCAACCCCTGGCCGTCCTCAACCCTAGGTCGAGTCTTAGACTATAAACACAGCCGCCGCCGCTGCTAGACAATTGGGTTTTGTTTAGAGTTTAGTTTTCCATCGAGAAACTGAATCGTTCATTGTAACTGTGGTGATAAATCCTTTTACAGTGATCCAGGGCCCCTGTTTTTGATCTCCTCCACTGTGTCGATTAGTCCTTTGGAACCGAGTTCTTGAACCCTCTATTGATATTTACATCATTCATATTTGCAATTTCAGATTGCGTGTTTTTACCTTCTTGCTTGTGTTCTTCGATTCGCTTGCAGGAAAAGCCTTCTTGGCGAGGTCAATCAAGTTGTGCTTGGTTGATAACCAACGGAGCAGTGGTGTAACGGTTGCAGGGTTCGAATCGTGTCTGATTTGAAGCCGGATCGCCAACGTCGAGATCTCCACAAATCGAACTTACCGGTTACCTCTCGAAAGATCGGACCTGTATCTCATCATTAATCACCAAAACCCACTAGGGGCCTAGATGCTTTCAATCTCCCCCTTTTTGGTGATTGATGACAACATAACCTCGAGTATGTTTATAAAGAGATGGGTGAGGTTTTCAACATGCTTGGTTCATTAAGCATTTGACAATGAGAATAAACGGTTAGGCATGCTTATACGAACCAAGCCAACATAAGTACTCAAAAGAATACGAATTAAGCATGAGTACGAAACATAAAGCTCATTTGAATCGGAGTATAACGCAGAAGCAAAGCAAATGAGCATAAATAAGTTACATATATATATATATATATATATATATATATATATATATATCAAAGTAGAGAGCACAACATGTCACATAATCCATCACACATGCAAACACACATATAATACAATGCATGAAAGTAGACGTGAATGCATGAGGTAGCACACACAAAAGAATGAGTCCATCTCACATGCTCCCCCTAAGTCTAACATACTCAACCCTCTCCCCCTTTGGTGTCAAGCACCAAAACCTAAAGGTCAGTCGGTGGGGTAGGAGCGGGATGAGTCGGGTGCTGAGGTGCATGGGGTAAGCTCAAACTAGGTCACATCACTGTCTGACTCTGAACTCTGAGCGGCCTGACCCTCAGGAGCGGACTCAAGCTGACCCTCAATCGCTGGTAGTGTAGTTGAAGCGGTCTAGGTCTGCTCAATAGACTCGGGAACTGGGTCGGCTGGCTGAGACTATGAGCTGAAGCTGTGCCCTGATCCTGTGTCTCTGTTGTCGTCTCTGTAGTAGTAGCCTCTGGTGTAGGAGTGACTAGAGGAGGCTGACTCGCTGTCATTGGTGGCTCAGATGAAACGACAGAAGACGAAAACGTCTCTGTAGTCCCTGTAAGTGGAGCAGCTATAGTAGTCACAGGCACCCAAAGCTCAAGAGGTGTGGGGTGACCTGTAAGCTCGCTGAAGGTCGCAGACAAACTTCGGGAAGCAGATAGTGTCATAGCAAAGTACTAACTGAGAGATGCTAAAACTGTCTGTGGAGTGACCTCTGTCCCCTATGCCTGCCCGTTGCCTGGAGTAGCAAAGTACTAAGCAAGTTGTAGATCAGGCATGGCAAAGTAACTTCACAGCTGACCCTGACCCTGAAGTCCGCTGGACTGTAATGCTAGGGTCACTGTAGTGGTGGTAGCTACTGGGCCAAGCTATGGTTTGGCAGGTGCAAACGGAGGAGCCCCAGTGTGGCGAAGCATGTGATCCATGAATGTAACACCCTCGGTGTTACTGCGTTAATAAATCACTAAACCATGTCATGAGCATCATGTTTATGTATTATTGTTTATG
Source organism: Saccharum spontaneum (assembly GCA_022457205.1). Classification (NCBI taxonomy): domain Eukaryota; kingdom Viridiplantae; phylum Streptophyta; class Magnoliopsida; order Poales; family Poaceae; genus Saccharum; species Saccharum spontaneum. The sequence goes on from CM039596.1 coordinate 20,311,343, forward strand.
GCAAATGAGAAATTAAATTTTGTTGCACTAATTCTTAATTTGAGCTCTAATTTAATTCCTTGTCCAAATATTCCTCAGCACAGTTCATCTAACTATTGTCATCCTGATCCAACTCCAGCGCTAGCAATTCTTTTCTTTCTAAAAATCTCAGATTGCACTGTAGCAGAGTACTGTAGCGCCGCAGAAGTGTACTGCAGCAGAGTACTGTAGCGCCGCAGAAGTGTACTGCAGCAGAGTACTGTAGCAACACAGAAATGCACTGTAGCGTCGCAGAGGTTACTGTAGCGCCGCAGAAAAGCACTGTAGCAGCGCAGCGGTTACTGTAGCGCGCAGAAAACACTGTAGCACGGAGACTTGCTGCGTCGCGCACGTCAATCTCTTTTCCAGTGCGAGCGTCCCTGCGTCTCTCGTCCTTAAAAGGAGACGTCTCGCGATCGCGAGCTCACCAGACTCGTTGTCCGCCTCTTCCTCTCTAATCAAGTTCCTCTGTTCTTGCCGTGTAAGCTGTGTCTCTCGAAGCATCAGTGGACTGCGGTAAGTAGCCCGTGAGTCCCTCTTGTACTTCCTCTGTTTCTCCCTAGCAGCGTCATCCGTCTTCATTATTCCTTTGATTAAAGACCTCATTCATGAGCAAGTCACGGGAGAAAGCCATGAGCTAATTAAGTTCCTTTGATTTTTTAGAGATTATTAATAGCTACTTTGTGCAACCAATATCTCCACCATACGAACTCCAATTCCGTTGATTCTTCTTCCTAAATTCATTGAAAATCAAGAGTTGTCTGTCCATGTCATTTTCTTCGTCTCTAGAGCTCAACTAAATTTATCTATTTATCATGAAATGCATTTTAGTTAGTAGAAAATATTAGGCTAGCTAGTTCTTGCTTAGTAGAAGTAATGGATAGCTTAGCATGTTAACCATTAGAGTTAGTTAATTAGCTTAGTAGTTGTGTACTTTTAAGAGTTGTTGTTGTCTAAGTATTAATTTATTGCACCATCATTGCATGCATGTAGTGAACGAGTTGGAGGCGGACGTGGTGACCATCGACGACCAGGAGTACGAGGAGGTCGTGGAGGTGATCGAGGAGGTCCTTGCAGCGGAGGAGGTTCCGGAGCCACCGACTGACTTTGTTGACTCCGTGCCTGCCCAAGGCAAGCCCCGGTGCATAACCCCTATTTTACTAATCACTTGGTATATATATGTTTGCATTACGTTTCAGGAGTTGATATGAAAACTACTTGCACATATATACCCACCTATGAGTCCTACTAGTACAGGTCGTGTAGATGCGATGCTTAGAATGACGGTAGCGGGTAACCTGTCGTTACTCACAATAGGTGATTATTATTGTATCACATGATAAGAAGGTGAAAGAAAATTGGAGACCGGGCAGGGATATGGTTTGGGTACTGGTGGGTGTGACAAGTTATGTCCCGCGGCCACGGGCTTAGCTTGGTTGCATCGTTTCCCTGTCCGTGTCGATTAAGAACTGTTCGTTGTTATGGACAATAGTCTTGTCACAGATCTTATTATCCCGAGCATATACTAGCGGATGGGGGCTAGGAAGACTTGTTACTCTCTTGTCATGGGCTCCGGCTCTTTCCGGACCGACTGATTGGAGGCGGGGATAGGTGGAGGTCTAAGCACCACTTTGAGGCCGGGCCTCAAGTGTGGGGGCTTGGAGTCCAAGTTTGGACGGGGACCTGGAACCTGTGACAGGAGTGGAACGGGTTGGTCTTGCTCGTGCCTAGGGTACGAGCGAGGCGTGTGTTTTTCGGGGTACCCAGCTGGGCACATTGATTCGCGAATCGCCGTCGCTTAGACGGTACGGCTTGACTATGGCATGACATCGTAGTAACAACTGGAATAATAAAGTTGGTGGAAGAAAGGAAAGAAAGAGAAATGAGTATGATTACTTATCACTTGCTTGAAAGTAGTACAGGTGCTTACCTAGAATGTTTAGCTAAAAAAAATGAATGACTGCTAAATATTTACCAGTAAGGATACACTTTAGTAAGCTTTGCAGGCAAAAATGAAACAGCAAACCAAAAAGCCTTTCATATCCTTGAGAGTCGGGAAATATATATTTCCACTAGTCGGGTAAGTCTTGCAAGTACATTTTGTACTTAGGGTTATTTTACCCCTGTTGCAGGTGCAACTTAAGAAGTTGGCTGCTGTGTGGAGGATTCTTCTGGTGGGCACAGACGGATCCTTGTATCGCTTTCCGCTAGATGTTTAATTAGTTTCCGCTGTTTAATTATTGCACTCTGAACTCTGGTATTGTAATGAATAAATTTCCAAGACTGCTATTGTATGAAATGGACTAAGTATTGTAAGCTTGTATTCATTATTGTATCCTGGATGAAAACGTGGATTATTCGAGTTCTCCTTCGGGTGTGCTCGACGGAGGTGTTTGACTTGGTTCATTATCGGAATACTTAGTGTCAATGGAAGACGAGTATTATCGATAATGTGCCGATTCAGACGGTTCCGCCACAGTTGGTACCAGAGCCAATAATGAATTTACAAGCTTAATCACCTCTTTTTAAATTTAAAAATTTGACCAACAAAAGATTTGTGAAAAATAGGATTCGGTAAATTCGCATAAATAAGTATTCGCCCTAGTAATATGGTTTATCTAGGATAGTGGCACTGATTTTATCTAATGAAAGTTCTGCAGGTACACTAACTTACGCATCGTATAAATCGACTAGTATACGGTGAGTGAGTATACCTTGTGCCAAAATATTCGCGAATGCCGCTATATTCGGCTTGAGCGACGAATAGGCCGATACATGCATCATGAGCATATAAAAAAAAAATTTAAAAAAAAATTAATTATATACCCCGTCACGTATAAGTTTGTTTAATAAATGATAGGGAAATAATAAAAATAAGTGCTCCAATTAACCATGGAAGTCTGATCATTTTATCCCTTATCAAGTGTATCTTTTCTTTGAGTCTATCCTTGAATCTGGAAGTTTGTCCCTAATGGTGGATCCTTATATGATCACAGATGAGTCAGGGGTCTCATCATGGGAGTGCCAGTGGTGGGGCTGTCCTTGGCCATGGTGGAAGTGATCAAGGCAATGATGGTGAGCATCAGGGGGATAGCAATGGGGTCCCAGTGTTGGGTGCTGCACTACCTCGGGCACCAGTACCTCCTATGAATCCTGAAGAGATGCTGGCTGAGATGTTGACTGCCCGTCGTGAGTCCAACCGTGTCATGGAAATGATGGCACAGTTAGTTGGTAACCTTGTTCGTGGGGGCCACGGTGATGGTGGTAGGAATGGGGATGGTGCTCGTGGGCATGACAGGCCCAGCACCTATCAGGACTTTTTGAAGACGCAACCACCTACCTTCACACCGTCTGCTGAGCCTCTGGATGCAGATCATTGGCTTCGCACCATAGAGCAGAAGTTGATGTTGCTGCACAATGTGACTGAGGACCAGAAGGTGCACTTTGTTGCACAGCAGCTTCTAGGATCTGCTACTGCGTGGTGGGACACCTTCCAAGCCATGCAGCTTGCAGGTCACCGGGTGACTTGGCAGGAGTTTGTCACTGCTTTTCGTGAGCACTTTATTCCTGCTGGTTTGATGAGCAGGAAGTTGACTGAGTTTAAGGAGTTAAGGCAGGGTAATATGACCGTGGTGGAGTATGCAACCAAGTTCAACCATCTGGCTCAGTATGCTGGTTATCTTGTGGACACCGATCAGAAGAAGATGGATTGTTTTAGGGATGGTCTCTCTTGTGTCTTAAAGGAGAAGTTGTTCACTGGGGGCTATCAGACCTTTGGTGCATTGATGAGTGCTGCCATTTCCATGGAGGGACTTCAGAATGACACCCAGTCTGAGTGGAAGCGCAAGCGGGTGATTACTGGATCCTCTAGTCACCCACATGCGCAGAAAGTACAAGTTGTTAGGAGGGTGCCTTATTATTCTCAGGGTGGACAGCAGCCACGTCACTTTCAGCAAGCCACTTCAGTTCAGCACACTCAGTACCGTGCACCTACTCAGCAGGTGCAGCAGCCTCAAGGACAGCAGTTCCAGCCTCGTCAGGGACAGGGAAACAAGCCACCAGTTATTTGTTTCAAGTGTGGCAAGGAAGGCCACTATGCTCGGGAGTGTCCTGAAAATCATCCTATTCAGTCTGCTCAGTCTGCAGCCAACTCTCGCTTGGTCAAGAGGACTATTATCAGGAAGAAGGTGCCTGTGAGCCGCTCGGGACATGTTAATTTCACTGCAGCTGAGGAGTTTCCACAGGGAGAGCCTGTGATGGCTGGTATGTTCTCCATCAACTCCCACCCAGCATATGTGTTATTTGATTCTGGTGCATCACATTCATTCATGAGTATGGGTTTCGTAGAAAGGCACAATATACCTACTGCAATGATTTCTGTTGCATATAAGGTTAGCACCCCTGGTGCACAGTTATGTATTCAGACCCGGACTGAGACACTTAACCTGGTTTTGGCCACTCATTCTTATCGTGTCCAGTTCATGGTATTGCCTGGGCAAAGTACCGATGCTATCTTGGGAATGAATTGGTTGGGGAGGAATGGTGTAGTTTTGGACCTTAACCATAGAGTGGTGGAGTTGAAGCTTCCTTCATCTGAGGATAGAATGTCCCTTATTATGCCACCAATCTCTTCTCTAGCAGCCGTCTCTAATACCGAAGCTTCTCCTGCTCTTGCCTCTATTCCTGTGGTCTGTGAATTTCCGGATGTTTTTCCTGAAGATTTACCTGGGTTACCTCCTGATAGAGATGTGGAGTTTACCATTGAGTTAGAGCCCGGTACTACTCCTATTTCCAGACGTCCTTATCGTATGGCTCCTCCAGAGTTAGCTGAAATGAAGAAGCAATTAGAGGAGCTGAGGGAGAAGGGATTTATTCGTCCTAGCACTTCACCGTGGGGTTGTCCAGCTATTTTTGTGAAGAAGAAGGGATGGCACTCTTCGGATGTGTATTGATTATCGCCCCCTTAATGCAGTAACTATTAAAAAATAATATCCCTTGCCTCGGATTGATACCTTGTTTGATCAGTTAGCTGGTGCAAAGGTATTTTCAAAAATTGACCTCCGTTCTGGGTATCACCAAATAAAAATCCGGCCCCAAGATGTACCAAAGACAGCCTTTTCCACTAGGTACGGCCTTTATGAGTACCTAGTAATGTCCTTTGGTCTTACCAATGCTCCTGCATTTTTCATGTACCTCATGAACTCAGTCTTCATGCCGGAGTTGGATAAGTTTGTGGTGGTGTTTATTGATGATATTTTAATATATTCAAAGAATGAAGATGAGCATGCCCGGCATCTTCGCATAGTCCTAACCAGACTACGCGAGCATCAGTTATATGCCAAGTTTAGCAAGTGTGAATTTTGGCTAGACCGGGGGTACAATTTTTAGGACATGTCTTGACCCCTGAAGGCATATCAGTGGACCCTAGCAAGGTGCAAGAGGTTTTTAATTGGAAAACACCAAGGTCCGTGCATCAGATACGTCAGTTCCTTGGCCTTGCCGGTTATTATCGGCGTTCATTCCTGACTTTTCAAGATAGCTAAACCCATGACCAAGTTGCTTCAGAAGGATGTCAGTTTGTTTGGGACCCGGCTTGTGAGGAGGCATTTCAAGCTCTGAAGAAGTATTTGACCACTGCTCCTATTCTTGCTCAGCCTGATATTGGGAAACCATTTGATGTATATTGTGATGCCTCTCGGTCTGGACTTGGGTGTGTGCTTATGCAAGAAGGACGGGCAGTAGCTTATGCTTCCCGTCAGCTGAAAAAGCATGAAGTAAACTATCCCACCCATGATTTAGAGCTTGGTGCGGTTGTGCATGCTCTAAAAATATGGAGGCACTTTTTGTTGGGAAACAAGGTAAATATTTATACGGACCACAAGAGCCTCAAATATATTTTTACTCAACCCGAGTTAAATATGAGGCAACGAAGGTGGCTTGAGTTAATTAAGGATTATGATTTAGAGGTGCACTATCATCCTGGCAAAGCTAATGTGGTAGCTGATGCATTAAGTCGGAAGTCACACCAGGAGGATGAGGAGTCTTTGTCTTTTGCTCATCATGAGGTGTTGGCACATATTGCCTTGGTTTCTGACTTGCTGGATCAAATTGTCTTGGAGCAGAGGAAGGACACTGAGGTGATTCCTCACATCAGGAAATTGATGGCTAAAGGACGAGGGCCCCATTTTAATATTGATGAGCAAGGTGTGCTCAGGTACAAGAGGAGATTGGTAGTGCCAGGAAGTGTTGAGCTTAGGACAAAAATCTTGGAAGAGGCCCATAACTCCAAGTTGTCCATTCACCCAGGGAGTAATAAAATGTATCATGATTTGAGGCACGTGTATTGGTGGCCCAACCTAAAGCAAGATGTGGCCAAGTACATCTCTGAGTGTGACATTTGTGGAAGAGTTAAAGCTGATCACCTGCGTACACCGGGTTTGCTACAGCCCTTGCCTATCCCTGCTTGGAAATGGGAGGATATTTCCATGGATTTTATTGTGGGTCTGCCCCGCACAGTAAGAGGACATGATTCTATTTGGGTCATTGTGGATCGTCTTACCAAGTCAGCTCATTTTCTTCCGGTGGGTAATAGGTTCACAGCCATGCAATATGCCAAGTTATATTTCGACCGAGTTGTTACTCTACATGGAGTTCCTCTCACTATAGTTTCTGATCGGGGATCAGTATTTGTGTCACGTTTCTGGGAGCAGTTGCAGAAGTGTCTTGGTACTCGCCTTCTTAGAAGTTCTGCTTATCATCCCCAGACTGATGGTCAAACAGAGAGAATCAACCAAGTACTAGAAGACATGTTGAGGGCCTGTGTCATTTCTTTTCCTGAAAAATGGGATGAGTGTTTGAGGTTTGCTGAGTTCTCGTATAACAACAGTTATCAAGAGAGCATTCGCATGGCACCTTTTGAGGCTCTGTATGGCAAGAAATGTAGGACACCCCTCAACTGGGTGGAGGTGGGAGACCGTGGTCATTATGGGCCCGATCTCATTAAGAAGGCAAGAGATCAAGTGAGAGTCATCCAAGGTCACTTGAAGTCAGCTCAGAGTCGTCAGAAAAATTATGCAGACAAAAGGAGAAGGCCCTTGCAGTTCGAGGTTGGTGATTATGTGTACCTCAAGGTATCTCCCATGAGAGGTGTGCATAGGTTTGGTGTCAGAGGAAAATTGGCTCCTCGCTATGTGGGTCCTTATAAAATTTTGGAGAAAAGGGGTTCTGTTGCTTATCGTATTCAACTCCCAGATATCTTGTCAGCGGTCCATGATGTTTTCCATGTCTCCCAATTGAAAAGATGTTTGCGGGTTCCCGAAGAAATTGTGGAAATTGAAGGCCTTCCTCTTCAACCCGATCTTTCTTATATTGAGCACCCTATCAAGGTTTTGGATGAAAAAGAAAGAATCACAAGAAACAAGGTGGTGAAATTTTACAAGGTTCAATGGAAAAATCATTCGGAGGATGAGGCCACTTGGGAGTTGGGAAGCTATATTTTGGAGCATTATCCTCATCTCATTCCTAGTTCGTCAAGGTAATCATCTTAAGTAATTAACTTACTTATCTTTTCCCACACTAGGCACACACAAGAAATCTCGGGTCGAGATTTTCTTTAGGGGGGTAGAGCTGTAACACCCTCGGTGTTACTGCGTTAATAAATCACTAAACCATGTCATGAGCATCATGTTTATGTATTATTGTTTATGGCAAATGAGAAATTAAATTTTGTTGCACTAATTCTTAATTTGAGCTCTAATTTAATTCCTTGTCCAAATATTCCTCAGCACAGTTCATCTAACTATTGTCATCCTGATCCAACTCCAGCGCTAGCAATTCTTTTCTTTCTAAAAATCTCAGATTGCACTGTAGCAGAGTACTGTAGCGCCGCAGAAGTGTACTGCAGCAGAGTACTGTAGCGCCACAGAAGTGTACTGCAGCAGAGTACTGTAGCAACACAGAAGTGCACTGTAGCGTCGCAGAGGTTACTGTAAGCGCCGCAGAAAAGCACTGTAGCAGCGCAGCGGTTACTGTATCGCGCAAGGAAAACACTGTAGCACGGAGACTTGCTGCGTCGCGCACGTCAATCTCTTTTCCAGTGCGAGCGTCCCTGCGTCTCTCGTCCTTAAAAGGAGACGTCTCGCGATCGCGAGCTCGCCAGACTCGTTGTCCGCCTCTTCCTCTCTAATCAAGTTCCTCTGTTCTTGCCGTGTAAGCTGTGTCTCTCGAAGCATCAGTGGACTGCGGTAAGTAGCCCGTGAGTCCCTCTTGTACTTCCTCTGTTTCTCCCTAGCAGCGTCATCCGTCTTCATTATTCCTTTGATTAAAGACCTCATTCATGAGCAAGTCACGGGAGAAAGCCATGAGCTAATTAAGTTCCTTTGATTTTTTAGAGATTATTAATAGCTACTTTGTGCAACCAATATCTCCACCATACGAACTCCAATTCCGTTGATTCTTCTTCCTAAATTCATTGAAAATCAAGAGTTGTCTGTCCATGTCATTTTCTTCGTCTCTAGAGCTCAACTAAATTTATCTATTTATCATGAAATGCATTTTAGTTAGTAGAAAATATTAGGCTAGCTAGTTCTTGCTTAGTAGAAGTAATGGATAGCTTAGCATGTTAACCATTAGAGTTAGTTAATTAGCTTAGTAGTTGTGTACTTTTAAGAGTTGTTGTTGTCTAAGTATTAATTTATTGCACCATCATTGCATGCATGTAGTGAACGAGTTGGAGGCGGACGTGGTGACCATCGACGACCAGGAGTACGAGGAGGTCGTGGAGGTGATCGAGGAGGTCCTTGCAGCGGAGGAGGTTCCGGAGCCACCGACTGACTTTGTTGACTCCGTGCCTGCCCAAGGCAAGCCCCGGTGCATAACCCCTATTTTACTAATCACTTGGTATATATATGTTTGCATTACGTTTCAGGAGTTGATATGAAAACTACTTGCACATATATACCCACCTATGAGTCCTACTAGTACAGGTCGTGTAGATGCGATTGCTTAGAATGACGGTAGCGGGTAACCTGTCGTTACTCACAATAGGTGATTATTATTGTATCACATGATAAGAAGGTGAAAGAAAATTGGAGACCGGGCAGGGATATGGTTTGGGTACTGGTGGGTGTGACAAGTTATGTCCCGCGGCCACGGGCTTAGCTTGGTTGCATCGTTTCCCTGTCCGTGTCGATTAAGAACTGTTCGTTGTTATGGACAATAGTCTTGTCACAGATCTTATTATCCCGAGCATATACTAGCGGATGGGGGCTAGGAAGACTTGTTACTCTCTTGTCATGGGCTCCGGCTCTTTCCGGACCGACTGATTGGAGGCGGGGATAGGTGGAGGTCTAAGCACCACTTTGAGGCCGGGCCTCAAGTGTGGGGGCTTGGAGTCCAAGTTTGGACGGGGACCTGGAACCTGTGACAGGAGTGGAACGGGTTGGTCTTGCTCGTGCCTAGGGTACGAGCGAGGCGTGTGTTTTTCGGGGTACCCAGCTGGGCACATTGATTCGCGAATCGCCGTCGCTTAGACGGTACGGCTTGACTATGGCATGACATCGTAGTAACAACTGGAATAATAAAGTTGGTGGAAGAAAGGAAAGAAAGAGAAATGAGTATGATTACTTATCACTTGCTTGAAAGTAGTACAGGTGCTTACCTAGAATGTTTAGCTAAAAAAAATGAATGACTGCTAAATATTTACCAGTAAGGATACACTTTAGTAAGCTTTGCAGGCAAAAATGAAACAGCAAACCAAAAAGCCTTTCATATCCTTGAGAGTCGGGAAATATATATTTCCACTAGTCGGGTAAGTCTTGCAAGTACATTTTGTACTTAGGGTTATTTTACCCCTGTTGCAGGTGCAACTTAAGAAGTTGGCTGCTGTGTGGAGGATTCTTCTGGTGGGCACAGACGGATCCTTGTATCGCTTTCCGCTAGATGTTTAATTAGTTTCCGCTGTTTAATTATTGCACTCTGAACTCTGGTATTGTAATGAATAAATTTCCAAGACTGCTATTGTATGAAATGGACTAAGTATTGTAAGCTTGTATTCATTATTGTATCCTGGATGAAAACGTGGATTATTCGAGTTCTCCTTCGGGTGTGCTCGACGGAGGTGTTTGACTTGGTTCATTATCGGAATACTTAGTGTCAATGGAAGACGAGTATTATCGATAATGTGCCGATTCAGACGGTTCCGCCACAATGAACTGCAAGGACTGCTACTAAAACAGGAGGAACTGCTGCTGGAACTGATCCTGTTGAGTTTGCATCTGAGTGTTGGCGACTGCTTGTGTCTGTGCCTCACACTATAGCTCCTGTGCCTGATGCTGCTACTCCTGCTACATCCTGTCAAGTATAGCAAGTAAAGCTGGATCTGTGTGTTGATGTGGTGCAACACTAGATCCACTGGCCTCTGTGTCATGTGCCCGTGGGGGCATGCATGGAATAGGCCTGTCCTTGTTAGAGCTATCAGAGGGGAGCTCCTCCATGTCCTCCTGTGTCTCAAGCTGCTGAAGCTCTACCTGCTCAACGGCCCTGATGGCCTCATCCTGTTTATCAACATCATCTATGTCTGCAAGTGTCTGAGCATGACGAATCTGCCTGAGCACCATATTCCCGCGTCGTCCATCTATCGCTAAAGTCATCTGGTAGACGAGGTACTCAGTGAGCGACTAATCTAACTCTGACATCTGCCCTCTGTAGGTCAGTAGGTGTACCATGAGTAGGTAACTGATCTAGTGAGCATATGGAAGCTGTCGTCTAGCACGAATACCATCTACAATGGTGTCCTCCATCTCACAAATTAGAAAATCAACTTTCAAACTAAGACTGAGAGGCCAAGGCAGCAAGAAGCCACTGCTGGAGGTTAGTCAACCCCACTTTGTATCCTGTATTGGTTAAGAAGGTCCTCCTCATCACGTTGTTTAGGAGACGAACAATGGGTCTGAGCTCGCAAGCAGAGCGTCGAGAGCCGTCTTCGAACGGTGGCCTAATGCAAACTACCACGTGGTCTAAGTCTAGAGTCCGTCCACCCTGTGCACGCCTGGGCAGCTCGTCAGTGTCAAAACACTGGTCATGGAGTCTGGTGGTGGATGTAACAGAACTGACCAAATTATAAGAATATAAGTACAAAAACAATCACCAAAGCGATCAAATTCCTATACTTAGGCTCCCATAACCCCGGTAGTCCAGAAATCTTGAAGGATTTCAAAAAACTTTCAACAACAAGCCAAGATTGTAGTGATTCAACATAACATATCATTCGTTACAACAGTTCACAAGTAGCATACGATTACATCCATCGGAGTTCAAATAAAATATTACAAACTGAGTTTGTTTCGCGGAAGCAACATAGTTTGATACATAACTTCATAAGTTCAATTACATTGCTAGAGTAAGGTCATGTCCCACAAAAGCATCTCAGGTAAGAACACTAGCAGAGAATGTGCCCGATAGCCTAGTCTTCATCCCCAGCTTGGAGAAGGCAATACTTGCAGCACCTGTGATAGAATAGGTCCTCTACAAATGGTGAGAAATAAACCCTGAGTACGAGAAAGTACTCAGTTAGACTTACTCGTCAAGAACCATAAATAAAGTGACACCAAGGATTATGCGAGGCTGATATATAGACTTACTCGTCACCCAGCCGAAATCCCTGTACAAGATCAACCACACCGACGTGCCGCTCTCCTACTACATTGGCGTTCTTGGTCAGCAACCTAATGATCACATGCAGGGTGCAAAGCGGACAGCCAGACCAACCGGTCTAGCATTCGCTTGCACATGATATAAATATGATGACTCAAAATCAAAACAAAGGTCTATTTAATCTTCTTCATCCAATTCTTTTGTGTAGACATTTTTAATGCTAAGTAAATGAATGGTCTATATTTCTCATCTATCCATTCCACTATAAAGGTATTGAAGTCCTCTATGACTTTGTGCATTTTGGCAAAATTAAATAAAGCCAATAAGATGCCCTATAACAACGATGAACAAGGACCGCAAAGTTTGACGTGATTTTAGAACGTGAATGAAATTAATTTCCAGAATTACTCCATTTAAACATCTTCTAATATGCTGATTCGATCCATAAAACTTGTCCCAAAAAAGTGGATTAAATTTTGCATGTCACCTAGGCAAACCACAACAAGCATGGCAACCAACTCCTAGTGATCCACTTCTTCCTTCCTTCTTTTTTTGCACTTCGTGATGATCCTCGCTGCTACAACCGTCACACTGTTTCAATCTATGCCGAACGCGCTATAGCCATCAAGGATATAAGGAAAAGCAAGAGATTGAGGGCAAAGCAAAGAGAGAAGATGACACAAAACTGTTTTTCAGGGAAGAACAAGCGTGATAGCATCGGCGGTGGTGACGAGCCTTTAATTCTCTTTCTTCTTTTTGCCCCTTTCGCTGATTATTTCTCCTTTGCAGTTTGCACGTAATCGAGAGCGGGCGGTGGTAGGTATGGAAAATATGTGTGCTAGATAGAGGTTTTGGCGAGACCAAGATTAAAAGTGGCTGCGCTGGGAGACAAAGGAATGGTTGCAGCCATAGGTTGATAATAATCTATGCTTAACAATAAAGAGGCAAAATTTCGGACTCTTTTTTTTTCGTTTATCCATTTGTTTGATCTGACCTCACTAGCTAACTCCGTCAATGACTCTCAACATCTCTTCTTCTCTCATATAATAAATATATAATATTGATATTATATTTATATTATATTTATAATAATAAAAACGCCAACCATATATATATGGTTTCTATCTCATCTTATCTAATTTACTATATTTTATTTATTGTACTTGTCGCCAGGGTCATTGTTTATTAGCTACAGAGCTCATAGATTTGCAGGCGATATGACAATGACAATTAATAAAAAAAACAGGCTATAATTTGTCCTGTAGCGCAACTTGGGCCAAACAGATTTTAGGTCGGCCAATCAACGGACCGGACTAGTCTTAGGCCCAGCGTCCCATTGGCCCATGCGACTCAGTAAGGTGCACAACGCGACAGCTTGGACTAGCTCGTGTGTAGCAACTGCCCGCCCTTGAGATCAGCCGGATTGAGTTTTTAATCTATCCCTAATAATAAAAAGATAAAATTTCAGGTCATTTTTTTCGTCCAGCCCATTCTAATCTAGCCCAACCGTCCGGCCCACTCACTCACATCCTCTCTCGTTCCGTCGCTGCTGGCCCACTTGCTGGCTGACGCCCGTTCCCTGTCACTCCTCTCGTCTCGATTGATGAAAAAACGGCCGTCCAATCGTTCTTGTCGTTGAAAAAAAAATGTTCGTCTCCTGACCCGCCGATGCCGTCGGGGCTTGGCGGCGGCAAACTGGCAAAGGGGATGACCAGATGAGGGAGATGAACTCACCCCCAGCGAGGGAGATGCTGGCAAGCTTGGGGTCGAGGAGGAGCTTGCCGCCGCGGAGGACGGGAGGAAAGAGATGAACCCGCCACGGAGGACGGGAGGAAGGAGTGAATCCGCCGTGGAGGACGGGAGGAAGGAGATGAACTCCCCCGGGCGAGAGAGAGGCTGGCGAGCTTGACATTGAGGAGGAGCTTGCCGCCGCGGAGGAAGAGGTGGAAGACTGAGGTGGCCTACACTGGCGGAAAGCAGACACGCAGCGCCGCCTTGAGGTCCTACACGGAGGCCGCGGCCAAGAGGCGCACGAATGTGGTGCGGGCACGCAGCCGTCGAGCGCGCGCACTGGGAGGACCACTGAGCGCTACTGCGCCTCCATTACTGAAGCCGATGTACGTCCAATGAGGGAAGGGATCGGAAGCGAAGCGCGAAAATCAAGAGATCGCGCAGCTTTTCCCATCCGTCGGCGGCGGCGCCCAGCCGAATTTGTTTTGGAAAGAAGTGACCGCTGATGGTGTGTTTTTTACAGCCTAAGGTTTGGATGTAACTTCGGCGGCTCTCGGCCCACAGGCCTCTAGGCAATTCATGGGATTTTTTACAACCTATGGTTTGGATGTAACTTCGGCGGCTTATAACTGTGTTAGGATTTTGTCGGCCACAACTACCTGATTTTTTTTACAATTAATCATTATTCATTCGCGCGACATGATCAGAAAATAGTCATTATAATACGAGGTCGGTGATGTAAGTGGTACCAAATTAGCTCCAATTATATTTGTTTAGTAAGTAGTAACATATAACAAAAAAATGTAATACATCTTGTAGGTGACTTGGCACGTGGGCAGAGAGTGTCTTTAATTCATCCCAAGAAAAATAGCCGACGCCCAGAGAAAGATTTAGTTTTGCCGTGTTTTTCATACACTTCCTTGTTCCGAACTATAAGATGTTTTCGCTTGTCTAAATACATAGTTATTGATATGCACTTAGGCCCTGTTTGGTTTGCATATGTTAAAGTTTAACTCCCGTCACATCAATATTGTGGCAAATGCATGGAGTACTAAATATAGACTAATTGCATGTATGTCGGCACAGATTAGGAGTAATTTATCAGACGAATCTATTAAGCCTAATTAGTCTAAAATTGAAAACTTTTTGTCAAATAAGACGAAAGTGCTACAGTGTTTGTTAAACTTTAAGACCCCAAACCAAACAAGCCCTTACATATGCACTACGCCTAGATATATAGTAAAAACACTGTATCTAGAAAACCCAAAAAGTCTTATAGTTTAATACGGAGGGAGTAATATCTTAGGGAAAAAACCTACTTCTAGAGTCTCCAATTTCTCCTAGGAAAAAGAATACCCTAGAAAAACATGTAGATTGCAGAAGTGCCCACTCGTGCACGACTACCGCAGTGAAGTGGACAACTAAGAGCCTGTTTAGCACGGCTCCGGCTTCAGTAGCAGCTTCTGTGGAGGAGTCGGAGAAGCCCTGCCAAAGATTCTAAAAGAAGTTGTTTTCTAATAAAGAATAGAGGAATTGAAACCATTTAGGCCAGGAGCCTGAGCCAAAAAGGTGATATCTCATCAAGTATTACGGCTCATCCGGAGAAGCACTTGACGAGAAGCTCTGCCAAACAGACACTAACTATTACATGTGTCTATAGATGCTTCAAAGTTATCATCAACTTATCGTGTGCCACTGTTGGGCACACCAACAAATGGTGAGGATTCAAAAGTGAGGGCAAGCAGATAATGACTCGTTACAACGTACGGACACTTTTACAAGTAAAAAAAAATAAAAGGACTGAACTCGGTCACGGCAAACCTCAGCCACATGGCGACCGAGCTAGCCAGGCGAGCTACATGGCTGTACGCGGACGTACGAGCTGAGGATCGGTTGCGCTTGTGCACGATTTGAATGATTGCTGTCACGCTCGCTCGCGTAGTCGCTGGGTGCGGAAATATCTCATGCTGGCCGCTGGGTGCGGAAATATCTCGGTGTTTATGCGGGCCATCATTGCAGGGTGTCACTGCTTGATGGGGGATCTGTCGGCACTCGTGAGCGTCACGCTAATTCAAAGCCTCAGCTGCCTTATTCACTTAAACTACTTTAAAAGTTTTTTTTCTCATACAATAAATTAGTATAAGCATCAGTATAAGTCAACAGGGGTATCCAAACTTATGTTAAAATGGGCACATTGTTAATTTTTTACTTTATTAATGACGGTAGGATTTATTGCTATTTTTATTAGACGAAGGAATTGGTACTTCCACCATTTTAAATTATAGGATATTTTGGTATTTATAGATTTATAGATATATTGCTTTAATTATATATATAGTAAAAAATATGTATTTAAAAAATCAAAACATCTTATAATTTAAAATAGAGGAAGTACCAAAGTAGAAAAACAGAAACCACCGGAAAAAGAAACAGCTACTCGAGGGATAAAAGAAAGACGAGGTCTGGCTGACGCGACAGAATAAGACCCAGGCCCCCTCTTTTCCCCTCTCGAAAGCTCTCGTGCTGCTACAGTTGAAGGAGGGGGCGAAAAGAGGAGTCGCTGTCTCCGCCGGCGGAGCCGACGGTCTCCCTCGCCTCCGTTGGCCTTCGGGCCGCGAGGAGGTGGCGGAGACCGCTGCGCTCTCGCCGGTCGGAGGAGTAGGTCCTAGTAGGTCTAGGTTTTGGTGTCCGGTGGCGGCGGCGTCGAGACGGCGGCGACGGCGGCGTCACATCGGAATAAGGTCCTCTCGCACTTCTCCCCGTCTCGGCGGCGCGATGCTCCGGCGCCGGCGACGAGTGCGTGGAGGTGGGGTGCGGCTGTGCCGGCCTCTGTACAGGAGTCTGGGTGGCCTCCGACTCCGGCGCTTTGGTGGCGGCGGTGGCGGTGGCATCCCGCGTCAAGGATACAGCGACAACTGTGGGCGAAGTGGATCGTTGGAGAGTGGATCGAGCTTGTGTTCCCAAGACGCGTGTCGTCGTCAAGCTTCGATCCAAGTTTGGAGGAGCATGGGGCGTGACCCCGGCCGATGCTCGTTCATCGTCATCTTCATCCCGGCGTCCGCGTCGGGTGGCTTCTGCGGCTCCTCTCAAAGCTTCATAGCGATGGTGCTCCTCCAGATCTGGGCCAGCCAGGGCGGCTTCTTCTTCGACAGCGGCAATTGGCGACGAATCGACGGCGGCGGTCGACGACGACGGAAGCTTCTGGCGAAGACGGGAATCACTGGGTCCAGGGACTTTTCTGCAATTTATTTTGCTAAGGGCCTATGTGTAAGTTCGATGGTACAGGTGTCCATGTATCCTCCCCGTATGTACCTGTGTTTGTACACGTATTTGTACGTTTTCCTTATCTGGTAATACAGGTACTTTTATCAAAAAAAAAAAAAAATGACACATAGTGGGCAGTAGTTTTGGTGTTATCAATTTTTGGCATGACTTATGGAACTAGAGTGGTCAAATATATTAATTAATGTTCTAGGGCATGTCGTTTTTGTGTAAGGGCCTGTTTAGTTGCCCATGCAACCCAAAAAAGTTTGCGCAGTACCCGTCACATCGAATCTTGCGGCACATGCATGGAGTACTAAATGTAGACAAAAGAAAAAACTAATTACACAGTTTAGTTGTAAATCACGAGACAAATCTTTTGAGCCTAATTAGTCCATGATTGGACACAAATTGCCAAATAAAATGAAAAGTGCTACAGTAGCCGAATCCAAACTTTTTCACCAACTAAACAACCCCTAAGAAAAAGTGTTTGCCGGTTGAGACTTAAGAACAATAGCACTGTGCTCAATTAGTTATGGGGTTTTAAAATTGAATTTTGGCTCAAGAAAAAAAAGTCATGTTGAGATCAAGCTATTTTTTAGTACTTTCTCTCTCTCTCTCTTTCTCTAAATAAAAATATTGTTCCCCATTTTTGAGTATATAGTAATTTGTAAGTTTTTCATTAATGCTGAAATCAACCTATGCCGTTCTTGTGAGTTGTGACACAATTAGTTGTGCAAATGGTTACTTTTTCTTAAAAGTATTGGACAGGAATTTTTAAAAGTAAATAATCTGTTAGCATAAATCAGATATTGAAAGCAAATAAATAAACTATTCGTAAAGTGAGAAGCTAGTTAGGTTCAGATTCAACACTTGACGTGGATGTTTGCATTTTTTTTTAAAAAAAATTGATTCTAGGATTTAGCGTGCTCTTTTTTTAGCGGTCGGTGATGTGCCCGTCGACAATAAGACATATATGGTGACTTCTTTAATCTCGTCTGCGTGTACTTTAGTTCAAAAAAATACCAATAAATGATCCTAGCCTACTATGTCATATTTTATTTTATTTTTATAATAAATATACTTGTTATTTCTGCAAATGCCACAAACAGAAATGAAATTGTTCTTAACAAATCGACATCCTTTGTTGTGTTTTCCCGAGAACATTGTAGTCCAATCTGCAGCACTGGTACAAAGGCCAATGGCTTATTGGGACCACACACAGGATCAAATTGTGCGATCTAGCCATTAGTCGCAATCAATTAGTTGTTGTGTTTGAAGTTTGAAGAAGTCAGCAATTCCACTACACAGAAGTTCACCTCAGTCCTCCTCTTCCGAATAATTAAGCAAATAAAAAGGTGAACAAATAAGGCCAGGTGTCATGGATTACGTATGCACATAAAACAATCGTCATAGCTAAGGCTGGACGAAAAACTCGAAGCTCGTTAGCTCGCTCGGCTCGTGGCTGGCTCGGCTCAGCTCGGCTCGGCTCGTTATGATAACGAGCCGAGCCGAGCCAGGATTTTAGCTCGTTAGCTATAACGAGCCAACTCGAGCTGGCTCGTGAGCCGCTCGCGAGCCAAACGAGCCGTAGTTTTAGGAAAAAAGTCATCATAACTTATATTAGTTTTGTATTACTTCATGTCTTGCACTTCACAAATGGATGATATGTTAGCTCATATGAATATTTTATTCGATTTAAGGTTATTGAATATATTATTTTTATATTATTAATATTTTTAAGCTTTAGATAAATGCAAATATTATATTTTATGTATTTTTTATACCTGGCTCGCGAGCCTAATGAGCCAGCTCGAGCTCATAACGAGCCGAGCCGAGCTGGCTTTCTGGCTCGTTAAGATAACGAGCCGAGCCGAGCTGGCTCGTTATCCTAACGAGCCAGAATGAGCCGAGCCGAGCCGAGCCAGGTCGGCTCGTTATCCAGCCTTAGTCATGGCTTATGGTTGACATAAAAAATGGCCTGAATGTGTAATATCATTTTGTGATGAAGGCAATGTAGTGGTCAATGTGCTAAGCTATAAAATAAGGTGTGCAATTGTTTGCAAATTGGTAGAAAGAAAGAAACATTATGCAAGGTAATCAAGAGACTTGGTCTTATATATCATGGATGAGCATGATTCTCTAGCTATTTTTTTAATATCCAGATGCCGGGCATATTATTGATTAAGAAGTAAGAGTTTCCAGGGGTCAAGTGACCCCTATACAAGCTAAGCACAAGAGGCGCTACCACTTTGAGCACCGCTGTAGTGGTTAAGAGCTCTAGACTAATTATTCAAAGACAAATTACGACCTAAAAGGGGCAAGAGAAAACTCTGAGCCATGCATGGACCAAAGAGAACAAACACCCTTGACTTCCATGGATACTGCATGAGCCGTGCATCTTGATTCTCTGAAGACTACTGCATTACGTTGTTTCTAGATGCACCACAAGGTGAGAATGTCTTGGGTGTGTGCGCAGCCTTGGTGCCTTCTTTGGTCACAGCCATAAACCAACCTTCGCAATCCGACCCATCTGTCCATTGTGGCGGCCCCAAATTTTGGCGGTCACTCCATGCTGCAACTTGACTCCATATATACCAGACCGGAGAAAGGGCACTTGATGAATAAGTGGGTAGCTGTTTCAAAATTTCTTTTGTATAGGGCACAAAAATAGTTACTCTCCCACCCCCTCAGCTGCAGATGCTCTAGCTAGTTATGATCCAAGGTTACATCCAATTTAATTAGGCCCTCTTAATTGAGAGAAATTGAAAAGTAATTTAATAATAAAATGGAAAGCACTTTCTAGATATTGATTTCAATTCATAGGATCCAAATAATAGGCCCTTAGAGAAATTAAAGAGGCCAATAACGAAATTTTGGCATGACTTACGTAACTTGTGATGTTGGTTAAAGATATTTTATTATGCTTTAGGACTCGTCGTTTTCGGGTAAGAAAAGGTGTGCGGAAGTTTGAAACTTAAGAAGAAAAGCACTCTGCTTAATTAGTTAGATAGAGGGACAAAAACTACATGGAATGTTCATGGATTACGCATGGTCATAAACCGCGTCGTCATGCCTGATGTCATGGCTCACAAGAGAAATGACTTGGCACTTGCCTACAAAACTGTACGAGGAGAGTGCATGCTGAATCGGCAATAGCATACCAGACGATAAGCAAGCTAAGCGTCCCGTCCCAGGACAACCATCTCTTTGGTAGAGGAAATGGCCGGCAGCGGTGAGGTGATGGCGGCTGCGGTGGCTGTGGTGCAGAACAAGAAGGTGGTGCTGAGGAGGCACGTCACCGGGTTCCCCACAGAAGACGACATGGAGATCACGGTGGACACTGTCGGCCTGCGTGTGCCGGCGGGGTTGACCGCCGTGCTTATCAAGAATCTCTACCTGTCCTGCGACCCATGGATGTGCGGCCGCATGAGCAAGCATGAGGATGGCGGCATGCTGCCAGACTTTGTCATTGGAGAGGTAGGAAAAATCATAATCTGATCCCCTGTTGATCTGTATCAGAGATGCAATCTTTCAAACAAAAATTTTTATCAGACATGACATGAAGAAGTTTGCTTGATTTTGATCCACCAGGCGATGGTCAATTTCACTGTGGGCAAAGTGGTGGACTCAACGCACCCGGAGTTCAACGCCGGCGACCTCGTCTGGGGGATGAGTGGATGGGAGGAGTACACCCTCGTCACCCAGCCGGAGTCCCTGCACAAGATCAACCACACCGATCTGCCGCCCTCCTACTACACAGGCGTTCTTGGTCAGCGATCTCATCATGCACACTTTGTCTAGGAGTACTTCCAATGTTTCTCTGCTTTCCTCCACAATTATAAGATGATCCAATGTTACCCGGCCCACCATCCAGGTATGCCAGGGCTCACTGCATACGCCGGCTTTTTCGAGGTCGGGAAGCCCAAGAAGGGCGACTTCGTGTTCGTCTCGGCGGCGTCTGGCGCTGTCGGGCAGGTCGTCGGGCAGCTCGCCAAGATCGCCGGTTGCTATGTGGTCGGCAGCGCTGGCTCCGACGAGAAGGTCAGCCTCCTGAAGACCAAGTTCGGCTACGACGACGCCTTCAACTACAAGTCCGAGACTGACCTCGGCGCCGCGCTCAGGCGGTGCCTTCCCGACGGCATCGACATCTACTTCGACAACGTGGGTGGTGCGATGCTGGACGCCGCGCTGCTGCACATGCGCCATGGCGGCAGGGTCGCCGTCTGCGGGATGATCTCACAGTACAACCTGCAGGAGCCCGAGGGCCTGCGCAACCTGTTCTGCATCGTCCCCAAGGCCATCAGGGTGGAGGGGTTCATCGTCGGCGGCTGGTTCCATGTGTATGCGAGGTTCGAGGAGGAGATGGCTGGGTACATCAAGGAGGGGAAGGTGGCCGTGGTGGAGGACGTCGCCGAGGGGATCGAGAGCGCGCCGGCGGCTCTAATCGGGTTGTTCTCCGGGAGAAATGTTGGAAAACAGTTGGTGGCGATTGCAAAGGCTTGAGTTTGAATAATAATAAACTCCGTAGTGTATCAAGATGAGCAAAACAAGTCCTGTGCTACTTGTGCTGCTAACAGACTGGGACTGGGGGTAATTACAATCTCATATATAGGACCCTACCAGTACTTGTTATAATAAGATATCATTGCTATTGCAATGAGAGCCCCACCTATATAACCCACATGAGTGACCTGGGCCAGGCAACCTCCGAACCCTGCCCACCCATATAGCCCACCTGAGTGACCCGGGCCGGGCCTTAGACCTGTGCTAAAAAGACCTCTTCTTACGTAGCCCAGGAAGAAAAGAATTTCGCTCCCACCGGGATTCAAACTCAAGACCTAAGAAGTGCTACTGAAAGTCACCTAACCAACTCAGCCAGGGCCCTTTGGCATTGAGTGTAAAAAACATATTTATTTGCATTTTATCAGCATTTTCACGTACATCTAAATGATTGTGGAAGATTATGATTGCAATAATAATTTTTTTTTTATAAATGGAAGGCAAAAGACACATCACGTCTACTTGTTGATGCTTAGTGCAATAGTACACTTCTATTTGAAGATGAATTCAATCATGATAAATCATGGCAACTCATGTTATTAATCTGTTGTATTACTAATAAAATTATTATGGAAGCAAGCCAGGTGATCCAGTTTGAAAAACTAAATAGTCCGCTATTCTCTAGTTTTCCCCAAGAGTGGTAAATCTTACACTTTTGTGGTGAACGATAGCAGGTTTTCAAGCAAATTAGCAAAGGATGCCAATCACACTTATGTGGCAATGAGAAACTAGTTTTTGGGAAAACTAGTAAATTAGGGATCCCTAAAGCTCTCTTCTAAGAGGAACCTTGTCGAGGCGTGTGCACCGCCAGATTGCCCTTGATCAGCTTGCAAGCCTAGGGTTCCACCTTTGGTTATGGATCAGAATGATGAATATAATACCCCTAGTGGCTTTTGGAGTTTTTATGAAGCCATTCCATGAGTACTTTGAGAAAATCTTGAAGGACCAAGCAAGGCAGCTAGTGGGGCGGTGAATGGGAGCCTAATCCAATTTTCTTTCGATTTTGGCTGTTGTCCCAACGCTGCCCAAAACAAACCTCTCAAAACACCAAAGACATCCACACAAGTGCACACATGCCAATTGGTAACCAAATACACTAAAGAGATACCGGAGAACTCATCGGAAAAGATAGGAAGTCAGAACAACAAGCGGAGCAACGAAACAGACAAAAACACACCACGAAGGGGAACATACAAAACCGGCTTGGTCGGTTCTCCTGCTGCCTACTGCAGCGAGGCCACACTGGCCGCCTAGAAAAATGTGGCCTGTTCTTCAAGTCACAGATCTCCGCAAAAAGACCTAGAAAAGTGGAATTGGATCCAAAACAACTCTAAATGATTTCAAACTTTGCAAAAGGGTTTCCTAGGGTGGTTAGAATCTAACCCACTATGACAATCGTCACCTAAAAAAATCAATGTTTTCTCAACTCTTCTTCTAAAGGATGAATCGTGTGCTCACAAGGAATCTGCCCAAACTTAGGCAGGGATTTCCTTAGAGGTCCTACCATGTATCCATCCGGCCAAAACACCCTAAAAACCCAGAATCAAGAATTCCGACAAAAGCTCAACAGAGGGGAACTGGGAGGAGAAAAACCAAATTGAAACAAGATCAAGACAAAGATTCAGAGGACAACTTGCTTTATTGCCACAACATCAGATTCAACAAGGTTTAGTTATTTTCTTGCAGACAGAGGTACTCAATCTCTCATCTACGAATCTCTCACCGCAGTTGCAGGTTCTGGCTAAAACTTAGAAAACTAACTTTGAGACTTGAAAGCGAATCGAAGATATGGCTGGATTGGGTCAACCCTCCTCTTATTTATAGAGCCAATACACATGTCCAAGCCTGCCCTTAGATATTTTGATTGAACCACTTAACCCCAAGAGCATAATCGTACAAGTTGAGTTCAGAGCATTGGACCACCATGATCTCTTCAAAAAGATGCTTCGCCATGATGCAAGCTCTCTAGTGATGCCACATGCCGCCCCGAGATCCGCCTCACAATTTTGAGGACGAAACCACCAAACCTTGCTGGAGTTGTGTATCTGCCACACTTCCTCAACAATCTCAACACGTGTTGCCACTTGTCCTTGACTGCCTGATCACCAAGTCTTCGCACCTCCGCTTGACTTGGTCAACCGCTATCCTGACTTGGTTAACACTGTCTACGTTGTCTCCTCATGTACACTTGCTTGTCAACGTTGCCAAGTGATAGCCTTCCACTGTCCACCCCCACACCTCGGTCCCTTTGTGCAAGCCTCCACGTCCGTCCGTCCTTCACTAACTCTAGTCCATCGGCACAAAACTTGCTTGACCTTCTCCATTGTCGTTGACCGTCTCCACGCGCAACACCTACAACTATCAGGCTATCACAAGCCAAGATACATGTTGCACAATGCCATACTCGTGCCATGGTTAGTCCAAACACTCAACCAAAGCTTAGTCATCTCTTGACAATCAATCATCACTCATCTCACAAGGGCAGATTTTAACCATGTGTTCGCAAATCACAATTGTACTTTGTTAGTGGACTATTCTATTTAGTTGAAACATTTTCCAATTACTGATTTTTTGGGGGGATTTTGCAATTACTGATACTAAAATAAAACAGTGCCATCCTATCATAGGTCCAAACAGTTCTGTTAATGGTGGGCTAGTGTGGCCTGGACAAAGGGCCAGGCCTAGCCTACCGTGGCCAAGCACATGAGGGGAGTGGCCTCCTCTGGAAGGTTGGACCTCTTCCTAAGGAGGAGTTCACATCCAATTAGAGTCAGAATAATATAGGGAAAAATAAATTTAAATTAGGAAGATAGCATTTGTTTAGAAAACTAAGAGTCTAAATTAATAACGACTCAACCCCTAGTTTGCTTAGGGCGCAAGTCATATGGAGTTCTCATATCAATCAAGCATGAAACAAAGAATTATACCTTGAGCTTTCATGGATCCCTGCTCTCGTACGCTAACCCTCTCCTAGCACCGTTGCTACCTATCCTAGATCGTCAGTCTTTTAGTGAAGATAGGTCACCACTAATGCCTTGTCTTCCTGTCCGTCATCCTCCTATTTCCTTCCCCTACAATGAGAGGGAGGAGGCTAGGGGTCCTAGTTGGTGGGAAATGTCCTTATGGGGAATTCATGACATGTGTTCGTGCATAAGGAATCAATGTGTCAGAGATATGGGCCAAGGGTACCCGCACCGCCCTTATATATGGCCATCGCCAAGCTATTGACCTAGAAGCTGTCAAGGAGGAGGCCCACAAGGGCTAACGCGGTCAACCAACGTGGAGATCAAGGCAAACCAAGGCGGGCATATCTAGACGATAGCTAGGATCAATTTGTTGTAACAAACTAGGAACACAATTTGTTAGCCCGATTACCCTCTCTGTAACCCTACTTCTCCTGCCTATATAAAGGAGGGTAGGGACCCTAGGCTCGGGATCCAACCTTCACCATTCCAATCCACTTGTAGCTAGGAGCAACAACCCCTATAATTGAGCATATGAATACAAGAGCAGCCGCACCCCTAGAGTAGGGATTAGCGCGCACCGCGCCCTGAACCAATATAAATCTGTGTCTCGTGTGCAACCATCTGATTCCGACTACACGATCATGTTGCTGGATATTGCCGGAGCAAAACATTCCAACAGTTGGCATGCTAGGTAGGGGCCTTTTGCGTTCACATTCATTTTTGTGTTTTGAATGGCTATTCTTTACAGGTCGAGTAAGGGTGTGATCAAGAGCCGATCAGAGAAGGACAACCATGGAACCACCACCCCGGCGCGATTGAAGGTTCCACAATGCGGCAACCTCAAGAACCATGCACCGACCTCGACGTCATCATCGCCCAATCAATACCTCGCCAAGCTCGGAGACGTGATCTATGCAGGACCGCTTTAGCTGGCACGTCATGTAAGTCGCTACGTTGAGTCTACTTTCTCTCAATTTTGTCAGGAGTACCTCCTCGACACCGCACGCAGTTATATCATATTGACTCGCAAGATTGAGACCTATCCAATGAAGGTTAAAGCCATCCTCGATATGGGACCTCCTCGAGTGTTAAGGCACACCCAAAAGCTCATGGGATGTCTAGCTTCCTTAAGCCGATTCATCTCCAGACTGGGCGAAAGAGGACTCCCCCTCTACAAACTCTTACGCAAGATGCCAGACTAGCGATGGACCCCGAAGGCTCAAAAAGCCTTCGATGATATCAAGGACTTCCTCACCAAACCCCCTGTTTTGGTGGCTCCCCACGAGGAAAAGCCTTTACTCCTATACATCGCAGCTACCACTTAGGTGACCAGCGTGGCTATAGTTGTAGTGAGAAAAGGAAGAAGGCCACATTCAAACCATTCAGAAGACTTGTGGCCTTAGGAGACTCTGAACTTGTCATTGGGCAAGTAATGAAAGCTTTAGCGTGCCGCAACCACAAGATGGAAGCCTATTGCGCTGAGGTTAGAAAACTTAAGGCAAAGTTTGATGGACTCGAGCTACGCCATATCCCACAAAGGGACAACGATGAGACTGATAGCCTCGCTAGAATCGGCTCAACCCGAGACATACCCCCAGGCGATGTGTTCCTGACAACCTTACAAAACCTACCATGTTGGGAAGTTGAAACTCAATCTCCCCTCAAGCTAAGCATGCTCACCATCACTAAGGCCGCAAGCTCTAACCCAAACTGGGTGCATGAACTCATCGACTATCTGCGACATGGCATCCTCCCTATCAACAGGGATGAAGCCGATCGAGTACATCAAAGAGCCAAATCCTACGTTATGAGGGATGATGAAATCCATCATAAAAGCACAAGTAGAATCTTGCAACGGTGCATACCCACAGAAGACGGGATAAAATTCTTGCAAGATATACACTCGAGGGCTTGTGTTTACCATGTAGCACCAAACACCTTGGTGGGTAAAGCTTTTCGACAAGGGTTTTACTGGCCCACCACGATTAAGGACGCACAACACATCATGAGGACATGCAAAGGATGTCAGTACTTTGCTAAGCAAAAACACATCCCCTCTCGAGAACTCCAAACGATCCCGATCACGTGGCCCTTCACCATCTGGGGACTCGACCTTGTTAGGAAACTCCCACCTACCCCCAGGGGCTTTGATCACTTGTTTGTCATGATTGACAAGTTCACCAAGTGGATTGAGGCCAAACCTATAGCTATAGCTAGCTCAGAGGCGGTAGTCGAGTTCATCAAGGAGGTTATAAACCGGTGTGGGGTCATGAACACGATCATCACTGACAACGGCACCCAATTCACGGGGAGCGCATTTGTCAACTTCTGTGATGAACAATAGATCAACATAAGATGGGCTGCAGTGACCCACCCCAAGACCAATGGCCAGGTAGAAAGGGTGAATGGCTGCATCCTTCAGGGCCTTAAACCCTGAATCTTCAGGAAACTAAAAAAGTTTGAGGGTAGATAGGACTAGGAGCTTCAGCCAGTCCTATGGGGCCTACGGACCACTCCTACTAGGCTGACGGGGTTCACTCCTTTCTTCCTCATCTACGGTGCAGACGCGGTACTACTCGAGGAGATCGGCTACGCCTCTCCTCGAGTCCATGCCTATGATGAGGACATAGCAGAGGAAGCCATATAGGATTCCCTTGACAGGCTCGATGAGCACCACGGAACGACACTCGTCCACCCTGCAAGATATTAGCAACAACTGCGCAAGTACCACAGCAAGCACGTTCGACCACTACATGCAAGGCAATCTAGTTCTGTGCTGATTGCAAACAACCAAGGGAAAAACAAATTTTCACCTCCTTGGGAAGGACCGTTTATCATGGCCAAAGTGCTAAAGTCAGGAAATATAAGTTGGCAAATATGAAAGGTGAAGTCTACACAAACGCCTGGAACATTGACTTGTTACAACGGTTCTACACATAAGAAAGCAGCTCGATACTAGGGCCTAATTCATAGGTGGTGTGACCATCAACCCGCAATAAAGATAGTAGACTCCATCAAAAAGACAATTACTATGTCCCTGGGCTTAAACTAAGCACCCCACCATATCACACTGATCTGCCGAGGCACTCGGGGTCTACACGATCAAAAAGTCTCCAAGAGTATACCACATTCGGGCGAGTCGTGTTAGGGTCTCCAGTCAATCACCACGATATGTTATGCTAACCTATTGTGGTGATCCGGGGGCTACAACCAACACTACACGAGTCATGAAGCAATTACTCAGGAGAACACAAAACATAAAGTGCAAAAGTCTTTATTCCAAGGCTAATGCAATTTACACATCATGGGGAGCAGAGCGGATTACATCCTCTACTCTCCTAGATTCGACAATGGCACCTACCGTGCCCCTGAATTCCATGGCTAGAGTACTAACATCGTCAGGTCTTTCCACTGGTGGAACCTGATCGCCATGTCGCAAAGGTCCTCACCACTCCGGTGTGTAGCGGCCGCCAATGCCAACATGGCCCCTTGAAGAACCGCATGACGTATCACTTCTATAAACCACCTTGGGCATTGCTGAGGCACTCCTCCATGTTCACCCCGCTGGTGAGAGCACATCAACAACACCACCACATGCCTCCAGCAAGGTAGCGTGGTGGTCCCGATACTACCCGCCCTAGCTGTCATGGTGGATGAGTCGGCCATAGCACGTCATGGTCGCGCTCCACCTCCATCACCTGCTCGGTCAGAACAGCGTTGGCTTCACAAAGCCTCGCCACCTTGCCTTGGGCAGCAGCTAGTTGCCCTTGAGCGACTGGGAAGCATAATCAAAGCAACTGCTCATCAAGACAAGATATCTTCAGAAGGATGAACGAGGAATCTCACTAGAAACTTACCAAGGAGTTGTGCCTGGGCCTCGGGGTGAGATGTCGCCATGCTGGCTGCCTCCCATTCTGACCTAGCCATCACTTTTTGTATGGCCTCCAACTGCGCTCAGAGACTACCCGCTTCATCTCCGGCTATCACGACGGCCGGTGGGCCTACGGCTTCCAGCGCCGTGGCACTGCCCGGTGATTCGAGAGGACTCATGTCATCAAGCACAAGAAGCCTAGAAGAACACCTAGTGAGAAGAAATACAAAGCCCCAAGTTCACCCGATTCGGGTCGTTCCAAGAACTTACCCGACAAAAGCAGGACTAAAGGGCGGATAGCGCTCTCCCGCTACTCATCAGATCAAATCTAGGGGATAGAGACGGTGGAAGACTAAGAATTAAAGAAAGGGAGGTAAGCTTAATAGTGTGTAGGATAAAATTATGCCCATTTATGCCTCCCCCTTCTTTCTATAAGCAGGAACCAGCGCACGGATGGCATCCCAACCACACATGTTTGTGTGTGGGAAAACGAGCCGTGAACACCGATGCTCTAGCTTTCGATAAGCAAGCTCACCCACGGATCCCAGCAGTCCGTTCTCACATACCCTCACCCGAGCTGGTGCAGGCGAGTGATTTGACACTAAGATTGGGTACTCAGCCCGGCTCACCATCGCAGCAGGTGTAAGCGGTAGTGACTTGTTCACTATCAACCCTACCCCTTCTAAGAGTCAAGGGGGTATCTAGGGGGTCGCCAGTATGATCCTAAAACCTCTGGCACTCAGTATCATGTAAATCCTTCAATACCCAAACGAGCTTGAAGTACCTTATTTTAGCGGATGTGTGCCCCTTTGTGGGAAATTAGAAAACTGGTTGGCCCATGGCTGTAACCAAAGTACGAGCTCCTAGAATCTGGAAACAGAGTTTTATGATGTGCCCCACTGGTCAGGGTCTGTCTTGCTGCTTCCTTTTAGTGATAGTGGACATTCACTCGTTCTACACATTACCAGCTCAAAGAGTAATATGCGCAACTGCCCACAGCTGCTCACGTGTTCGTTACTTGCCCATAGTGGTGCCCGTCTTGGGACACTATTATATTGGCCTCAAGGCTCTGAGACAATGTCCTTTCTCTTCCACTAATGAGGCTCATGAAAATTCGAATCGCCTTACTTAACGGGTCTCGAAGAAAAACGTGATGCCCCTAGTGCTCTTAACAAATGACCTGCAATAGGTCACCATAAAAAATCAACTGGCTTAGTGATGCATGGGCAATGGAGGTGCACCTACCCCATCCTCATTATTGTTTTACGACTAGGACTTAATGATGTGCAACTACTATTTACATGCCAGAATACATCGGAACCTAACTTCTCGGGTACAACGGTATTTTTACCATAACATGGCATCTACGATGTCCTAGAGACTACGCTTTCGATTATCGGGTACACCACTCGAACGCGATGTTAACAATGTCCCAAGGGCTACGCCTAGGAAACTACGTTTCCTGATATAGGGTGCACCACCCAAGCTAGGCACTTACAGCTGCCAGGGGACAACGCTCCTTGATGTACGGTGTACCACTACCATGCCCGATACTTGAAGAAGATTCTCACTACCCAAGAAATGCTCATGGTACTCAAACGGCAACATACTGGCTCCCCAATACTTGCGAATATCTAGTTGCATTGCTCAAAACCTCAGCACCCAAAGATGCTCACTATGGACTTACAATACATAGAACTTACAAGGGAGACTGCGATGTCTCGAGGGCTTGAAGCTACATGCTAGCTTATCATTAAGTCCTACGGGGGCTACTATCAAAGATATGGGCCATGGGTACCCACACCGCTCGTATATATGACCATTGCCAAGCTATCGGCCCAGTAGACGTCAAGGAGAAGGCCCGCAAGGGCTGACACGGTCGACCAACGTGGAGATCAAGGCAAACCAAGATGGGCATATCTGGATGATAGCTCGGATCAATCTGTTGTAACAAACTAGGAACACAATCTGTTAGCCTGATTGCCCTCTCTGTAACCCTACCTCTCCTGCCTATATAAAGGAGGGTAGGGACCCTGAGCTTGGGATCCGACCTTCACCATTCCAATCCACTCGTAGCTAGGAGCAACAACCCCTGTAATTGAGCATACGAATACAAGAGCAGCTGCACCACTGGAGTAGGGATTAGCGCGCACCACACCCTGAACCAGTATAAATCTCTATGTCTCGTGTGCTACCATCTGATTCTGTCTACGCGATCACGTTGCTAGATATTGCCAGAGCAAAACAATCCGACACAATGCATGGGGATGCTCAAAGAATTCAGTAGTAGTTAGAAAGAAAAAATAATTACTAGACATTGGAGGCTTGCACATGAATAGATGTCTTGAAACTGCGGTAGGTCCATGACTCCCTCATGAGGATAGCCTACACTCAATTTTCTTCTCCACCACAACACATGCCATGATCCTCCATGAGCCGCACCATCCTAAAACTCCTAGGTCTTGAGTTTCTGATCATGCCGCATGACTCGGACTAAAGATGGCAATGGGGCCACAACCCGGGACCCGATGGATATTTACTCCAACAGGGCCTGAATCTGGACTAAATAAATCACCCATGGGTCTCTAATTGGGAGAAAACCTTCACCCAATAGGTACATGGATACTAGAATGTTCCTATAGTCCCCATACTCGTTAAACTTTGGGTAAAAAAGACCTGGAGGTCCAAATACATGTCCTGGCCCAATATCAAACAGGCCCAGCCCAAATATGGCAAAACCTAGGTATTTAAGCCAATCCCTCAATCCATTCATCCATTTTGCATCCCGTCCCTCGATCCCCTCTTGCTCCTGGCGGCCGCGCGTACACCACATGGACTCATCGCTCATGGAGGACAGCATGGGCACAATGACCGCGTGTCTGCACCGCACGCTACTGCCCGCAGCGACAGGGTAGGCCGCAGTTGCGATCGCAGCAGCCGCCGCCGCTTGCCAGCTGGCAGCCGCCTGCCCCTAGCCACCTAGCGGCTGCCCGGCATGTCCTCCCGCCCGTAAGACATAACTACTCCTTCTTCCTCAATGTGAATCTAGCCGCAATGCCAGGACCGCACAAAGCGCAAGCCAGTGTTGACAGATGGTGAGCATTTTATTTCTCTTAATCTTTCGTATTACAGTTTGCAGCGTCTGATTCGCATCACTAACTGCAGCAACCATGGCCATCCCATTTCAAAGGGACATCATAGTCTAAGATGCTGACCACTTGCTGAGGCCGTTGGATCTAGAGGACACCAAAGCCGTGCTCGCAGGATTGGTTGTGGAACGAGTAAAGAAGTATGTCCATTTTTTGTTTTTTTACTTTGGTTTTCTTTACTTTGGTTGTATCCTAAATGTTGGTTTCTGTTTTTAGTTGATGAGAAGGGAAAACAAGTTGTCACCTTCTGGTCTTGCCTCCAAGATATTCAAGAAGGTTTTCAGGTTAGTGCACATATCCAAATTAAACCAGTGGTGTGCCATCATCCAACTCCTAGGCCTTGAGTTTCTGATCATGCCGCATGGCTCATAGTCTCGGGCAGCACTCGTTCATGTCAATTATGGATACTCTTTGGCCCCAAACGACCAAGCTCATGCAAACTTCTTAGGATTACATGGCACAACACTATACGAGACTATATATATAAGACAATACGAATATTCTTGCCTGCCAAAACGGTAAAGAAGCTAAAGATCAAGAGTGGAAACAAAATCTTGGATCTGGTGTGGACTTTTTGACGCGCCCCATCTTCCCCTTAAAAATTGTTGATATAGATGTCGATTACTCAATGCGGCGCACATAGAAGCCACGCTTGCACTAGCTCCAATTCTTGCATTGTACAAGTTAAGATAGTCTTACCTTGTATGTACTGAACAAGCTGAGAGATAGTCTTACCATTTCCTTACCATGCTTGCTCCAGCTTGTATAGCATTTTTTACAAGGACTTGCATAGCATTGTACAAGTTGAGAGATATTCTTACCTTATGCCTTAGCTCAGAGACAGGAAGAAAGACAACCACATAAAATGGGTTAATAAACGTTTGACATAGGCACCACCAATCACATGACAGCCACATGTTTTTCGGCCCTCTCCGAACATGTGCTGGTCATGTGAGTGGTGGCGCCATGTCAAAGGTCCATCGCGTGTGGTCTCCGTCCTCCTTGTTCTCCCAAGTTAGATGAATAACTTGTCTTTGTTCGGGTACCAAACCAATTTGGCCACCGCCGGAGGTGTGGTGCTCGCCGGAGGGGAGCACAATCGCCTGCACATGCACACCAACGCAAAGAAGGCGAGAGAGTTTTTGGCGCGGCCAACCTACTGCCTTTACATGATCCTATCTTTTGCAACATAAATAGGCAAACGGCAAGCGGTGGCCAAGATGGTCCATGGCGTGCCGCGTGCCATGTTCCCCGGCAAGCTGTGCCATGCCATCCCCAATGCAATGCAAGATCCAGAGTACAGACAATGCCGCGGCACCACTCGTTCCCGCGTGAACACGCACGCATCCAGCAGACACACTCTGATTCTCATCCTGGCCCCAACGACCGAGTCCAAGCTCATGTAAACTAGGAATAGCTAAGACAATTTCTTTCTTCTTCTAAAAGATCGAATTTCCAAGATAGGAAGTGTGCCAGCGAATTATTACACAATCATTTTTCTTCCTGCTTCAAAGCTTGCTGGTTTCGTTGGCCTTGGTTGGCCAGGCAGGGGTCACCCACTGCCATCCTACGGCGACCAGCTGGCTAGACTCCTTGTGCACCTCCACCACCGCAGCCATCACCTTCCCCTTTTGGCTCACCACTCGCCCCTCCACCTCCACCTCCACCCCCGTCTGTGATGCAGACAGGCTGGAGCTAGCAGTAAGTGTTCCAATTCCCAAGTTGTGGGTGCATAGACAGGAAATGGAAGGTTAATCTGGATTGGAGTGGACGTACGTCGCGATTGGCGGGCGAGAAGTGGGATAAGCTGTAGTGGACGGTGCTGTGGGCACACCCTCCACCGTGTGGACCTCCGCCGAGCCCACGCAGTCCGCCGCTGCCAGATCGCTGCGGCGTGCCACCTCCCCTCCGCGTCCTGCACCCACGACAACAAGCCAGCAGGCTCAGGTGCTCCGGGACAAAGTCAACGGTGCTAGAAATTGGAATTGGGGAGTTGGGTTGACGGCTGGCACGCACAGCGATGGGGGTGCACATGCGGAGTGAGCAGATGACATGGCCGGGCTTGGCGACGGAGATGCGCACGCCAGCCAGCGCCACGCAGCTGTGCGCCTGGTTGCCGCCGGCCGCGCAGGCGCCGACGCCGCTGTGGTACCCCACGGGGGGGGGGGGTCCTCCAGCCATTTCCTCACCATGGCCACCTACCGCAGCTACCGCTCTTTGCAGTCGCCGGTGTCGCCCATTTCCACGCCACCGGCAGCGGCAGGCCGTGCGTTTGGATGCTGGGATCGCCGCTTGCTAGTACAACATTCTGAAGATTAGGTGAAGTTGCTTTGGAATGGCCATGGATTTCTCGTTAAAAAATTCAAAACAATGCACGCGTCATCATCAGTCATCAGATATGTAAAACGCGATGGCATATCGAACAAAATCCATTAACAAACGGTGCTAGCAATGCAATAGAAAGGCTGAGATTATCGCAGGACGGAGATGAAATTTTTCTTGCTTGCTTGCCAACGCATGATTGATTTAGAGGGGACATCAGCAACTCAATTTGTAGACAAAATCAAGGCCCTGAAATCCAATTCAGCTCCTGTCACAGAAACCTAACTGTGCTTCAGCCAGTAATTACTGTGCGTTGAGCAATGCGAGATGCTACGGTTAGTTCACTTCACCGGACCAAGTTCCATGTCTGTGTGTGTGAAGGAGTGTATCGAGTGGCTACACCACACGTAGCAAACCTCTTGTTTCTTTTCTCACTGAGTCGAGTGTTAAAGACTAGTTGGTAGAAAGCTAAAACGACTCGTATAATGGGACAGAGGGAGTACAAAGCAATATACCATACTGATTAATTAATGCATCCGAATTGGATGACAAGATTGAAGCAAACATGCAAACATGTTCATAGTTCAGAACGACAGACATCGCAAAACAATAGGAATAAAGCAAATACTAGTAAGGATATTGCAGCACGGCACGGTCTCCACTCTCCAATGCCGAATCCTGTTTCACTGGGATGATTACACCTAATGCGGTGTGGCCACGCCTTCATGAGCATCGTGTACTAGACACTATTGATGTGTTTGATTTTCTGCCTTAATTGTAGCTTGGCTAGAACTGGAGCTTGGCTAGGCTAAACCTGTTTCCAGCAAGCTAACATGGGGTTTGCTAAACAAGAAATTGTCCACGATGCCTATTTGAAGGTTCCATGAGGCTAAACAAGAAATGGGGTATCAATTTGTATGACACTATAGTAGTATGAGTTAAACCCTAGGCAAATCAAAGGACCGGCTACGACACCAAGTGGTGCATCACCCAGATCCGAATCAATCATCGACCAAACCCTAAAGCTCAGTGGAAAAATTGATGGATCTGAACCAGAACACATGAGGCTAAACAACAAATGGGGGTATCAATGATCACAACATTGCAGTTGTATGAATTAAACCCTAAGCAAATCAAAGGACCGGCTATGACACCAAGTGGTGCGTCACCCAGATCCGCATCAATCATCGACCAAACCCTAAAGCTCAGTGGAAAAATTGATGGATCTGAACCAAAAAAAGTGTCAAAAGTGTACAAGAAGAAACAATAAAGAAGAAAAGACGAAGGAGATGGGAATGAGGCCGCATACTAGTGGCCTTCCTAGCTTACTAGCAACGCCAATGAAGCTCACTGCCACCAGCGGCGCACCAAGGAGGATGACGACGGAATGGGGAGAGAGCGAGAGAGACTAGCACCGCAGAGGGAAGCGAGTGAATAGTAGCCAGGAAGATCCAGCGAGCGGTGACACTACACTTTTGGTGGCCAGCCCAAGGCACCCAGGCCCACAAGATGGTGCACGGGCGGGGTTCGGCCAAGCTAGGCTCTAGAAAAATGGCCGCCGCTAGTGTTTTTTTCATGCCAGGGGCATACGTGTGGCCTCTCAAAGCCAGGCCCCAGCCTACGTATAGCCAACCAAACTAGCCCAACTTGGCTCCATGGAACTAGGGCAGGGGTTTGGCACCCAACCAAACACACCCCATACTCAAGTAGTGGGGAAGGGAAAAGAGTAGAAATGATTATTTCTTTTGGCATCCCGAGGGGGAGGGAATGAAAGTGGAAAGAAACTTGGGAGAAGACAGTCGTAGGTAAGGAGGTAGTGGTGTGGTGTGTACACACATGGAGCTTAGCCGGTGTAAAGTAGGAGATGTCATAGTGGACAGAGACCTTGATGATGCCCACGACGGACATGATGGTCGCGGCGCACACATTGTCTGTTGCTGCAGCGATGGCGTCCGTGTGCCAGTTCCCCTCCACATCCTGACCAGTTATCAGAGCCAAGCCAAGCCAAGAACTTGTCACGCGAGAGCTAGGTTGGGCCTGGGCTACAAGGAAGGAACTAGGAAGGAGGGAGGGAGGAAGAGTGGGAGAGGCACACACTGTGAGGTGGGGCGGCACGCGGAGTGAGTAGAGCATGGGGTCACGCTCGGCGAGGGGCACGCACACACCAGAGAGTGGCAGCATGTTGAAGGCCCAGTTCGGGGCATCGTCTACCGGGGTGCTGGCATTCTCAAGCCATCGGTGCGCTGTGATGGCCATCCACGTAGGGGGCTCTGATGCCGGGCCCTGCCCATGCCTTGTTGCAGTGTGGCATCGATCGCGGTGGGCTTGAGCTCCGAATAAGGGACAACAATGCTGCTACCGGACTTGTTTGACCGAGCTGAGCAGACGGGGAGGTTTGTAGAGTGGAGAGTGCATAGGGCGGTATGCCTCGCCCTTCACGACATGCTCCCTTCCTTCCTTTTAAAGGCATCTGCGCCATCGGCCACTTGACTTGCCATCACTTGGGCAGCTAGGCTTCTCATGATTCACTCTGAAATGACTTTTTGAATTCCTGCCTGTTGCATTTTCTTTGTACTAGTAATTCAGATGCACACATCTTTAGAACCAGAGGAACTAAATGTAAGTAGGAGTCGAGACTCTGCTTTACCAGCAACTGCAGCCTACAGGGACACCAGCAACACCTCTGCCACTCGGTTGCCTTCCCATTGCTAGCATAGATCATCTCTCTGTCACTCACCAGCCATGCACCTTAAGCTACTGCTCCTCTCAACCATTCGGTCAGATTTGTCTACTCAACAATGGCACAGCTGCAGGCCCCACTGTCCGAGAATAGCTTACTATCACGATGTGCCTCTTTAGAGAACCAGAACACATCTACTAATATTCAACCATTCTTTCAAGGCTTCGTCCGGGCAGACTGAAGCTTTATAGCACTCAGAGACAAAACCAATTGACCTATACGATTATTACCTTATACATAGCACAACCACACAACCCCCTTTTGGCACTTACACATTTCTATTCTATGGCCACAGTACAGCCTCACATGTCCCTCTTTTGATCTAGTATAGAACAAATAAACTTTACTAGGGCTTTCCATGGCCACCATGCATCATTTATTCGCCTATATACATTTGTGGACAATGTACTGGAGGCTGCGTCTGAGTAAGATAATTGTTCCTCTTCCATCTAGGAAACAGCCCGTCCATTAGTGTCTGACACAAATTCTGCATACACCATCCAACTAAAGTAAGAAAACCTCTATCTTTCATCGAAGTGGTTCAGTAAAATGGGGAAAGAGAGACATGATATTTTACCTTGCCCAAGATTCAACGAAGCCCTTTCTCTATCCTCTACAAACGATAATCGCTTGATAAAGTGAAATGTATCAATGTAACTGTTTTCCAACTACAACACTCCTCTCTACCTCAAAGTTTTCTCATATACTTGTTCTTGTCACTAATTACAGTAAAATCAGCTAGGTTTCTGTTAGTAACGCATATATCCTTTCTCACAAGTTTATCCAAAGAATGCACTGTTTTCCCTTTGCCACTGGTCCACGGCTAACTAGTACCATGCCTTGGCAATCGATGTTTTGGGTAGGGAATAGAGCTAAAAGAACCCACCTGTAGCGCATTTCATCTTGCGAAGAACATTCATGAGTTCAAGATCTCATAGTTTCCTCTTCTGCCCATATCAACAAGCAATGTTGTCCCTTTAGATACACCTAGGCTATATCCAGACAGTGTCCCGAAGTTCTCAAACCAATTTGCAATGTCCTGCTACAGCAACGGACTGAGCACAACTACTTGAGGATGAGGGGGTAAAGGTCGGTGCAAGTTTTGCTGGACCTGACACCGACACAAGTCTTGCAGTGTTAATGGAATCTTTTCAATTTGGTGGCATCCATATGATGTGTTGGGTGACACATTGTACTGTTCATGCGGCGCATACTGTGAACCGAGAGTTTGTGTTTGAAGTTCCATTTGGCGCATGTTAGCTCTTTGAGTTTGTGAAGCCTTGCACTGTTGATGGATCCACCATGGCCAGTCCCAAAAGATGTGTTGCAATCATGGGTTTGTTTGGATAAAGGCCAGACTATCCAACGAACCATCGATCATACAATCTACCAGTACCAGCCTCCATAGTTAATAATGTGTTTGCAACACTTCTACCAGCCTTAGTAGTTAATGATGTGCTTGCAACACTTCTACGAGCCTCCATAGTTAATGATGTTCTTGCAACACTTCTACAAGCCTTCATAGCTAAATCTATGCTTGGAACACTTTTCAGCTGAACCTGGCTAACTGCTTCCTTTGTGCAGTGGTCTAAGGCCACAATTACTAGAGGATGAGCTACATAGTTAGTAGAAGCTTCATACACATGAATGGAAGCTGGATCAACTTCTTGAAGTCGATTTTTGGAATTGAAAACCATATGTTGATGCTGGTGATTTCCTTGAAGTTGCCTTGAAAGAATACCACATTACCTTCTTTCCCCCTTATTACACTTCAGCAATATGTTGATGCTGTGCCAATATTGGTGAGGTACATGCAATGGTTACCTCTTGGTTCCTTCAGAAATATTGTTGTTCCTTGACACGATCTAAAATGTCATGGACGCATAGCTTTGGAGGGTACAAAATGGAAGACCTTGTGATGGGTAATGCATGTACCTGAAATGAATTCTGCATTTGTGATTCTAGAAGGTGACCATTGAGAACCTTGGTGTGCTGGATGCTGCATTACACTATGATAACTTCTGTGTATGTAAATCTTGTGGATTCACACTGGGCGCCTTTGTGCTAGATGATGCATGATCCTATAAGAACTTTTGCTTACTTTCTGATGCCAAAGATTTTTGGAAATTAGTGTCAAGCTATGTTGATGTATCAATGGCACTGTCCTTGGCAGCAATCTCCACACAATCAATTGCAGCTATCGCGGGTCGAGTATGACTGTTTTCCAAAAAATTGGTGTCAGTCATCAACCGTCCCACGATGATTTCTGGCAGGAAGTTCAACAATGTCCATGGAGATGCATCAATCACACTATGTTTCTCATGCATCTTCGTCTTTCCCTTCTTATTATTCTTGGGTTTATTCTACTTATAGAGTCCAAACCCATTCTAAATAAAAGTGAATATTTCATAATATCCGGTTATCCAGAGAAATAAGAAAAACTTCAGTGTGTTTTTTTTCCATTGCTCAACAAAGTAAATGTGCCGCCCATGAGCATGGGTACCCAGCACACTATACTGTACTAACATACAACCTATTCGTTTCGCTGGTTTATTGTGGCTGAAAGTACTGTTCGCTGGTTTGTTGTGAGAGAAAAACACTGCTGGATGGCTGCTGATTCTGCTGAATAGCTCAAACGAACAGGGTGATAGTATATAGGGCAATGTCTCGCTCCATCGACGACACATGCTTCAAGCAGCATATCTCTACTCCGCATAAATATCGCTAGCCCAGTCCGAACAGTATGTTTAAGACACTGTTCCACTAGCATTTCACGTGTGTAGGATCCAAAAGGGAATCTAGCAACTCAAGAAACCATACGTTTTCCCATCTCCCACGCTTGGATTTTGGAGAAGAGATTGTGCAAAGCATTGCACAGCCAAATATACTTACCACAGCAGCCAAATTACGACTCCTATTACCGAAAGCAATTCCCACTTTAAGGGGAGAGAGGGGGACATTTCTGCTCCCTGATCCGGCTCAAGCAGCGCCATCATTTTTGACCTGCGGCTAATTAACACGACTTGTTTGAATGCAGGCGCGGGCTGCCTGCACCCTGCTGCGATTGACACCTCACCCACGCACACTGCACATGAATGCGGAGCAGAAAGGCTCCCAAGGGTACGTAGTCCTGCAAAGTACAACTCACGCGGCCACTGCCCGGAATGACTGGCCAGCTGCTACACGACAAACCAAAGCAAACACACCCACCACACAGCAAGGCAAAGCTGCACACTGGAGTGTGCCTGCAACGATAACAAGGATAGTAGTACTAGTCAAACCAACACGCCTACCTGTTCACGGCGGTCGGCAGTGATTAGCATGCAAAAGCATATACTACTGTACTTAACATCAACCACAACAACGTCGTCACCGCAACAGCAGTGCGATCAGATTAGGCACAGTGGGACGGAATGCAACCCTCAAATCAACATCACGAACATAATCACCATCTGCTAATTAATTGTACACATCCAGATTAGCAGCTTAATAATTAATCGACCAACACAGCACTCAAGCTCCCCTTGTTTAGCTTACAACAGATCCATCCAGCACATACGAACCCAACACTACAGGAATCAGGCGCTTTGCCTGGACACTCGGCAAAGCCATAAATACACTCGGCAAAGACTTTGCCGAGTGCCGCACTCGGCAAAGAGTACACGGTAAAAAATTCGTCGGCAAAGACCTCTTTACCGAGTGTTTTTTGTCGGGCACTCGGCAAAGGCTTTGCCGAGTGCCACGACAGCACTCAGCAAAGAAAAGTTGCCGTGACGGGGGAGATAACGTTAACGGGTGCTTTGCCGAGTGTCCCACAGGTGGGCACTCGGCAAAGATTTTTTTTTAAAAAAAAATTTCTTTGCCGAGTGTCCCACAGCCCAGCACTCGGCAAAGAAAAAAAAATTTAAAAAAATTCTTTGCCGAGTGCCCGATGGCTGGCACTCGGCAAAGATTTTTTTTTGAAAATTCTTTGCCAAGTGCCCGCCGAGTGGCACTCGGCAAAGAAATTTTTTTTTTAAAAAAAATTTGTGCCGAGCGCCACACTCGGCAAAGAAAAAAAAAATTTCAAAATTCTTTGTCGAGTGCCCTATGGCTGGCACTCGGCAAAGAAAAAAAAATTTAAAAAAAATTCTATGCCGAATGCTACACTTGGCAAAGAAAAACATTTTTTTTTTTGAAAATTCTTTGCCGAGTGCCCTATTGCTGGCACTCGGCAAAGAAAAAAATTTTTTAAAAATTCTGTGCCGAGTGCTACACTCGGCAAAGAAAAACATTTTTTTTTGAAAATTCTTTGCCGAGTGCCCTATGGGCACTCGGCAAAGAAAATAGTTTTTTTTGAAATTCTTTGTCGAGTGTCTTCTGCTTAACACTCGGCAAAGCAAAAAAAAAATTTAAAAATTTCTTTGCCGAGTGCCCTCTTTTCTGGCTTCCACTAAGTAGAAGCCTACTGTCGACAGACCAGCTATAGAGAAATAACGCTGTCAAGCATTGGAATGTCTGAAATCTAGGGAATTATTCTTTTCATTGAAAAAAACTCACCTGATCTGGTAGACATCTGCAACGTGCCCTCTGAAAGCTGCAACAAATTTACCTGTAATACCGTTCCACAACTTGACAGATTTATCAAAGGATGCACTTGCCAACCATTGCCCATCAGGGGAAAAGTAAACATGGTTTACAAGCTGCAAAAAGAAACGAACAAAATGATCACTTACAATTGCATATAAACAAACAATTAACTACAATTACTTACACAACCTAAGAAAAAAAAACTTGATCAAGCAATCCGATACTTTATGGACAACTGAGTACAAAGCCATAATTATTTCAAATACTACTGTGAACTGAATGTGGAGATACATCATACGCATTAACTGCCAAACTAGTAGGAAAATAAACATTAACGATTCTGTAAACTATACACATTAAGACAACAAAGGTTATAAATAAATACATGTACCAGCGGAAACATGTATACTAATACACGAATGTTGTCTGGAAATTTCAAAAAAACAATGTTGTCTGAAGGCAATGAGACGAGAGATGCTATACCTTCTGATGACCAGTCATGCGAGCTTTAGGTTGTTTGCTAATTGTTGGTTCCCAAAGAAACATTGTAAAATCATCAGAACCAGAAACTAGTCTCTCTGGAGCAGTACCCCTCATCTTCTTGTATCTCGCAAGAGCAGCCTAAATACAAAAGGTGTCAAGTGAGGAGGAAAAATATTCCAAAAAGACAATATTCATAAAAAAATGGTGACATATATTATATGTAATCTTGAGCCAAAACTAATTTGCTATTAGGATAGGCAACAAAATAAAGGAAATACAAGCACTAGGCCAAGTGCCATCAATATACCTCTTTCATTTCCTCTGCAGTCGAAAATGTTTTGCCAGTGTGGTCATATGCTCCAGTACGGAGAACATATTCCGTGCTCAAGGCAAGCGAATTCACCCAGTGCCCGTGACCCTGAATATGCAAGAACAATTACCTTTAGAAAATGAAATGAAAACACCAATGATTTTATAGTGAGATAAAACTTCAGAATACGATTAAGTAAAGTACAATTATAAACTCTTAAGTTAAACAAAGCAATAATCAAGTATCCAGGCACATGAGCATCAGAGCATAAGTATGCAAATATTTTGTGGATTGATGCACACCTTCAATGTTTTGACCAACTTTCCCTGAGAAGTTTCCCATACTTTGATTAAACAATCTTGAGAACTACAGTGAAAGAAGAATTGTGTTCAGACTGATATATGGAAAAAAATAACTTCAAGTTTAAAAAAAACATAAGAGCAAGGTTTCTTATTGTGCGTCGTTTGTAATGACTGTAGACATCTGGGTTGAATAAAATTCAAGTATCAAGGAGCACAAAATTTTTTAAAAAAGGAGAAAACATATGTAAGTGAACGAGCCTTTTATTTCTGGTTGACAGATAATTTCAACTTGTATATAGTATACAGTATTGAACCATGATGGAATCACTGGATTTGTTAGTAAACATCAATTATTCAAGAGCACTCATATTTCCTACGGTAGTAAATGAATAAGTGCAGAATACAAGAGGCCAAAGCTATAATATTTTTTTCCAAAAAAAAAGGAAAGGACCAATAATTTATGTCTTACCCAGTATAAATCAAACCATCTACACCCCATTTGACACAAGTCACTGAACTAGTGTGACCTGTAAGGGAAATAACACATTTCCTTGTGGTGACGTCCCAAATGCGAGCATCACCATCCTTGCTTGCAATTACAAAGCGGCGGCATGGAGACTGTAAATGAACTGGCTCCCATGATACAGCAGTAATCCATTTCCTGTGTCCCTATTTTGCAACACAAGGCACACTAAATGAGTGGTGGACATTGGAAACAGAAACATGTGAAAGATGCAAAGTATGATATGGACACATTTAACCTACTAAGAAAGAATAAAGTTTGTGGTAGTAATTATCATCTATTTCGAATTGTGGGTTATACAGATGCATGCTTGGGAATATATACACAGGACAGTCTAGCCATAACACAGAAAAGAAAGGCTGCCATAATTATAAAATCATTGTTCAGCAGGCCTAGGACTAAAAAACTAAGCAATGCATGATTGTACCATAAGTGGAGTGCCCAATTGGTTTCCAGTTTTTGGGTCCCATAATATAAGTTCTCCCGACTTGCTTCCACTAACAAGTTGTTTTCCATCAGGTGACCACGCAATGCAGAGAACC
The DNA here is from genome assembly GCA_022457205.1 of Saccharum spontaneum. Lineage (NCBI taxonomy): Eukaryota > Viridiplantae > Streptophyta > Magnoliopsida > Poales > Poaceae > Saccharum > Saccharum spontaneum. The sequence continues at coordinate 20,354,345 of CM039596.1, forward strand.
CAATTTTTGTGTCCTGAAATATGAAGGGTTAGAAACAACATAGGAGAAGCGCAGTGCACTGCAACTATCAAAAGTCTCATAAGTTATAGAGTGCAGCAAAGAAAGAACAGACAAGCAAGACAAACTCGACAATAGTGTCACGGTAGAAACTGGCAGGCTTTTACTAGCAAAAGCTTAAAGTGTGCTGCAAAAGAGATTGCATATAGAAGATAGGGTCTCCATCCAAAGGTCTAAAACATATAAGCCTCGAGCACGGTGACCAACGAGGACTCCAGGCATGCCAATTTTCATTTAATCGCGTGCTCCCTTTAATGCACCAGTGTCTGTCGGTTTTCCTGTGTAAACAGATGCTAACGCTGTTGCATGCGGAAGCTCCTAGATGAATAACCAACCTATATGAACGGCAATGCATTCATTTGGCCAGGAACACAAGTTGTGAGCGCTGGAAACCAAGTAAAACAGGAGAGAGAAGCTTAGACGATTTAGACTTCTAGAAAACTCAATTTTCCCACCATGGATGTATGCAACCTACCCAAGAACCAGAATTTAAGGAACGGGCAGCATTGCAGTAAATCATTAATAAACAAGGATAGGGTACTGAGCATTCCACCTTTGCATGTGAACAATGGAGTCTGCGTACTCAGGTCCCAAAAGCGAACAGTGGTGTCACCAGAACCGCTCGCCAAACTCTTTCCATCAGGGCTAAAAGAAACAGCGCGGCCGGCGCGGCGCAGCGCGGCACGGCCGGCGCGGGGAGGTGCGGCCGGCCCGGCGCGCGGCGAGCGGCGGCCGGCGCGCAGTCGTGGGCAGCGGAGTGTTCGGGCGGGTGGGCAGCGGAGTGTTCGGGCGGCCGGCCGAACACTATAAAAACATGCTTTGCCGAGTGCCCACGATTCGGCACTCGGCAAAGATTTTATTTTTTTTTAAAATTTTCTTTGCCGAGTGCCAGGTCGCCGGCACTCGGCAAAGATTTTATTTTTTTTAAAAAAATTTCTTTGCCGAGTGCCAGATCGCCGGCACTTGGCAAAGATTTTTTTTTTGCAAAAAAAATTTTAAATTTCGCAGATTTTTTTTAAAAATTTCTTTGCCGAGTGCCAGATCGCCGGCACTCGCCAAAAATTTTTTTAAATTTCGCAGATTTTTTTAAAAATTTCTTTGCCGAGTGCCAGATCGCCGGCACTCGTCAAAGATTTTTTTTTGCCAATTTTTTTTTTTTAAATTTCGCAGATTTTTTTTAAAATTTCTTTGCCGAGTGCCAGATCGCCGGCACTCGGCAAAGATTTTTTTTTTGCCAAAAAAATTTTAAATTTCTCAGATTTTTTGATTTTTTTTCTTTAAAATATCTTTGCCGAGTGCTAGGATGCTGGTACTCGGCAAAGAACTTCTTTGCCGAGTGTCAGACTGCTGGCACTCGGCAAAGATTTTTTTTTTTGCACCCAAATTTTTTTACAGCCCTAATATAATATTAGGAGCTACATTTTAAATTTTGATATATTTTTTATGTTTTTTGCTGCACTTAGTTAATTTGTATCATTTACTTGAATTTTTTCGTAAAAAGCAAATTTTAACTGCAGGTGCATGGAATAATGAAATTTAGCCATTCAAAAAATAATATTCATGCTTTTGAGTGTATTATGAGGCGCTATCTAGGAATACACCCGAAATTTCGAACATCATGTTCACGAAACATGGGCACCGACTTGCGGGCGATTTGTTTTTAAATTCTATTATATACAAACGAAGTCCGAAAATTACAAAAATTGCCAAGATGTCATGATATCGCATGTAGATGCTATGATAAAAAATTAAGAATATTTCGAGGAAGTTGTGACGTACGTTGCTTGAAACCTAGACATCTCCACATGTGTTATCACAATATCACATGTGGTTTGTCTGTGTTTCAAGCAACGTACGTCACAACTTCCTCAAAACATTCTTAATTTTTTATCATAGCTTCTACATGCGATATCATGACATCTCGGTAATTTTTATGATTTTCGGACTTCGTTTGTATTTAATAAAATTGAAAAACAAATCGCCCACAAGTCGGTGCCCATGTTTCGTGAACATGATGTTTAAAATTTCGGGTGTGTTCCTAGATAGCGCCTCATAATACACTCAAAAGCATGAATATAATTTTTTGAATGGCTAAATTCCATTATTCCATGCACCTACAGTTCAAATTTGCTTTTTACGAAAAAATTCAAGTAAATGATACAAATTAACTAAGTGCAGCAAAAAACATAAAAAATGTACCAAATTTTAAAATATAGCTCCTAATACTATAGTAGGGCTTCACAAAAAATTTGGGTGCAAAAAGAAAAAAAAATTAAATTCTTTGCCGAGTACCAAGATTCTGACACTCGACAAAGAAATTCTTTGCCGAGTGTCAGACTTCTGGCACTCGGCAAAGTAATAAAAAAAAACTTTGCCGAGTGCCTAACAGCAGGCACTCGGCAAAGGGTCACCGTTCGGGCTCACCGTCTGTGCGTACGTCTTTGCCGAGTGTAAATCTTTGCCGAGAGCTGGACACTCGGCAAAGAATTTCTTTGCCAAGTGTATTTCTTTGCCGAGTGTCTGGCACTCGGCAAAGCGACCTTTGCCGAGTGTAAATCTTTGCCGAGTGCCCGATATTTGGCACTCGGCAAAGCATATGACACTCGGCAAAGATGCTGTTTCCGGTAGTGCAACACACATGGTGACCTCAACTGAACACTGAACACAGATAACACAGCAGCACATCAAATCCTCCTAATTACTCCATTAATTAATTGAGCGACGAACGATGACGACAACGACAATTTGATGAAGCAAGGAAACCAAGTCTACCAACATTAACACAGCAGCGGCAGCAGCAGAAGCAACAGCAGCAGCAGTGGGATGACGAATTGCTACGCCCTAACCAACCAACCCGTCCTCATGGCGAGCAGCGGCGGCATCAAGCTGCGGTCTCTCGTTGGGCATGGTGGGACATACGCTTCACGGGGTGTACCTTGTACATATCAACATTAGCAGCTTAATAATTACTCCTGTGTGATTTACAATGTTCTTGAGAGCTCTTGATTGTGTTTCACCCTCTTTCTGAGTGCAAACAGGAGTGTCACTATTATTTCCTACCTCAAATGGCATTTTGCTTTTATCATCCTTGCAGAGGTCAATAGTGTTTCCATGGTCAACTCCAACAGCATCTGTAGAACCACCTACCTGGTCAGAGCGAGCTCTGATAACCACCTCATCTTTTTTGGCTTTCTCTGACAAAATTTGAGATATGAAATATCAACCAAGTCAGTGGATTTGTTTGTTTTCTTCTTATCAACAGATCCAATATTTCTTTTCAAAGATGCTCGGCGTGCAACCTGGTTGCAAACTTGGTTGCTTTTGTGTGCAGATATTTGTTTAGAGCCTTTGTGCCCAGATGTCGGTTTACAAACATTAGGCTCATTGCAGTCATCATTAGGAACATCTTGAGCTGTTCTATTATCATCTTCATTTGAAACCACACAAGGTTTTGGACTGTGTGGATTCTGTGTGCCATTTTCTTCTATGCTTGATATCATTCGAGGAACATCATAAGGTAAATCATTGACATCCATGGAGACATCATTCAGGATATTTGCCGATACATCAAAATTATTGGGAGAGCTTCACAAATCTGAGGTTATACTATCATATTAACTTATTGTATACAAAGAACAATACTAATTAGGAATTCATGAAGCTCAGCCATACCTTCTGTCGCTGGAACACTTCTTTCAACGAATGTGTCTAGAACATTTTCTTCAGCTAATGTGGTTGGAAAATTCACTGCAGTAATTGCTCTATTGCCAAAACGAGAAAATGCATTTTGAATTGCATTCTTGGCCACTATTTGAAAGGGTTGATTTATCATTCCCTTGAGATGATTGTCATGACCAAGAAAACAGTCTTCGGGAATCAAAATTATTAAAGTCCAAACTATTGAAATAGAGCAACCATCATTAGTTCCATCCTGTTGTATTGAAACAGTTTCAGATGCAATTGTTGGGCCTAAAATTTTCACTCTATCGAGACATTTAGCTCAATTCCATTGATGATACTTTGTCACTAAATTAAAACTGGAAATGAGTAATTGTGGTGTTCATCACATTGTTGCTTGTTACAGGAAATCTGAAGAGAGCAATGTTTCCAATCCTTCTTCTGAAGCAGAGCAACATAACCTTGACAAAACCAACAATCATCAATAAGACTAATGATATATGCATACACAAATCATCAAATGTTTGCTTTCAAAAAAAGGAGGATAATATCCGAAAGCACTTAATCAGAAGTTGTGGATAGGTAGTCTCACTCATGGATCTCATTTTTTAAGTATGTAATACATAAAGAAAGATTCATTTGTCCATTTTGACTTATGATGGGTTTGGGGCAATTGCTAATGCTGGTGGAGGAAGTACTATTTGTGATAGGTTTGAGATTGTTGTTGGTGTGTGATAGCAGAGAGAAGTGTGAGATTGGAGAGAGTGACGAGGATGTGGAGAGTGGGAGGGATGAACGTGCCCACAAGAACAGGAAGTTTAGGCTGACAGAGAGATCAAACACGTGATTGGGGGATAGGCATATTCACTCATGGATCTCATTTTGTAAGTGTGTAATACATAAAGAAAGAAACATTTACATCATTTTCCATTTCAACTTGTGATGGGTTTGGTGAACAGTTACTAATGCTGGCGACGAAAGTACTGCTTGTGATGGGTTTGAGATTTTGCTGGCGGTGGTGAGAGTGGACAGGATTGTGAGATTTGAGAGAGTGACGAGGATGTGGAGAGTGGGAGGGACGAACATGCCCACAAGAACACAAAGTTCAGGCTGACAAAGATCAAACACGAGTTTGGGCACAAGCAGTTTCACTCATGGATCTCATTTTGTAAGTGTGTAATACATAAAGAAAGAAACATTAATGCCAGTGGAGGAAGTACTGCTTGTGATGGGTTTGAGATTCTATTGGTGATGACAATGGAGAGGAGTGTGTGAGATTGGCAAGAGTGATGAGGATGTGGAGAGTGGGAGGGTTGAACATGCCCCCAAGATCAATAAGTTCAGGCTGACGGAGAACAAACATGAGTTGAGCTGGATGGAACTAATGAAGAAGACAGTAAAGATGCACAGGAGGGTTGATTGACGTGGGCAAGCTAGGAAAAAGGGACAAGCAAAAAAATAAATAAAGAGCAAATAAAAAGAGAACCAGCTAGGAACAAGTAATGCAACATGTAGGGCAAAAGAAGTGAGTAAAAACATTAAATACGGGCAAGATGGTCTTTTTTTGTCAATGGGAAGGAGCACAAGGTGATGCAGTTGCGCAAGGCTGGCCCTCTATTGGATGAGGCAGGCACCATGGACCTCGAACATCGAGCTGGACGCCACTGTATCGTCCCTCGGCTTCACCAAGTGCATCATCGAGCATGATCTGTACACACAGCGATCAGAGAGAGGATCTTGTCTTCAGTGTGTACGTAGATGATCTATTGATCACTGGGTCCAGACTGAGCGACATTGGCAACTTCAAGCACAAGATGATGGTTTTATTGCGTGAGCGATCTCGGCTTACTTACCTACTACTTCTACATAGAGGTGAAGTAGGGGAGGAGTTCCATCACCCTCTGCAAGAGCACGCACCTGTACAAGCCAGTGGAGTGGGATGGCAAAGTGCAAGGCATGCTGGAGGAGAGGCTCAAGTTGTGGAAGGTACGGACCATGCTGAAGGTCAATGTGACATGCTATCGGAGCATTGTCAGCAAGCTGCGCTATATAGCCGGACCTTGGGTTCGCTGATCGCTGTGGGCTACATGAGTCGTGTTCACCCACGTGAGGATCATCTAGGTGCAGTCAAGCACCTGCTACGCTACGCTGTTGTCGTCTTCCCAAGTGTTGCAGTTTGCTAAAGCTGATTGAGTTTAGCAACATGGCAGGGGACATCGACGGGAGACGGAGCACCTCAGGTGTGGTCTTCATGCTCGGATCAAGTCCCATCTCCTGACAGTCACAGAAGCAGAGAGTGGTCGCACTCTCCACTTGTGAAGCAGAGTATATTGTCGCGGCAACAATAATCTGCCAGGGAGTCTGCAGGAGTCAGCTTCTTTGGGAGCTCAAGGAGCAAGAGTTCGCTGAACCGACGCTGATGGCGGACAAGAAGCCCGCCATCACCTTGAGCCCTTGACAAAAAAAACCACTCGTTCACGGCCGCAGCACATCCACGCGCGTTATCACTTCATCCGTGATTGCGTCGATCGAGGACAGATTGTCCTCGACTTCGTTGACTTTGGGCAGCAGCCAGGGGCGGAGCCAGGATTTAGATATAGGGGGGCCGGGTCATCGAATGTCCACAGAAAACTATCAAATCTTGATGTCAGTTTAAAAATTATCATTTTGATGTTGGCTTAAAAAATTATAATAAATCATCTTTAGAGCATGTCCAGAAGTTTTGTAAACAACTCCCATTTTGATTTTTTAGAAAAAGAAAAAAGGTGCCCTCCAATTGTTTGTTAAAGGGCTCCTTAAAAATAAAAAGTTGCTAAATATCCTCTCCAACTCGTAAGTTTCTGCAGTCAAGTGAAACTCCGTATTCGCTTCCTGTTCAACATTTTTCTGTGGAGATCGACGTAAATTGGACGCATGAGAAAGCGTTAAGAGACAAAAAAAACTATTAAAAAAGGGTTTAGTTCATTAAAAATAGTTTGGGATTCCCATGCAAAATTGTTTAGAAGCTATTATAGAAGACCGTTGGAGAAGGACAAAATTTAAGGTTCCTATTTCTTTTGTTAACTTGCTAGATCTATTAGTTTTGCAAGTAAACTATACCAACTTCATAGAGATGCTATTAATCTTTTTATTTAGAAAAATGCTAAATGTCTAAATTGAAAACAAAAAGGTTGTTCATAGGTCAATGATACACATCATATTTACTATATTTAGACACTTAACATTAGACAATTAAGAGATTTATTTGAAAAAAACATTTTATAATTGATTAAGAAGGCTTGTTTATTTAATTTCTAGTGATCTGTGAGAACTAATGAGAGGTACTAATGAAAATTGTGCATGATTAGGGGGGCCCAGGACCCTGCCCGCCCTTCTTGTCTCCGCCCCTGGCGGCAGCTTGTGGACATGGTCACCAAGCCACTTGGACACATACGATTCAAGGAGATTTGGGCTAGAATCAGCGTGATCGAGATCATATCAAGGAGTAGGAGCAGGATTACAGAAAGAATTGTTAGATAATCTGCTACTCCATTATCTCCCTTGCATCATTAGATCCCTTTTCCTGTCAATAGGACAGAAGTAGTGGAAGTATGGTGTAGTACTATGAAGTAGGTAGAATAATATATGTAGTAGGCAGCATGGTTCAAGTAATGAACAGCATGCCAGCATGGCCTGTGAGGCATTGGCATGCTACAGCCGAACAAGTTCAGTAGCTCATCTGCTTGTGTGTGCTCTATTCTCCTTTTCTTCAACCTCCAGCTTGTGTGTGTGTGTGTGTGAGAGAGAGAGAGAGAGAGGTGAGTGACACACTCATGTGGGACATTGCTAGAACCAACATCACAACAATGCCCATGCATTGTTTGTGCTTGCGGACGAGTCACACTGAGCAGGATAAAAAAAATCTATCTTGGACTCAACGTGGCACTCCACGCCCAATGCTAACCCGGTGAGGAAGTGACGTAGAGCGCCGACCTCATCCGCGTCGTCCACGAGGAGCTCCTGTACAACCTGGTGGTCTACGGCAATGGAGCCAGCCGTGCCCTCCCCTACTAGCTCCTGGCTAGACCGCAATGTGGTCAGTCAGCCACCCCGCTTGGCTCACCGGCTGCCGCTGGCGTCGCGCCACCGAGCGCTTCCCGTCCTTGCTGGCGGGAGCTCACCATCACATCGGTAGAGGAGCACCTTCCGTCCCCAAGGCGGACCGAGCCCCCAAATCTGATCCATGCCCAAAACGCTCTGCCCACACCTGAATCCTTCGCTGGATGGCCCGATCTGCACCTCGCCTCGGTCGATCTATGGATCTATGGGGGGATTAATTGTTCAGGGGAGAGGTGGGTGAGGGTGACGGTGAGGGAGAGGTGGACTTGGGAGATGGTTCCATCAGGTCATGTGAGGATGAGGACGGATGGAGGAAGCGAGAGAAAGGAGATAGCATGAGCAAAAAGAATAGTTTTTTGTATATCATGCTTGGGGCCCATGAGCCACTGCATGCACACACTAGGGCTATGGAATGCACTGTTGCCTCATGCCTCTATTGGTGTGAGCTAGACCTCATAGTCCCGACTTATTTCGCTACATGGATCGGACCTGCCCATGACCTAAGGTATGGCTTGTGTCCCGAAAGGGGACCCACACATATTTATGGCTAGTGACCCGAAGGGGCCCACATGCAGGCACAGCTGGTAGAGGATGAGAGCTAGTGCCTGCCGAACCTCATGGAAGGGAAAGTCACAAATTCACGGAAGGGAAGTCACAAATTCGGATGCAACAGTTCGATGGATTATATGAGGAAACTGTAGATCTCTGGCAGTCCGCTGCTAAGAAAAACTTCCCCACCAAAATAGGATTGTTTCCGACAATTTTTATCAAACCATGCTTGGAATCAAATGTAGCTCTCTACCATGGCTAGCTTTTATTAGAAGCAAAGTATGTAAAAATATGGCTTTTGGGAGTGTACTTACAGGAGAAGCACCGCACCTGCTTGTCTTCTCCGGTCAAGCTCCTAGGGCCCCAGCCACCACCATGCCCTCATGTACTGACCTAGTCGCAAGGAGGAGAGCTAGATCAATGGATCTAGTGACTTATCCTCTCCTAGAGAAGATCCTGGGGTTGCTGCCACGTTGGATCGAGAGGGGCATAGGGGCAATGCGCTGTGGCGAGGGAGACTGACAGGCTGTGTGCTGCCGGTGAAGAGGAGGAAGAAGTGACGTGAGCACTAATGAGAAGGAAGAGGCCATGCGGGTGCCAGTGAGAAAGAAGAAGTGGCACCGGCAACGGTGAGGAGGAGGAAGAGGTTGTGCGTCCGCCGAGAAGAGGAAGGGGCCATCAGCACCGATGAGGAGGGGATGTGGTGGCTGGGAATAGTGGGGAAAGAGGGAGGCACACAGTGTGATGGGGGCACAAGGGGCCGTGACTATAGATGGCCATGCAGCCCGTGGGCCCGTAGCACGACATGAAGCTTGATTTTTTGGCCTAGCCCGAGCACGACACGAAATGCCTTGTGGTGACCATGCTAGGCCAAATGGTGCATGTGAGAAATCAGCATACATTGAAAGAGCGTGGGGAGGAGAATCGTGGGGAAGATAAGTCACTCGAAAATTGGCAGGTCTGCGGTAGTTGGACAGCTTCTTTTTGGCACAAGGGATTCAAAAGTGGCCCCAAACAGGCCCCAAGGCTCCGAGCATAGTGAAGAAGCGAGAAAGGTAATCCATGAGGGGAATGGGAGAAGATGGATCAAGTCGGATGACGAAAATAGTAAGGGGGAGGGGGAAGGAAACCAAGAGAATAAAAAGGACAACAACCATGACGCGATGTACCTGATGTTGCACAGCAAGAGGTGTCGTGACCAGCGGGTCCCATATCGTGGTGAGGCGGTAGACGCGGCGAGCGATGCGGTGGTGGCTCCGATCGGAATTTGGGTGTGGTTGAGGGGAAAGATGCAGTCTTTAGGGTTTCCTGGTGGCAACAGCTATGACCAATCAATTTTAGGTATGGGGTAGAGGAAGATTGTGAGCTTTAGGGTTTTCATGCTATGGAGGATAAGTCTCAAATCAAGACGAGGCTGGGACGATGGAGGCAGCTTTTGGGGATGCGCTTAGTGGTCACTAGGCTAGAATTTGGGGCAAGGGAGGGAAAAGGCACGCGGGGGATATGGGACAAAGTCCTAGATTGTGGCGAGGTGGGACGACGGCGTTGGGTTGTTGCTGACATGGTGGCGGCTATGACTGGATTTTTTTTGCGGTGATGAGCGGAAGGCATGACATTTAGGGTTTCTTATGAGATGGAGAGTGGGACAGGAGGGACAAAATAGAAATGGGGAAGATGGGAAGGTCGTCAAGTCCGCGGGGGGGGGGGGTGTTGTGAGGAATTAAATGTTTCTGCTCTCTAGAGATGTGAGGCCACCACCCACACCCAACACCATCGTGCCACATCATCGCTTTCCCGTGCTGCCAAGGTTTATCATTTTTTTTGACCAACCACACTAGCTAAGATAGTGACTATAAGATAGTTGCCTGGAGCACTATTTCCGGGCTGAAAACAGGGGGAGCTGGCTTAGCCAACTAGGGGAGTTGGTTAAGATGACTTGGCGGTGGAAATTCCGGGCAAAAAGCTTACGAAATTTATAATTAATTCATCCGGACTCCAAATGAGGCGATCTATATAAGTTTTTCGATCAGCTCGACGAGAGGAATGCAATAGTGAAGTCCATTCTTGCATCTGAGGATGTTGGGAAGACGGCTTAGTGGACTTGGGGAGTCAGCTAAGTTGACTTTGGTCAGGCTCCCGCGGCTCGCCTTCTTCTTCACATGTTTCTTTTGCTATTTGTTGCACTAATCAACTTCCAACACGTCCATGATGATTAGAACTTATTGAAGATGCCCATAATACATGTTGGGACATTTTTTAATGTTAACACGAGGCTTTCGTGGGATTGGACATTGAAGCTCCTACTCAAATTAACTCTGCAATGCTCTTATGCCTCTTCTGCCTCAATACTCTCCTTAGAAGCAGTTAAGGATTTTTATACTATTGTGAGGTCTCTGTTTTCATGTAATTGAGGATTTTTACCCCTAATCTTTGTATTCTGGGTTTGATGGTTTAATATATATGTCCTTCTCAAAAAAAATTGCCAAAGATTTTTTCATGTTCAATGGCTGAAATCAAACTTGAGTAATAGTTGCATGGCTAAAAATGGACTTCTCCCTAGTTTGGATGTTTCCTTATTTTCTATTGTTTAAAAAATTCAATCTTGTTGTCACACCCAGTTTTCTAAAGAACAAAACTAGGCTAATCATATGTGTGCCCAGGAAATCCACACATATGTCAGAATGAAAAAGTATCAGAAACAATGTTATTATATAATGTATACATAGTTATATTAACACTTACATCAGAGTGTCGCGGAACGGTGACTAAACTTCAGGCTCCATTCTTCTTAGGGCGGTTGACTGGGGGTAACATATGCCTAGCACTTCTACCAGTCTTCTAGGAACTCCACCATAACACCATCGATCTTTGAGGCAACTTTACTAGAGTCTGGAGTGTGGGGAATAGCAAGGGTGAGTCCATGTCGAATTCCGCAAGTATAGCAACAAGGTAGTATAAATCCCATAAACTCATGATCAATGTAACATAAATAATGTAGAGCATAAAACAGTAAACAATGACCATGTTAGCAATCAAAAGTCATCATCATAAATGTAAAGATTTCAAGGCCGCTCGTGTCCTTGAGCAAGGCTAGTATACCAGTTTAATAAACTCTGCGCAGAGGTGTACACTTTCACTGTGAGTCGTGATTTATCCTTTTGCCTGAGGTAGCTAATCTCTTGATCCACTTCCAAGGAAGGTCGGCAGGGTTCACTATGAAGCCTTTCAAAGGTTCGTCTAACAAGTTAGGGCCGCTAGGTTTCATCAGTCAGTCTGTGTGATACAACCAGTCCCAGGGATCCACAGTCTGCTTTTCCCCATTTGCGCCACAAGGGTAATCTCTAACAAGCTAGAAAAGGTCCTCATACTGAGCTAAAGCCAGAGCCATATAGCCCTCACAGTTGTATTGTAAATCCCGGAGATTCTCTTACAGATAAATCCTCAAGTTGCTAAAAAGTCATTTTTATCATTTGTTGCTTAAACATTAATCAAGTCACAAGATCATGGTCACAAAAAGAAAACCCAAGCTATACTTGCCTTTTACTTGCTTTATGCCCAAAGCAACTTGCTCTGAAAAGCCTCAACTTAATCTATTCATTTGCAATTTCTGGCACTCAGTTTCTGGTCTTCACCTTCGGATCTTCGGCGCTCATGGATAGTCTTTCTTCTACTCGTAGATCATAGCAACCCAACACACTAACAAGTATACAAGCAAACAAATAGGGACAACTAAGAACAACACACCAAACAAAAGGGACACTTCGAAAGAGAGCACACTAAATGATACAGTACGATGCTACAATCATGAAAACACAAGAACGACGAAGAACGGAGCTACCATCAAAGAGGACATGCGACTACCAAGGAGTTTGCAACAGAACGGAGAAGACAAACTATATGCTTGATTTATTTTAGTTAATGAAATAAAATGATTCGACATTTTCAGAGGATTATCCTAAAGTTGAACTAACCAAATGAATTACAAAAGCCAGGGTTAACCTTAGTTACATTTTATTTATAAGTAAAAGAGTATATATATATATATATATATATATATATATATATATATATATATATATATATATATATATCATTTAGGTCATTTAAACATTTACTATTTAGAAAACCTAGACAATGGGACAAAAGCTCAACAAATGCATTTATGATTCATGATTGAACAAAGCAAGTCATAATTGAAAAGTCGTTTATGTTGGTATTAATCATATTAATATTTTCTTTTAGAAAACATAAAATATGTAAAGGCGCCTAATTGAATCATTGTATGTTTCATGTCTCAACTAACCAAGCTATAATCATTAGTAAAGAGATATACAAGTTGATATTAATTAAGTTAGCATTTATTTATAAAAAGACTTTATAAACCTAAGTTGTTTTTAATTTGAAAGAGTATGGCATAAATATTAAACATTTATAATTTAGATAACACCATACATATTAAATTAAGCAAGTTATAATTAACAACGAAACATTTAAATTGTTATTTATCAAGTTAGCATTTTATTTACAAAAGGTCCAGATATAAACCTAGGTCTCTTTTAATTCAAAAAGACATTAAATAAGCATTAATCAAATCAACTATATATTTTTATGTTTACTAAACTAATTATAACTAACAAAGACACGTTAAGGTTGGTGTTAATCAAGTTAACATTTGCTCTATGAAAAAGCAATGATTAAGACCTAAGCTGCTTTTAGTTAAAAAGATATTTCATAAACATTAATCAAATTAATATAATTTAATTCGTAAACACATAATGTGACATGGTAAGCAACATTGCTAAAGCGCCGTTTACGTCAGCACAGCCGTAAAGCAACAATAACGAAATTATAACCCTATGCTGCTTTTAGTTAGAAAGTTGTTAAATAAATATTAATCAAATCACATGTAAATCAATAAATTCATAATTAGGTGACATGATATACATCAGCACTACTACGTAGAGCGTGTCGACACGAATCTAATGCAACTTAGTGGCAAACTTGTAATTACTTCATCTCCTACTTTAGGCACATGTGCAGAACGTGGAGGCGTGGCTGACTGCTGCTGCCCACGCCCGACAGAAGGGAGTCCAGCAGGGGCCTGGGGACGGCCAGGCTGAGAAGCCAACGGCGCGGAGGCGCCCGCCCACGGCCAGGCGCTGGGCCTGCAGGGAAGCCACACCAGAACGCGCGTGGTGACCGAACAGCAACCACAGCGACGCGGCGGCCACACTTGTCCACTGCATGGGGCTGGGGCCGGGGCGCGGTTCAACGGCGGCGCGCAGAGCCAGGGCGCAGCTAGCCCAAAGACGACCGATGGCGCGCACAAGACCAGAGCTGGCCGGAAACGAAGGAGGAAGTGGTGCCGGCCATGGTGAACCTCGCTGGAAAACGCACCAGAAAAAAGAAAACAAAGGGGAAGGGGTCAAACGGCGACGAATTCATGAAAAGAAGGAGACTACGGTGTAGAGATCGACGAGACAAACCTCGTGGTGGTGGTGGAATTCACCCAAACGCAAAGGTTTGGCCGGAAAAGCTTGCCGAACCTTCGTCGGAAGTTCGCCAGAACGCAAGCTGTGCATGACGAACTTCGGTGAGGGATGGAGGGAGCTACGAGTGGCGGCTCATGATGGGGTTTTTAGATCTGCGATCAGCGCGTCGAGGAGAACACCGGCATATATATAGGTCTAGGGTTTGGAAATATTTTGCAATTTCTTAATTTCGGGATTATTTTAATTCCGTGAATAAAATAATTTCAGAAAATCTAAAATTACCTTTTAAGCCGCGAAAAATAGCCCGGAGCTCAGAAAAATCACCGGAAAAATCCTGGAGATTCTTGGAGGGATAAAGAACTCAACTAAATGGGTTTGGGCTCATGAATAGATTATTGAGATGATCAGGAAAAAAGATAAAGCTCAAAGAAAGAGGAATTTAATTCCAGAAAGGGTTGGAAAATTTCTCTGGAGCGAAAGATACGTCGTCCTATCGTACTTTGAAACCATTTGCACTCACAAACACCAAAAGCAAGCTTCACATCAAGCAATATCCCATCAAATTAATTTGGAAAAGTTCCAAGATCCAATTTTTTTATAACTAATTGACGCTAACTTAAACTAAACTTTGAAAAATTTATCCAAATATCAAAACATTTATTTTAATTTGGGTTTTCTATGCACAACCCAAAATAAAAAATTTTGGGGTGTGACACTTGTATGCAGCAAAAAGCATTTTGTAAGTTTTCTGGCATGAAATGGCATAACACGATCCTTTTTCTTGGTGGCTTGATGTGGGGTTGGATGATCGTTCAGTGGTCAAAACAGAGGACCTCGGTCAATCATATCGGGATTACGTGATAGGGAACAAAGGGAAATAGCCGGCTGCTGTCATGCCGGCAGTGAGTTGTGCTAACCGTCTATAATGCTTGGGGACCACCCGTGTTTCTGGCTATGCTGGTCGTCTATAATGAAGCCCAAGAGAGCTGGGGACATGGAGAGTCGATGACAGAAGAGTCAACATTCAATAGCAATGTTGGCGGTCCTTAACGACTAAATCCGACCATCAATTAATATACAAAATGGGAAAAATAAACAAAGTTTTGGCACATATGCATTTACTATTAACATAGTTCCACTGTATAAGAAGAAACATGTTTTGCAGGACATACATTTGAATACAAGTGGGAAACAAAACAAAAGGCGCAATTCGAAAAGCATAATGCAGAGATGCGCAATGGAATAAAAGGAGAAAGCCCACCTACACAACTTACCTGGGCCGAGCACCGACGTGGGAGGGGCCAGGCCCAACCACCAGCCCACCTGATAAAGGCAGTGGCCAGGCGAGCCAGCCAGGGAGCGGTCACACCTTGGGTGCGCCCGCACCCCAGGCCCAGCCTCCTCCGACGGTTGCATGGCAGCAAGCATAGGCAGTATATAAGCATGGGTGGAGCTCACCTTCAAGACACCTCATTTGGGCTCTACACCTCACACCCCACCTTGTATTCTCTTTTACATTTTAGTAGTCTTTTTGTGAGCAAGGCAAAGCAATCAAGGAGAGCTTGGCTCCTTGGAAGAAAGGATATTTGATATGAATACTATAATGAGTTCTTCCAAAGTCTTGCTCTCATTTTATCATAGTTGAGCATACAAACTAGAATATAGTTTTCATGTTATAATCATGACATATGAACTAGCATATAGTCTCTATGTTATGAGCTTAACATGTAGAACTTTATGCTTAGCCATTCATATGACTTGTATGATTAGAAGTAGAGTTAAGTTGAGGTGGCAGTTCGTCATTCCTTCGGGTTTTCCCATGTCCTATGCTTGTCGATCCGTAGGGTCAGAGTCCCGGGAGGATGTGGGTAGTTTCTTCAGGCGTGGTGCCCAGATGCACAGAAGCCTTCGCATATGTCGATCCTCCATGGTTGAGGGGTAGGCGGCACGTGGTCACAGATCTGTCCGTCCCTTGTAATCCCCCCACATTTGGGTATTTTGTAGGAGTCTTAAAGTCTCTCGTGCTTGCGAGCAGACCAGTGCTTGGAGATCTCTCCGTCTATCTTACACTTAGTTTTAGCTCCAACCATGTATCTTGTATGATCATCAACTGTTTTTGCACGGATATATTTGACCAAGCCTACTCCACGTAGAATATTCTTTTATTCTTTATTTCTCTTTTATCCTTGAGGTTGGCCCAAGTGTGTGTCCACTATCCTAAAAATACCGTTTTTAGCCCTATCATAAACTATTGGTTCACTGTGCAAGCATGTAAATCTTGTTCATATCCATGCTAGACTCTTTGCACCATGTCTTCCTTTGGGAAAATATAAATAATGATACCTAAATACTTCTAGGTGAAATGCTACAATGTTAGATCCGTGCAGTTGCGGATACTTTCTGTAATCACTAAGAACTATCGGTGTTGGTGTTTCTTAGCGGCATCCCTAAGGTTTACTCAATCTTAGTGATTGTGCTAAGAAATACCAACAGGAATTTCTGGCGCCATTGCCGTGGATGGATTCTATCTCCAAACTTGGTAGTGACGCTAAGAAATACCAACAAGCATTTCTAGAACCGTTGCCGGGGAAGGCATGGTTAAAAAGAATCTAGTAGGACATGATCAAGATCACATACATGTAATGGAAGCCATAGTTTATGTAGGCGAACTTTCCTTGTTTTCTTCCTATTGTGGATGAAAACATGATAGTGTATGAGTGGTTTTGACCTACCAGACAACTACACAGAAAACCCAGAGGCACTCCTAAGGAAGAGCCGGTCTCGTACCACTGCTTCTGCTACTCCACCGGCAGTTGAGCTAGTCACCCCCACACCACGGGTACCAGAAACTTCGAGCTCTAGACTGGCCTCATCACGATGGTGCAGGCAAACCAATTCTGTGGTTTGCCTAGCGAGGACGCAAGTGCACACTTGCAACACTTCCTTGAGCTGTGTGAAACCATCGTCATAAAAGACGTCGCACCAACAAGCATCAGGCTCCATTTGTTTCAATTCTCCCTCGAGGGGAAGGTGAAGCAATGGTTCTACAAAGACAAGGGAGCCGTCGACACGTGGGAAAAATGTTTCGCAGCGTTCCTTGTGAAATTTTTCCCCATGGGCAAAACCAATGCCCTGAGGGGCGGAAATTTCCAACTTCCAGCAGAACTCCATGGAATCTATCCCCGAGGTGTGGAAAAGGCTGCAGGAGTACATCTAGGCATGCCCACACCAAGGGATAGAAAATTGGCTCATGCGCCAGAACTTCTATGATGGGCTGACACCCATGTCGAAGGGGCATGTAGATGCATGGCTCTCATCGACATAATGGTGGCAAATCAAAGTTGAGGGGAAGAACAAAAACGACAAAAAGGCATGCATACCATGAAGGAGGCTGATATGCTTGCCATAAAAATGGATTTATTGTTGAAAAAGACTCGACGAGCATGCCGCGGATAAAGAAGCGATGAAGAGCACCGTCCAGGACATGGACTTGCAAATGGCTTGTGAAGTCTATGCTGAAGTCTGACATTCAGGGAACAACTGCCCCAATACCCTTGAAGATGCCACATACATCAACACCGGGTTCCGATAGTAGAATAATAACGGGTGGAATAACCAGTCCCGCCTGCAAGGAGGTAATTCGAACTTCAACTCAAATTTCAATTCGAATCAACCTACCTTGAAAGACTTGGTCTTGGGCCAAGAAAGAATAAATGAAAATATCAATAAAAAGTTAGTGTTTAATGATAAAATGATTGAAAATATAAATTCTAAAATTGAAAGTTTATCCTCCTCCGTAAAGAATCAATTAAGTTTTAACAAAATGATTGAAACACAAATAGCGCAAATAGCTGCTGCTATTCCTATCAACAACGCGGAAAAAATCCCGGGGCAACCCGAGAATTCCCCCAAATTTGTTCTTGCAGCTACAGACCAATGTTGGAGAAGTCCTGCTCATTAAACTTTAAATGGTGGGCCCTTGCCGAAGGTAAATCGGTAGTTCTCTTTTACAATTATAATTTATTTAGAATTTCTATATAATAGAACTATAGACTATGCTTTAAATTATGCTAAAATAAAAACAATTAGTTCATCTTTCGTATATCTAGAATAAAACTCGTTTATCCCACCATGTTCTATATAAACATGTTTTGGTTTCAAATATGGTTGGTGTATAATCATACTTTCATAGGCTTTTTAAATTAAGCATGGTGCTTAGGTTAATCGGCCTACCTTGATCAAATATTATCACTGTTCCAAAACTTCTGAATAAAGACATGGGAGAGAATAAAAAAAGATATAAACTTATTAGTAAAACCATATAAAAGTTTATATATATATATATATATATATATATATATATATATATATATATATATATATATATATATATATATATATATATATATATATATATATATATATATATATATATATATATATATATATATATATATCAAATAATCTACCCCGGAGCCATCACCAAGCAATCTCGGACCATAGGCCTCGAGCTAGCTTGGGGGAGGACCCCGCAGATGTATCTTGTATTTTTTTCACATTTTTAATTTTTGCATTTATTTATTAGCATATATAAAAAATAAAAATGATAAAAATCACAAAAATATGAATTCCACTCTCATATGTGTTTTAGGAATGTTTAGTTTCTCCTATGTTGAAATAAAGAATAGTTTCTCTGTATAGTACATCTGTGCCTAGGCTGTAATTTAGTATTCCCCAAGATTTAAGTTTGTTGGTTAAAAATGTCTCATCCAAAAAACTTAAAAACTTGTGGGTTGCAAAAGCATGCTCCTTTTCTAAGTTGTTACAAGTTATGATATGGTATAAATGGAATTTACTATAATTTTATTCTGAGAGAGACTTGACATCCGGAGTTTTCAATTTCAAAAATGATACAACTCAAAGTTCCTTAATGATTATGAATACCTACCAAGGCCATATGACATGATTCAAATTCAAAACCATAGTCATATGCTACTTGTTTGAGCATTGAGCTTTGTCAAATTGTCGTGACCCTTGTTCAGATTCTCCTTATGCACCCATGATCAAGACACAAGTACATCCACAAATAAATTACTAACTCTTACACTGAGAGTTACGAGAAAACATGTTTTTCCGCCTAACAAATGAAAACTCCATTTATTTATCATGAGTCTCTCTCTCCAAAAATTTCATATGCCAAAAAAATAGTATGGGCTATGCTAAAAAAGAAAAAAAATCCATGCCAAAAGGCATGAGAGAAAAAGATGCATACCAAAGAACATGAAGAAAAGAAGACAAAAAGAAAGAAAGAAATAAATAAAGATAGCCCATACTTTCAAATAAAAGGCATTCCTCCAAAAGTGAGAGATTCATCATGATCAAAATATTTTGGAATTAGGAACTTATAAAAATTCTACACACTTGCACGTCTTGATCAAAGTGTATGACTTGCATCTCCTTGAGGTCCGGTTTTTGACTTAGCAAAATATGTGATGCAAGTATGGCTCAATTTCATACGTACCCAAAACTCCACCAAAAAAGCCTTTAGTGGTAGGGCGAAAAGAAGGCAAAACATCAAATTCCTTGGTGATGTTTCATACACATTGAGCGATCGAGAGAATCATTTGAGCAACTTACATTTATTTTGCAAAATTCATAAAACCCCTGGATAGATAGTTAATCAAAGAATGAATGATTGTTTATTCTGTTACAACCGTTCTATCTTGCAACCATCCAAGAACTTGGATAAGCTATACACCCCACATGTATCAAGGTAAAGGGTGGATAAAAATACCGACTTATTTAAATTGCAGAAGAATACTTTGTTATAGGCATGACACTTGTAAATTATATTTGGCATAGTAGCAACTCCTGATCTACAACCAAGTACTTAGCTATTTGCTTGGGATGAGCAAAGGTTAAGCATGGATTTGTTGGCGGTCCTTAACAACTAAATTTGACCACCAATTAATATCCAAAATGGGATAAATAAACAAACTTTTAGCACATATGCATTTACTATTGACATAGTTCCACTTGTATTGGAAAAAACATGTTTTGCAGGACATATATTTTTAATACAAGTGGAAAACAAAACAAAAGACGCAATTCAGAAAGCTTAATGCAGAAATGTGCAATGGAATCAAAAGGGAAAGCCCAGCTATGCAACTTACCTGGGCTGAGCACCGGCGTGGGAGGGGCCCACGCCCAGCCACTAGCCCACCTAGCAAAGGCGGTGGCCAGGCGACCCAGCCAGGATGCAGCCGCACCCTGGGTGCGCCCACACCCCAGGCAGCCCGGCTCGAGGCCAGCCTCCTCTGGTGGTTGCATGGCGGCATGCATAGGCGGTTTAGGCTACTTTCCTAATTTATCTACACCAAACTGACCTCACTCTAGTATATAAGCATGGGTGGAGCTCTCCTTCAAGACACATCTAATTTGAGCTCTACACCTCACACCCCACCTTGTATTCTCTTTTACATTTTAGTAGTCTTTTTGTGAGCAAGGCAAAGCTATCAAGTAGAGGTTGGCTCCTTGAAAAAGGGATCTTTGGTATGAATACTATAATGAGTTCTTCCAAAGCCTTGCTCTCATTTTATCATAGTTCAGCATATGAACTAGAATATAGTTTTCGTGTTATCATCATGACAAATGAACTAGCATATAGTCTCTATGTTATGAGCTTAACATGTAGAACTTTGTGCTTAACCATTCATATAACTTGTATGATTAGAAGTAGAGCTAAGTTGAGGTGGCGGTTTGTCGTTCCTTTGGGTTTGCCCATGTCATATGCTTGTTGATCCGTAGGGTTGGAGTCTCGGAGGGATGTGGGTAGTTTCTTATACACGGGCGTGGTGCCCAGGTGCATGGAAGCCTTCGAATATGACAGTACTCCATGGTTGAGGGGTAGGCGGTAGGTGGTGACAGCCCTATCCGTCCCTTGTAATCCCCCAATTTTAGGTATTGTGTAGGAGTCTTAAAGTCTCGCGCTTGCTGGCAGACCAGTGCTTGGAGTTCTCCCCGTCCATCTTACACTTAGTTCTAGCTCTAACCATGTATCTTGTATGATCATCAACTGTTCTTTGCACGGCTATATTTGACCAAGCCTGCTCCACCTAGGAATATTCTTTTATTCTTTATTTCTCTTTAATCCTTGAGGTTGACCCAAGTGTGTGTCCACTATCTTGAAAACACCTTTTTTACTCCGGTCATAAACTATTGGTTCATTGTGCAAGCATGTAAATCTTGTTCATATCCATGCTAGACTCTTCACACCATGCCTTCCTTTGGAAAAATAAAAATAACAATACCTTGAATACTTCGGGGTGAAATGCTACAACGATAGATCCGTGCGCTTGCGGATATTTTCTGTAATCGTTAAGAACTACTGGTGCTGGTGTTTATTGGTGGCGTCACTAAGGTTTACTCAATCTTAGTGATGGTGCTAAGAAATACCAACAGGCATTTCTGGCATCATTGCCGGCGATGGATTCTATCTCCAAACTTGGTAGTGACGCTAAGAAATACCAACGAGCAACAAAGCTGCGGCGGACCTGCTGCCATAGGCGTGATGAGGCTGAGAGTGGCTAATAGGGGATCAGAGAGAGAGAGAGACTGTGGATACATATTACATATAGAACGGAAGAGGTTTCTATAAATCTTAGGCACCAAGTATCCATTTTGCATCTTAGATAGAGCTATATATATGTATGCAGTGGTTCCTTAGGTCAGGACGACTTTGCTGGGTAGTCTGAAGATTTCCATATAACTTGCAGGCTTCAATGACTCCGAAAGTTTATAACTTTGTTCACGGTTGACGAAAAATCATATGCTGAAATAACAATTTAAAGTCTCTTTCTGTATTTTTCTTTTGACTGCACAGATTAGCTATAAAATACTCCTGTTTCTTGACTAGTTGGTCACACTGAGTGGAACAACCATAATTCACAACTGGAGAAAATTTATGTGGCTGGGCTTCAAGCATGGACTTTTGACTTGGCAAACTGAGTTGAGTGCACTTAAACCTCTTAGCATCATACGTGGTGAATCAAGTCTGAGTTGGTCATTCATAATCTTTTCAAGTTCTTGTTTCACCATGAAACATCACTTGGTTGCCCCCTGCATCTGTTTTTTTACATCAAATTGTGAGCTTTAGGGTTTCGTAATGTGGGGATGAGTCTCAACGGGACAGCGGAAGCTGCTTTTGGAGATGCGCTTAGTGGTGACTAGGCTGCAATTTGGGGGCGAGGGAGGGAAAAGGCACGGGGCGGGGGGGGGGGGGGGGGGGGGGTGTCTGATATGGTGGCGGCTATGACTGCATTTTTTGCAGTGATGAGCGGAAGGCGTGATATTATTTCTTAGGAGATGGAGAGTGGCACAGGAGGGAGGAAAAGGAAATGGGGAAGATGGGAAGGTCATCAAGTCCAGGGGGCTGTTGTGTGGACTTAAATATTTCTGCTCTCTAGAGATGTGAGGCCTCCCCCCCCCCCCCCCCCCACCCACCACCACCATGCCACGTCATCGCTTTCCCGTGCTGCCAAGGTTTATCATCTATTTTCACCAACCTCATTAGTTGATGCATTAGTTTGTTACTACTCCTAGCTAAGATAGTGACTATAAGAGAGTGCAGATATGAAATAGACAGTGTTAGTTTGTAGAACAATAGCATCTAATTTAATATAACAATTCATATTTAACATTGTCTTTGTCCATTCACGTTGCCTCGGTTAAATACGAACGTCCGATCGGCTTTTAACACCTCTCCTTCCACCCATGCGTCCTAACCTCATTACTCTCCTCCATGTTGCCCTTTGGTTGGACCAATATCTCAAGAAGCCTCGTGTTGGCCTTATTCGTTGAGTCCTATGCCATACGCTCGCCTCTCCTCTGCTCACCTGCTCGACATAGCTGTTAGGCAGCTATCACATTACTTTATTTATTGTTTGAGCACGACTGACAAAAATTAACCACATGTGTTTATTTTAGTGTATACAACTTATATTCATAATTTCTCATACATATAGTGAACTCTACATGCTACCACTCATAGAAAAAACCGTTATTTTTTCGAACCAAGGCCTTTCCCCATTTCCATTAAAGACTAACGGAAATACATCAGAGTTTAGAGTTCTCAGGCAGCAAAGATACATCAGAGTTTGATCTCACCGAAAGAGAAACAGGCCAAACCACCAGCTACCATATCATACACCAAAAACAACCAGAAACGCCAAACAAAGCTAAACAACCATATCAACCAACAGAAGGACCATAAACTTGATGGCCAACCATCAGAATGTTGGATCCTGCTCTGCGTCTTCATCTTCATCCACGTCTGAAAGCAGCCTTGTCTTGATAGCAGCACGTGATGGTTTGGCAAGCAGCTATAGAGCTATCTTGAGCATAGCTTTGACACCATCGATAAGCATCTCCTTGTCACCATCATTTTGAAGACCTGCCCAGAATCTCACAAATAGACGGTTGAAATCCCCACAGCAAATAAAATTCTTGCCACTTGGGAGCTATTTTTCACCACTTCCAACTTTAAGAAGCATTTGTAGAGATATTAGAAGCCCCTAGGCAAGTAGCAATAGTAGCCCACACTGTTCTAGCAATAAAGCAGGAAAACAACAGGTGATTCACATTTTCATCTTGATCACAAAAATAGCAGGAGGCATGACACTTTCCCGTTTCTTCTAATCATATTATCTTTGGCTAGTATGTCATTATTCTCAACTGGCCATAGAAAGAACTTTCATTTGGCTGGGATCTTCCCTTTCCAAATGTGTTTAAATGCAGGACCACCTTCATTAATGGCCAGAGCATTTTATATGTAGTTTTCACAGAAAATCTACCTTTATTGTCTAATTTCTTCCGAATTCTATCTTGTCCGGAGCATAAAGGGAACAAGAAGTGTCCTGTACTATCTTTTCCTATTACTCGTACTTCTTAAGTCATCCACAAGCCAATGACAAAAAGAGACTTGTACTTCCCCATTTAACATTTGGGAGACTTATAGAAAAAAACATTACTACAATCGTCCATTTATACAAATTTACGTGTGAAGCGCAATTTAAAGTAAAAAAAAACTCACTCAAATATGACAGCGGTCCCCTCTACCCACCTATATATTCCAAAGCAAATTCCTCGCTTTCAAGAAAATGAGGAGGAAAGTTTGTAGGATCACATCATCTTATATGAATTGTATGTGGTACCCCCACACGTGATGTTTAACACAAAATGAGAACGCAAGGAATCCGGGAGCAGAAATGGGTGGGGGAGAGGCGAATCAGATGCCACACCATGACACCATGCCACTCTGCTGCTGATTCAAAATGAGAACTACATCTTCTCCGGCCACTCTGATGGCACCCTCAAGGTTGCAGCTTGCATGCTTTTCCAAATCACAGTTATATATACAAAAAAAACTTAGTATTGTTGGTGTTTTCAGTTTCTGAATCATGTGTAAATTCGGACCATGCAATATTGCAATGCACACAGGTATGGGAAGGGAGTGGAAACATCCTTCACCTTGTCCACGAGGCTCAGGAGCACACGAAAGCCATCACCAGCTTGTCAGTCCTGCACTCGGAGGAGAAGCTTTTCAGTGGGTCACTGGACAGAAGTATTAGGGATTTAGGGTACGTACGTAGTCAAACTTCTTTTCTTGGCAAGATTCAGCAGCAGAGCTGAAACTGCATGGATGGATGGGTTCACTTCAGAGTATTACATCTTACCTGTTCTTGTTTGTGAGCAAGCAGGTGTGGCAGTTCCGGCCTTTTGGGACGACGTGCTCTGGTGCGTGGAGGTCCATGACACGAGAGACCTCGTGCAAAGCCTTGCCGACGCCAGCGCCGTGGCCTGCTTCGTGCCGCAAGGCGCAGGCATCAAGGTGCTGAGCTGCAACAGTGGCAACTCGAACAAGTACGTGAGGTCCATGGCACTGGTCCACGGCAACCTCTTCTGTGGCTGCAACGACGGCAGCATTCAGGTCTGTGCTGCGCCGAAATCCTGAAACCTTGATAAGCATGGACCGATTGAGCAGGCACTACTGACCGTGGTCTTATTGCCTCCAAGATATTCAAGAAGGTCTTCAGGTTAGTGCACGTATCCAAATTAAGCTAGTGTTTTGCCATCCTCCAACTCCTAGGTCTTGAGTTTCTGATCATTTCAATTATGGATATGCATCGACCCCAAAAGACCAAGCTCAAGCAAACTTCTCAAGATTACATGGCACGACACTATGCGAGATTGTATGTAAGACAATACAAATATACTTGACTGCCAAAATGGTAAAGAGGCTAAAGATCAAGACTGGAAAAAAAATTTTATCAGGTGGGGATTTTTCGATGCACCCCATCTTCTCCTTAAAAATTGTTGATATAGATGTTGATTACGCAATGTGGTGCATATATAAGGCATTGTTGCACTGGCTCCAATTCTAGCATTGTACAAGTTAAGACTCTTACCTTGTATGCTAGCTCAGAGACAAAGTAACAAGACAACGACATATAATGGGTTTATCCAATTCTCACACGCCAGCTTGCATAGCATTTTTTACAAGGACTTGCAAAGCATTGTACAAGTTGAGAGATAGTACGTCTTACCTTATGCGCTATCTCAGAGACAAGAAGAAAGACAACCACACACAATGGGTTAATAAACGCTAGACATAGGTGCCACCAACGACATCACAGCCACACGTGTTTGGCCCTTTCCGAACATGTGCGGGTCATGTGAGTGGTGACGCTTTGTTAAAGATCCATCGTGTGTGGTTCCCGTCCTCCTTGTTCTCCCAAGAGCTTGTCGTCCTCCATGTACTAAACTAGTTCAGCCACCACAAAGAAGGCAAGAGAGTATTTGGTGTGGCCAACCTACTGCCTTTCCATGACCCTATCTTTTGCAACATAAATAGGCAAACGGCAAGCAGTGGCCAACGGTCCACGGCACGCCACATTCCATGTTTCTCTGCAAGCTGCGCCGTGCCATCCCCAATGCAATGCAAGATCCATAGTGCAGACAATGCCGCGACACCACTCGTTCCCACGTGAACACGCAAGCATCCAGTGGACACACTGATTCTGATCCTGGCCGCAACGACCGAGCCCGAGCTCATGTAAACTAGGAATAGCTACCAAGACAATTTATTTTCTTCTTCTGAAAGATTGAATTTCCAAGATAAGAAGTCTGCCAGAGAATTATTACACAATCATTTTTCTTCCTCCTTCAAAGCTTGCTGGTTTTGTTGGCCTTGGTTGGCAAGGCAGGGGTCACCCACTGCCTCCCTATGGTGACCAGCTCGCCAGACTCCTTGACACCTCCACCACCGCAGCCGTCAGCTTCCCCTTCTGGCTCACCACTCGCCCTTCCACCTCCACCTCCGTCTGCGATGGAGGCTGGCCGGAGCTAGTAGTGAGTGCTCCAGTTCCAGAGTTGTGGGTACACAGACAGGAAAAAGAAGGTTAATCTGGACCGGAGTGGATGTACGTCATGATCGGCCAGCAAGAAGTAGGATAAGCTGTAGTGGACGGTGGCCGTGGGCGCGCCCTCCACCGTGTGGACCACCGCCAAGCACATGCAGTCCACCGCCACCGCGATCGCTCTAGTGTGCCACCTCTCCTCCAGGTCCTGCACCCACTACAAGCCAGCAGGCTCAGGTGCTCTAGGACAAAGTCAACGGTGCTCCGGGACAAAGTCAGCGACGTAGAACAGAGCTGAGATTAATGCAGGACAGAGATGAAATTTTTCTTGATTGCTTGCCAACGTATGATTGCTATAGAGGGGACATCAGGAACTGAATTTGTAGACAAGTCACAGGTCCTGAAATCCAATTCAGCTCCTGTCACAGAAATCTAACTGTGCTTCAGCCAGTAATTACTGTGCGTTGTCGCGTTGAGCAAGGCGAGATGCCACATCACTGGACCAAGTTCCAGGGAAATCCAAGGAAGCTTCAGATCTTGCTTTGAGAGCCTTTGGGCCTGGACGCCGTCATCCACTGCCTTCCGATGGCCACCTTTTTAGCGTGTGTGTTCGTGTACGTGGTCTGCGCGTGTGTGGTTAGCGTGTGTGTACGTGGCTTGCGTGTACGTCCATGTTTGATCGGCATGGGTAACATGAGTGGATAATGTGCTTGTGCAGGTAACATTTTATTATTTGTAACTTTTGGATCCAACAAGTCTTTTGATCCGACAAGTTAAACTTTCTTAAGTTTGATCAAGTTTATACAAAGTAATATGAATAATTATTTGTTGAAATAGGTTTAATATGAAAACATATTTTATAGTTATTCTAGTGATACTTACTCAACATCATAAATATTAGTACTCTTCGTGTACAAATTTAATCAAGTTTGAATTTATTTGACTCTCCAAGAAGTGACAATATTTTTTCTTGACCGAGGGAGTTAATCTCTTTTAATGTTTCTACAGTGCTCATAGAAATGGAAGAAGAACAAAAATTGGTTTTTGACTTGACACTGAGGTCAAATTCCTGCGCAGTATTTATCTAACGGTTTGAACCTGGTTATCGATCATATAAAAAAAGAAAAACACATCAATATTGAACTATTCTCTCTTCAAACCTTACACATTGTATAATACTATATGCAACAGGAAAATGCCATTTTTTATGAGGGAACGAACGTGATTAGGGGACGGGATGGACGTTTCCCTCCCCGTCATTACTATTCTCATTTTGGGCAGCATGCAGAATTTCCCCCTCCCGTCATTAGGGGCATGCGAAGGAAGTGTTTTTTGTTTTTCTATATTACTAGGTAGCATGCCCGTGCGTTGCTACGGGACAACTAAACTTTTGTACTAAAAACACACGGATCGCATGAAGTTTTTCCAAATTCAAATTCTTTAATTCTTAGTCTCATGAAGCATACTACTATTATTTAGGAGCACGAGCGAAATCAAATACCGAGCTTTTGGCGCCGCCGCTACTGCGGCTGGGCACATGTAGGCGCAGGCCAAACAGGACCTAAATAACGATGTTAAACGACAATTAATCAAAAAGCAAAGTTCGTAAAATTAACACAGTCACGAAGACTGTGACGTCGTATGCTCACAAACTCTACTGTATAGATCTTTCCGTAATGTGGCTAAATATTGTCCCACATTCAAATATTCAACAAATAAGAGTATTGAAAGATATATTTAGTCCATAAAAGTTAAATTTTAACTCGGTTTAACAATATGCTATTATGTGCCACATTCAAATAAATGAAGCGTCAATTTTAATAACAATGTCAAAAGAAGTGCATGATAGACACTTTCTCCATAACTCTCTTTTATAGACCTTTGCTTGCTCAGTTTGTCTAGTCTCTCAAGATGGCATCCCCTGTATAAGATTTTATTCTAGAACTCAAGCCTGGCTTCTGTCTCAGAAGATTCAGCATGAAATGTCGAAATTCTCCCACCTTAATATCAAACAAATATTCAATGCCACATTACCAAAGTGTTTAGCGTCTTAATACAAACATGGGCTTCTAAAATCATATATAGCATGAACATGGGAATCATTTGTAAATGTAATTGTACTCACAGCACTTATTCATCTCATAGGTCACCCAAATTACACAACTTGATTCACTCAATACTAACTTCATGCATTAAAATGGATTACATTTTTCAAGTCATAGTGCTGAAGTAAAAACAAGTAAATACGACCTTAGTTTCAGAAAGGGAATAATAATAAAAAACCCCTACACAAGTAAAAACAAGGACATAACATCGAGAAATGAATATACACTCTCTCCAACCGAACCAAATATATATAGATCTCTGTAGAATCTTATTTTGCACAACCAAACAATCCAATTTTGCAAGGAAAAAACCCCTACCATCACATCCATTCCAATGAAACCTGAAGGCTCTCTACAATCATTATTTAGTAGTGTTAAAAAGACTAAGCTACATCAATTTATCAGTTATCCAAATTTCCTTTTCAATTGATACAACAACAACAACATATCCTTTTGTCCCAAGCAAGTTGGGGTAGGCTAGAGATGAAACCCAAAAGAGACGAGAAATAGGGAGACACATAAAGAGACATAAAGGGTACAAGACAGAAAGAGGTCACGGTTCAGGCACGTTGATTGCCAGTCTCCAAGCGCTCCTGTCCATAGTTAAATCCTTAGAGATATTCCACTCCTTAAGGTCTCTCTTAACGGACTCGTCCCAAGTTAGTTTAGGTCGACCTCTACCGCTCTTTACATTATCGGCCCGCTTTAGAACCCCACTACACACCGGCGCCTCAGGAGGCCTCCGTTGGACATGTCCAAACCATCTCAACCGATGTTGAATCAATTTCTCCTCAATTGGTGCCACCCCAACACTATCCCGAATATCGTCGTTCCGGACTCTATCCCTCCTTATGTGCCCACAACACCAACGCAACATACGCATCTCTGCTACACTCAATTGCTGGACATGTCGCCTTTTTGTAGGCCAACACTCAGCACCGTATAACATCGTCGGGCGAATCGCCGTCCTATAGAACTTACCTTTCAACTTCTGAGGCACCCTTTTGTCACACAGGACGCCAGAAGCTTGACGCCATTTCAACCAGCCGGCTGAAATTCTATGCCTAACATCTTCATCAATGTCTCCATTCTTTTGTAGCATCGACCCTAAATACCGAAAAGTATCCTTCTTGGCCACCACTTGCCCATCGTGGCTAAACGTCTCCCTCCTCATGCCTAGTCGCGCTGAAATCGCACCTCATGTACTCGGTATTTCCTTTTCAAAAATTGGGGATTTTCTATCCTAAATTTTCATAAGCGTACCTTTATGGATCAACGAAGATGGCTAAAAGCTCACTCTGCTGTGTCACCAGAAGCATGAAGGAGCCATCAAGAATGATATCATGCATGTTTCCAGCACCCTCCAGGAACACCACGACCCTGCAGGTGTTCATGTCAGCATTTCATCAAAGAGGAACTGCTCTTGCTGATCCTTCAGGTCTTGTGTTGGAAAAAATGCAGTTTGCCAATACTATTTCTACATAAAGTAAATGCAAATACTATCTGTACATAAAGTAAATGCAGATATGTACTTATGAAGCAAGAGTTACAGTTAAAAAAATAGTGTGTTAGTAAAGATGATCATCACACTTAGGAGCAGCCAAAAAAATATTTGGGAACTAATATACGAAATACTAATCGCAATGATTGTTTTCTTCACATGGAACAAATAAAATACAGAGTTTAAATGAAAAATTTGTGGATTCGGAAACCAAATGCTCAATGCATCATAAAACTTCTCCTCCACCAAAACAATGCATCATAAATAGTAAATCCATACTCTAGTTAATTTCTTAAAATTACTACTAAAATCAGAAGTACCTTGAGAAGTAGATTTCAGTTTCACTCACAGTAACCATTGTTAGCTCTTAGATTGGGTCCTAGTAAAAATAGTAGTAGTAAAATATATACATCACAACCTGATTTGACTTCAATGATAGTAGTAAAAATAGAGAAACCTGATCTCATGGTAGTAGTCAATATATACATTAGAGTCCTTCAACTGCAGTTACCAGTAAATAGTACCGATCAAGTACCTGCAAACGCACAATTGAATCAAATAAAGAACCTTTTCTGAATATGCATTTAATCAACTGTGTAGCTAACAAATATTTAAGCAGCACACATCCTGCACTGCTCTCGTTAATTCCATAACATTTCTCACAGGATGCGGGGAGGTGTCCACCAACGATGGTTTCTTGTTATGGGGAATTCCATCGAACATGCAGAAAGCGCTCATCCCTGCATAGAAGAAAGTGCAAACACAAATGAGCATCAGACAGAGATTACCCAGAAGGATTTGGGGGGAGGGGCTCACCAGTTCAGGGACTCATCCACTGCTAAAGCGTCAAGGAGACCAAGCCGGGGAGGCGCACCCCCAGCCATTCCAGCAGCTGCTGCGACCAGTGGAGGTGGGGGGCACCCCAAGCCAGGCCTGCAGCCGTTGAAAATCCCGAGCGTACAGGAAGGCGGGGTGGAGAGCTTCTCTGAGATGGGCGGCGATGGCTGCGTGGCGGTGTGAGTCGGTGTCCGTCGGCGTGGCGCGCGGCCTGGCGGAGTGGCGGCGGCCGGCGTGCATCCTGCGGACGTCCTGGCAGCTTGGATTGGGCGCGGCGTCTTAGGGAGCTTGGAGTGGATGCTCCGTCTCGGCGCGGTGCGCACCTTGCGCGGAGGAGATAGGGTTAGGGTTCATCGCTGGGCCTCGGCCCAATTTCCAGCGACGAGCGAGACGGTGCAGGCGAGGACGATGGTGATGACGATGGCGCAGGTGCGACGAGCGCAAGGACGGCGAGGACTGCGGGGGAGGGGGCAAAGGCGCGGGGAAAGATATCATCACCGCGTTAATTGCGGAGAGCAAGAGATCTCATGGGGAGCGAGGGAGCGGACGGGCAGCGTCGTGGGGGTGAGCACCTTGTTTGTTCGGTGGCATTTTCTAAGAAGCAATTCAGATGGGCCCGCGGTGAGTGGTATTCGGAGGGAACCGAGGGAGTTTGGGGCGGAGGAATTGCATAGGGATGGCGGGCGGGATCGCACGGGCGATGGACGGTAACACCAAAAATTACCGCACCAAATAATTATCTTCCTTTTGTTCTTTTCAGTTGTAGGAGATAGGAGATTTGACTTATTAAGTAATTTGTAAAATTCGAAAAATCAACGGCTCAGATTTATTTGAAATGTTACCTCCTAGGAGGTAAAGCATGTACCTTAGCTTTGCCCTAAAGACATAGACACTGTGAGTGTGTTTGGTGTTGTAGCCAAGCTAGGATTGGAGCCTGATAGGGTAAACCTATTTCCAGCAAGCCAACATGGGGTTTGCTAAACAAGAAATTGTCCACAACGCCTAATTGAAGATTATGTGAGGCTAAACAAGAAATGGGGTATCAATTAGTACGACATTGCAGCAGTATGAGTTATGTCCTAGGCAAATCAAAGGACCGGCTCCGACACCAAGTAGTGTGCCACCAAGATCCGAATCAATCGTCGACCAAACCCTAAAGCTCAGTGGAAAAATCGATGGATTCGAACCAGAACACATGAGGCTATACTAGAAATGGGGGTATCAATGGTCACGACATTGCAGCAGTATGAATTAAACCCTAAGAAAATCAAGGGATGAGCTGCATCAACAAGTTCTGCGCCACCCAGATCCGTGTCAATCATCGACCAAACCGTAAAGCTCAGTGAAAAAAAATCAATGGATCCAAACTAAAACAATTTCGAAACTGTACAAGAAGAAACAACAAAGAAGAGAAGACGAAGGAAATGGCAATGAGGCCACATGCCAGTGGCCTTCCTAGCTTACAAGGAACACCAATGAAGCTCACCGCCACCGGCAGGAGGACGACGACATGATGGGGAAGCGAGTGAACAGTAGCTAGGAAAACCCTAGACTTTTATTCGGTGGCTAGCCTAAGGCACCCGGGCCCACTAGATAGTGAAAGGGGCTAGGCCAAGCCAGGCTCCAGAAAAATGGCCACTGCACTAGCATTTTTTCGTAGCCAAATCAGGGGCGTACGGCTGGCATCTCGAAGCCTGGCACTAACGCGCCCACCTATAGCCAACCAAACAAACCCAACTTGGCTCCATGGAACCAGGCCAGGGGTTGGGCACCAAACCAAACACACCCTATACTAACGTAGTGGGGAAGGGAAAAGAATAGAAAAGATTATTTCTTTTGGCATCCCGAGGAGGAGGGAAGAATGAAGCCCAAACTGAAATAAACTGGGGAGAAGACAGTTGTAGGTAAGGATGTAGTGGTGTGGTGTGTACACACATGTAGCTTGGCCAGCGTGAAGTAGGAGATGTCATAGTGCACGGAGACCTTGATGATGCCCTCGACAGACATGATGGCCATGGTGCACACGTGGTCTACCGCTGCCACGATGGTGCCCATGTGCCAATTCCCCTCTGCGTCCTGACCAATGATCAGAGCCAAGCCATGTCAAGAACTTGTCATGCGAGAGGTAGGCTAGGCCTGGGCTACAAGGAAGGAAATAGGAAGGGAGAAAGGAGGGAGAGTTGGAGAGGAACACACTGTGAGGTGGGGCGGCACGCCGAGCGAGCAGAGCGTGCAGCCGCGCTTAGTGAGGGACACGCGCACGCCAGAAAGCAGCAGCACATTGAAGGCCCGGTCCGGGTGTCCTTCGCAGTGGCACCGGTGTTCTCTAGCCACCTGTGCGCGGCGGCAGCCATCCATACTGAGGGCTCTACTGCCGTGCCCCTGCCCATGCCTTGTTGTAGTGTGGTGTCGATTGTGGTGGGCTTAAGCTGCGACGAGACGACGACGCTGCTACCTGACTTGTTTGACCGGGCTGGGATGACGGGGAGGTTTGTAGAGTGCAGATTGCATAGTGTCGTCTACCTCACCCATCACCACACCTCCCTTCCTTCCTTTTAAAGGGATCCACCACCGGCCACTCAGCTTGCCATCGCGTGGGCGGCTAGGCTTCTCACAATTCACTTTGAAATGACTTTCTGAATTCCTGCCTGCTGCGTTTTCTTTCTACTAGTAATTCAGATTCACACATCTTTAGAACCAGAGGAATTGAATGTAAGCAGGAGTCGTGACTCTGCTTTGCTAGTAACTGCAGCCTGCAGGGACACCAGCAACACCTCTGCCACTGGGTTCCCTTCCCAATGCTGGCACAGATCATCTCTCTGTCACTCGCCAGCCATGCATCACAAGCTGCTGCTCCAGTCAACCATTCGGTCAGATTTGTCGACTCAACAATGTCATAGTTGTAGGCCCCACTGTCCGAGAACAGCTTACTATCACAACATGCCTCTTCGGAGAACCACAACTAATCTACTAATATTCAGCCATTCATTCAAGGCTTCATCAGGGCAGCCTGAAGCTTTACAACACTCGGGGACAAAACCAGATGACCTATATGTTATTACCTTACACATAGCACAACCACACAGCCCTCCTTTGGCACTTACACATTTCTATTCTATGGCCACAGTATAGCTTCACATGTCCCTCTTTTGTGCTTGTTCAAAAAAAATAAACTTTACTAGGGTTTTCCAAGGCCACCATTGATGTTCTTCACCTATACACATTTGCAGACAATATACTGGAGGCTGCGCTTGAGTATGGTAACTGTTCCTCCTCCATCCAGGAAAACAGCCCGTCCACCAGTGTCTGACACACATTCTGCATGCACCATCCAACTAAAGAAAGAAAACCTCTATCTTTCATCGAAGTGGTTTAGTAAAATGGGGAAAAAGAGAGACATGATATTTTACCTTGCACAAGATCCCGCGAAGAAGCAGCAGACAACAGACACTTAAATTAACAAAGCACAAGTACACCACTAGATGGACTGTAGTCAGGCAGAAGCAGCAGCACAGGGGGTTGCCCTCCTTCACTCCTTGGCGGTCTTGTTGATGAGCAACTAGTGGATGTGCAGAATGATGCCGCCACCGACGATGGTGCCCTTGATGAGGGTGTCGAGCTCCTCATCCCCACGGATAGCGAGCTGCAGGTGGTGCGGGGTGATATGCTTCACCTTGAGGTCCTTGTTGGTGTTGCGGGCCAGCTCAAGGACCTTGGCGGTGAGGTACTCAAGGATGGCGGCAGAGTAGACGGTGGCGGTGGCGCCGACGCAGCCATGAGAGGAGGCACGTGCTTTGAGCTGGCGGTGGATGCAGCCCACCGGGAACTGCAAACACGAAGTGCCAGTTAGCATCCAGGACACATCCCCAATCTAGCCCACATCGACATCGGCCCAACATGCTTCCACCCCCACCCAGACGCTCACTCGTCACTCCCGCACCACACAGCCCTATCCACACGGCCTCCTCCCTCTCAGACACACACTCCCGCACCTGTGCTCCAAAACCTAACCCTAGCACGAGCGTGAGGCAGGGTCATAGCGGCGGCGGCGCGAGCACGAGGCAGGGTCGCAGCGGTCCTTTGATCATACAACCTACTTGTACATGCCTCCATAGTTAATGAGGTGTTTGCAACACTTCTACTAGCCTCCGTAGTAAATGAGGTGTTTGCAACACTTCTACCAGCCTCCGTAGTTAATGGTGTGCTTCCAACACTTCAACCAGCCTCCATAATTAATGATGTTCTTGCAACACTTCTACCAGCGTCCATAGTTAATGCTGTGCTTTGAAAACTTTTCAGCTAAACCTGGCTAATTGCTTCCTTCGTGTAGTGGTCTAAGGCTTTAATTACTAGAGAGTGAGCTGAATAGTTACTAGAAGCTTCATACACATGAATGGGAGCTCGATCAACTTCTTGAAGTTGGTTTATGAATTGAAAACCATATGTTGATGATGGTGAATTCCTTCAAGTTGCCTTGAAAGAATCCCACATTACCTTCTTTCCCCCCTTATTGTCCCAACTGCGATCAGACACTTCAGCAATATGTTAATGATGTGCAAATTTTGGTGAGGTACAAGCAATGGTTACTTTTTCATCCCTTCGGAAATATTGTTGTTCCTGGACATGATATAAAATGTCAGGGACACATAGCTTTGGAGGGTACAAAATGGAAGACCTTGTGATGGGTAATGCATGTACCTGAAATTAATTCTGCATTTGTGATTCTGGCAGTCTCACTCATGGATCTCATTTTGTAAGTGTGTAATACATAAAGAAAGAAACGTTTACACCATTTGTCCATTTGGACTTATGATTGTGATGGGTTTGAGATCGTTGATGGTGTGTGACAGTGGAGAGAACTGTGAGAATGGAGAGAGTGATGAGGATGTGGGGAGTGGGAGGGATGAATATGCCCACAAGAACAGGAAGTTTAGGCTGACAGAGAGATGAAACATGAGTTTGGGGATAGGCACTGTCACTCATGGATCTCATATTGTAAGTGTGTAATACATAAAGAAAGAAACATCTACATCATTGTCCATTTCAACTTGTGATGGGTTTGGCGAGCAATTCTAATGCTGGCGAAGGAAGTACTGCTTGTGATGGGTTGGAGAGTGGGAGGGACGAACATGCCCGAAAGAACACAAAGTTCAGGCTGACAAAGATCAAACACGAGTTTGGGCATAGGCAGTTTCACTCATGGTTCTCATTTTTGTAAGTGTGTAATTCATAAAGAAAGAAACATTTACATCACATGTCCATTTTGACTTGTGATGGGTTTATGGAGCAATTGGTAATACCAGTGGAGGAAGTACTTGTTGTGATGGGTTTGAGATTGCTACCGGTGGTGACAACAGAGAGGAGTGTGTGATTGGCGATAGTGATGTGGATGTGGAGAGTGGGAGGGATGAACATGCCCCCAAGATCAAGAAGTTCAGGCTGACGGAATCAAACACGAGTTGCGCCAAATGGAACTAATGAAGGAGATAGTGAAGATGTGCCATGGGTTGATTGAGGAGGGCAAGCTAGGAAAAAGGGACAAGCAAAAAAATAAACAAAGAGCAAATAAAAAGAGAACCAGCTAGGACCAAGTAATGGAACATGCAGGGCAAAAGAATTGAGTAAAAACATTAAATAGGGTGGTTTTTTTCCGTCGACGGGAAGGAGCACAAGGTGATGCGGTTGCGCAAGTCTGGCCCTCTATGGGCTGAGGCAGGCACCGTGGACCTTGAACATCAAGCTTGACGCCATAGTATCCTCCCTCGGCATCACCAAGTGCATCATCAAGCATGATCTGTACACACAGCGATTAGAGAAAGAGGATCTCGTCATCAGTGTGTATGTAGATGATGTATTGATCACCGGGTCCAGACTCAGCAACTTCAAGCACAAGATGATGGTTTTATTGCATGTGCGATCTCGGCTTGCTCACCTACTACTTCCGCATAGAGGTGAAGTAAGGGAAGAGTTCCATCACCCTCTACCAGAGCATGTACCGGCAGAAGCTAGTGGAGTGGGATGGCAAAGTGCAAGGCATGTCGTAGGAGAGGCTCAAGTTGTCGAAGGTAAGCACCATGCCGAAGGTCAATGTGACACGCTATTGGAGCATCGTCAACAAGCTGCACTATATAGCCAGACCGTGGGTTCGCTAATGTTGTGGGCTATGTGAGTCATTTCATGGAAGACCCACGTGAAGATCGTCTAGCTGTAGTAAGGCACCTGCTACGCTACAGAGTCATCTTCCCAAGTGTTACAGTTCGCTAAAGCTGATTGAGTTTAGCGACATGGCAGGGGACGTCGACTGGAGGCAGAGCACCTCAGGTATGGTCTTCATGCTCGGATCAAGTCGCATCTCCTAACAGTCATAGAAGCAGAGAGTGGTCACACTCTCCACTTGTGAACCAGAGTATATTGTTGCAGCAATGACAATCTGCCAGGGAGTCTTCCTAAGTCAGCTTCTTTGCGAGCTTAAGGAGCAAGAGCTCGATGAACCGACACTAATGGTGGAGAACAAGCTCGTCATCGCCATGAGCCCTTGACCAAAAACCCAGTCCTCTATGGTCGCAGCACATCCACATGTGTTATCACTTTATCTGTGATTGCACCGATGGAGGACGGATTGTCCTCAAGTTCATTGACTCTGGGTAGTAGCTCGCAGACATCTTCACCAAGCCACTCGGACGCATTTGATTCTAGGAGCTTTGGGCTAGAATCATAGTGATTGAGATCATATCAAGGAGTAGCAGCAGGATTAGGGAAAGAATTGTTAGATAATCTATTGCTCCATCTCCCTTGCATCATTACATCATAGGAACATGTGTATAGTGACCGTTCCCTCCCTTTTCCTGTCAATAGGACAGAAGTAGTGGAATTATGGTGTAGTACTATGTAGTAGGTAGACTAGTACATGTATTAGGCTGCATGGTCCAAGTAGTGAACAGCAGGCAGCATGGCCTGTGAGGCATCAGCATGCAACAGCCAAACAAGTTCAGTAGTTCATCTGCTTTTGTGTGCTCTAATATTATCTTTTTCTTCAACCTCCACCTCATGTGTGTGTGCGGGTGTGTGTGACAGAGAGAGAGAGAGAGAGAGAGAGAGAGAGAGAGAGAGAGAGGTGAGTGATACACTCATGTGTGACGTTGCTAGAACCAACATCACAACAATGCCCATGCATTGTTTGAGCTAGCAGACAACAAATGATCATATATATAATATAAAGTCAGAAGTATTTTCTTTTTGAATCGGGTTGACCCCTTTTCCATTTATTAACGAAAAACATCCATTACACATCAACAAAACAACTAAATGAGGTAGGGAAAGTATGAGTAACGGTAGCTGCTGAACAAAAAACAAACAATAGAGCTAACACTATGAAACTTGGCTAAGGAGACTAGCGTTAGCTCTCAGCGGCCTTTCATAGTTTATAATAAAGGTAGAATTGTAGAACTATGTACTATGCATGAAGGGAGACGTATGATAAACCATGCTCTTTGCTCTCACCCATTAAAAAGTGGTACACTGCTAGATAGAGATGCATACTGCATGGCAATCAATCAGAAAATGCGGACATCTGCCGAGTATGGAAAAAGATTACCTTTGGGAGAAATGGTCACACTCCAGCTCTGCTAGTCCGTCAGCAGGTTCAGAAAATGCATACTTCTCTAGTTCTACGAGCAAGAGCAGCTGTTTCCAGTTGCTATAATTAGAGTGTGCAACACACACAAGTTTGTCACGTCAGTCTTGTGATCTTGGAAACAAACCAAATACCTGACGCATCCCTGAAAAGATAGCAAAGGATCACATGATGTCATATGCATCCATCTTTGTTCGTCGAGCTACAGAGTGCAGAAAGATATATAGCGTATGCTGAAACAAACAAGGTATAGGAAAAAGAAACTAGGAGCTAGGCCCGCCTGTATACCTCCCAACATAACACACAGCCTCCTATAAAAAATAACACACATCTTGTGTAGTACATATTGGTTCATACTATATAAAACACAACATAACAATCCCAACAAAGAAAGAGAGATGAATACAACACAACATAGACATCGAATTAATGAATTCCTAGATGTACTGTAAAACCAAGCAACTATGCATGGTTAGCTACCATGTAAGGTAGATGAGATGAGCAAAGATGATTAACTTCCATGCATGTCAATGCCAGCAAATGAAACTATGCTATTAGTGCTGACACTGTTACTCACTCGTAGTATCTATAAGAATCCACGCAAAACCCGCATTTTTCGCGACCTGAAATATAGGGGGCGATAACTTCTGCTGTGGATCAAAATTGAACCATGGGCCACTATAATCGAACAATCAACAATTTTCAGAGTCAAAACCAGCCTACGGACGAGTCGCACTGAGCAGGATACAAAATGTATCTTGGACTCAACGTGGCACTCCACGCCCTTCGCTAACCCGATGAGGAAGTGATGCAGAGCGCTGACCTCATCCGCGTCATCCATGTGGAGCTCCTAGACAAGCTAGCGGTCTGTGGTGCTAAAGCCAGCTGTGCCCTCCCTAACGAGCTCCTGGCAGGACCGCGATTTTGTCAGTCGGCGGGGTCAGAGCCGACAGTGCTTGTGCCCACTAGCTACCGCCCCGCTTGGCTCACCGGCTGCCATTGGCGCCGTGCCACTAAGGAGCGCATCCTGTCCCTGCCGGTAGTAGCTCACCGGCGCATTGGTAGAGGTGTGTCTTCCTGTCCCCATGGAGGGTCGGGCCCCCAAATCCGCGCCCAGAATGCTGCATCGGCACCCGAATCCTTCGCCAACTGACCCGATCTACACGCCTCACTCGATCTATGGATCCACGGCGGGATTAATTGTTCGGGAGAAAGGTGGGTGAGGGTGAGGGTGAGGGAGAGGAGGACTGGGTGAGACGGTTTCGTCAGGTCATGTGAGAAAGGGGACAAACAGATGAAGCGATAGAAAGAAGACAATGCGAGCAAAAAAATCTTTTTTTATTTATCATGCTTGTGGCCCACGAGCCATTGCAAGCATGCACTAGGGCTATGGAATGCTCTATGCCTCCATTAGTGTGAGGTGCACCTCACAGTCCTAACTGATCCCGCTGCAGCGCACTGGAGTGGATCAGACCTGCCCCTAACCTACTCGGGTCCCGAAAGGGGGCCATACACAGGTATGTCCTAAAGGGCCCACATGCAGGCACAGCTGGCAGAGGATGAGAGCTAGTGCCTACCGAACCACACTGAAGGGAAGTCGCAAATTTTTCTTTCTTTTTCCCCTTCGAACGCAACAGATCGATGGATTATGCGAGGAAATTGCAGATCTCCGGCAGTCCTCCTTGAAGAAAAAAGATCCCCCCACCAAACTAGGATTGTTTTCGACAATTTTAGTCAACCCACGCTTGGAATCAAATATGGCTTTCTACCATGGCTAGCTTTGATTAGAAGCAAAGTATGTAAAAATATGGCGCTTGGGAGTGTACTTAAAAGAGAAGCTCCGCACCCGCTTGTCTTCTCCGAAGAGGCTCCTAGGGCCACCGCCGCCACCACCATGCCCTCATGCGGTGACCTCATTGCAAGGAGGAGCGCTAGATCGATGGATCTAGTGCTTTATCCTCTCCTAGAGAAGGTTCTGGGGCCGCTGCCACGCTGGATCGAGAGGGGAATAGGGGAAATGCATTGTGGTGAGGGAGACCAACGGGCGGTGCGCAGCCAGAGAAGAGGAGAAAGAAGTGACGCGGGTGCCAACGAGAAGGAACAGTCCACGCAAGTGCCGGTGAGAAAGCTGAGGTGGCACCGGCATCGGTGAGGATGAGGAAGAGGTCGTGCATCCGCTGAGATGAGGTGGGGGGCATGTGAGCACCAACGAGGAGGGGTGTGGCGGCTAGGAATAGTGGGGAAAGAGGGAGGCATAGTGTGACAGGGGCACAAGGGGCCGCGACTATAGATGGCCATGTAGCCCATGGGCCCATAGCACAGCATGAAGCCTGATTTTTTGGCTTGGCCCAAGCATGGCATGACATGGCCTTGTGGTGACCATGCTAGGCCAAATGGTGCACATGAGAAATCAGCGTGATTTCTCCCACTGGGGTCTAAGAACCAGTTCTGCTTCTACGTTGAAAGAGCGTGGGGAGGAGAATCATGGGGAAGATAAGTTGCTCAGGAATCGGAAGGTTTGTGACTATTGGACAGCTTCTTCTTAGCACAAGGGATCTAGAAGTGCCCCCAAATAGGCCCCAAAGCTCCAGGCATGGAGAAGAACTGAGAAAAGGTAATCCATGGGGGGACGAGAGGAGATGGATCAAATCGGATGATGAAAATAGTAAGGGGGAGGGGAAAAGGAAACCAGGAGAAGAAAAAGGACAACAATCATGACGCGACGTACTTGATGTTTCACAACAAGAGGTGTCATGACCAATTAGTCCCAGATCATGGTGAGGTGGCAGGGGCGGGCGATGCGGTGGCGGCGCCGATCGGAATTTGGGGGTGGGTGAGGGGAAAGACACAGTCTCTAGGTTTTCCTAGCAGCGGCGGCTATGACCAATCTAATTTTAGGGATGGGGTAGAGGAAGATTGCGAGCTTTAGGGTTTTCGTGCTATGGGGGATGAGTCTCAAATCTAAACGAGGCTAGGACAGCAGAGGCAGCTTTTGGGGACACACTTAGTGGTGACTAGGCTAGAAATTGGGGCGAGGGTGGGGAAAGGCACGCGGTGGACGGGGGACTAAGTCCTAGATTGTGGCGAGGTGAGGACGACGCTGTTGGCTTGTGGCTAACATGGTGGTGGCTATGACTAGATTTTTTGCGGTGATGAGCGGAAGGCATGACATTTAGGGTTTCTTAGGAGATGGAGATTGAGCCAGGAGGGATGAAAAAGAAATGGGGAAGATGGGAAGGTCATCAAGTCCGAGGGGGTGGCAGGGGGTGGTGTGTTGTGTGGACTACAATGTTTCTGTTCTCTAGAGATGTAAGGCCACCTCCCCACACCCACCACCACCATGCCACGTCTTCGCTTTCCCGTGCTGCCAAGGTTTATCATTTATTTTTGACCGGACGCACTAGTTGCTGCATTAAGATTGAGACTAAAAGAGAGTTGCCTGGATCGCTGTTTCAGGGCTGTAAATAGGGTGTGCCGGCCAAGTTTAAGGACCGGCGGTGAATTTTACTAAAAATGTGGTACCGTAGCAACCCATTGTCCGAAAACCACCTGGGGGTAATTTGACCAGTTTTGGAAAGGTCGGGGGTAAAGTAGACGGTTTCATAGTTTGGGGGATGAAGTAGACCACCCATGATAGGTGAGGGAGTTAAGTAGACTTTTTCTAAAAATAATTACTAGACATTGGAGGGTTGCACATGAATCACAGGTCATGAAATCGCGGCAGGTGCCCATGACCCCCTCATGAGGATAGTCTCCACTCGTTTTTCTTCTCCACCACAACATGCGCCATTATCCTCCATGAGCCGCGCCATCCTCCAACTCCAATGTCTTGATTTTCTCATCATGCTGCATGACTCGGGCTAAAGATGGCAATGGGGCCGCAACCCGAGACCCGACGGATATTTACTCTAATAGGGCCCGAATCTAGACTAAACAAATCACCCATGGGTCTCTAATTAGGGAAAACCTTCACCCAATGGGTACGCGAGTACTAGAACGTTCCTATAGTTCCCATACTCGTTAAACCATCAGTAAAAAATATTTGGAGGTCCAAATACATATCTTGGTCCAATATCAAACCGGCCCAGCCCAAATAAGGCAAACCCTAGGTATTTAAGCCAATCCCTCACTCCATTCATCCATTTTCCATCCCGTCCCTCGATCCCCTCCTGCTCTGGGCGGCTGCGTGCACACAGCACGGACTCACCGCTCATGGAGGACAGCACAGGCACGATGCCCGCGCGTCCACGGCGCACGCTGCTGCCCGCAGTGGTAGGGCAGGCCGAATGCCCACGATAGCAGGCCGCCACCCGCCCCTACCCACCAGGCGGCCGCATGGCATGTCGTCCCGCTCCTAAGCTATAATTGCTCCTTCTTCCTCCTCCCCACTCCCCTTAATTCCCAACCATTTCTCGCAGCCAGATCCAGCCGCAATGCCAGGACCGTGCAAAGCAAGCCTGTGTTGACAGACGGTGAGCATTTTCTTTCTCTTAACCTTTCCTATTACAATTTGCAGCATCGGATTCGCATCACTAACTGCAGCAACCATGGCTGTCCCATTTCAAAAGAACATCAGAGCTGAAGATGCTGACCACCTGCTTGCAGGATTGGTTGCAGAACAAGTAAAGAAGTATGTCCATTGTTTAGTTTTGCACTTTGGTTTTCTTTACTATGGTTCTATCCTAATTGTTGGTTTCCTTTTTTATTTGATGTGAAGGAAAAATAAGCTGCCACCTTCTGGTCTTATTGCCTCCAAGGTATTCAAGAAGGTCTTCAGGTTAGTGCACATATTCAAATTAAACCTGGGTTTTGCCATCCTCCAACTCCTAGGTCTTGAGTTTCTAACCATTTCAATTTTGGATATGCTTTGACCGCAAACGACGAAGCTCATGCAAACTTCTCAAGATTACATGGCACGACACTATGCGAGACTGTATGTAAGACAATATGAATATACTTGACTGCCAAAACGGTAAAGAGGCTAAAATCAAGAGTGGAAAAAAATCTTTATCAGGTGGGGACTTTTCGACGCACCCTATCCTCCCTTTAAAATTGTTGATATAGATGTTGATTACTCAATGTGACACATATATAAGCCATGCTTGCACTGACTCCAATTCTAGCATTGTACAAGTTAAGATACTCTTACCTTGTATGCTATCTCAGAGACAAAGAAAGAAGACAACCACAAATAATGGGTTTATCCAATCCTCACGCGCCAGCTTACATAGCATTTTTTACAAGGACTTGCATAGCATTGTACAAGTTGAGAGATAATACGTCTTACCTTATGCGCTAGCTTAGAGACAAGAAGAAAGACAACCACACACAAAGGGTCAATAAACACTTGACATAGGCGCCACCAATCACATGACAGCCACACGTGTTCGGCCCTTTCCAAACATGTGCGGGTCATGTGAGTGGTGGCGCCTTGTCAAAGATCCATCGCGTGTGGTTCCCATCCTCCTTGTTCTCCCAAGAGCTTGTCGTCCTCCATGTACTAAACCAAATCGGCCACTGGAAAGAAGGCAAAAGAGTTTTTGGCGTGGCTAACCTACTGCCTTTCCCTGACGCTATCTTTTGCAACATAAAAAAGCAAACGGCAAGTAGTGGCCAACGGTCCACGGCGCGCCACATGCCATGTTTCTCCGCAAGCTATGCCGTGCCATCCCCAATGCAATGCAAGAACCATAGTGCAGACAATGCCGCGACACCACTTGTTCCCGCGTGAACACGCACGCATCCAGCGGACACACTCTGATTCTGATACCGGCCACAACGACCGAGCCCGAGCTCATGTAAACTAGGAATAGGTACCAAGACAATTTATTTCTTCTTCTGAAAGATTGAATTTCCAAGATAAGAAGTCTGCCAGCGAATTATTACACAATCATGTTTCTTCCTCCTTCAAAGCTTGCTGGTTTTGTTGGCCTTGGTTGGCAAGGCAGGGGTCACCCACTGCCTCCCTATGGCGACCAGCTCGCCAGACTCCCTGCGCACTGCCACCACCACAGCCATCAACTTCCCCTTCCGGCTCACCACTCGCCCCTCCACCTCCACCTCCATCTGTGATGGAGGCTGGCAGGAGCTAGCAGTGAGTGCTCCACTTCCATAGCTGTGTGTGGGTACACAGACAGGAAAAAGAAGGTTAATCTGGATCGGGGTGGACGTACGTCATGATTGGCCGGTGAGAAGTAGGAT
Source organism: Saccharum spontaneum (assembly GCA_022457205.1). Taxonomy (NCBI): domain Eukaryota; kingdom Viridiplantae; phylum Streptophyta; class Magnoliopsida; order Poales; family Poaceae; genus Saccharum; species Saccharum spontaneum. The sequence goes on from CM039596.1 coordinate 20,398,912, forward strand.
AAGCTGTAGTGGATGGTGGCTGTGGGCACGCCCTCCACGGTGTGGACCACCGCTGAGCACATGCAGTCCACTGCCGCCACAATCGCTCTGGCGTGCCACCTCTCCTCCAGGTCCTGCACCCACTACACGCCAGCAGGCTCAGGTGCTCTGGGACAAAGTCAACAGTCCTCCGGGACAAAGTCAGCGACGCAGAACAGAGCAGAGATTAATGCAGGACAGAGATGAAAAATTTCTTGATTGCTTGCCAACGCATGATTGCTAGAGGGGACATCAGGAACTGAATTTGTATACAAATCACAGGCCTTGAAATTCAATTCAGCTCCTGTCACAGAAACCTAACTGTGCTTCAGCCAGTAATTACTGTGCGTTGAGCAAGGCGAGATGCTACAGCTAGTTCACTTCACCGGACCAAGTTCCAGGGAAATCCAAGGAAGCTTCATATCTTGCTTTGAGAGCATTTGGGCCTGGACTTCGTCATCCACTGCCTTCGATGGCCACCAGCTCGCCGGACTCCTTCTGGATCTCCACCGTCGCCACCGTCATCTGGCCTTTCTACTTCACCACCCGCCCATCCATCTCCACTTCCTCCGGGACAAACAACATTAATGCTGAAAACAAAATATTTTAGTTCCCTTGAAACATAAATACATGCTGAAAACATATCCGTTTTGTGCTGTTTCTAAATATATAGAGTCTGAACTGAACACTGCCCGTATGTTCATAAAAAAAAAGGTACTTAGCACTCAAACCTGCCAAGAATCTGAAAAGGGTGAGAGAGCCCTATCAAACATAATTTGTAAAGGTACAAGCAACTGCTTTGCTGAGTCATGTAACAGAAAACGACAGTGGATTTCTGAAATGCTTTGGATTCCTTAACAAACTTCGGTTGTTTGGCAATTTCCTTGGAGGGAAACCTAACCACTGCCCTGTTATCCTATTCCTAGGTAGTAGTAACAGGGTTGCTTCTGGGAAACAAACTTCATAAAGAAGCTTGTCTACACGTGAAAGAAGAATAGAGCGGCCAATCCTATTACTGCTACCTTACAGGTTTGCTTTCTTGTGCTGAACAACAGCCAAAAGTTATATCCGCAGAATGGCGTGTGTGTGTAAAGGAGTATGTGGAGTGGCTACACCACACGTAGCAAACGACTTGTTTCTTTTCTCACTGATTCGAGTGTTAAAGACGTAGACACTGTGAGTGTGTTTGGTTTCCTACCTTGGTTGTAGCCTGGCTAGGATTGGAGCCTGGCTAGGGTAAACCAATTTTCAGCAAGCCAACATGGGGTTTGCTAAATAAGAAATTGTCCACAACGCCTAATTGAAGATTCTATGAGGCTAAACAAGAAATGGGGTATCAATTAGTATGACATTGCAGCAGTATGAGTTATGCCCTAGGCAAATCAAAGGACCGGCTCCGACACAAAGTGGTGCGCCACCTAGATCTGAATCAATCGTCGACCAAACCCTAAAGCTCAGTGGAAAAATCGATGGATCCGAACCAGAACAAATGAGGCTAAACTAGAAATGGGGGTATCAATGGTCACGAAAATCTAGGGATCAGCTGCATCAACAAGTGGTGCGCCACCCAAATCCGTGTCAATCATCGACCAAACCGTAAAGCTCAGTGGAAAAATCAATGTATCCGAACTAAAACAATTTCGATAGTGTACAAGAAGAAACAACAAAGAAGAAAAGACAAAGGAAATGGCAATGAGGCCGCATACCAGTGGCCTTCCTAGCTTACCAGGAACACCAATGAAGCTCACCGCCACCGGTGGGAGGACGATGATGTGATGGGGATAGAGAAAGAGAGAGAGCGAAAGAGAGCAGCAGCGTAGAGGGAAGCGAGTGAGCAGTAGCTAGGAAAAGCCTAGCGGGTGGTGACACTGCTCTTTTATTCGGTGGCTAGTCTAAGGCACCCGGGCACACTAGACGGCGGGCAGGCCTCGACCAAGCCAGGCTAAAAAAACGGCCGCTGCACTAGCATTTTTTCGTAGCCAAATTAGGGGCGTACGGGTGGCCTCCCAAAGCCTGGCACTAGCGCGCCCACCTACAGCCAACCAAACAAACTCAACTTGGCTCCATGGAACCAGGCCGGGTTGGGCACCAAACCAAACACACCCTATACTAACGTAGTGGGGAAGGGAAAAGAACAGAAAAGATTATTTCTTTAGGCATACCGAGGAGGAGGGAAGAATGAAGGCGAAATTGAAAGAAACTGGGGAGAAGACAGTAGTAGGTAAGGATGTAGTAGTGTGGTGTGTACACAGATGTAGCTTGGCCGGTGTGGAGTAGGAGATGTCATAGTGCACGGAGACCTCGATGATGCCCTCGACGAACATGATGGCCATTGTGCACACGTGGTCTACCACCGCCACAATGGTGCCCGTGTGTCAGTTCCCCTCCGCATCCTGACCAATGATCAGAGCCATGCCATGTCAAGAACTTGTCATGCTAGAGGTAGGCTAGGCCTGGGCTACAAGGAAGGAACTAGGAAGGGAGAAAGGAGGAAGAGTGGGAGCGGCACACACTGTGAGGTGGGGCGGCATTGGCAAGCGTGCAGCCGCACTAAGTGTGCGACATGCGCACGCCGAAAAGCAGCAGCATGTTGAAGGCCCAGTCCGGGTGTCCGTTGCCATGGTGCTGGCGTTCTCTAGCCACCTGGGTGTGTCGGCGGCCATCCACACCAGGGGATCTGCCGCCGTGCCCCCGCCCATGCCTTGTTGCAGTGTAGTGTCGATTGTGGTGGGCTTGAGCTATGACGGGATGACGATGCTGCTACCAAACTTGTTTGATCGGGCTGGGCGGACGGGGAGGTTTGTAGAGTGCAGATTGCATAGTGTTGTCTGCCTCGCCCATCACCACACGCTCCCTTCCATCCTTTTAATGGGATCCACCACCGGCCACTTGGCTTGCCATCGCATGGGTTGCTAGGCTTCTCACAATTCACTCTGAAATGACCTTCTGAATTCTTGCCTGGTGCGTTTTCTTTCTACTAGTAATTCAGATTCACACATATTCAGAACCAGAGGAACTAAATGTAAGCAGGAGTCGTGACTCTGCTTTGCCAGCAACTGGAGCCTGCAGGGACACCAGCGACACCTCTGCCACTGGGTTCCCTTCCCATTGCTGCCACAGATCATCTCTCTATCACTCGCCAGCCATGCATCACAAGTTGCTGCTTCGGTCAACCATTTGGTCAGCTTTGTCTACTCAACAATGTCATAGTTGTAGGCCCCACTATCCGAGAATAGCTTACTATTATGACGTGCCTCTTCGGAGAAGCACAACTCATCTACTAATATTCAGCCATTCATTCAAGGCTTCATCAGGGCAGCCTGAAGCTTTACAACACTCAGAGACAAAACCAGTTGACCTATATGTTATCACCTTACACATAGCACAACCACACAGCCCCCTTTGGCACTTACACATTTCTATTCTACGGCAACAGTACTGGCTCACATGTCCCTATTCTGTGCTTGTTCAGAAAAAATAAAATTTCGTGGGGTTTTCCACGGCTACCATGCATCAGTTCTTCGCCTATACACATTTGCAAACAATATACTGGAGGCTACGCTTGAGTATGGTAATTGTTCCTCCTCCATCCAGGAAACAGCCCGCCCATCAGTGTCTGACACACATTCTACATGCACCATCCAGCTAAAGTAAGAAAACCTCTATCTTTCAACGAAGTGGTTCTGTAAAACAAGGAAAAAGAGAGACATGATATTTTACCTTGCACAAGATCCAGCAAAGAAGCAGCGGACAACAGACTCTTAAATTAACATAGCACAAGTACACAACTAGATGGACTGTAGTCAGGCAGAAGCAGCAGCATGGGGAGGATGCCCTCCTTCACTCCTTGGCAGTCTTATTGATGAGCGACTTGTGGATGTGCAGGATGACGCCGGCACCGGCAATGGTGCCCTTGATGAGGGTGTCGAGCTCCACGTCCCCACGGATTGCGAGCTACAGGTGGTGCGGGGTGATACGCTTCACCTTGAGGTCCTTGCTGGTGTTGCCGGCCAGCTCAAGGACCTCGGTGGTGAGGTACTCAAGGATGGCGGTGGAGTAGACAGCGGCGGTGGTGCTGACGCGGCCATGAGCGGAGGCACGTGACTCGAGCTAGCGGTGGATGCGGCCCATCAGGAACCGCAAACATGGAGTGCTAGTTAGCATCCAGGACACATCCCCAATCTAGCCTACATTGACATCGGCCCAGCATGCCTCCACCCCCACCCACCCAGATGCTCACTCGTCACTCCCGCGCCGCACAGCCCTATCCGCACGGCCTCCTCCCTCTCAGACACACACTCCCACACCTGTGCTCCAAAACCTAACACTAGCGCAAGCGCGAGGCGGGGTGGCAGTGGCGGCGGCGCGAGCACGAGGCAGGGTCGCCGTGGTCCTTCGATCATACAGCCTACCTATACCAGCCTCCGTAGTTAATGAGGTGTTTGCAACACTTCTACCAGCCTCCGTAGTTAATGAGGTGTTTACAACACTTCTACCACCCTCCGTTGTTAATGGTGTGCTTCCAACACTTCAACCAACCTCCATAGTTAATGATGTTCTTGCAACACTTCTACCAGCGTCCACAGTTAATGGTGTGCTTGGAAAACTTTTTGGCTGAACCTGGCTAATTGCTTCCTTCATGCAGTGCTAAGGCTGCAATTACTAGAGGGTGAGCTGCATAGTTACTAGAAGCTTCATACACATGAATGGGAGCTGGATCAACTTCTTGAAGTCAGTTTCTGAATTGAAAACCATATGTTGATGATGGTGAATTCCTTGAAGTTGCCTTGAAAGAATCCCACATTACCTTATTCCCCACTTATTGCCCCAGCTCCGATTAGACACTTCAATAATATGTTAATGATGTGCAAATATTGGTGAGGTACATGCAATGGCTACTTTTTCATCCCTTCAGAAATATTGTTGTTACTGGACATGCTATAAAATGTCAGGGACACATAGCTTTGGAGGGTACAAAATGGAAGACCTTGTGATGGGTAATGCATGTACCTAAAATTAATTCTGCATTTGTGATTCTGGCAGTCTCACTCATGGATCTCATTTTGTAAGTATGTAATACATAAAGAAAGAAATGTTTACATCATTTGTCCATTTCAACTTATGATTGTGATGGGTTTGAGAAAGGGGATCTCATCATCAGGGTGTACGTAGATGATCTATTCATCAGCAGGTGCAGACCAAGTGACATCGGGAACATCAAGCGCGAGATGACGGTTCTATTGCATAATCGATCTCGGCTTGCTCACCTACTACTTCTGCATAGAGGTGAAGTAGGGGAAGCATTCCATCACCCTTAGCCAGAGCATGTACCTGTAGTAGCTAGAAGAGCAGGATGGCAAAGTGCAAGGCATGCCAGAGGAGAGGCTCAAGATGTCGAAGATAATATAAGCACCGTGCCAACGGTCAATGTGACACGCTATCGTAGCATAGATAGTAAGCTGCGCTATCTGACTCACACATAGCCAGATCTTGGTTTCGTTTATCGTTGTGGGCTACGTCAGTCATTTGATGGAACCACAGGAAGATCATTTGGCTGCAGTCAAGCACTAACTACGCTACGGCGTCATCTTCCCAAGTGTTGTAGTCTGCTAAAGCTAATCGAGTTTAGCGATATGGCAGGAGACGTCAACGCAGGCAGAGGACCTCAGTTATGCTCTTCATGCTCGAATCAAGTCCCATCTCCTGCCTTGTGAAGCAGAGACTGGGCACACTCTCCACTTGTGAAGCAAAGTATATTGTTGCGGCAACGACAATCTGCTAGGGAGTCTTCCTAAGTCAGCTTCTTTGCAAGCTCAAGGAGCAAGAGCTCGCTGAACCAACACTAATGATGGAAGAAGAAGCTCGCCATCACCATGAGCCCTTGACCAAAAAAAACCTATTCCTCCATGGCTGCAGCACATCCACACGCGTTATCACTTTATCCGTGATTGCACCGATGGAGGACAGAATGTCCTCAAGTTCATCGACTCTGGGTAGTAGCTCGCGGACATCTTCACCAAGCCACTCGGACGCATTCGATTCCAGGAGTTTCAGGCTAGAATCAGAGTGATCGAGATCATATCAAGGAGTAGCAGTAGGATTAGGGGAAGAATTGTTAGATAATCTGCTGCTCCATCTCCCTTGCATCATTATATCATAGGAACATGTGTACAGTGATCGTTCCCTCCCTTTTCCTGTCAATAGGACAGAAGTAGTGGAAGTATGTTGTAGTACTATGTAGTAGGTAGAATAGTACATGTAGTAGGTTGCATGGTCCAAGTAGTGAACAGCCTGGCAGGATGGCCTCTGAGGCATCGGCATGCTTCAACCAAACAAGTTCAGTAGCTCATCTGCTTTTGTGTGCTCTAATATTATCCTTTCTTCAACCTCCACCTCGTGTGTGTGTGAGAGAGAGAGATAGAGAGAGGTGATGATACACTCATGTGTGGCGTTGCTAGAACCAACATCACAACAATGCCCATGCATTGTTTGAGCTAGCTGACAACAAATGATCATATATATAATATAAAGTCAGAAGTATTTTCTTTTTGAATCAGGTTGACCCCTTTTCCATTTATTAACGAGAAACATCCATTACACATCAACAAAACAACTAAATGAGGTAGGGAAAGTATGAGCAACGCTAGCTGCAGAACGAAAAACAAACAATAGAGCTAACACTATGAAACCTGGCTAAGGAGACTAGCGTTAGCTCTCAGCTGCCTTTCATAGTTTATAATAAAGGTAGAATTGTAGAACTATGTACTATGCACGAAGGGAGACGTATGATAAACCATGCACTTTGCTCTCACCCATTAAAAAGTGGTACACTGCTAGATAGAGATGCATACTGCATGGCAATCAATCAGAAAATGCGGACATCTGCCGAGTACGGAAAAAGATTACCTTAGGGAGAAATGGTCGCACTCCAGCTCTGCTAGTCCGTCAGCAGGTTCAGCAAATGTAGATAGACGCCGCAGTTCCTCCACTTCTCTAGTTCTACGAGCAAGAGCAGCTGTTTCTAGTTGCTAGAATTAGAGTGTGCAGCACACACAAGTTTGTCATGTCAGTCTTGTGATCTTGGAAACAAACCCAACACCTCACACATCCCTAAAAAGATAGCAAAGGATCAGATGATGTCATACGCATCCATCTTGGTTCGTCGAGCTATAGAGTGCAGAAAGATATATAGCATACGCTGAAACATACAAGGTATAGGAAAAAAACTAGGAGCTAGGCCCACCTGTATACCTCCCAACATAACACACAGCCTCCTATAAAAAAAATAACACACATCCTGTGTAGTACATATTGGTTCATACTATATAAAACACAACATAACAATCCCAACAAAGGAAGAGAGATGAATACAACATAGACATCGAATTAATGAATTCCTAGACATACTGTAAAACCAAGCAACTATGCATCGTTAGCTACCATGTAAGGTAGATGAGATGAGCAAAGATGATTAACTTCCAAGCAAATCCATGCCAGCAAATGAAGCTATGCTATTAGTGCTGACACTGTTACTGACTCGTAGTATCTACAAGAATCCACCCAAAACCCGCATTTTTCACGACCTAAAATATAGGGGGCGATAAGTTCTGTTGTGGTTCAAAATTGATCGAACAATCAACAATTTTCAGAGTCAAAACCAGCCTATGGACAAGTCGCACTGAGCAGGATAAAAGAATCTATCTTGGACTCAACGTAGCACTCCACGCCCTTCGCTAACCCGATGAGGAAGTGATGCAGAGCGCTGACCTCATCCGCATCATCCCCGTGGAGCTCCTGGACAAGCTGATGGTCTGTGGTGCTAAAGCTAGCCGTGCCCTCCCTGATGAGCTCCTGGCCGGACCACGATTTTGTCAGTCGGCGAGGTCAGAGCCGATAGTGCTTGCGCCCACTAGCTGCCGCCCAACTTGGCTCACCGGCTGCCATTGGCGCCGTACCACCGAGGAGCGCATCCTGTCCCTGCCGGTGGTAGCTCACCGGCGCATTGGTAGAGGAGTGTCTTCCTGTCCCTGTGGTGGGTCGGGCCCCCAAATCCGCGCGCTCCATCGGCACCCAAATCCTTCGCCAGCTGACCCGATCTACACGCCTCACTCGATCTATGGATCCGCGGCGGGATTAATTGTTCAGGAGAGAGGTGGGTGAGGGTGAGGGTGAGGGTGAGGGAGAGGAGGACTGGGTGAGACGGTTTCATCAAGTCATGTGAGGAAGAGGACAAATGGATGAAGCGATACAAAGAAGACAATGCGAGCAAAAAAGTCTTTTTTTATTCATTATGCTTGTGGCCCATGAGCCACTGCAAGCATGCACTAGGGCTATGGAATGCTCTGTGCCTCCGTTAGTGTGAGCTACACCTCACAGTCCTGACTAATCCCGCTGCAGCGCACTGGAGTGGATCGGACCTGCCCCTAACCTAAGGTATGGCTCAGGTCCCGAAAGGGGGCCACACGCAGGTATCGCTCGGGTCCTAAAGGGCCCACATGCAGGCACAGCTGGCAGAGGATGAGAGCTACCGCCTACCAGACCACACTGAAGGGAAAGTCGCAAATTTTTCTTTCTTTTTCCCATTCGAACGCAACGGATCAATGGATTACGCGAGGAAACTGCAGATCTCCGGCAGTCCTCCCTGAAGAAAAAAGATCCCCCGACCAAACTAGGATTGTTTTCGACAATTTTAGTCAACCCACGCTTGGAATCAAATATGGCTTTCTACCATGGCTAGCTTTGATTAGAAGCAAAGTATGTACAACTATGGTGCTTGGGAGTGTACTTAAAAGAGAAGCTCCGCACCCGCTTGTCTTCTCCGAAGAGGCTCCTAGGGCCGCCGCCACCACCACCATGCCCTCATGCGGTGACCTCATCGCAAGGAGGAGCGCTAGATCGATGGATCTAGTGCTTTATCCTCTCCTAGAGAAGGTCCTGGGGCCGCCGCCACGCTGGATCGAGAGGGGAATAGGGGAAATGCATTGTGGTGAGGGAGACGGACGGGCGGTGCGTAGCCAGAGAAGAGGAGGAAGAAGTGAAGTGGGTGCCAACAAGAAGGAAGAGTCCACGCAGGTGCCAGTGAGAAAGAAGAGGTGGCACCGGCATCGGTGAGGATGAAGAAGAGGCCGTGCATCCACTGAGATGAGAAGGGGGCATCTGAGCACCAACGAGGAGGGGTGTGGTGGCTGGGAATAGTGGGGAAAGAGGGAGGCATAGTGTGATAGGGCACAAGGGGCCGCACCTATAGATGGCCATGCAGCCCATGGGCCCATAGCACAGCATGAAGCCTGATTTTTTTGGCTCGACCCGAGCATGGCACGACATGGCCTTGTGGTAACCATGCTAGGCCAAGTGGTGCATGTGAGAAATCAGCGTGATTTCTCCCACTAGGGTCTGAGAACTAGTTATGCTTCTACGTTGAAAGAGCGTGGGGAGGAGAATCATGGGGAAGATAAGTCGCTCAGGAATCGGCAGGTTTGCCGCAGTTGGACAGCTTCTTCTCAGCACAAGGGATCCAGAAGCGGACCCAAATAGGCCCCAAAGCTCCAGGCATAGAGAAGAACCGAGAAAAGGTAATCCATGGGGGGGACGGGAGGAGATGGATCAAATCGGATGATGAAAATAGTAAGGGGGAGGGGAAAAGGAAACCAAGAGAAGAAAAAGGACAACAATCATGACGCGACGTACTTGATGTTTCACAACAAGAGGTGTCATGACCAATTAGTCCCAGATCATGGTGAGGTGGCAGGGGCGGGTGATGCGGTGGCGGCTCCAATCGGAATTAGGGGGTGGGTGAGGGGAAAGACGCAGTCTTTAGGGTTTCCTGGCGGCGGCGGCTATGACCAATTGAATTTTAGGGATGGGGTAGAGGAAGAATGCGAGCTTTTGGGTTTTCATGCTATGGGGGATGAGTCTCAAATCTAAACGAGGCTAGGATAGCAGAGGCAGCTTTTGGGGACACGCTTAGTGGTGACTAGGCTAGAAATTGGGGCAAGGGCGGGAAAAGGCACGCGGTGGACTGGGGATTAAGTCCTAGATTGTGGCGAGGTGAGGACGACGCTGTTGGCTTGTGGCTAACATGGTGGTGGCTATGACTGGATTTTTTGCGGCGATGAGCGGAGGGCGTGACATTTAGGGTTTCTTAGGAGATGGAGAGTGGGCCAGGAGGGATGAAAAAGAAATGGGGAAGATGGGAAGGTCATCAAGTCCGGCGGGGGGGGGGGGGGGGGGCGGCAGGGGCAGTGTTGTTGTGTGGACTTCAATGTTTCTGTTCTCTAGAGATGTGAGGCCACCGCCCCACACCCACCACCACCATGCCACGTCGTCGCTTTCCCGTGCTGCCAAGGTTTATCATTTATTTTTGACCAGACGCACTAGTTGCTGCATTAAGATTGAGACTATAAGAGAGTTGCCTGGAGCACTGTTTCAGGGCTGTAAATAGGGTGCGCCGGCCATGTTTAAGGACCAGCAGTGAATTTTACTAAGAGTATTACATCTGACTTGTTCTTGTTGTGAGCAAGCAGGTGTGGCGGTTCCGGAATGGTGTGCTCCGGTGCATGGAGGTCCATGACACGGGAGACCCCGTGCAGAGCCTTGCCGTCACCAGCGCTGTGGCCTGCTTCGTGCCGCAAGGCACAGGTGTCAAGGTGCTGAGCTGGAACAGTGGCAACTCCAAGCTCCTGAACCCCAACAAGTACATGAGGTCCATGGCGCTGGTGCACGGCAAGCTCTTCTGTGGCTGCAACGACGCGGCAGCATTGGGGTTGATCTATGCTGCGCCGAAATGCTGAAACCTTGATAACATTGGACCAAATGAGTAAGCACTATTAACCGTGGTCGACGCTGGGTGGCACTGGCAGGAGATCGATCTGGCGAGTGGCACGCTGGGCATGATGCAGCCAGGCAGCAAGCAGATCCTGGGCAAGGCGAGCCCCGTCTACACGCTGCAGGCCCACGTCGGGCTGCTCTACACCAGCAATACGCCCACGTCGTCGTGGTCCGTGGATGGCCGCGGCGCGTCCATCAAGGTGTGGAGCTGCGCCAACTACGGCCTCGTCGGCTCAACAGCGACGGAGGCGGAGGCGTGGTCACTGGTGGTTAGCGCGGACCTCGTCTACGTCGCCTCCTGGACCGCCGCCGTGGAGATCTGGTCTAGGGAGAAGCTCACCAGGATTGGCACGCTGCAGGCAGGCGGCCCCGGGTGCCGCGTCCAGTGCATAGCCGTCGACACTGATGGTGACGTCAGATGGCAGGATCCAGGTCCGGTGCACGCGGATTAATTCTTTCATTTGGTCGTCCGTGCTCAACTGAATGAACTAACCAACGTTGGTACCCACATTGAGATTTTTTTCCTGGTTTGTATGTTGCAGGTGTTGGCATTGACTTGAGAACGAAGACGCAGAACAAAATTATTGAGTGTAGAGGACGCGTGAAGCTGATCATAGGATGGTGAAAAAATGTGGAATTACCGAGTAGCATATGGTGATTTTTCTGTGCTTATTTTTTGTAACCTGGCATGATTTTTGCACGATCTGCTAAGTGTAAATATCGACCTTTTCATGACTATGATTATGATAATCAGCTAAAATAATTTAATTGTCATCTAAAAAGATTATATTATGAGATGGATTATCATAAATCAAAACATCATATTACAATAGTCTTATAATCCATTTCGGACCTGTTTTTGGTGATTACGGATCTAAAATATGCCACAATAACACAGAAATCCAAACATTCCAATTGTCAACGATGAGAGGGACGGGGATAGGGGACCTATTTGGTGGGAAATATCCTTATGGGAATTCATGACATGTGTTCATGTGCAAGGATTCAATGCATGGGGCAGCTCGAAGAATTCAGTGGTAGTTACAAAGAAAAAATAATTGGAAAAAATTTACTTAACCCCACACCTATGTGGTCAACTTCACCCCTAAACTATGAAACCGTCTACTTTATCCCCGAACTTTCCAAAACCGGTCAAATTACCCCCAGGTGGTTTTCAAACGGGGTTTGCTACAGTACCTGTAGTATTGCTACAGTAACAGTTGTTTTGCCTTTTTCTTTTTTATTAATTCCCGCTGAATCTTTGAAAAATCATAGTAAATCACAGAAAAAACATAAAATAGAAAATCCAATTTTGTTGGACTCCACATGAGTAAATCTACACAGTGAACATATAATATGGTATGCTTTAGTACAAAGTTTTTGTTGTAGCTTTACAGTGAACAAATCTATTTTTTTACAACAAAAACTTTGTACTAAAGCATACCATATTATATGTTCACTATGTAGATCTACTCATGTGGAATCCAACAAAATTGGATTTTCTATTTTATGATTTTTCTATGATTTACTATGATTTTTCAAAGATTCGATAGAAACAAATAAGAAAGGAAAAGACAAAACAATGTTATTGTAGCAAGACCGACGTTACTGCAGCAATACATATGGTACTATAGCAACCCACTGTCCGAAAACCGCCTGGGTGTAAATACCGCTGGTACTGTAGCAACCCACTGTCCGAAAACCGCTTCGGGTGTAATTTGACCGGTTTTGGAAAGTTCGGAGGGTAAAGTAGACGGTTTCACAATTTAGGGGGTGAAGTAGACCACCCTTGATAGGTGAGGGGGTTAAGTAGACTTTTTCCAAAAATAATTAGTAGGCATTGAAGGGTTGGCAGGTGCCCATGACTCCCTCATGAGGATAGTCTCCACTCATTTTTCTTCTCCACCACAACACGTGCCACGATCCTCCATGAGCCGCGCCATCCTCCAACTCCAATGTCTTGATTTTCTCATCATGCTGCACAACTCGGGCTAAAGATGGCAATGGGGCCGCAACCCGAGACCCGACGGATATTTACTCTAATAGGGCCCGAATCTGGACTAAACAAATCACCCATGGGTCTCTAATTAGGGAAAACCTTCACCCAATGGGTACGCGAGTACTAGAACGTTCCTATAGTTCCCATACTCGTTAAATCATGGGTAAAAAATATTTGGAGGTCCAAATACATATCTTGGCCCAATATCAAACCAGCCCAGCCCAAATAAGGCAAACCCTAGGTATTTAAGCCAATCCCTGACTCCATTCATCCATTTTCCATCCCGTCCCTTGATCCCCTCCTACTCTTGGCGGCCACATGCACACAGCACGGACTCACCGCTCATGGAGGACAGCATGGGCACGATGACCGTGCGTCTGCGGCGCACGCTGCTGCCCACAGTGGTAGGGCAGGCCAAATGCCCACGACCGCAGCCGCCGCTACTTGCTAGCAGGCAGCCACCCGCCCCTACCCACCTGGTGGCCGCATGGCACATCGTCCCACCCCTAAGCTGTAATTGCTCCTTCTTCCTCCTCCCCACTCCCCTTAATCCCCAACCATTTCTCGCAGCCAGATCCAGCCGCAATGCTAGGAACGTGCAAAGCAAGCCTGTGTTGACAGACGGTGAGCATTTTCTTTCTCTTAACCTTTCCTATTACAGTTTGCAGCATCGGATTCGCATCACTAACTGCAGCAACCATGGTTGTCCCATTTCAAAAGAACATCAGAGCTGAAGATGCTGACCACCTGCTTGCAGGATTGGTTGCAGAACAAGTAAACAAGTATGTCCATTGTTTTGTTTTGCACTTTGGTTTTCTTTACTATGGTTCTATCCTAATTGTTGGTTTCCTTTTTTTTATTTGATGTGAAGGAAAAATAAGCTGCCACCTTCTGGTCTTATTGCCTACAAGATATTCAAGAAGGTTGTCAGGTTAGTGCACATATCCAAATTAAACCAGGGTTTTGCCATCCTCCAACTCCTAGGTCTTGAGTTTCTCATCATTTCAATTTTGGATATGCTTTGACCCGAAATGACCAAGCTCATGCAAACTTCTCAAGATTACATGGCACGACACTATGCGAGACAGTATGTAAGACAATACGAATATACTTGACTGCCAAAATGGTAAAGAGGCTAAAGATCAAGAGTGGAAAAAAAATCTTTATCAGGTGGGGACTTTTTGACGCACCCTATCCTCCCTTAAAAATTGTTGATATAGATGTTGATTACTCAATGTGGCACATATATAAGCCATGCTTGCACTTACTCCAATTCTAGCATTGTACAAGTTAAGATACTCTTACCTTGTATGCTAGCTCAGAGACAAAGAAAGAAGACAACCACACATAATGGGTTTATCCAATCCTCACACGCCAGCTTGCATAGCATTTTTTACAAGGACTTGCATAGCATTGTACAAGTTGAGAGATAGTACGTCTTACCTTATGCGCTAGCTTAGAGACAAGAAGAAAGACAACCACACACAAAGTGTTAATAAACACTTGACATAGGCGCCACCAATCACATGACAGCCACACGTGTTCGGCCCTTTCCAAACATGTGCGGGTCATGTGGTGGCGCCTTGTCAAAGATCCATCACGTGTGGTTCCCATCCTCCTTGTTCTCCCAAGATCTTGTTGTCCTCCATGTACTAAACCAGTTCGGCCACTGCAAAGAAGGCAAGAGAGTTTTTGGTGTGGCTAACCTACTGCCTTTCCCTGACCCTATCTTTTGCAGCATAAATAAGCAAATAGCAAGTAGTGGCCAACGGTCCACAGCGCACCACATGCCATGTTTCTCCGCAAGCTGTGCCATGCCATCCCCAATGCAATGCAAGAACCATAGTGTAGACAACGCCGCGACACCACTTGTTCCCGCGGCGGACACACTCTGATTCTGATCCCGGCCGCAACGACCGAGTCTGAGCTCATGTAAACTAGGAATAGCTACCAAGAGAATTTATTTCTTCTTCCAAAAGATCAAAATTCCAAGATAAGAAGTCTGCCAGCGAATTATTACACAATCATTTTTCTTCCTCCTTCAAAGCTTGCTGGTTTTGTTGGCCTTGGCTGGCAAGGCAGGGGTCACCCACTGCCTCCCTATGGTGACCAGCTCACCAGACTCCTTGCGCACCTCCACCACCACAGCCATTAGCTTCCCCTTCCGGCTCACCACTCGCCCCTCCACCTCCATCTCCATCTACGATGGAGGCTGGCTGGAGCTAGCAGTGAGTGCTCCATTTCCAGAGTTGTGGTTACACAGATAGGAAAAAGAAGGTTAATCTGGATTGGAGTGGCTGTGGGTGCGCCCTCCACGGTGTGGACCACCGCCGAGCACATGCAGTCCACCGCCGCCACAATCACTCTGGCGTGCCACCTCTCCTCCTGGTCCTGCACCCACTACAAGCCAGCAGGCTCAGGTGCGCTCGGACAAAGTCAACGGTGCTCTGGGACAAAGTCAGCGACGCAGAACAGAGCTGAGATTAATGCAGGACAGAGATGAAAATTTTCTTGATTGCTTGCCAACGCATGATTGCTATAGAGGGGACATCAGGAACTGAATTTGTAGATGAATCACAGGCCTTGAAATCCAATTCACCTCCTGTCACAGAAACCTAACTATGCTTGAGCTAGTAATTACTGTGCGTTGAGCAAGGCGAGAAGCTACAGCTAATTCACTTCACCGGACCAAGTTCCAAGGAAATCCAAGGAATCTTCAGATCTTGTTTTGAGAGCATTTGGGCCTGGACGCCGTCATCCACTGCCTTCCGATGGCCACCGGCTTGCCAGACTCCTTCTTCCGGATCTCCACCGTCACTGCCGTCATCTGGCCTTTCTGCTTCACCACCCGCCCATCCATCTCCACTTCCTCCTGGACAAACAACATTAATGCTGAAAACAAAATAGTTTAGTTCCCTTGAAACATAAATACATGCTGAAAACATATCCGTTCTGTGCTGTTTCTAAATATACAGAGTCTGAAATGAACACTACCCGTATGTTCATAAAAAAAAAGGTACTTAGCACTCAAACCTGCCAAGAATCTGAAAAGGGTGAGAGAGCCCTATCAAACATAATTTGTAAAGGTACAGGCAACTGCTTTGCTGAGTCATGTAACAGAAAACGACAGTGGATTTCTGAAATGCTTTGGATTCCTTAACAAACTTCGGTTGTTTGGCAATTTCCTTGGAGGGAAACCTAACCACTGCCCTATTATCCTATTCCTAGGTAGTAGTAACAGGGTTGCTTCTAGGAAACAAACTTCAAAAAGAAGCATGTCTACATGTGAAAGAAGAATAGAGCGGTCAATCCTATTACTGCTACCTTACAGGTTTGCTTTCTTGTGCTGAACAATAGCCAAAAGTTATATCCGCAGAATGGGGTGTGTGTGTAAAGGAGTATGTGGAGTGGCTACACCACACGTAGCGAACCACTTGTTTCTTTTCTCACTGATTCGAGTGTTAAAGAGATAGACACTGTGACAAGGATGAAAATGCTCGGAAACGGTCGAAAATGGTATTACAACATAGAAAAACGAAAGTGGTCGGTTCGGGATATTTCTACATTTTAGCAATTAAAGAGTACAAAAAATAGTTGAAAATGGTTGTGAAACCAATTGAAACTGACAATTTATCATGTTAGAAAATGGTATCATAATATAGAAAACTGACAATTGACACTGTGAGTGTGTTTGGTTTCCTACCTTGGTTGTAGCCTATCTAGGATTGGAGCCTGGATAGGGTAAACCAATTTTCAGCAAGCCAACATGGGGTTTGCTAAATAAGAAATTGTCCACAACGCCTAATTGAAGATTCTATGAGGCTAAACAAGAAATGGGGTATCAATTAGTATGACATTGCGGCAGTATGAGTTATGCCCTTGGCAAATCAAAGGACCGGCTCTGACACCAAGTGGTGTGCCACCTAGATCTGAATCAATCGTCAACCAAACCCTAAAGCTCAGTGGAAAAATCGATGGATCCGAACCAGAACAAATGAGGCTAAATTAGAAATGGGGGTATCAATGGTCACGACATTGCAGCAGTATGAATTAAACCCCAAGAAAATCTAGGGATCAGCTGCGTCAACAAGTGGCACCATCCAAATCCGTGTCAGCATTGACCAAACCGTAAAGCTCAGTGGAAAAATCAATGTATCCGAACTAAAACAATTTCGACAGTGTACAAGAAGAAACAACAAAGAAGAAAAGACAAAGGAAATGGCAATGAGGCCGCATACCAGTGGCCTTCCTAGCTTACCAGGAACGCCAATGAAGCTCACCGCCACCGGTGGGAGGACGACGATGTGATGGGGACAGAGCGAGAGCGGAA
Source organism: Saccharum spontaneum (assembly GCA_022457205.1). NCBI lineage: Eukaryota > Viridiplantae > Streptophyta > Magnoliopsida > Poales > Poaceae > Saccharum > Saccharum spontaneum. The sequence continues at coordinate 20,416,086 of CM039596.1, forward strand.
GAGAGCAGCAGCATAGAGGGAAGCGAGTGAGCACTAGCTAGGAAAAGCCTAGCGGGTGGTGACACTGCTCTTTTATTCGGTGGCTATCCTAAGGCACCCGGGCACACTAGATGGCGGGCAGGGCTCGACCAAGCCAGGCTGCAAAAAAACAGCCGCTGCGCTAGCATTTTTCCGTAGCTAAATTAGGGGCGTACGGGTGGCCTCCCAAAGCCTGGCACTAGCGCGCCCACCTACAGCCAACCAAACAAACTCAACTTGGCTCCATGGAACCAGGCCAGGGGTTGGGCACCAAACCAAACACACCCTATACTAACATAGTGGGGAAGGGAAAAGAACAGAAAAGATTATTTCTTTAGGCGTCCTAAGGAGGAGGGAAGGACGAAGGCGAAATTGAAAGAAACTGGGGAGAAGACAGTAGTAGGTAAGGATGCAGTAGTGTGGTGTGTACACAGATGTAGCATGGCCGGTGTGAAGTAGGAGATGTCATAGTGCACGGAGACCTCAATGATGCCCTCGACAGACATGATGGCCATTGTGCACACGTGGTCTACCACCGCCACAATGGTGCCCGTGTGCCAGTTCCCCTCCGTGTCCTGACCAATGATCAGAGCCATGCCATGTAAAGAACTTGTCCCGTGAGAGGTAGGCTAGGCCTAGGCTACAAGGAAGGAACTAGGAAGGGAGAAAGGAGGAAGAGTGGGAGTGGCACACACTGTGAGGTGGGGCGGCATTGGCAAGCGTGCAGCCGCACTAAGTGTGCGACATGCACACGCCGAAAAGCGGCATCATGTTGAAGGCCCAGTCCGGGTGTCCTTTGCCATGGTGCTGGCATTCTCCAGCCACCTGGGTGTGCCGGCGGCCATCCACGCCAGGGGATCTGCCGCCGCGCCCCCGCCCATGCCTTGTTGCAGTGTGGTGTCGATTGTGGTGGGCTTGAGCTGCGACGGGACGATGATGCTGCTACCAAACTTGTTTGACCGGGCTGGGTGGATGGGGAGGTTTGTAGAGTGCAGATTGCATAGTGCTGTCTGCCTCGCCCATCACCACACGCTCCCTTCCTTCCTTTTAATGGGATCTGCCACCGGCCACTCGGCTTGCCATCACGTGGGAGGCTAGGCTTCTCACAATTCACTCTGAAATGACTTTGTGAATTCCTGCCTGCTGTGTTTTCTTTCTACTAGTAATTCAGATTCACACATATTCAGAACCAGAGGAACTAAATGTAAGCAGGAGTCGCGACTCTACTTTGCCAGCAACTGCAGCCTGCAGGGACACCAGCAACACCTCTGCCACTGGGTTCCCTTCCCATTGCTAGCACAGATCATCTCTCTGTCACTCGCCAGCCATGCATCACAAGCTACTGCTTCGGTCAACCATTTGGTCAGCTTTGTCTACTCAACAATGTCACAGCTGTAGGCCCCACTATCCTAGAACAGATTACTATTACGACATGCCTCTTCAGAGAACCACAACTCATCTACTAATATTCAGCCATTCATTCAAGGCTTCATCAGGGCAGCCTGAAGCTTTACAACACTCAGAGACAAAACCAGTTGACCTATATGTTATTACCTTACACATAGCACAACCACACAGCCCCCCTTTGGCACTTACACATTTCTATTCTACGGCAACAGTACTGCCTCACATGTCCCTCTTCTGTGCTTGTTCAGAAAAAATAAAATTTCGTGGGGTTTTCCACAGCCACCATGCATCAGTTCTTCGCCTATACACATTTACAAACAATATACTGGAGGCTGCGCTTGAGTATGGTAATTGTTCCTCCTCCATCCAGGAAACAGCCCGCCCATCAGTGTCTAACACACATTCTGCATGCACCATCCAACTAAAGTAAGAAAACCTCTATCTTTCAATGAAGTGGTTCTGTAAAACAGGGAAAAAGAGAGACATGATATTTTACCTTGCACAAGATCCAGCAAAGAAGCAGCGAACAAAAGACACTTAAATTAACATAGCACAAGTACACAACTAGATGGACTGTAGTCAGGCAGAAGCAGCAGCATGGGGAGGTTGCCCTCCTTCACTCCTTGGCAGTCTTGTTGATGAGCGACTTGTGGATGTGCAGGATGACGCCGCCACCAGCGATGGTGCCCTTGATGAGGGTGTCGAGCTCCACGTCCCCACGGATTGCGAGCTGCAGGTGGTGCGGGGTGATACGCTTCACCTTGAGGTCCTTGCTGGTGTTGCTGGCCGGCTCAAGGACCTCAGTGGTGAGGTACTCAAGGATGGCAGTGGAGTAGACGGCGGTGGTGGCACCGACGCGGCCATGAGCGGAGGCACGTGACTCGAGCTGGCGGTGGACGCGGCCCATCGGGAACCACAAACATGAAGTGCAAGTTAGCATCCAGGACACATCCCCAATCCAGCCTATATTGACATCGGCCCAACATGCCTCCACCCCCACCCACCCAGATGCTCACTCGTCACTCCCGCGCCGCACAGCCCTATCCGCACGGCCTCCTCCCTCTCAGACACACACTCCCACACCTGTGCTCCAAAACCTAACCCTAGCGCAAGCGCGAGGCGGGGTGGCAGTGGAGGCGGCGCGAGCATGAGGCTCGGTCGCAGCGGTCCTTCGATCGTACAGCCTACCTATACCAGCCTCCGTAGTTAATAGGTGTTTGCAACACTTCTACCAGCCTCCGTAGTTAATGTGGTGTTTGCAACACTTCTACCAGCCTCCATTGTTAATGGTGTGCTTCCAACACTTCAACCAACCTCCATAGTTAATGATGTTCTTGCAACACTTCTACCAGCGTCCACAGTTAATGGTGTGCTGGGAAAACTTTTCGGCTGAACCTGGCTAATTGCTTCCTTCATGCAGTGCTAAGGCTGCAATTACTAGAGGGTGAGCTGCATAGTTACTAGAAGCTTCATACACATGAATGGGAGCTGGATCAACTTCTTGAAGTCAGTTTCTGAATTGAAAACCATATGTTGATGATGGTGAATTCCTTGAAGTTGCCTTGAAAGAATCCCACATTACCTTCTTCCCCACTTATTGCCCCAGCTCCGATCAGCCACTTCAATAATATGTTAATGATGTGCAAATATTGGTGAGGTACATGCAATGGCTACTTTTTCATCCCTTCAGAAATATTGTTGTTACTGGACATGATATAAAATGTCAGGGACAGATAGCTTTGGAGGGTACAAAATGGAAGACCTTGTGATGGGTAATGCATGTACCTAAAATTAATTCTGCATTTGTGATTCTGGCAGTCTCACTCATGGATCTCATTTTGTAAGTATGTAATACATAAAGAAAGAAATGTTTACATCATTTGTCCATTTCAACTTATGATTGTGATGGGTTTGAGAAAGGGGATCTCATCATCAGGGTGTACGTAGATGATCTATTCATCAGTAGTTCCAGACCAAGTGACATTGGGAACTTCAAGCGCGAGATGACGGTTTTATTGCATAATTGATCTCGGATTGCTCACCTACTACTTCCGCATAGAGGTGAAGTAGGGGAAGAGTTCCATCACCCTTTAGCCAGAGCATGTACCCATAGTAGCTAGAAGAGCAGGATGGCAAAGTGCAAGGCATGCCAGAGGAGAGGCTCAAGATGTCAAAGATAATATAAGCACCATGCCATAGGTCAATGTGACACGCTATCAGAGCATAGTCAGCAAGCTGCGCTATCTGACTCACACATAGCCAGGCCTTGATTTTGCTTATCATTGTGGGCTACGTGAGTCATTTGATGGAACCACAGGAAGATCATCTGGCTGTAGTCAAGCGCCAGCTACGCTACGGCGTCATCTTCCAAAGTGTTGTAGTCCGCTAAAGCTAATCGAGTTTAGCAACATGGCAGGAGACGTCGACACAGGCAAAGGACCTCAGTCATGCTCTTCATGCTCGAATCAAGTCCCATCTCCTGCCTTGTGAAGCAGAGACTGGGCACACTCTCTGCTTGTGAAGCAGAGTATACTGTTGCGGCAACGACAATCTGCTAGGGAGTCTTCCTAAGTCAGCTTCTTTGCAAGCTCAAGGAGCAAGAGCTCGCTGAACCGACACTAATGATGGAGAACAAGCTCGCCATCACCATGAGCCCTTGACCAAAAACCCATTCCTCCATGGCCGCAGCACATCCACACGCGTTATCACTTTATCCGTGATTGCACCGATGGAGGACAGAATGTCCTCCAGTTCATCGACTCTGGGTAGTTGCTCGCGGACATCTTCACCAAGCCACTCGGACGCATTCGATTCCAGGAGTTTCGGGCTAGAATCAGAGTGATCGAGATCATATCAAGGAATAGCAGTAGGATTAGGGAAAGAATTGTTAGATAATCTGCTGCTCCCTCTCCCTTGCATCATCATATCATAGGAACATGTGTACAGTGATCGTTCCCTCCCTTTTCCTATCAATAGGACAGAAGTAGTGGAAGTATGTTGTAGTACTATATAGTTGGTAGAATAGTACATGTAGTAGGTTACATGGTCCAAGTAGTGAACAGCATGGCAGGATGGCCTTTGAGGCATCGGCATGCTACAGCCAAACAAGTTCAGTAGCTCATCTGCTTTTGTGTGCTCTAATATTATCCGTTCTTCAACATCCATTACACATCAGCAAAACAACTAAATGAGGTAGGGAAAGTACGAGCAACGCTAGCTGCAGAACGAAAAACAAACAACAGAGCTAACACTATGAAACCTGGCTAAGGAGACTAGCGTTAGCTCAACTGCCTTTCGTAGTTTATAATAAAGGTAGAATTGTAGAACTATGTACTATGCATGAGGGGAGATGTATGATAAACCATGCTCTTTGCTCTCACCCATTAAAAAGTGGTACACTCTAGATAGAGATGCATACAGCATGGCAATCAATCCGAAAATGCAGACATCTGCCGAGTTTGGAAAAAAGATTACCTTAGGGAGAAATGGTAGCACTCTAGCTCTGCTAGTCCACCATCAGGTTCAGCAAATGTAGATAGACGCCGCAGTTCCTCCACTTCTCTAGCTAGTTCTACGAGCAAGAGCAGCTGTTTCCATTTGCTAGAATTAGAGTGTGCAGCACACACAAGTTTGTGATGCCAGTCTTGTGATCTTGAAACCAAAGCAAACACCTCAGGCGTCCCTGAAAATACAGCAAAGGATAACAAGACATATGCATCCATCTTGGTTCGTCGAGCTACAGAGTGCAGAAAGATATATAGCGTACGCTGAAACAAACAAGGTATAGGAAAAAGAAACTAGGAGCTAGGCCCACCTGTATACCTCCCAACATAACACACTGCCTCCTATAAAAATAATAACACACATCCTGTGTAGTACATATTGGTTCATACTATATAAAACACAACATAACAATCCCAACAAAGGAAGAGAGATGAATACAAGATAGACATCGAATTAATGAATTCCCAGACGTACTGTAAAACCAAGCAACTATGCATCGTTAGCTACCATGTAAGGTAGATGAGATGAGCAAAGATGATTAACTTCCATGCAAACCCATGCCAGCAAATGAAGCTATGCTATTAGTGCTGACACTGTTACTCACACGTACTATCTGCAAGAATCCACGCAAAACCGGCAATTTTCGCGACTTGAAATATAGGGGGTGATAACTTCTGCTATGGTTCAAAATTGAACCATGGGCCACTATAATCGAACAATCAACAATGGAGCATCCATACCGTGGTTGTTAGAGTCAAAACCAGCCTATGGATGAGTCGCATTGAGCAGGATAAAAAAAATCTATCTTCGACTCAACGTGGCACTCCACGCCCATCGCTAACCCTATGAGGAAGTGATGTAGAGCGCTGACCACATCCGCGTCATCCCCGTGGAGCTCCTGGACGAGCTAGCGGTCTGCGGTGCTAAAGCCAGCCACGCCCTCCCTGATGAGCTCCTAGCTAGACCGCGATGTTGTCAGTCAGCTGGATCAAAGCCGATAGCGCTTACACCCACTGGCTGCCACCCTGCTTGGCTCACCCGCTGCCATTGGCGCCGTGCCACCAAGGAGCGCATCCTGTCCATGCCAGTGGTATCTCACCGGCGCGTCGGTAGAGGAGCGTCTTCCTGTCCCCTTGGTGGGTCGGGCCCCCAAATCCACGCTCAGAACGCTCCATCGGCACCCGAATCCTTCGATAGCTGACCCGATCTACACGCCTCACTCGATCTATGTATCCGCGGCAGGATTAATTGTTTGGGATAGAGGTGGGTGAGGGTGAGGGTGAGGGAGAGGAGGACTAGGTGAGACAGTTTTGTCAGGTCACGCGAGGAAGAGGACAAATGGATGAAGCGATAGAAAGAAGACAACGCGAGAAAAAAAATCTTTCTTATTTATCATGCATGGGGCCCCTAAGCCACTGCAAGCACACACTAGGGCTTTGGAATGCTCGGGTCCTAAAAGGGGCCACATGCAGGTATGGCTCGGGTCCTAAAGGGGCCCACATGCAGCACAGCTGGCAGAGGATGAGAGCTAGCGCCTACCGGACCACATTGAAGGGAAAGTTGCAAATTTTTCTTTCTTTTTCCCCTTCAGACACAACGGATTGATGGATTACGTGAGGAAACTGCAGATCTCCAGCAGTCCTCCCTAAAGAAAAAAGATCCCCCCACCAAACCAGGATTGTTTTCAACAATTTTAGTCAACCCATGCTTGGAATCAAATATGGCTTTCTGCCATGGCTAGCTTTGATTAGAAGCAAAGTATGTAAAAATATGGCGCTTGGGAGCGTACTTAAAATTAAAGAGAAGCTCCACACCCACTTGTCTTCTCCAAAGAGGCTCCTAGGGCCACCGCCACCACCATGCCCTCATGCGGTGACCTCGTCGCAAGGAGGACCGCTAGATCCATCGATCTAGCGCTTTATCCTCTCCTAGAGGAGGTCCTGGGGCTACCGCCATGCTAGATTGAGAGGGGAATAGGGGAAATGCATTGTGGTGAGGGAGACTGACGGGCGGTGCGCAGCCAAAGAAGAGGAAGAAGTGACGTAGGCGCCAACGAGAAGGAAGAGTCCATGCAGGTGCCAGTGGGAAAGAAGTGGTGGCACCAGCATTGGTGAGGATGAGGAAGAGGTCATGCATCCACTGAGATGAGGAAGGGGGCATGTGAGCACCAATGAGGAGGGGTGTGGCAGCTGGGAATAGTGGGGAAAAAGGGAGGCACAGTGTGACAGGGGCATAAGGGGCCTCGACTATAGATGGCCATGCAGCCCATGGGTCCATAGCACAACATGAAGCCTGATTTTGGCTTGGCCCGAGCATGGCACGACATGGCCTTGTGGTGACTATGCTACACCAAATGGTGCATGTGAGAAATCAGTGTGATTTCTCCCACTGGGGTCTGAGAACCAGTTCTACTTCTACGTTGAAAGGGCATGGGGAGGAGAATCATGGGGAAGATAAGTCGCTCAAGAATCGGCAGGTTTGCAGCAGTTGGATAGCTTCTTCTCGGCACAAGGGATCCAGAAGCGGCCCCAAATAGGCCCCAAATCTCCAGGCATAGAGAAGAAGCGAGAAAAGGTAATCCATGGGGGGCACGGGAGGAGATGGATCAAATCAGATGATGAAAATAGTAAGGGGGAGGGGAAAAGGAAACCAAGAGAAGAAAAAGGACAACAATCATGACGCGACGTACTTGATGTTGCACAACAAGAGGTGTCATGACCGATGAGTCCCAGATTATGGTGATGTGGTAGGGGCGGGCGATGCGGTGGCGGCTCCAATCAGAATTTGGGGGTGGGTGAGGGGAAAGACACAATCTTTAGGGTTTCCTGGCGGTGGCGGCTATGACCAATTGAATTTTAGTGATGGGGTAGAGGAAGATTATGAGATTTAGGGTTTTCGTGGTATGGGGGATGAGTCTCAAATCTAAACGAGGCTAGGACAGCAGAGGCAGCTTTTGGGGATGGGCTTAGTGGTGACTACGCTAGAAATTGGGGTGAGGGAGGGGAAAGGCAAGCGGTGGACGGGGGACTAAGTCCTAGATTGTGGCGAGGTGAGGACGATGCTGTTGGCTTGTGGCTAACATGGTGGTGGCTTTGACTGGATTTTTTGTGGCGATGAGTGGAAGGTGTGACATTTAGGGTTTCTTAGGAGATGGAAAGTGGGCTAGGAGGGACGAAAAAGAAATGGAGAAGATGGGAAGGTCATCAAGTCCTAGGAGGGGGGCGTTGTTATGTGGACTTCAATGTTTCTGTTCTCTAGAGATGTGAGGCCACCGCCCCACACCCACCACCACCATGCCACGTCATCGCTTTCCCATGTTGCCAAGGTTTATCATTTATTTTTGACCAGCCACACTAGTTGCTGCATTAAGATAGAGAACATAAGAGAGTTGCCTGGAGCCTTGTTACAGGGCTGTAATATAGGGTGCACCGGCCAAGTTTAAGGACCGGCCATGAATTGTACTCAGAGTATTACATCTGACTTGTTCTTGTTGTGAGCAAGCAGGTGTGGCGGTTCCGGAATGGTGTGCTCTGGTGCGTGGAGGTCTATGACACGAGAGACCCCGTGCAGGGCCTTGCTGTTGCCAGTGCCGTGGCTTGCTTCATGCTGCAAGACACAGGTGTCAAGGTGCTGAGCTGGAACAAGTCCATGGCGCTGGTGCACAGCAAGCTCTTCGGTGTCTGCAACGACGGCATCATTCAGGTTGATCTGTGCTGCGCCGAAATGCTGAAACCTTGATAACATTGGACCGAATGAGCAAGCACTACTAACCGTGGTCGACGCTGGGTGGCACTGACAGGAGATCGGTCTGGCGAGAGGCATGCTGGGCGTGATGCAGCCAGGCAGCAAGCGGATCCTGGGCAAGGCGAGCCCTGTCTACGCGCTGTAGGCCCACGTCGGGCTGATCTACACTAGCAATACGCCCTCATCGTCGTTGTCCGTGGATGGCGGCGGCGCATCCGTCAAGGTGTGGAGCTGCGCCAACTATGGCCTCGTCGGCTCGATGGCGATGGCGGTGGAGGCGTGGTCGCTGGTGGTTAACGCGGACCTCATCTACGTCGCCTCCTGGACCGTCGCCGTGGAGATCTGGTCCAGGGAGAAGCTCACCAGGATTGGCACGCTGCAGGTGGGTGGCCCCGGGTGTCGCGTCCAGTGAGTAGCCATCGACACCGACGGTGACGTCCGATGGCAGGATCCAGGTTCGGTGCATGCGGATTAATTCTTTCATTTGGTCGTCCGCACTCAACTGAATGAACTAACCAACGTTGGTACCCACATTAGGATTTTTTTCCTGGTTTGTATGTTGCAGGCGTGGGCATTGAATTGAGAACGAAGATGCAGAACAGAATTAGAGGACGCGTGAAGCTAATCATAGGATGGTGAATAAAATGTGGAATTACCGAGTAGCATATGTGTTGATATTGGATGTGGTCGAAATGACACACCAGCAAGGGCAGGGGCGGAGCTAGGAATCCAGCAGAGGGGGGCAACACAAACAACAAGCAAAATAGAATCAAGTTTGATTCATCGGTCTTAGTTATAACCATACATATTAGGGCAATAATGTTATGCAAAATGCTATGAATGGATTTTTTTTCTCTTCATATCACCTAAATTCGAAAGAGAAATTTAGATAGTGGTCATTGATCAAGATAAAAAAAATTATGTGCACCTGGGAAGAACAAAAGAGGGAAAACGAAGACACAAGACAGCATGCCTGTTGCCTGGCAGTTGGGCATCACGGAGACAGGAGACTCAACTCTCGGCGTCGGCAGGAGGCAGCTTCCGGCGGCAACGGCCCGACGCTGCATCTGGCGTGTTGATGGCCTGCCTCAGGCCTTTCCCTTCCTGCTCCGCTACTCGTATTGTGCTGCTGCCGTGCTGTGGGAGCCTAGAAGTCAAACAGTGGGGGAGATGAGGAGGCAATGGACAGAAAGGAATACGGCTGCTAGCCTGCTGCTTGTCTCTTCAGCTACCTCCTATTTGGGCTGCTACTTTGCTTGGAACTTGGGCTTAGGAGGGCAGGGCCTATAACTATGCTAATACTTATCCATGTATTTAAGTAGCTTATACGGAATTAGCAGGCTGTTGGGGGAGGCCAGGCCCCCCAACCCCCTCCCTCCGCCCCTGAGCAAGGGCATCAGACGTTTGGGCTGCCATAGACCAAAGAACGCAGCGAGAATATCACTCTTACGTGGTGAAGCACAGAGAGGTTTACAAGCAAACCACCAAAGGATAACCAACGTGCTTGCGTGACAAAGAACCGGCTAGTTTCCAGACAAACTAGCAAAGGAACCGCCGAAGCTCGCTCGGGAGGGGCCCCGTCAGGGCAAGGACGTCGCTAGGTTGCCCTAGGTTGGCTGGCAAGCCTAGGGCGCCATCCTTGGTCGTGGATCAAGGGATGAATAGCATGGAGGTTGGAGGAGAGGAGAAAAGGGGTAGGAGTAGATTAATTTGTTGTGTTTTGTAGATTGGATAGCTGGGAACTCAATCGGCCATGATCCTCCCATATATATGGAGGGGGTGGTCTTATTCCGGTAGGAAACCTCTCCAAGGCTTATTTTCCAAGTTTCCCACGAGTTTGGAATAGTTCGGATCAGAATCCAAAAGGCTAGACCCGAACAGCCCTTTTTATTAGGTTTGTTGGAAGTTCTGGCTCAAGAGCGGGCCAGAAGTTCAAGCTTCAGCTGGAAGTTCTGGCTCGGGTGCCGGCCAGAAGTTCTAGCTTGGGCGGAAGTCCCGACAATAGAGCATCTTTCTAGGGGCATAACTCTTTCATCCGGACCCCAAATTGGACGTTCCATATATGTTTTTTGATCAGCTCGATCAGAGAAATGCAGCGGTAAAGTCTGTTCTTATATTTGAGAAAGTTGGTCAAGTTGGCTTAGCCGACTTAGAGAATCGGCTAAGCCGACTCTGGCTGGTTCAGCACCCGAGATGTCATTTTCCTCGTCCATGCGCCAGATGTGATGATCCAACTATGCTCTCTGGCCATCTTGAGGATAGAAACATGATGATAATATCCATTATGCTCTCCGAACAATTTTGGGTGTCAACATATGCCCCCTACTTTTTAGTAAAGCTTGCGTACTAAAAATCATCTTCAAAACCAAAATTATTCTATTGCTACAGTCTTGTGCAGAAAAATTCATTAATACTTTTTGTTTGCTGTCTTGAACTTGTCCAGAATAACATCCTCAGCTTTTCCATCATCTTCTCATATATGCATAATCATAACACTAAATAATAATGATACCCAACTCATCGGCTATCTAGCATGTAAGAGCAATGTATACATCGGCCATATTTGTTCTAAGGGTGATATTTATATCGACCATTGTTTGGATAGCACTCTAGACCTCTTGCCAAACACTTAGAAGGTGCCTTTTCAAGCACCTCCTATTAATTGCTCTTGGGAGACTATCACCTTGCAACATCTCCAGCAGATAAGAATTGTCAAATATCACTTCGATAACTCTATAAGGACCTTCTCAACTTTGTGACCTTTAGCCAAACTTGCTGCTCCTCATTCACATGGTGGTATGGTTTCAACACCTAACACCATTCCTAAATATGCAATGTGCCCATAGAGCTTCAAACAAAACTTTAGGTCACCTCCTTGGATTATCCCAATTCTCTTCTTGATGAGCTTGATCAAAGTCCATAGACTTTTCCCATAACCATCCTTGCTTAATCAAATCCTAAGCACCTCAGCGACATGTATTTGGCAATTCTTCAATTTAACTCATGGTGCAAAACAAACTCTACACTCCGTCGAACACTTCATCAACTTCGGTATTTGGATCATGTGAATACCGCAATATGTGAGTCCTTCAATCATCCAAATCAGCCGTGTCATTACTGGAAATCAAGTTGAGCCAATTTGGCAATTCCTCGGCGAGCCGACCCGGCGAGCCAGAGGAGAGTCGGCTTAGCCAACTTAGGGAGTCGGCTCAACCAACAGGGGAAGTCGGCTTAGCCGACTCAGGAAGTCAGCTCAGCTGACTCTGCTGCTCCTGCACACAGAACAACAAAGTCTTCTTGCATCGGCCTTTCTTTGATGTGAAAATTACACCCACCAACATCAAAGCCAGATGCTTACTAAACTAACATGTTGACCTTACATTTCTCATGCCTTGAAATATGTAGTGGCTTGCTACACCATTAGTAAAGAATCACCACAGCTTCAACATGTCATAGTCCATGGATTGTAATATGGCCAAGCCGAATAAGAAAACTTCACATTCAGCTTGAATTTTGGTGCAAATATAATTTTAATCGGCTTGATGTCTCAAACAGCACTATTGTGAGAAATAATGATTATGCCAACACCTTCGCCTTATTTGCAAGCAGATTAGTCATATTATCACATCCATGAAGTAAATCCAAAATGCATATGTCATGCCTCCCGGGCCTGAAAGCCATCAAAGTAAATTTCATGGGGGCTTTCTAATAGCACGATGGTCACAAGCACTCATCGGCTATATTTTTACACTAAGGGCAATATCAAAATATCAGCCATATGAATTCATCCACAAGAACATGCATAACTGAAATAAATATTTCGACTCTTGATCATTGATAAGCAAAATAATTTGGCAACCCTCCGAAACATACAGATCCATACCAAGGATCAAAATAAGGAGCTAAGGGATAACCATGCATACCAGGGGATGAATTCCACATAGGCATAGGCAGAGAGTATGGATAATGCCATGACCACTGATTTTGATGATTTGGTGTAAACCTCCAACTTGGCAATTGTTTCATGAATCTTCTTATCTCCTTTACCCTTGTTGCACCACTTGCTTGAGCATCATCCTTCTGAGCTTGAATATTTCCTTTAGGAACCCATGCTAAGCCCTTTTCTTTTAGCTTCTCTGCATTAAGCTTCTGCAATTTCTTTTCTTGACACTTTGGTAAACTGATTGAGCATATCGGTTTTATTTTTGTTTTGGACAGCGACAAATCTTTCTTGATTTTGGGCACTCTCACCTTCTTTTGCTTAGATTTGGCATCTAGAATATCAATAGATAATTTTCTAACTTCTTTGGCATCAATAGTCAAATTTTTTAGCAATGTAATTGGCTTTTCAATAGTTGAATTCAGATCTGAACTCTTCTTCTTTCAGCCATCATACTTCACGCGGTAAATTTGCTTTACCACTTTCTTCTTTGGTTGAGCTCTGGACCGATTTTGATCAAAATGGTCTTTACAAGATGATGATCTCTAAATGTCTAGGAGTTGTATACTCTACATATTGTGGCCTAAAATATGATGGAACATGTGCCTATTGATCAAACCAGCCCCAAGATGAATAAGGATGAAAATATGCGGACTGTGGTTCATATGACATGGGAATTGTCTGCTCAAAAGGAGAATATATTGCTGCTGCGTGAGATCTATCTCCTTGCCAATTCCACTCTTGAAACTTGTGATTTGGAGGTGATTTTGATGATTGGACTTTCTTTAGCCGATTGTTGACATTCGCTTTTGCTATCTTCTCATACTTAGCTAGAAGTTCCTTGAAGCTAAGCTTCGGCCTTCTATTCTTTAGCTTGTCATGTACTTTACCTCCATTAGCTTTATGGGCCTCCTCCTTCTTCTTCTCTTCTTCATAGACATGCTTCAAAGGAGGATCTTTAGCCAATTCCCCTTACTCAACGAGATCAATCGGCTTTTGTTATAGTTGGAGAGATTTCACTCGCCCCTAGTTTCCTCTGAAATTGTGACAACATTGTTGTCCTCTTGAGTAGTTTCAATTTGCAATTCTTGAACAACAACCTTGTGTCCACTTGAGGGCTCCACATCTCTCTCTTGAGCATTTGAGCCTTGAGCTTTGAGTGAATCGGCTAATGTAAGCCGATTCGAAACCTGTTTGCCATCAAGACCAATTGAATCCAATTGGTCCATTTGTTGAGCTTTAGAAAATCTCAATCATTCATTATCAATGGCCGATTGGATCACTCGACGAAACACATTGCAATTAGAAGTATTATGATCAGATGAATTATGACACTTGCAATATGTAAGCTCTTCTAAGTTTTTAATAGATGATAAAGCATTGTGATCAATGATTCTAATAAAATTATTCTTAAGCAAGACATCAAAGACATCACAAAAAGTAAAGTCAAAGGTGTACTTTGATTTCCTTAGCTGATTCTTTTGTGGAGTCGGCTTTACAGTTAGGCAAACGAAGGGATCAGATTTAACATCAACCCATTCAACCACACCTTTGCAATTGCTTATGCGAACCGTTACCTTTGATAAACTACTACCATCGGCCTTGCCGTATGGCACAATGAGCTGGCCGATAGAATCTGAATTTATTTTATCACCAACAAATATTATGTCATTCTCAATCGGTCTTTTATAATTACTAGCAAGAATATCTCTAATAGATGCAGAAATTGAAATAGTTTGACCAGATTGGAGTTTGAGCAAAATATTTATGTTTCGTACCTTGTTGATCATGTTGGAAAAGTACATATCCTTGATTTAAATGATGTTGCTCTTCATATCCAGAGAACAATCAACAATAGGTGTTGAATCATTCGAAGATGCATTGGTGGCTGCTGGAACCGAGAAAGTTGGCTAGACTGACTTGGGAACTAGTAGGCACAACAGCAGCAAGGGCAGTCGGCCTGGCCGACTGGGAAGTCAGCCTAGCTGACTCAGGGCAGGCGGCAAAGGCAGTCGGCCTGGCCGACTGGGAAGTCGGCCTAGCCGGCTCAAGGCAGGCAGTAATTAGCTCAGCTGACCTCAAAGTCAACTCAGCCGATTCTGAGCTAGAAGGCAGCCCTCCTTTGTTGCTTATAGGGGCTTGATCTCCATCAATGATGCGTTAATCCCTAGATAAGTATACAGCCCCTTTAGCTCCTGAAAAATCAAGTCTAGTTGATTTCTGGCGTTTTCCGCATTTTTTTGTAGCAAGACTTGTTTTTTCAGATGTGATTGATTCAGAAAGGATATTGTGTTGTTCGGCTTTTGTAGCCAAACCTTTGCTTACATCCGAATCAATTCTTTCTTTCATGTCCACTAGCAATCCTCTTTTAGCCGATGACTCAATTATAATTGGCCTTTTTTCATTGGTCTTTCCAAAATATTCATAAAATTGCTCCTCTAATTGAGACCATGAACCAATAGTTCACCCGGGTAAAGATGTAAACCATGCAAAGGCAAATCACGTAAGAGATAAAGGAAAATTTCGCACTCTCATATAGTCTTCTTTATTGGCAAAACCCAGCTGTGAGAGATATATACTAATAGGTTCCACAGCAGTCTTATCATCTTTACCACTAAATTCATAAAAATCAGGTATCCACCAACCATTAGGAGTTTTCAAGTAATCATAGCATAATGAGTATGGTCTATGATTAGTGGGCACCTTCCATTTAGAGGAGCCATATGGATTTCTAGTATGGGCTAAATCTTTCTCGATTCGGCTTGATTTGAGACCAACATATAAAGCTGAATCACGAGTCTTAGCACTCAAATGCCTTGCTGAAATTTCACTAATTTGGCTATGATCATGAGCAAAATATGACGTCGAATTGTGGGCATTGATCTTTGCATATGGTGCTGAATTTCCATTGATTCGGCTATGGTTACTAGTAACACGTGAAGCCGAATAATGAGTATTAGCACTTAAATACCTTGCTAAAATTTCATTAATTCGGCTTTAGTTGGGAGTAACATGTGAAGCCAAATTACGTATAAGAGCATTGGAATATGGCGCTGAATTTTGAGAGCAATTGGCTAAATAATTAGTATTATCCAAGCCAATTCTCTCATTCATCAGCATATCATGTGGTGGAACTATATATTGTGAACTTATAGCCGATGAATAAGGATTTACATGTTGTATGTTGCTAGTAGCATCAAAACTCGAAGAATTTACAACATGCATCGGCTCTTGACCATGATATCTATAATTATTATGTGTATGATGAGAAGCATTATCAAAAGTATCAGCCGATGCAACATATCTAGTATCATTATAGCTAGCAACACCAACATGAGAGCTTATATGACTTGCAAAATAACCATTAGGATCATAAGATGCATTTGCAAGCTATACCTTAGGGTAATTATAGTAGTTTTGTGATGAACCACTTTGGTACTCTATGATTTAGAACTTGACTGCCTTGCTGAATTTTTCAATATCAAGCACAACACGTTGCAAAATTGCAAACAAGATCACAAGGGGTCAAAACCAGATGCGATCGGCCTTTTGGGCCAGATGCAATGTAATGGCGAGCTCAAGAAGATAGATTAGCAAGGAGTAGGGCTAGGGCAAGAAGAATCGGCTACAAAGTAGAGCCGAATCAAATTCTTCCCTAGCGGAGTCGCCAAAAAATGTGTTGACGTTGGATGTGGTCCAAATCACACACCAGCAAGGGCATTGGATGCCTGGCCCCCACAGACTGAAGAACGCAGCGAGGATGTCACTCTTACTTGGTGAAACACGGAGAGGTTTACAAACAAACCACCAAAAGATAACCAACATGCTTGCGTGACGAAGAACCGGCTAGTTTCCAGACAAACTAGCAAAGGAACCACCAATGCTCTCGCACGAGAGGGGCCTCGTCAAGGCAAGGACATCGCCGGGTTGCCCTAGGTTAGTCGGCAAGCCTAAGGCGCCATCCTTGGTCGTGGATCAAGGGATGAACAACATGGAGGTTGGAGGAGACGAGAAAAGGGGTAGGAGTAGATTGATTTGTTGTGTTTTGTCAATTGGATAGTTGGGAACTCAATTTGCCATAATCCTCCCATATATATGGAGGGGGTGGTCTTATCTCAGTAGGAAACCTCTCCAAGGCTTATTTTTCAAGTTTTCCACGAGTTTGGAACAGTTCGGATCAGAATCCAAAAGGCTAGACCCGAACAACCTTTTTTATTAGGTTTGTCGGAAGTTCCGGCTCGGGCTAAAAGTTTTGGCTCGAGTGCATGCCGGAAGTTCAAGCTTGAGCCAGAAGTTCTGTCTCGGGTGTGGGCCGAAAGTTCAAGCTTGGGCCAGAAGTCCCGACAATGAAGCATCTTTCTAGGGGCATAACTCCTTCATCCGGACCCCAAATTGAACGTTCCATATATGTTTTTTGATCAGCTCGATGAGAGGAACACACTGGTGAAGTCTGTTCTTATATTTGAAAAAGTTGGTCAAGTCAGCTTAACTGACTTAGAGAATCGGCTAAGTCGACTCTGGCTGGTTCAGCACCCAAGATGTCGTTTTCCTCATCCATGCACCAGATGTGATGATCCGACTATGCTCTCTGACTATCTTGATGAGAGAAACATGATGATAATGTCCATTATGCTCTCCGGACAATTTTGGGTGTCAACAATATGGCAATTTTTCTGTGGTTATTTTTTGTCACCTGCATGATTTTTGCACGATCTGCTAAGTGTAAATATCGACATTTTCATGACTATGATTATGATAATCAGCTAAAATAATTTAATTGGCATCTAAATAGATTATATTATGAGATGGATTATCATAAATCAATACATCATATTACAATAGTCTTATAATCCATTTTGGACCTGTTTTTAGTGATTACGAGTCTAAAATATGCCACAATAACACAAAAATCCAAACATTCCAATTGTCAACAATGAGAGGGACGGGGATAGGGGACCTATTCGGTGGGAAATATCCTTATGGGAATTCACAACACATGTTCATGCGTAAGGATTCAATGCATGGGGCAGCTCGAAGAATTCAGTGGTAGTTAGAAAGAAAAAAATAATTACTAGACATTGGAGGGTTGCACATGAATTACATGTCGTGAAATCGTGGCAGGTGCCCATGACTACCTCACGAGGATAGTCTGCACTCATTTTTTTTCTCCACCACAACACCGCGACAATCCTCCATGAGCCGCGCCATCCTCCAACTCCAATGTCTTGATTTTCTCATCATGCTGCACGACTCAGGCTAAAGATGGCAATGGGGCCGCAACCCGAGACCCAACGGATATTTACTCTAATAGGGCCCGAATCTGGACTAAACAAATCACCCATGGGTCTGTAATTGGGAGAAAACCTTCACCCAACGGGTACGCGAGTACTAGAATGTTCCTATAGTTCCCCATATTCATTAAACCATGGGTAAAAAATATTTGGAGGTCCAAATACATGTCCTGGCCCAATATCAAACCGGCCCAGCCCAAACAAGGCAAACCCTAGGTATTTAAGCCAATCCCTCACTCCATTCATCCATTTTTCATCCCGTCCCTCGATCCCCTTCTGCTCCTGGCGGCTGCGTGCACACAGCATGGACTAACCGCTCATGGAGGACAGCACTGGCACGATGACGACGTGTCCGCAGCGCAGGCTGCTGCCCGCAGCGGTAGGGCAGGCCGAATGCCCACGACTGCAGCCGCCGCTACTTGCCAGCAGGCAGCCATCCGCCCCTACCCACCTGGCGGCTGCATGGCACGTCATCCCGCCCCGAAGCCGTAATTGCTCCTTCTTCCTCCTCCCCACTCCCCCTAATCCCCAACCATTTCTCGCAGCCAGATCCAGGCGCAATGCTAGGTCCGCGCAAAGCAAGCCTGTGTTGACAGACGGTGAGCATTTTCTTTCTCTTAACCTTTCCTATTACAGTTTGCAGCATCGGATTCGCATCACTAACTGCAGCAACCATGGCCGTCCCATTTCAAAAGAACATCAGAGCTGAAGATGCTGACCACCTGCTTGCAGGATTGGTTGCAGAACAAATAAAGAAGTATGTACGTTGTTTTGTTTTGCACTTTGGTTTTCTTTACTATGGTTCTATCCTAATTGTTGGTTTCCTTTTTTTATTTGATGTGAAAGAAAAATAAGCTGCCACCTTCTGTTCTTATTGCCTCCAAGATATTCAAGAAGGTCTTCAGGTTAGTGCACATATCCAAATTAGACCAGTGTTTTGCCATCCTCCAACTCCTAGGTCTTGAGTTTCTGATCATTTCAATTATGGATATGCTTTGACCCCAAACGACCAAGCTCATGCAAACTTCTCAAGATTACATGGCACGACACTATGCGAGACTGTATGTAAGACAATATGAATATACTTGACTGCCAAAACGGTAAAGAGGCTAAAGATAAGAGTGGAAAAAAAATCTTTATCAGGTGGCGACTTTTCGATGCACCCTATCCTCCCCTTAAAAATTGTTGATATAGATGTTGATTACTCAATGTGGCGCATATATAAGCCATGCTTGCACTGGCTCCAATTCTAGCATTGTACAAGTTAAGATACTCTTACCTTGCATGATAGCTCAGAGATAAAGAAAGAAGACAACCACACATAATGGGTTTATCCAATCCTCACACCCCAGCTTGCATAGCATTTTTTACAAGGACTTGCATAGCATTGTACAAGTTGAGAGATAGTATGTCTTACCTTATGCGCTAGCTCAGAGACAAGAAGAAAGACAACCACACACAATGGGTTAATAAACACTTGACATAGGCGCCACCAATCACATGACAGCCACACGTGTTCGGCCCTTTCTGAACTTGTGCGGGTCATGTGAGTGGTGGCGCCTTGTCAAAGATCCATCGCGTGTGGTTCCCGTCCTCCTTGTTCTCTGAAGAGCTTGTCGTCCTCCATGTACTAAACAAGCTGGGCCACCGCAAAGAAGGCAAGAGAGTTTTTGGCATGGCCAACCCACTGCCGTTCCCTGACCCTATCTTTTGCAACATAAATAGGCAAATGGCAAGTAGTGGCCAACGGTCCACGGCGCGCCACATGCCATGTTTCTCCGCAAGCTGCGCCATGCCATCCCCAATGCAATGCAAGATCCATAGTGCAGACAATGCCGTGACACCACTTGTTCCCGCGTGAACATGCACGCATCCAGCGGACACACTCTGATTCTGATCCCGGCCGCAATGACCGAGCCCGAGCTCATGTAAACTAGGAATAGCTAACAAGATAATTTATTTCTTCTTCTAAATATCGAATTTCCAAGATAAGAAGTCTGCCAGCGAATTGTTACACAACCATATTTCTTCCTCCTTCAAAGCTTGCTGGTTTTGTTGGCCTTGGTTGGCAAGGCAGGGGTCACCCACTGCCTCCCTATGGCGACCAGCTCGCCAGACTCCTTGCTCACCTCCACCACCACAGCCGTCAGCTTCCCCTTCCGGCTCACCACTCACCCCTCCACCTCCACCTCCATCTGCGATGGAGGCTGGCTGGAGCTAGCAGTGAGTCCTCCAGTTCCAGAGTTGTGGTTGCACAGACAGGAAAAAGAAGGTTAATCTGGATCGGAGTGGACGTACATCGTGATCGGCTGGTGAGAAGTAGGATAAGCTGTAGTGGACGGTGGCTGTGGGCGCGTCCTCCACGGTGTGGACCACCGCCGAGCACATGCAGTCCACCGCCGCCGCGATCGCTCTAGCGTGCCACCTCTCCTCCGGGTCCTGCACCCACTACAAGCCAGCAGGCTCAGGTGCTCTGGGACAAAGTCAACGGTGCTCTGGGACAAAGTCAGCGACGCAGAATAGAGCTGAGATTAATGCAGGATAGAGATGAAAATTTTCTTGATTGCTTGACAATGCATGATTGCTATAGAGGGGACATCAGGAACTGAATTTGTAGACAAATCACAGGCCTTGAAATCCAATTCAGCTCCTGTCACAGAAACCTAACTGTGCTTCAGCCAGTAATTACTGTGCATTGAGCAAGGCGAGATGCATGCTACAGCTAGTTCACTTCACTGGACCAAGTTCCAGGGAAATCCAAGGAAGCTTCAGATCTTGTTTGAGAGCATTTGGGCCTGGACGCCGTCATCCACTGCCTTCCGTTGGCCACCGGCTCACCGGACTCCTTTTGGATCTCCATCGTCACCGCCGTCATCCGGCCTTTCTGCTTCACCACCCGCCCGTCCATCTCCACTTCCTTATAGACAAACAACATTAATGCTGAAAATAAAATATTTTAGTTCCCTTGAAACATAAATACATGCTAAAAACATATCCGTTCTGTGCTGTTTCTAAATATACAGAGTCTGAACTGAACACTGCCCGTATGTTCTATCAGAAAAAAAGGTACTTAGCACTCAAATCTGTCAAGAATCTGAAAAGGGTGAGAGATCCCTATCGAACATAATTTGTAAAGGTACAGGCAACTGCTTTGCTAAGTCATGTAACAGAAAACGATAATGGATTTCTGAAATGCTTTGGATTCCTTAACAAACCTCGGTTGTTTGGCAATTTCCTTGGATGGAAACCTAACCACTGCCCTGTTATCCTATTCCTAGGTAGTAGGAACTGGGTTGCTTCTCGGAAACAAACTTCAAATAGAAGCATGTCTACACGTGATAGAAGAATAGAGTGGCCAATCTTATTCATGCTACCTTACAGGTTTGCTTTCTTGTGCTGAACAACAGCCAAAATTTATATCCGCAGAATGGTGTGTGTGTGTGTGTAAAGGATTATGTGGAGTGGCTACACCACACGTAGCAAACCACTTGTTTCTTTTCTCACTGATTCGAGTGTTAAAGACATAGACACTGTGACAAGGATGAAAACGGTCGGAAACGGTCGAAAACGGTATTACAATATAGAAAAACGAAAGTGGTCGGTTCCGGATATTTCTACATTTTAGCAATTAAAGAGTACAAAAAATAGTTGAAAATGGTTGTGAAACCAATTGAAACTGACAATTTCTCATGTTAGAAAATGGTATCGTAATATAGAAAACGAAAACGGTCGGTTCGGAATATTTCTGTTCCATTTTCATCCTTACGAGTGTGTTTGGTTTCCTGCCTTGGTTGTAGCCTGGCTAGGATTGGAGCCTGGCTGGGGTAAACCGATTTCCAGAAAGCCAACATGGGGTTTGCTAAATTAGAAATTGTCCACAATGCCTATTGAAGATTCTATGAGGCTAAACAAGAAATGGGGTATCAATTAGTACGACATTGCAGCAATATGAGTTATGCCCTAGGCAAATCAAAGGACCGGCTCCGACACCAGGTGGTGCGCCACCTAGTTCCGAATTAATTGTCGACCAAACCCTAAAGCTTGGAAAAATTGATAGATCTGAACCAGAACAAATGAGGCTAAACTAGAAATGGGGGTATCAATGGTCATGACATTGCAGCAGTATGAATTAAACCCCAAGAAAATCTAGGATCAGCTGCGTCAACAAGTGGTGCGCCACCTAGATGCGTGTCAATCATCGACCAAACCATAGACCTTAGTGGAAAAATCAATGGATCCGAACTAAAACAATTTCGACAGTGTACAAGAAGAAACAACAAAGAAGAAAAGACAAAGGAAATGGCAATGAGGCCGCATACCAGTGGCCTTCCTAGCTTACTACGAACGCCAATGAAGCTCACCGCCACTGGTGGGAGGACGACGACGTGATGGGGAGAGAGCGAGAGCGAAAGAGAGGAGTAGCGTAGAGGGAAGCGACTGAACAGTAGCTAGGAAAACCCTAGCGGGTGGTGACATTGCACTTTTATTCAATGGCTAGCCTAAGGCACTCAGGCACACCAAACGGCGGGCAGGGCTAGACCAAGCCAGGCTCCAGAAAAATGGCCGCTGCGCTAGCATTTTTTCGTAGCCTGATCAGGGGTGTACGGGTGACCTCCCGAAGCCTGGCACTAGCACGCCCACCAACAGCCAACCAAACAAACTCAACTTGGCACCATGGAACTAGGCCAGGGGTTGGGCACAAAACCAAACACACCCTATACTAACGTAGTGGGGAAGGGAAAAGAACAGAAAATATTATTTCTTTAGGCCTCCCGAGGAGGAGGGAAGAATAAAGGCGAAACTGAAAGAAACTGGGGAGAAGACAGTAGTTGGTAAGGATGTAGTGGTGTGGTGTGTACACACATGTAGCTTGGCCGATGTGAAGTAGGAGATGTCGTAGTGCACGGAGACCTCCATGATGCCCTCGACGGACATGATGGCCATGGCGCCCACGTAGTCTACCGCTGCCACAATGGCGCCCGTGTGCCAGTTCCCCTCCACATCTTGACCAATGATCAGAGCCAAGCCATGTCAAGAACTTGTCCCGCGAGAGGTAAGCTAGGCCTGGGCTGTAAGGAAGGAACTAGGAAGGGAGAAAGGAGGGAGAGTGGGAGAGGCACACACTATAAGGTGGGGCGGCATTGACGAGCTTGCAGCCGCGCAAAGTGAGGGACACGCGCACGCCGGAAAGCGGCAGCACTTTGAAGGCCCAGTCCGGGTGACCTTCGCCATGGTGCTGGCGTTTTCCAGCCACCTGCGCGTGGTGGCAGCCATCCAGGCCAGGGGCTCTGCCGCCGTGCCACCGCCCATGCCTTGTTGCAGTGTGGTGTTGATTGTGGTGGGGTTGAGCTGCGACAGGACGACAATGCTGCTACCTGACTTGTTTTACCGGGCTGGGCAGACGGGGAGGTTTGTAGAGTGCAGATTGCGTAGTGTCGTCTGCCTTTCCCATCACCAACGCTCCCTTCCTTCCTTTTAATGGGATCCGCCACCAGCCACTTGGCTTGCCATCGCATGGGCGACTAGGCTTCTCACAATTCACTCTGAAATGACTTTCTAAATTCCTGCTTGCTGCGTTTTCTTTCTACTAGTAATTCAGATTCACACATCTTCAGAACCAGAGGAACTGAATGTAAGCAGGAGTCGCGACTCTGCTTTGCCAGCAACTGCAGCCTGCAGGGACACCAGCGACACCTCTGCCACTGGGTTCCCTTCCCATTGCTGGCACAAATCATCTCTCTGTCACTCACCAGCCATGCATCACAAGCTGCTGCTCTGGTCAACCATTCGGTCAGCTTTGTCTACTCAACAATGTGACAGCTGTAGGCCCCACTGTCCGAGAACAGCTTACTATCATGACGTGCCTCTTGGGAGAACAACAACTCATCTACTAATATTCAGCCATTCATTCACGGCTTCATCAGGGCAGCCTGAAGCTTTACAACACTCGGAGACAAAACCAGTTGACCTATATGTTATTACCTTACACATAGCACAACCACACAGCCCCCTTTGGCACTTACACATTTCTATTCTATGGCCACAGTACAGCCACACATATCCCTCTTTTGTGCTTGTTCAGAAAAAAATAAACTTTACTGGGTTTTCCACGGCCACCATGCATTAGTTCTTCGCCTATACACATTTGCAGACAATATACTGGAGGCTGCACTTGAGTATGGTAACTGTTCCTCTTCCATCTAGGAAACAGCCTGTCCATTAGTGTCTGACACATATCCTGCATGCACCATCCAACTAAAGTAAGAAAACCTCTATCATTCATTGAAGTGGTTCAGTAAAACATTGAAGTGGTTCAGTAAAACGGGGAGAAAGAGAGACATGATATTTTACCTTGCACAAGATCCAGCAAAGAAGCAGCAGACAACAGACACTTAAATTAACATAGCACAAGTACACAACTAGATGGATTGTAGTCAGGCAGAAGCAACACCACGGGGGGTTGCCCTCCTTCACTCTTTGGCGGTCTTGTCGATGAGCGACTTATGGATGTGCAGGATGACGCCACCACCGGTGATGGTGCCCTTGATGAGGGTGTCGAGCTCCTCGTCCCCATGGATTGTGAGCTGCAGGTGGTGCGGGGTGATACGCTTCACCTTGAGGTCCTTGCCGGTGTTGCTGGCCAGCTCAAGGACCTCGGCGGTGAGGTGCTCAAGGATGGCAGCAGAGTAGACGGCAGCAGTGGTGCCGATGCGGTCATGAGCGGAGGCACGTGACTTGAGCTGGTGGTGGACATGGCCCACTGGGAACCGCAAACACGAAGTGACAGTTAGCATCCAGGACCCATCCCCAATCCAGCCCACATCGACATCGGCCCAACATGCCTCCACCCCCACACAGACGCTCACTCATCACTCCCGCACCACATGGCCCTATCTGCACAGCCTCCTCCCTCTCAGACACACTCCCACACCTGTGCTCCAAAACCTAACCCTAGCGCGAGTGCGAGGCGGGGTCACAGCAGCGGCAGTGCAAGCACGAGGCAGGGTCATAGTGGTCCTTTGATCGTACAGCCTACCTGTACCAGCCTCCGTAGTTAATGAGGTGTTTGCAACACTACTACTAGTCTCCGTAGTTAATGAGCTGTTTGCAACACTTCTACCAACCTCCGTAGTTAATGGTGTGCTTCCAACACTTCAACCAACCTCCATAGTTAATGATGTTCTTGCAACACTTCTACCAGCGTCCACAGTTAATGGTGTGCTTGGAAAACTTTTCGGCTGAACCTGGCTAATTGCTTCCTTCATGCAGTGCTAAGGCTGCAATTACTAGAGGGTGAGCTGCATAGTTACTAGAAGCTTCATACACATGAATGGGAGCTGGATCAACTTCTTGAAGTCGGTTTCTGAATTGAAAACCATATGTTGATGATGGTGAATTCCTTGAAGTTGCCTTGAAAGAATCCCACATTACCTTCTTCCCCACTTATTGCCCCAGCTCCGATCAGCCACTTCAATAATATGTTAATGATGTGCAAATATTGGTGAGGTACAAGCAATGGTTACTTTTTCATCCCTTCAGAAATATTGTTGTTCCTGGACATGATATAAAATGTCAGGGACACATAGCTTTGGAGGGTACAAAATGGAAGACCTTGTGATGGGTAATGCATGTACCTGAAATTAATTCTGCATTTGTGATTCTGGCAGTCTCACTCATGGATCTCATTTTGTAAGTATGTAATACATAAAGAAAGAAGTGTTTACATCATTTGTCTATTTTGAATTATGATTGTGATGGGTTTGAGATTGTTGCTGGTGTGTGACAGTGGAGAGAAGTGTGAGAATGGAGAGAGGGATGAATGTGCCCACAAGAACAGGAAGTTTAGGCTGACAGAGAGATGAAACATGAGTTTGGGGATAGGCATAGTCACTCATGGATCTCATATTGTAAGTGTGTAATACATAAATAAAGAAACATCTACATCATTGTCCATTTCAACTTGGGATGGGTTTGCGGAGCAATTCTAATGCTGGCGAAGGAAGTACTGCTTGTGATGGGTTGGAGAGTGGGAGTGATGAACATGCCCAGAAGAACACAAAGTTTAGGCTAACAAAGATCTAACACGAGTTTGAGCATAGGCAGTTTCACTCATGGGTCTCATTTTTGTAAGTGTGTAATTCATAAAGAAAGAAACATTTACATCACATGTCCATTTCGACTGGTGATGGGTTTATGGAGCAATTGCTAATGCCAGTGGAGGAAGTACTAGTTGTGATGGGTTTGAGATTGCTACCGGTGGTGACAATGGAGAGGAGTGTGAGATTGGGGATAGTGATGAGGATGTGGAGAGTGGGAGGGATCAACATGCCCCCACGATCAAGAAGTTCAGGCTGACGGAATCAAACACGAGTTGCGCCAAATGGAACTAATGAAGGAGACAGTGAAGATGCGCTGGTGGTTCGATTGAGGGGGGCAAGCTAGGAAAAAGGGACAATAGAAAATAAATAAAGAGCAAATAAAAAGAGAACCAGCTAGGAACAAGTAATGGAACATGCAGGGCAAAAGAAGTGAGTAAAAACATTAAATAGGGTTGTTTTTTTACGTCGACGGGAAGGAGCACAAGGTGATGCGGTTGCGCAAGCCTGGCCCTCTATGGGCTAAGGCAGGCACCGTGGACCTCGAATATCAAGCTCGACGCCACTGTATCCTCCCTCTGCGTCACCAAGTGCATCATCGAGCATGATCTATACACACAGCGATTAGAGAAAGAGGATCTTGTCATCAGTGTGTATGTAGATGATCTATTGATCACTGGGTCTAGACTCAGCAACATCAGCAACTTCAAGCACAAGATGATGGTTTTATTGCATGAGTGATCTCGGGTTGCTCACCTATTACTTTCGCATAGAGGTGAAGTAGGGGAAGAGTTCCATCACCCTCTACCAGAGCACATACCTGCAGAAGCTAGTGGAGTGGGATGGCAAAGTGCAAGGCATGCCGCAGGAGAGGCTCAAGTTGTCGAAGATAAGCACCATGCCAAAGGTCAATGTGACATGCTATCGGAGCATCGTCAGCAAGCTGCACTATATAGCCGGACCTTGGGTTTGCTGATCGCTGTGGGCTACGTGAGTCGTTTCATGGAACACCCACATGAACATCATCTAGCTGCAGTCATGCACCTGCTACGCTACGGTGTCATCTTCCCAAGTGTTACAGTCTGCTAAAGCTGGTTGAGTTTAGCGACATGGCAGGGGACAACAACTGGAGGCAGAGCACCTCAGGTATGGTCTTCATGCTCGGATCAAGTCCCATCTCCTGACAGTCATAGAAACAGAGAGTGGTCGCACTCTCTACATGTGAAGCAGAGTATCTTGTCACGGCAACGACAATCTACCAGAGTCTGCTTGACTCAGCTTCTTTGTGAGCTCAAGGAGCAAGAGCTCACTGAACCAGCGCTAATGGTGGACAACAAGCCCGCCATCGCCTTGAGCCGTTGACCAAAAATCCAGTCATCCACGGCCGTAGCACATCCATGCACGTTATCACTTCACCCGTGATTGCGTCGATGGAGGACAGATTGTCCTCATGTTCGTCGACTCTAGGCGGCAGCTTGCAGACAACTTCACTCAGCCACTCGGACACATTCGATTCGAGGAGCTTTGGGTTAGAATCAGCATGATCGAGTCATATCAAGGAGTAGGAGCAGGATTAGGGAAAGAATTGTTAGATAATCTACTGCTCCATTATCTTCCTTGCATCATTACATCATAGGAACATGTGTACAGCAGTGATCGTTCCCTCCCTTTTCCTGTCGATAGGACAGAAGTAGTGGAAGTATGGTGTAGTACTATGTAGTCGGTAGGTCGTGGTAGTTCCAGAATGGCATCGTCAGTCATTTACCTGTAGATGTTGACAGCATAATGATGGAGAATAATTTGGAGAACAAAACAAAAAGCATGGATGGGGCAGTTTGGAGTCATGTGCTCAATCGCTGACCAAGAACGCCCGTGTAGTAGGAGAGCGGCAGCTCGGTGTGGTTGATCTTGTTTAGAGATTCCGGCTCAGTGACGAGGGTGTACTCCTCCCATCCACTCACCCCCCAGACGAGGTCACCGGGGTTGAACTCTGGGTGTGTTGAGTCCATCACTTTGCCCACACCGAAATTTTCCATGGCCTGATTAATGAATCACATGTCACACAGATTTCTTCAACTCTGATTCTAAACCTCCAATGACATTCAGGCTTAGCACATGTGACAATTGATAAGGCGGAGGCAGGCACATCTAGGGACCATCTCCGTAAATGATCTGGTGCCCTCCAGAAAAATGCTCACCTTTGAAAATCATTCATTAACAGAGACGATTGACTTAGGATGTACATCTCTATAAATCGTTTTTCAGAAGCAGACACGGGACATGTTAGGATGTCCCATTTCTAAAAATCCATATTACTAGAGATGGGCATTATAAGTCTCCGTCTCAAAAAAACCGATTTTGGCATCCTAAGATACTTGGCTCTAAAAATAGTTTCAACCAAAAATAATTCATAACTTTTCCATATTAACTCGTATAAAGACAAACTTTATATTAAAAATTCTAGCACTTGACATGACCTACAACTTTCTAATTGAAAAGTTTTTTATTTAAAACTATTTAGAGTCCCAAAATAATTTAAGTTCACGGATTTTGAAATTTTCAAAGAACCCAAGATGTTGATATGGTCTATACCAAAGTTATACTTCTCAATACAATATCTAAAACTTTGTAGTTAAAAGTTTTTTATTTAAAGTCATTAGAGTCCTAAATATCTGTTCCTCGTTTAGGGGTCGCAGGACAAGTAGAGGTTCTTGATCATCACACCGGTCAGCCCTGCTAGCACACGCAGCGTGATAGTGTCTACCATGATCTCCATATCCTCTTCGGTGGGGAACCCGGTGACGTGCCTCCTCAGCACCACCTTCTTGTTCTGCACCAACACCTCCTTCTCAAATAGATGGCAACTATACACCGCCAACTGTGACATCTGTGTGGCCTCCTCGTTTGGTTATATAGACAGGCATCTGGTTCACGTTCCTACTGCCATGTGCTGGCGATATGTTTTTTCGAATTGTGAGTAATCCATGACACCAGGTCTTGTGAGGAAGATAAGGACTGGACATTCAGTAGTGTAGTGGAAATTCTTGGTAGTGTACTATAGTATATGCGATCCTCTGTGTGTACTGATCGCGACTGATGGCTGCGCTGACTCTACATCTACATTAGCTAGCAGCCTGTGGTTTTGTAAATTGTAAGCACGCGTAATCCATGACACCAGGTCTGGAAAATACGGGCTGGAAATTCAATAATGTAGTGAAATATATGTTGGTAGTGAACTGATCAATGGCGACTGGCTGACTCTACAGCAGCAGCCTTTTTATCTAGTGTAGTAGTGTTTGGGTTACGATCCCCGGGTGTCTCAAGCCGCCTACCACATTGAACGCACCAGGCCGCAAAGGGTTGAGCAACGAAGCTCGAGCAGGCCATGATCACGAACCCGCACTAATCGAACACACATCTCAGCACTTTCACGATCACTTCGTGATCGCAAAAACGCTTGGGGGCTACTGTTGGGGTTATGATCCCCAGGTGTCTCAAGGTAACGATTAGTTAGCAGGCCGAGTGGCCCATGATACATCAGCTAGTGAAGGCCCGAACGACCGAGGCCCGACTGAGCCAAGTAAACCGGGCCGGATACCAAGGCCAAAGTCGGCCACGACCCTTGGGAGGAACGAGGAGAGATCAGACCTAGCCTAGTGTGCCTGCTCTGACAGGAGTGAGCACGCCGCACTGACCTCGCAAGGACCGAGGGGACAACGGTCACCTCGGCATGGTTAGACACCATCCCTGCGCCATGCAGCACGGACAAGACAACACCGCACAACGGTGACGGCCAGGTACAATGCCCATCGTCTAGATACGGCTTGACAAGACACATATACAATTCTACCCACTATGGGATGGGATCCACGACGGAGGCCTTGACTTAGAAGCCACGTAGGCCGGCAGGAGCCATGACCCTAGAGCTCGGGATCGTGGCCACCTCCTCCGCAAGACGACAAGGTAATCGGTGACCTGGGTGCTGCTACCAACTCCTGTATGACGCCCCTAGGATACCAAAAGGCAATGATGAAGACCACAGCGGAGACCACGTCACACAGGATGGACTAGCGAACCACCACCGCGCCTACGGTGCTGCCACGGCCAGCACAGTAGCACTATGACACACCTTACCGCGACATGGGCACAAGACCATGATGACAACCACGTCTGGATGTGCGCCACAAGACAGCGTAGCTTGCAAGCCAAGTTAGCTAGGACCCTCCCTCAGGCTCACGATCCCTCAGTCGGGAGAACCTTCTTCTTTGTACCTGCCCTGGCCCCGAACTCTATATAAGGGCAACCAGGGCACCATCCCAAGACATTCAGATTCATTCCACACACCATCGGACTCCTGAAGCTTCCCTTTAGGTAGTTCATCTCTTAGCTCTAGCTCTCCTACCTCTTCCACCATTTTTGCACCTCCCATGGTAAGAATTTCAGAGCATTCAAGCGAGGAATACACACTCGATCATCTCAGAGACTGGACGTAGGGCTCCAGCCTAAACAAGTATAAATACTCGTGTATTTTGGATGCTACCATTGTTTTCCTAGAGCAGCGCGGCAATCGTATAAATTTACTAGTCTGGTTTACAAAATACCAATAGTTGGCATGCCAGCAATGGCTCCTCGTACCGATAGTGGACTCGCTCGTGGAATGGCCGACGGCGGCCACATCCACCACGAAAAGTATGAGTTCACCGGCGTTGGAGGGTCAGCACCCGCGTCTGCCTTCAGTTGTGGTCTAGACCTCCGCATCGGAGATCTGGACCCCACGGTCTATGGCGGACACACTCTTGGAACTGCCCTCAGTGGCAGCATCCTAGAGTTTACCTACATAGGGGGGCCAGTACCCTCTCTCATCACCAGCCACAGCCAAATCTTCCACCTAGGAAGCCAAAGGCCCATGGCTCAAGGTGAACTCACCCAGGGAATGGCCTCAACCGGCTATATCCTTTTGGGAAATCATGAGGTTATCCACACTAATGGGTCGATGAACATCATCAGTTTCTACCCCATTCAGGTCAACCGCATCAGAAGCCTGAGTCCGGCGATAGAGCCACGCCCCGAGCGGTGTCTCTGCCACCAACAGAACGCAGCATGTCAGGGCATGCATGAGCGACGAGATCACCCGCCGCCATGCAATGTCATCGTTGGTGATCAGGTGGCTACATGGCGCCACGCGTCACAAGGCAAAACCTGGAACCAAGGCCCAATCTCGCAAGGCGGACAAACCATCCATCATAGCTCAGTGAACTATTAGCTTTCACTCGGAGGCACGTGCATCAAAGGAAGCAGGCTCCTTGAGTGCACCACGCGCTGCGCCAAGCGGACCGAACTGCGTTGCCCTCAGAACTTGTTTCCGCAGCGACAGGTCACGCTAGCTCTCCGTCAAGAGCAGCAACCACACCCAAAAGCGGAAGGGCGAAGACCACAATGTTGTCATGCCACAAGGACTCAAGCACCAGAACGCGCGAGCCTTCCTAGCTAGATACTATGATAGGCCGGACATGAAGAAGTCACCCTGGGGGCTCACGAGCCCACTAAGGATGACGAGCCATCAAGGGCCGACCCAAGGCGGCCCGAGAGACTGACCCACATCAGCTATGACCACTCCATGCAACAAAGAGACACCCATGTCAGCTCGCGGCCCAGGGACCACAATCACATTACCACGAACAGACGCTCGGGGGCTTGCCGCCTCCCGAGCAACGACATCCAAGTCCGCAACAGCTTCCGAATCATCGGTCAGTCACATCCACCTTGACCTTAACCCCTCTACCCAAGCACATCCACATACACATGTAGGCTTACCCGTAGTTCCAAGAAACCTAGAGCAGACCCGTAGAGCAAACCAGGAACATGATGTCCGTACACTTCACCCTAATAATGTTCAAACTCTCGAGCGACTCGATCTGGTTCGTGCTTGCAGCCAGACACGATTCACTCGTGGGGGCAGCACATACAGACACATATACATGATCCATGGCGTAGCACTACTTGTCATCGTCCCTGTGACTGATTCATCTTCGAGTTCTTCCCGATTGTGTCTCGAGCCATGACGAACTAGTATCCCAAATCCTGATTTCTCGCTTGCACCAAAAAGGTCGCCCTGGCCAGGCACCCACGCACGGGTTTGAAAGGAAATGGGGAACTCATTTGCTCTAAGAGAAGGGAACAAAAGGAGAAGAGAACTCTAGCCACTCGCTCGCTTTCTTTTCGCATCGCACCAGAACTATGACCTTCTCCCGACATCTTGCCGCGCGAGGGGGTCATGCACCTTTTAGCCTCACGGGCCAGCCCCTAGGCTAGAACGCGCACCCACATGCACTGGACTAAAGGGGATGGCGTACATTCCCAACTCAAACTAGAAGAAAGTGAGGAAACGTCAAAATGACAAGGAAGCTTAGAACTGTCGACGTATGTAGGCGACTGACATCTTACTTGCAAGAACTTCTGCTCCACGAGCGACGACATCATCCATGACAAGGACATCACCATCTGACCTCCCCAGCACATGACCTCGATCAGCCACGTGGAGACCGGTGTCACCATAGCACGGGCCCTCCGACACCAAGGTAGCCAAATGACGAACAACTGCGTCAGTCGACCGGCGAGGGGCATGGCACTGAATAAGCATGCCAAAAGTGACTCTCTGCCAGTGCGCCCACAATCAGATGACTAGTGTCAATTGGCGCAAACTAGCCAACGCGTCTCACTCATGAGGACCACACGAAGCCGAGTCCCCGAAACTAGATCCAGGCATGGCTTTGCGCCTGCGTAAAAGCAAGGTAGGAAAAGTGTCCGCGCAACCTAAAGGAAAATGAAGAAAGGCGCGATGCTGCCAAGCCTATCCTACAGACACTTCGGTCAGCCTGGGCAATCGGTTTAAATTGATGATTTGGTTCAGTTATTCAGTTGGTGAGAACTTTGGTTTTGGGAAACGATTTCGGTTTCGGTTGAATCGGTTCGGTGTTCGATTTCAACCGAGACTTGCCTGCTCTATGTCGTACCTGCATAGGAACTCGTCGCCAGCGTGGGGCTGGGTAGTTGCTCGCATCCGCAACGCGCGCAACTTCGCCTCAAGGAGCAGATGCGCCGCCACCATCGCCTGCTCGCATCCGCGATGCGCCACCGTCATCGCGCCGTGGAGTAATGGTGCTTTGCAGCCACCGAGCCTAGCTCACCTTGCCTCCTACCGCACTCGCGCCCATGTCACCATAGCTCACCTCATGTTGTGCCTGCATCGCCGCAGCTCACCTCCTGCCGCGCCCATGCCGTAGCTTCCGTGCTCCACCAGACCGCCTCCCAGTCGCGCCGCCGTAGCTTGAATTTATTAGTGTTTCGCATGGGGAATCGGGTGGGAGAGGGAGAGGAAGTCGGATGGGAGAAAGAGAAGGGGAGAGGAGAGGGAGTCGGATGGGAGACAGACTGCAAGTGGGAGAGGCCTCAAGGCCTGTCCAGAGTGGTGCGTGGTGGGCCATGATGGGCTGAATCGTCCATCAAAGGATCGGGGGAGCGGAGATCGTAGAGATTTGTTGCTGACTTCGGTTCTGTGGTTGTTCAGTTCCTTTCGAGTCAGAAACCGACGTCGTAGATGAACACCGAAGTTGCTTGGATCAAAAGCCGAAACCAAACCAAAAAACCAACATTTCGGTTCGGTTTCGGTTCGGTTCGGTTCGGGGATCGGTTTTCGGTCTCAATGTGCCCAGGCTGACACTTCGGTCGCGAAAATGGGGTCACACTTAGTCAAGCCCCATGGGTTAATCCATGGGCAGGGCTACGCTGCTATGGCATTAGAGCAATTAGACCAACAGCGGTCACAGCACAATGACAGTGCATAAAGGAAATAAAATCAAGAGACACAAGCCAAAAAGAACATCTTTGCTTGAAAACTTTTGGAAGACCCCGGGTACATCTCAGGGCTCTCAGCCACCGCCACGGAGGATATCCTCCACATCCACAGTGGCCGAAGTGGCGGTGACGTCGTTGACCAACTCCGCCTGCTTCTTCTACTTGACATGCTCCGAAAACCCAGATGCCACTAGGCGGAGGTCCATCCCGACTCATAGCTGCTTTGCGGCAAGGGTGACACCAGCCCCCTGCTGGATTCCTGCCACCACTGCCCACTTGTGGTCCTCTGCTATGATGAACACCCAGAGGTGAGCCGCCTCCTCTTCGTGGCAAGAAGCAGCCAACTACTCCTCCAGCGCTAACAACAAGAAAATGTGAAGGTCAGAAGCTATGAACATCACTCAGGATGTCAAGATGAAGGAGGTCCTTACCTACGATGCAGAGTAGGGCACCAGTGGTCGCCGCCTGTGCAGTGGCAGCCAAATAGATGGTAGTGGAAAGCGAGAGCAAAGGTAAGGAACATGCCTATGCAGAAGGGGCTATTTAAGTGGCGGTGCCACGACACGCGAACTGCGCCCTCGTGGAGTCCACCCTAGGGCAGGCCCCACGGACCCTCAAGAAATGAGGCGGCACACCACAAGTCACGACCACACACGAGGGTACCATTAAGTCATGAAAAAACCGGGCAGGCCAACTGCCCCCAGGATTCACGCCGAGTGACCCTCTGTCATCATGACTAGGCAGCGTAGTGCCTGCTCACACATAAGTGGCCACCATTTAAGCTGCGCAGTGACTAGGGAGGCAACAATCCCTTGAGTCCATGCATAGAGCGACCACCACGCCCCATGACCCCATGTCGTGTCTAGGAAAATTCCCCTCCGGCCGGCCCTTAGAAGGGCTCAAGGCCACCAAGAGATAGGGGCATGATGAGTCGTTTGCTTCAAAGTTGCCCAGGTTGAACCCCTCTAGGGAGAGGCATCTTGCCCTCTAGCTGCTACCAACGGGCTTGATGGCCAACGATTTATGGGATGTCTCTTGATGAGGCACAACTGAACTCCATGTCGATTGGGGAGGATATCGGGTCACACTCGAATTACCCCATTGACCTCGATGAGGTGCACCACTCCGACCGCGTGGTTACGGTGGACAAGCCTCTCCCTGCGTGGGGCAAAAATCAGACCTGGCTGTAACAAGGCATCACGACCCCTTGGGGTCAAACAGAACACTAGGAAAAAGAAGTAGGGACCCCATGATCCCAATAAAGGATGAGGCCAAGCCATGACCAAACTCCTCCCTGTGTCACGGGCCCACGGCCCGTGGCCTGCTCAATGATCTCGCATACCAGCGGAAGTCATCGACTCCTCCGGAGAGAGGTCAACAGAGCAAAACAGCTAAAAACTCATGGCCACACCATCCTTCATAAGGCAATACCTACCCTGGAGAAAAGGCCGTGACCCCACCACACTTAGTCAAGGGCACATGACAATCCTAGAA